>OV651824.1:16289830-16987330 GCA_927349885.1 Psylliodes chrysocephalus
GGCTTTCTCAAATAAATACCTCTTTTAAATAAATAAATTTTTCAAATAAATAACAACTATTATATTTTGAAAATTCAGAAACAAATCTCAAAAATCCTCCTACGAATTATTACGACCATCCTTGAATCCTAAAGGTGAAAACAAATACTTGGAGATTTGGAAAAGGCCTTTCGACCTCCACACCATCACGAGTATGCCGGCTCGCCTGCTTGTCTTTAGTCTTCATAGTAGTTCTGTTAAGTACGTAAAATTTTGAAAGTTAAATGGTTCAATATGGCTCTCATTTTCTTGAATGTAGAGATTGCTCCTTCGTAAAAAGTTTGTCTATATTTTATGTAGCATTTGTCGATAATTTTTAATAAGTATACCTTGCTTCCTAAAATAGCCAACTCGATCACCGGAATAGCCAACTATAAACTTTTTTGGTTAGAATTCAATATGCCGCAAAAACAACTAAAAATGATCGATAAATGATGAAAATTTTTGTGTGTATGATCAACCTGTGTATTCAAGAATCTGTTGAACATTAGTTTTCTATTATTGATACAGGAGTGAAAATTTACTAAAAGAAACATCTACTCCTTTGAATACAGATTCAGTTCTTTTTTGAAAGCCAACCCATACATACCTATATCGACAGTGACAATAGCTATTTTCCTTTGCATCGAAAGTGTAGCACTGAGCTACGCCACTTCTGAAAATATCGTTCCATTTATATTGTATGAATGAACGATATTTTCAGAAGTTGTGTAATTCAGTACTACACTTTCGATGCAAGGGAATAAACTTATTGTGTATTTTTTTACCAATATGTATTAAAATACGAATTTAAGTGACTTTCTTAATAAAACGATCAAAAAACCAGTAAGAACAATTAACAGTAAAAACTGACCACCACATCAACCTGCTTACACCATCATGTGTAACGAATTGAATCGGAGTGGCTACAAACTGCTTAACTAGTATTCAACAATTTTATTTTTTCATAATTTACCTCACCCGATGAACACCGTTACAAATTTTTATTTCTTTTAATCTTCGAATAATTAAACAATTAAAAATTCTGTTCTGTTTGACACAGTTTGCCATTAATCAGAGGTTGTTGTTACATCATTTATAAAAATATTAATAATAAGAATAATAATAATGCAGTTTTAAATATAAACAAATTTAATAAATAAGTATTACGATTATTATTTACCTACTTCAAGATTCTTGAAGTAGGTAAATCAAGCATGTATTTTTTTTTGTAATCTCTCAATTAATTCGTTGAGATTACATATTAATCTCTTGCGTACCTATACAAATCATATTGAAACTATTCAAAAACGCATTGTAAAAATAATCATGCAAGGGTAATGTAACGAGACCTTGATAAATAGTCGACTATTTTTAGTGTTATCTAAATTTTGACTAAAGTTATAACTACAGTTATAAGCATAAAAAATGGTATTCCAGTCGATTTTTGACTCAAACGAGCATCGCTAGAGCTGAAACGTATTATATATCCAGGCAGTATGTTCTTTATAAAGATTCTAACACTCAAAAAGCGTTCAAACACAAATAAAAATTAAATTTAATTACACAGATGACCCTAGAAATATAACCTATAAAATTGACAAATTGCACTAACAATAGTGGGGGGACCGGTCCCACTTTGAGCTCACACCTCAGGTGAAATGTTAGATAAGTAACTATCAAGATTTGTTTGGTCGCATCATGTTCCCCTTCCATTACAGTTTTGCTTGGATACTTTGAAAATTGGTTACGGTCATCGCATTGGCGAATTTCAAATTCCATTGACAATATGCCTTTTCATCACAATTTTTTTTGCGCATGCGTTAGTATCAGCCATCTTTTTCGTACTGTTTTTTGTAAACAAGCATGTTAAAATGTCAACGTGAAAAAAATTATAATCGATAAATATTAATTTTAAGTGTATTCGTTTAAAAAATGGGATAAAAAAAGTAAAGTAATAAGTGTCTTGATTGAAAAATCAATTTTTGCAATCAATTAATTATGTTATCTTTACGCCTCACGGAAAGGAAAAACTAAACGGTATTGTTATGAGTATGGAAAAGTGACACACGGTATAAATTATTATTTTATAAAAAGACTTGCTTGCAATATCTTAAAAACAACTATCAAATCATTAGGCAAAATACATATTAAAACATGTTCAAAATGAGCATTAAGAGTGAAAAAATGTGGTCGAAGTGACAAAGGTTTTCGATCGATTAATAGATGATGTTACTAAAGATATACTTATATTTGTTCACTACATTTTCATGGAAAAAGTGGTTCAACAGAAGAAAATCCTTGTCTGGTATTACACAATATTTTTTATTATTAAATACTACTTCGGTATACACAGTAATATTATTACAAATGTCATGTTGATCCTTAAAATTTTAAATAATTTATCTTATTAATTATACAAGTGATTAACTTTCATGTTAAAATGTTTTTGCAATTATTAATAGTTTGGTTGGCATAATTAATTAGAATAGAGTTATAATTATTACTTGTTTTCATTAATTTTTTACACAGTTAATGTGTATTGAAACCTAACCTCTCAAACACCATACTTTTTTTCCTTGTTCCGAACGTCCACGTTACTTCAAGAATATTTTTAATTGCTCACAACTATGTGCTTCCACAGAGTTATAAAAATGTAACTCACCATCAACGATTTTTTCTAATGATTGATTTATATGTAGAGATAATATTGCTTTTCCAGCCATTGTTGGTCAAAACATTACAAAACTTTTGAATTGGCGCTATTTCAACATGGCGGCTGCGCTTGCCCTCATCACATGATGAAAAGGCCTATTGGATCCCGTCATCCCTTTGGCGATTTTCAATTTAAGAGCCGGAATAATTCTTGCTGACCAGTTGTACTCCAGGGCCATTAGAGAAAGATAGAAAACCATAAACAAAACGTGTCGTCTCAAAGTGCGTAAGCTTTGTTTGGATATTGTTGTGTTGTGGAAATTTTGTAGTAGATATTTATATTTTTTTGTGTAATCTGTTGTAAAATATTCAGAAAAATGGTTGTTAAATGTGTTGTTTGCGATAGAAAGTACTTTAAAGGCAGTCATGTAACTTTTTACAGGTAGGTAAAAGTGCTTAAATATTATAAGATTTTTTAAAAAACTGGTTCGTTTTTGCCGTTCATACCATATATTAATATGGTGTATACTGTGTATGTATCCTTTTTAAATCTTAATTTATTATTGTTTAGATTTTCTGGAAATCCTGAATAAAAAACCTTTGGGTATAGGCCCTATGAATATCACCAAAGATAGGGGTTAATAGTAGAATTTATTCTATACATTTTAGAAAAACTGAATTTACTTTTTCTCCCGATGGTAGAGTATTTTTAAAAAAGGGAGCTAAACCTACTTTTAGTGACCGAAAGTAAAATGATAATGATTATTTATTAGATCCTCAACCTGGCCCATCAGGAAAGGTACTTTATTATTTATTTACGTGGCACTTACAGAAAATAATTTCTAAATAGTAAAGTATATCTAACCTAACAAAAATAACTTAACGCGCAAAAAAAAATAAAATATTAACAAAAAGAAAAACACTACAACACCACGAGTAAAACTTAGACGTTCAGGAGTTGCAAGTCTCTTTTTAGCGCTAAAATATTAAAATTGAACGCACTTTGTCGTTTTACATTCAAAATTGATGTGTACTGAGTCCGTCAAACAGGAACCAATACTTTGAACTCTTTTAAATAGTGATAGAACCACCTATTACTTTAGCCAGGAGTAGGATTAAAGCCTGCTTTATTCTACATTTGCTTTCTTCTGTGTTCCAGGCTCTGCATGCCACAAAGCAATAATCTTGTT
The DNA here is from genome assembly GCA_927349885.1 of Psylliodes chrysocephalus. Classification (NCBI taxonomy): domain Eukaryota; kingdom Metazoa; phylum Arthropoda; class Insecta; order Coleoptera; family Chrysomelidae; genus Psylliodes; species Psylliodes chrysocephalus. The sequence continues at coordinate 16,293,694 of OV651824.1, forward strand.
TAACAGCATGTGTTATGGCTATTAATTCGGTGTTTAAAGAACAGGTATTTTACGAATTTATATCACGCCCTTTTAATTCTATTGATATTACCTACAGATGTAAATAGGTTGCCAAATAACAGTAGTATTGTATTATTCACGTACCTATAGTATGTCACTTGATGAAGCCAACCATTCTGAGGGCTTTGCATGTAGTTGTTAAAAGATATTGTGATATTAAAAATAAGGCCTAGATTAATAGCTATCAAGGAACTATCTACCTAGGTAGATGCTGTTAATACTGTAACAGTAGGATTATGGGATCATGTAAAATACATGGTTCTGCACTTACAAACATTCATAGAAAAAGCATTATTTTTAGACCAGGTAAGAAACTTATTTAGGTCAGACTAAGGCGGAGTTATTATCGGTGTCAAACCCGTCGAGAGGGGTGGCAGGGGGCAACATCCACAGGGCTCAGGCTCAAGGGAGGCACAGCAGCTTTAAAAAAAATTGGTTATAATATGTGGGGGCGGGCCCTTTCCAGTGTTTTTCCCCGGGGCCTCACGATGGCTTTCGGAGGCCCTGGCCACTGTTTCTACTAAAAATCTTTAAATCATTCGCGAAATTTTTGTGGTAAAATTAATAAATTTTCAGAGATTTGCGATAGTCACAAACATTCAAAGACAATTTCATAACTATCGGCCATTAATAAAAAAATATTCGCCCCATAATAGTACCTTACGTCACGTTGTATTGATTAGTAGTACAAAAAATAGTAATATCTTCGATCCATTTAAGGTATCTATCGTGTATATTGTAGAAAAATTTGTATTATATTTAAATAAAGACTTAAGAAAGGATATTTTTGTTTATTTTAAATCAACGAATATAAGCCTATACATTTTATAATAATGAAATTACCCAAATTAAAAAATATTTTAATATGACTAATGGTAGGATTCTGAGAAATTTCCTATATACTACAGAATCTGTAAGATATAGTAATGTAATGTAATTTTTTACAGATTTTGGCTTACAGATCTTATATACTGTCTCAGAATCGACACATAAAAATCTCCATAATATTCCTATCATTTTAAAATAAATTTATGATACGTCTATGTGATCTAAACAACCTCCCTCTCATCTACCATATCCTTCGGTTTGCTATAATAGTGTATAAAAGATTATATTTACTTATCAAGAAAGTTGACTTATTCATCTGAGGCTCACACATGTCGCATCCCCAAGTTGCCAGGTCAGTGGGATATAAAGATTAGAAACGCAACGACCCCAGCAACGATAGCGTCATCTATGTGTCTCCGATGTTAACTAAAGGTATACGTCACGTCGTTTGTATATTTTAAATTTCGAGTTTTTGAAATGTTTATATTGTAAGGTGAACCAAGCGAAGTGATTGTGGTTGTTTTTTGCGTGGAATTTGAGGGGCAATAATTACATTTTGTAATATTAAAATAATCAGTCAGGGTACACATTGCATTGGCAACACATGCTACAACCCCAATGTGGCGTTCTTCATTTACCAAAGTAAGTAACACAAACAGTAGCCAATTTTTGTCACAATGTATTTATTTATTTATTAATTTATTAAAACTTATCCAAAAATACTTATATGTGCAGTACCTGTCGAGGTGCCATAGGTGAATTATAACGTTAGTAGTGGCATTTCATCCCTTTATTTATGGTCTCAGAAAGAATAAGGTTTATTTTCAAAAATAAAACACCATTGGGCCACTCAATTGGAAAATAAAAATGTTAAAGTTACAACAATCAAAAATTACAAAATATTTTTCATAAATAGATTTACAATAATAATTATAGATTATAGATTGTAATTGTAGTATTCTTTTTAATAAAATAATTTACCGTAATTAACATTCTTTACATTTATTTACCAGAATATAAAAGTGCAACAGATATTTTTAACCGACTTCAAAAAAGGAGGAGTTTCTGAATTCGTCGTATTATTTTTTTTTATGTACGGCGATAATTCTTTAACACGATGTCCGATTACAATGATTTTTTTTTTGTTAGAAAGGGAGTACTTCAGGGGTGGTTCCATAATAATTTGGTCAAAATTTAATAATTGGGTACATGAGAAAAATCCTCAAACTCTTAATTTTTTATGTATGTTTAGCGATAATTCTTTACCACTTTGTAAGATTTCTATGATTCTTTTTTTGTTACTAAGGGGGTACCTCAGGGGTGGTCCCATATAAATTTGGTTAAGATGGCATCTGCACGATTTTAAAGTCAGTTTTTTTAAATTACTTTGTATACAATCATTATTACATATTTTTAAATTTCCCGACCCGTTATTTATTTGATGTCGATGAAAAGCGCCACACAATGGGTCAGATATTAACTGCGTTCTAGCTAGTCGTTGTTAATCATCTGCTTATCATGAGCGTTTCCTATCTTTATGTCCCTTATATCTGTGCATAATATTTTGGATCATCATCAGTCAGTAAAAAAATGTATTTTACTACCTACCTTACCTAATTTATAATATAAAAATACTTAATATAACAGGAATATTCCTAAAAAAGAATGTCGCAAGAAAAACCATATTATTTATATGCCTTCAAAATAACTATTGTCAAATATTCATAAATCCCAAACAAAAAATCTACACCAATTAATGGTTTTTCACCTTAAATAACAAATACAATTATAAGTGTATTCATTGGAAGCATTTAAAAAGACTAACACTCATTTTGAAACATACAAATTAATGCTTTATGTTTAATTTATTTACCCAATTGGAAATATCACCCTGTTTATTAAGAATGTAATTTTAAAAATTCCCGTTATGGTCAGCAGTTGCTTAGAGATAAGAAAAAACAATTTATAGAAACCGCCACCAGCTAGTTTTTCTTAGAAATTCTTGTTTGATCAGTCAACCATTCATTCTCTGTAGGACTGAGTCCGCAAGAAACCAAATGGCATTCTTTCAGACACTTAGAGTAGCGTCACATTGATTTATGCCCGATTTCATTCACCACAGGGTCAATGCCGGTGTGGAAGAGAATACCAGAAGACCAGAAGACGAAACAGTTGGTTCAAGCATCTTTTCTAAACCATAACAGTTCATTTTTTTCTATTTTATGCGAGCGCGGCTTGTCTTTTACTGTATGAACTAATTTATTTCGTTTTTTTATGTGTTGAGATCGAGCTGTCAGTCATATTGTTGACGGACAGAGACGTTCCGTGGAGATGTTGAATTAAATTACTGCTCGATATATTTATTGATAGACCATTGATACAGAAACGGTATCGTGAATGTTTAACTGCTTTTTTTTATTATTTATATTTCTTTAATAGAACTGTTACATAAATATGCTGTTCACTTTCTTTTCAAATCGAGTTTGGCCATGGAAGTTTGACTCATTTCACTGTGTACATTTTCTCGGTGGATGACAGTTATTATAAAGGGTGTTATTTTAGTGTTTAGTTTTAAAAAGACCTGGTAATACCGTATTGTAACGGTTGTTTATTTTAAAAATAGTTTAGTTATAATTTATTTACACTAAGTACTAATTAATTTATTTATACTTAAGCATTATTTATATTTCACACTTCTAATTTATTTTCTACATTTATTTTAAAACTTAACTCAGTATAACAAAAGATTTTACTTGTGTACAAAAATGTAACAGCCTAGAAAAAATCCAATTCTGACTAGAAGAATCTCGATGCGTTCGTGAAATCCCAGCTGGTTGCTCTCTAACTTTGGCATGGCTAATTTCTGTACATTGGACTACTGTACGTGCTCCCTCAGACAGAGTAATGCTTCCCACAAACCATGATAAGTGAATCAATCTCGGAAGGTGTTCTTTATTAATTTTGGCCAGGACCCACTAATATTTGACTACAGTTGTTCTCAGTAATCTATTTTCTTTGGATTCTGCTCTGTTGCAGTGAGAGCACTCTGTTGGGCACGGTCTTCTAGAAAGAGAATCGGTATTTCTGTGACCTAAAGTCGTTCAATTCATCTGACGATTTGACCCACCGGGTTTTTAAACCACATCGGTAACTTAAGGGCTGCATGAACGGTACGGATTAAGAATTTTATATAGGTAATTGGTAAAAGTGTTCCACACACTTCACAACTGCCAGGAATTCTCTTCTCGTGCCGCAATAATTTCGCTCAGGATTCGAGAGCACTTTGCTAAAATAATCCGGTACTCTCTTTTTCCCTTCCTGAATCTGTAATAGCACTCATCTCATCCCCACGTCAGTAGCCAGAATAAATGTTCAAAGATGAAACATTCCAATGGAGATTGGCCCATTTTAGTGATGCCTTGAATCAATTAAATTTAAAGCTTCAGGGAAAAAACGGAACTATGATTAGTAACTACGATCATATTCATGGCTTTATATCAAGGCTTCAACTTTGGTCCCAAAAAGTAATTTCTGGAAATGTAATATGTTTTCCTCGACTACAGGGAACAATAAAAATCAAAGACTGGACGAAGACGTTAAAACTGATATAGCAGCTCATTTGAAAGCGTTAAAACACGAATTTCAACGATATTATAGCGACATTAATCCAGAAACACCAATATGGCTTATGACTAGAAATCCATTTGTAGTCGATGTCTTACAATTACCAGAAGATATTCAGGAAGAATTTCTAGAAATGAAGGCTGATTCTACCATGAAAGATGACTTCCACCTATTGACATTGGAGAAGTTTTGGATAAAACGTTTCCTACTTAATCCAAAAGTTGCTTCTCATGCTTTGCAAATAATTGTGCCGTTTTCCTCGACTTACTTATGTGAAACAGGTTTTTCAGCATTGGTATAAATCAAAACTAAGCAGCGAAATCGTCTTGCCGTCCATAGCGACTTTACGATTGCCCTGGCAAAAACTACAGCCATCAACCAATTGGTTCAGAACATGCAGGCGCAAATATCGCGTTAACACAATTTTATTATTTAATTTTTAATGAGAAATACGTAATTATTTTTAGGAGTGAACACCAAAGTTTTAATTTATTTGATTGTACTTGTTATTGAGAAATAAATGTAGTGAAACTAATGTGTTTTTTATTATAACAATAAAAAAAATTGTAAGGGGGGCATGAATATATTTTTATAATCTAGGGAGGCCCAATACAAAAAAGGTTGGGAATCCCTGCTCTAAAGATTCATTATTAAATTCAACTTGTTATCTACCTCAGCATTATTTACTTCAAATGTGGGAGAAACAATGCAAACTACTTTATGTTCATGTGTAATTTTTCCGTTTATTGCGCAAATATCTCATTTTCTCAAGTTATTCATGGAAAATCGCATTATCCCCATATACTTGCTTGGCACATCTTAAAATAATAAAATATTTAATAAAGTGGTGATTTTTTAGTATTTTGAAGAGTACATTTTTATGGATTCCTATTTTTTTCAATTTTTATTGCTTTTCTATGTTCCAAATTATTTCATAAAATATAAAAATATTTATATTTTTATTATTTCCAATTAGCAATATTCTGGTAGATTTATTCACGTAAATACTAGACATGTGTATAATAGTTGTAACGGAAAGAGTTTGTATATTTATAAAAGTAGTCATTCATACTCAAAAATGTACTTAAATTACAATTATTTACAATGACATGAAGCAAGTAGGTAATCTTCGACCAAATAAAAATAGTATTACAGTAAATACTTGTGCACTACACTTCTAAATAGTTTTAGATGTTATTTAGTTTTAATTTTTGAGTTAGGCAAATTGTATAAACTTATTTTATACAATAACAAATTTGCTAATTCTCAGGTAATACATAATTACACTTTTATTTCTAATTATAGAAATAATACCAACAGCACAGCTTTAAACGTCGCTCTCTTGCTCAAATTAGAGATTGGCCCTTGTTGCTTTAAGGTACAGATATATCGTCCCAATTTTTAGTGTTATATTTGTGGATATCAGTGTACGCTTATATTTTTTTCTTATACATATGAGGTAAAGGGTAAAAGTAAAATGTTTATTTTTGAAAAACTGTTACTGTTTGACAACCCTAATGACCTAAGATAAATATTTTAACTATAAGGTGTATTGCCCCATATAAACTGTACCCACTATTAAAACAAATTATAAATAAAGTGTTACATATTTTTCTGTCTTAACAGGCTTAACTTTGGCACTTATAAACTGAGTATTTTTAAAAAATGCAGTTATCATATCTTGGTTTAAATCATATTAAAATCATATTAATAATAAAATTAAACCTATTAGCAAAGACAAAAGAAATAAATCGAGAATTGAAAAAAAAAAATTATACAAAACAAAAACAAATGTTAGGTTAGGTGGTCTAGGTGGTGTCAATTTTAAGATGTGCGTTCACTTCGACAATCTATGTGTCGGTTTGTTCGTTGGCTTGGTTCTGTATAACAAAAAAAATTTCGACATAAGCTGATTGGTCTATTCCCGATGACGTACCTACACATGTCAAATTTTAAATTTAAATTGGTTTTATTTTAAAAACTTTTGGATTTTTTAACAAACTGATTATTTAGATTAACTTGTATAGTGACGAATTATTATATATTATATAATTTATAAAATAGCATATCTCACATGTGAACATGGCCCATTAACGAAATTTTTAATCAGACCTGGTATATCGCCTAACGTCCCATACCGGGAATTCTCAGATCTCACATTACAATCCATTACAAGAAAATTAGTATTTCTGTTGCATATAATCAACAAAGTATTTACCCACTCGTTAATGTAAGAGCGGTAAACAAGAAACTGCGGTTACCTGCGAAGAATTTTATTATTATCCTCTCTTGCAAGTTCAATGAATTTTTCCGAAGGAGCTTATCAATAGAACGCGTTTTATTTGTATAATTAAAGTCGTCATTAATCGCATCGGGTACCAGCAACAATGAGACGAACTTATTAAATTTATATCGATAATTGCTTCGCTCTCAAGTTCATCCCGTTCCCATCTCGGGCCTATTATTCTTACTCGGTAGTTCGGATCGATCATTTTATTAATAAGAGTGTTTATTTTGTTTTGCAGGAAGTCGAAGCAGGAAAATTTATCCAACGATTTATTATATTTTTATAACTGTTGTATATTTTAATGGTACGAACGCGCAGAAAGGCGATAAGGGGGGTGTACCAATATTGGCCCACTTAACGTTGGGGACCAAAAAAAATGAAAAAAAAGTTAAAATATTTGTTTAATAATTTGGGGTTAATTTGAATTAACTTTTATTTATTTGATTTTGTCAAATATTTTTAACTTTTGTGTTTACTATGAGTCTGACATGTTTTTGTAATGCAAGGTCACATTGGTCCTTGTTAGGAACAATAGTTCTCACCCTTGCTGCTTTAGAAAGTTGTTCAAAAAAGGTCAATTTTAAAAAATGAATAAAATATGTTAAACACATTTTATAACCTGTCCAATACAAGTTAAATACCAGTAAAAGTATTATGCCTAAAACTATGAAAGGTAATAACTACGAAACTTAATATATGCAGAATATATTGAATTCATAAAAATTTAAAGTAAGATTGTGGCAACAAACAAAATCTAAAATATAATTAACAACTAAGAGAGCAAGTATAAAAAATATTGAAAAAAATGTTCCTCTTTAATCGGAGAACGTCGGACAAATAAAGGTATCCATTTTATCCTTTCTAGTCAGACCCACACATTCTTCATGTACATATCGCATACACATGTAGCACATACGCATATCCATAATACTGTCCTCATTGTATAAATGACAATACCAATTTTCGTGTACCGTCTTAATAAAGTTTTTTTTTTTTCATTTTATTTTAAGAGATTTCCTGTTGCTATTTTCTCTGGATATTTTTTTTTAGCAAAACGATTTTTGTTCATTTGGTGACCTCTATAATTTAGATACTTCTTACAAGGTGTTCTTTTTTTCAGTTCTTTTTCAGGTGTTGGAAGCAGATCTTTGAAGGTGACTTCCAATTCTGCAACATTCTTTTCGTCGTTTACATTTTGGTCGTCTGAAGAAGTTTCATGAATTGACATCTCTTCACTGTTCGAACCACGCCATAAAAAACAATCGGCAGGCCCACTCTCCGCTGATCGCATACAAATATTATACTAAGATTATTTGACCTTGACGACGCCATTCGGGGGTCTTAGTCAGGGTCGGATTAAAGCGTATTTAAAGATTTTGTAATAAAATAAGGTATTGATAGGCAGGATCGTATTAAAACAAAAAAGCTTCACAGATTGCGCCAAATAATTAGCTTGTTTTTATTGATGGTCTTAAAATTTCTATTAATATTTTTAAAGTGAAACATATGAGCAGCCTTAAATATAACTTAGGACCGATTCCACCGTTGTGTTAAACGAAGTTTAAAATTACATTTTTACATTAACAATGTCATTTTAATCTCCGTTTAACACAACGGTGGAATCGACCCTTAATAACATATATTTATGGAAATCGGGGACAAGGAGCGTCAAATGTTATCTCGGAATTAATTAAATCTAAAAAAAATTACAAACGCCGGATTTAGTGATAAATAATTCAAAATTGTGATGAAAAATTATTTCAATTTTTGTTATTAAACATACAAAACTATTATTTGACATTTTTAAATTACCAAAAATATCTTTATTGGCTTTTTTTGTATGCTTTATAATAACAATACATGGAGCTTATATCCAAGTCTTCGTGTGTTAAGGCATATTGTGTACATACATCGCAACGTTGAATTTTAAGACATTTTTTTTATTAAAAATCCGCATATATAATAAAATTTTCTTAAAAAATATTAATATTTTGTGCATGCAATTCATTAATATGCTTGTTTATATTTACATTTTCGACAATATTGCCACCATTACACGCGATTTTGGAAAATGGCTCATCCTTACTAGTCCTACGAATTTCATGTAGCCTTACAAGTAAAGCATCCCCACCTGTTCCGCAGTTTTCAGTTCCAGAATGTAATAAATTTAAACATTGCAATTTTTTGAAAGTCCTTTGAATTTGGACCGATGTAGGGTTTACACAGTTACCATCATGGAGGCAGGATAATTAAGAGTTGCAGATTCCTCACAGAAATTTTGCAGCATGTTTACCTTCAGCGACATATGGAATAGTTTTGTGCAATTAATACTCAGTCGGTAATATAGAAAGATGTAAGGCTATTTTAGCTTGAAAATTGGCGGGCTTTTGAATTTACTTCGACAAAATATAAGAATTTTACATTTTTAATAGCACTACTTAAAACACATGATTTTGATTGTGACTCATTACTAATTTACTACTTATAATTTCTTTAATGGGTACTTAAGATTTTCTTGCTTTTTGTAATGAAAATACTTTAGATTTATCAAGATTATAAAGCTTTGTTATTCGCATATCTAGAATAATTATCAAAATGAATATCAGAATTAAATTTTTGTTAAGCATTTCAATATTTGGGAATACCACAATTACGATTAATATTCATTTTTTTTTTCAGAAAAAAAAATTATTCCATACAAAAAATTCTGCTTGTTGAAGAAAATTACAAGAAAAAGTTTCCTTTTAAAGTTATGAAGGAAAACCGAAAGGAAAACTGTGACTTTTCTTCGTAAAATCAATAAGGTAATACAGATTTTTTCCTTTTGTCAATTTTAAGTTTCTTCATTTATTAAGACCATGTACACCTGACCTAACATATTAATATAGTAAACCTATTTTTTCGTCAAACAGAATTTTTTTGTAATGACTTTTTTCTTAAAATAAAAATAAAGATTTTTCCATTTTGTCAACTCCATACGGGAGATGTTTAAAATATAACATTTTACTTTAAATCTTAATAATATACCTACATAAGTAAATATAAATTGACGCTAAACTTTACGTGACGTTAACTAGGCACCTACCTACATCTTACTAATAGCTTTATAACTGACAAACTGACTCATAAACTAGGATTTTTGTAAAAGTATACCATACATACCTAATAAGATCTTTAAGAAACCGAAAAAATCTTTTAATACAGTTTATTCATATAGTTGTTTGCTGCACAACTTTGCCCAGACATAGTAAAACACTTAAAAGTTAACAAATCAACACTGGAAAACAACTACTATATAAAAAGTGTCAAAAAATATCTATAATTCTAAAAAAATAGCAATAACTACATAATACAAACATCACAAACAAAATAAATTTAAGATACACGCTACTGATTCCGTGCTACTGCAACTTGTTTGTTTTTGTCGATATAAACGACGGTGACGCCACTGGCTTGATTGAGAGGTTGGACCCCAAAATGGTGGTGTGCGCGTAGATGTGCGCGTAGCGTTGCCGCCAAGGCAAGTTAGCCTGCCGATTGTTCATTATGCCGTGGTTCGAACCATAGATAAATTAATAAACAAGATAAATCATTTAAATGCACGGCACTGGTAACAAGTGTTTAGGTGTTTAGTTCCTCAGCATACTACTTGGAGCCACCATCGCAATAAGATGAAAGCGATGTTGCCAGTTTCCATAAACTTTCATGAGATTAGATTTATTTCAAACACATTATGTTGTTTTTTTGTCAAACTCGATACCATCCATAAAATGGCATACTATTGCATACTATTGATGGAATATTTTAAAAAGATGTTTGACAACCTTGTAAAAATGAAAAACGGAATGGCGGCAGAAGGCGAAATGGCCAAATTACAACAATATAAGTAAATAAAAGTTATTTTATGAAAGTTATTTTTAGGTTAAGAAGATTTATAAGTGATGATTAGATGTAATTAGTAAGTGTTAACAATTTAATTCAATATTAGGTGTTAGATTTGTTTAAGGACTTTGTTTATCATTGTTTTCTTAGCCTTAAGACGAAATATAGGTAATTTCATTTTGAATCTATTTTCAATTCTTTTTTTAATACCTATATATTTGTAACAAAACATGTCTGACCCGGGTAAAGCATCGAAGGGTAAAACCAGAGATAACCAGGAGATGTAACTACTAACAAATATCGTGCGGCCGTGAATAAGACATATTCTAAGGGACACAGTAGGACATAATATCCGCTGTTGTCATTGTTAGTAAAGTGTATGTATTAAAATATTCGCTCAAGAAAACGATTCACTTCCCACTCTTTTGTCACAAGGCTGAATTTTTCACAGATGAAAGGTCATGATAAGGTAACCCTTATTCCGGAGTTAATACAAAATTAGAGTGTGCAGAAGGGCATTATCATCAAAAATGCAGATATTGATACCACCGAATAGAGAAAAAAATACTCATTTTTTGATCAAATGCACAATAAAATCTTTGTAGGGAGTAATTGTTCATACTTATTTAAAAAAAATCATTTACATTAGCACTTACGGCCAAAAAAAAATATAAACGTAAATATCTTGGTTTTAGCCCTTCAAAAATTTAGTTAAAAAGTCGTCTTTTTTAAATATACCACTCATTTAACAAAAAACGAAGGCCTAAATAAAAAAAAAACATTCTTTATAAAATTTTTGCTTATGTGTTGACAAGGTAACAGAGTAAACACCATATTTTTTGCTTTTGAATTAACAAAGATATAACAATAAACGATGAGAGATGTCATAGGTTTATGCTGTTATTAATTCTCACCGCCAAATTTATCGACTCTCAGTGTATCTTTCTCTTCACCTTCAAACGTAGCATAGCTCTGTTTCTCTCTACGTGCCGGCTGATGTATCACATTATAGATATGGTAGGATTTTTCATTTTTTTTATTATAAAACTTCTCGTTATGTTCCATTGGGCAATGTGTCATATTGTTATCTGTTTTTACTAAAGAATTAATAAGTGTATGTGTTATATATTAAATTAAATTGGGAAAAAATATAGACATTTTTGCATCTTTATTATATCTACATTCATCCTGTTGCAGCTGAATATATTTGGCTAAGTTATAAGTTTTCGTTTAAAATTTTAATTAAGGATTTGTTGCTGCAAGTAGCAAAGACTAAAATTATATCAAAATAGGAAAGCCCAAAAGTTGCATATCATTTAAAGCACATGCTCATATATTTGTAAACATTATTTTTAGAAATAAATTTAATGTTCAAATGATAGATGTGGTATTTGATCATTATAAAGGACATTCTATCAAAAATACAACACGTCAAAAGAGAGGATTTCAGAAATCAATTGATATAGAAATTGACCGACCCAATATTTCACTTCCGCAATAATAGAACTTGTTTATTCATTCGATATTTAACAAAAGACGTTTAACACATTTTTTGCTAGAGCAACTTCTTCAAAACTCGCGAAAATCAATAAATATGGAAAGAATTTTGAACCATCAAAAGACGATTTTTTAAATTCAAATCACGAAGACGCTAATAATCGTATCTTATTGTACATATTGTCAGCCAAAAATACGGGGCATTCACGCTGCATTATTTATTGCAACGATACAGATGTCTTATTAATTTATTTTAAGAAGTTTTTGACTAAAGATATATGGTTCAGAACAGGGCGAGGAGACTCAAGACGATTTCTAGCAGTACATTATTTAAATTTGGATGAAAACCTTCTAAAAAATGTGCCTGCTTTTCATTCTCTGACCGGTTGTAACACAACCAGCTAATTGTCCGGCATTGGGAAAAGAACCTGTTGGAAAACCTACCTTGAACACCATTACTTTTTGGATGGATTTGGCATTGATCAGTACTCTGAAAACATATTCTCTAATCTTGAAAGAATTTTCATAAAAATTTATTCAAGACTGCCAATGTTACTTCCATTAACATTTTGAGAGGATTATTGGCCTCTTCAAAAAGTAGATCAAGTAGAAGTAGATCAAGATGGAAGTCTGATACCCACTTTTAAGACTCTGCCCGACCTCCACCAGACATAACAGAACTTACATAATGCAAATGCAAAAAAGATACTATACAATATTCTAACAATAATATTTTGTTCTAGACTGTGGAAGCAAAATTTGCAAACACAGAAAAAAAATATTTGCTGTATCGGTTTCTGCACCTGTATGGCACAGCCGCTAATGTTTTGAAAAATGTTGATTCGTGTGGTAAATCTGATTCTCTGATTAGTTTGAAAGTCGTGTAATTATAAATGTTAATATTATTAATTTATGCTTTATATACTTCCTTCCAATTATTATTATTATTATAATTTATTTATATTGGGGATTTATTGTATTTTGCAAAGCAATAGCCTTACTGTTTATAATTGATACTTCAATAAATACCTTCAATAAATAGTTTATATTTTCTTATTTTTCATTTTCCACCAAAAATAAAAAAATCTTGTAGTAATTAATAATAATAATAATAATTAATATTCATAGTGGATAAATCAATAATCCCTGAATAAAATATTATAAGAGGGTCAAACTGATTGCATTCATTTCAATACTGAGATAGATGTATAAAGAGTCGAGAGGCTCTGCCTTTAATGTTCGCTTTCTAGTAAAACCATGACATTACTAATTGTTTATTGCTATATTTTTGTTAATTTAAAAGCAAAAAATATGACGAAAGTACTTTTACCTTGTCAATATATAGGCGAAACTTTTATAAAGAATAGTTTTTTTTCATTTATGCCTTCGTTTTTCGTCAAATGAGAGGTATATTTCTAAAAGAACATTTTTTATACAAATGTGTAGACGGTTGAAACCGAGATACCTATTGACGTTTAAATTTTTTTTTCGATCATAAGGGCTAATGTAAATGATTTTTTTAAATAATTATAAAAAAATACTTCCTACAAAGACCTAATAGAGCATTAGAACAAAAAATAGCCATTTTTAACCAAATTAGATGTAATTTCATTAAATTAGATGTAATAATTTTCAACAAATTCCAAAACCTAGTGATGTTAGATTGGAAGTGGCAACAGGGCTTACACCGGCATGGAAATTTACGTTATGTAGTATAAGCTCGCGCAGTTATTCATTGATAAAACTACGTAAAATTCTTCACTCTATCCCTTCTCTTACTTCTCACCTTTCGTCGCCTCGTCCCGCGTCTAGAAATAGAATGTATACAGTACCAACTAATGTTGGCACCATGAATATTATATTTTATGAATGACTGCTTATATCTCTGTTATCTCTGGGTAAAACTAAGTATTCTTGTTCAGCTCCTAATTTTTTAAATAGGTATTCTAATATTCAGCAGGCTGGTTATGCAAATAAAACCTTTTTTCATTTTTCTTCCGATGTTAAAATTCGAGAGAACTGATTTTAGAATTTAAATTTAATGTTTGATAATAAAACTCGCTATCTTTGTGAAGATCATTTTTTGCCATAGTCTTTTAGAAAAATTGCCAAAAAAACCTAAACGACTAATTGTAAATGCTTTTTTCAGGAAAAATAAAATAAAAAAACATCCTCAGCGTTTTAGTCCACTACTTTACCTCCTCGTGGTGGGATGCGGGCAACAGTAAACAAAAAGCAAACCTCGGAGTTGCTGCCCTTCGTTTACTGGCTAAAGTTGGTAAGTACTAACAAATTCTTAATATTTTATTTATAACAATTTTGTTTGTTAAAGAGATTAATCAATTAAGCTACATTTTTCCAAATTGCAGTAAACCTATACTAAATAATTTGATTGTTAAATTAACTAGTATTTTTATAAATTTCAATATAATTAATAGTCAATAATTTTCCTCCTCTTAGATTGAAACCTTGCCTTGGTGAGAGGGCTTGCGAACTTTAATGATTATTACAGAATTTAAAGGATATTCTTTTGTTGTCTGTCAAAAATGAAAAGTAATGTTTAAACTCTAATTTGTTAAATCAACTAGAACAGATTTGTTTTACAGTTAAAATAAAATTCAAATTAACTATTGCACTATGAGAAATAATTTTTGTTTATAAACTAATTAAAATTAACTTGTACTCATAAGAATTGGCAACATTTTGATAACAGAAATTGTTCAATAAGGTACGTACACTTTTTTGTTTTTATAGAAAACACCCTGAGAAAACACCTAACACCTGCATCGAAAATTGGTCCATTTTCCAAGAATGAGAAGAGACTATTATTAATTTCACTTACAATTATTGTTATGTAATATCGAGTACATGTTTATGTATGTAATAAACGTTTAAATGCACCTGGTATTAAATGATTAAACTATACCTGTGTTTCAAGTATTTTAGCATAAATATTTCTTTATTTATATTTTTTGGAGTTTTATTACTATAAAAAACCAATATTTATGTTAAATACAATATTTTAATTTAAATATCAGTTTTTTGAATAATGAATTCTGAAAAAATGTAAATAAATAATAAAGTACATTTGAATGAACCGCGGGAAAACTAGACACTCTTCTTTTTATTTTCTTCTTCTCTGCTGCCTTTAACTATCGAGCCAATTGTGTAATGTGCGATGGTGGCTCCAAATAGTGTGCTGAGGAACTAAAACGTGTTATCAGTGCCGTGCATGTAAACGATTTATCTTACATAATTTATCTATGGTTTGAACTATCTTCAATGCTGGAGCTTCTAGATCTTTTCTTGTAGTTTGTATTTTTCTGTAGACCAGAAGTTCATGGCTTATTTGCGGCTGATTCCGTGACATGACGTAGTAGAACAATTTTTGGGGTTCTTATTCCTAGATAGCACACGACGCGCCACGTCTAAAAGACGTCTTTTTTGTGTCTTGGTTTGGTCTTAATGTCCTAGGACGCTATTAAGACATCTTATAAGACGTCTGGTAAAAGCCATAATTCAGACGTATTATTGTGAGAGCTGAAAGACGTTTTTAAGATGTCTTAAAGACGTCTTGCGAAATCCATATATTAATGTGAGAGCTCAAAGACGTTTTTAAGACGTCTCACAAACGTCTTTCAGTCGGACAGAAACTTGCACGATTTACATAATTCAAATTTAAGAAGAAGAATCAAATGAGGTGAAGTTTGACGTTTGACATAACATTACGTTCAATCCCAAGCCACGTTTTATTTTAAGCTCTACAGACCAATATAAGCTATTAATAAGCTGTCTTAAAGACGTTCCCTTTTGTAACATAAGACGTCTTAAAGACGTATAATATGTCTTATGCGAGACGTCTTAAAGACGACTTTGTGCTATCTGGGTTTGCTAGATGTGTATTTTCGTTGTTGTTTGCTTCTCTTCTGCTCAGATCTGATGGCGCAAAGGCTGTTTCAGAAATTATATTTGGATTATAGGGAAATATTCCAGTTTCTCTAAATCTTGCTAAATATGGTGGTAAAGCAGCTTTTGGCCAAACGGCACTCAAAATTTTTTCAAATGTAAATTTATTAATGCGCCGGTTATGTTTCTTGATCCAAAAAGGCAAAAATTCAAAAATTCTTCATTCCAATATACTTTAAACAGACTGAAAATAGATTTGTCCATTGGTTAAAGCCATTGTGTTGTGTTGCTAGGTAGACAATACAAAACGAAGTTGCGCTTATCTGCTTTTTCTTCGATGGTACAGTCTAAATGATATGAAGCACCATCAAATATGAGCAATACTTTGCCTTCCGGTTTAAATTTCGCAAAGTGTTTAATGTATACTACAAAAGCCTCCGTGGTCATACTACTCTTAGCGATCATCATAAGAATGGATCCTTCGGGAAGAAAATCTTTCCATTCTGTTTTTTTTTTAATTTTCTTCATCAAAATCATCGGGGGTATTACGCTTCCCAGTGCATTTCCACATGCCACGATTGTGACATTTTCTGCATGTTGTTCGACAATCAGATGAACATTTCTCACTCCTTTTTGAGCTAGTACCTCTGGTGCTTTGTTAGTTTTAGTTGGAATCCTTTTTCTTCTAAGTTATACAATAAATATGGTTTGTCATGCAAATCTAGCTCAACATACAGATCTCTCAATTTTTCAAAGTGATCATTAACGATTAATTTGTTTAATTTTGCAGCTCTATCAGCGTTGAGCAATTGAGCCTTTCTTTTCGAAATATCGGGATTGTGTTTTAAAAACAATGTGTTCCATTTTCGCCCAGTCATTTTTTTCTTTTAAAAAGGGATGAGCCATTTTTTGTCTCTCATAAAATGTAGAAGCTCTTCCTAGTAAAACCTTTCTCGTTAACGGCATTCCAATCTCTGCTAATCTGTTAATTCTAAAAGTCAGATCTTTCTCCTGGTCTCCACTCAAGAAAGTACTTCTACCAATTTTTTCTCCGTCCTGCCTGTTATTATACGGTTTATTAAAGTCCTTCTTAGTATATAGTAAAGCCTAGTGCAGCTCAAACACTGAGCTTCCCACTACTGACGGAAGCCAATGCTGTCTTTAGTTGCTACTGACTCAAGAAGGCTCTTTTTCAGGCGGCATGCTGAAATAAAAACAAGAAATTTAATAAAAATATCAGTTGGGTCCTAATAAGGCCCGGGCCTTACTAAGGCACACCAAACAGGGCCTTATTAGTATTCATAAAAGAAAGTTATGTTTGTATCCAAAACTTGGTTTTTCTTCAAGGTTTCGTAATTTTAACTTCATTAAAACTTTTTACAGTTTAACTTAAAATACTCACCTGTTTTTAAAATATCTTTCCAAAACAAAAAACACGTTTTTAAGAAAAGGGACAGTTCGATGTTACACCCGTCACGTTTCTTGCTACACTGGCGCTTGCGGCCTGGCCTATACTTGGAGAGTTGGAGATGCCATTTCAAAGTTAGAGCAGGGACAGAAGACAGAAGTTGGAAAGTAGGTAGAGATGGGGTAAACGTCAAACCACGTCGGACGGCTTCGAGAATTTCGCAGTAATGTTTACCTACCAGTGTCGTTTCATAAAATAAGTAATTTTAAATTAAATTATTATACATGTATTATAATATCCAAATTATATTTCTACAAAATTTTAACAGCTATTCACAATTTAATAAACTATTTACTCGAAATTATTATTAACCTCAATAAAATAATTTAGTAAGCCAATGTATCGCGTCCACTTCGGTTAGATCCGTTGCAAACCTGTCAATTTATGTGTATAAAGTGGGAGAACTGGTAAAAGCCTTTCCAACTTCTACCCCTGCTATGTTCAATTACATCGATCATTACATGCTGTACGGTGTTGTCAATATCCGCAGTGGGCCGCCTTATTTGGCCCAGGTCCCTTATTGTTATTTTTTTACTTTAAAGTCGAAATTCCGACTTTATTAACGAATTTTTGACTTTAACACGAAGATGATCTTTATATGAACGATGCCTTTACTGTATCTACTTTGTTTTCGTGGAATAAGTATTTGAAATGTATCATTCAGAATTTAAGTAATACGAATACCCCTTGACCCGCGAAGACCTTTTCAGAGCCGTTCAGTTTTCCCGATGAGCAATCAACGTCAAATTTATCATCGAGAATAGAAGGAAAGTCGTAGTTGACGTAGGTAGGTGTATTATATATCTATACGAAATTGAAGGTCCGAAGAAAGTAAGTTGAGAGTTGAGGTGTGTGAGAAGATATTCGCTGTAACTATAAAACCTAAAAAGTGACGGTAATGATCGTGGATAAATTTAATAAGCGAATGCATTTACCTACCAGAAGAGAACTTTCTATTCAAATTGAGTACGACATGAAATATTGAATGTATTTTGTATGGATGATAACTTCTGTTCGTTGGTTTTTATCCAATTAGATATCAAACTCGAGTTACATTTAAATTAGTTGGAATGTTGGAATTAGTTAGATGTTTATTTAAGCGTTTCTACGATTTCGAATAATGTAAATCTTTCGATAAACGCACATTGATATAGTCTGGTTCTCTGTTCCAGCAATTTTTTGCCTGTGATAGGAACAGTGTCTTACACAACAATTTGACATATTTTTAAGGTAAAAATAAATGAATAAATAAAATTAACTTTTTGTACACTTTACAAATTAGGAATAGAACATACAAGCCATAATAAAAGGTACAAGCAAGAAATAAAAAATGCAGAAGTGAAAAGAAATTCGACAATTCCAACGATAAACTGCTATTAAGGTTAACATTTCTAGTTTTCGTTCGTGCTTTAGTGTTTAACAGAATATCACCAAAATTCGAAAATTAGACAACCAATTTAAATTGAAAATTAACCTAGAAGCATAACGACGCCAAGTTCTTTTGAAATGAAATTAGACCAGCCATACTCAACCTGCGGCCCGCAGGCCGCATGCGGCCATCCCAGCTGTTCTGTGCGGCCCTCCAAGCTTTTTTGTGTGGCTCCAAACAGGATCATTAGTAATTGAAATGGTTGACCTATAGTCCTATCCTTGCGACTTTTCAAAGCACTAACACCACTAAAACAACATAGGCCTTTTTTTTAGAAAGTATCTAAGGTAAAACAACGTGTGGCTCCAAACAGGATCATTAGTAATTGAAATGGTTGACCTATAGTCCTGTCCTTGCGACTTTTCAAAGCATTAACAATACTAAAACAACATAGGACCTTTTTTTAGAAAGTATGTAAAGTAAAACAACATAAGGCCCTTTTTTATAAAGTTAAACAACACGAAGACTTTCTTTTGAAAGTATTATGTAAACTAAAACAATATGAGGAACTTTTCTTTTTTTTGAAAGTAGTATGTAAACTGAAATAATACGAGGACCTTTTTTTTAGAATGTATGTAAACTAAAAGAACATTGTGGCACGTGTAGCATAACAAACAGATTTATGTGGCCCAAATGAAAAAAAGGTTGAGTAGAGCTGAATTAGACGGTCTACAATGATTTAAACCAATTGTTCTCAAACTTATTTTGCCCACCGCCCACTTTGAGAATACACATTTGTGTAGCGCAAATTTTTTTAAGTATATTATATCTGAGTAAATATTTAAAAAACACCTGTAATTGAACATAAACAAAAAAAAAACAAATAGAACCGACTTCATAAAATTCATTAAAAACTAAAAAATACTTAATTCTATTACAGTTAATTAATATTAAATAAATTATTTACTCTCTCTGGGATGGAAGAACAAAATGAGGTCTATTTTAGAGAAATTATGTATGGTACAAGAATTATAGAGAATTATATCGCAAACAACTTTTTTTAAACAATTTTCATATAAAATAGAATTTTTTTCATTTTATAAAATTTCTCGAATACGGACCATTTTAAGAAAATTTTGCACACAATCTAATCAGTTCACTGCAGGCCAGAATAAAGCTAAAGTTTAAAATTTGGTGTTTTTCTTTGTAACGGTTCATGAGTTATGGTGGACACACACACACACACACACACACACACACACACACACACACATACACACACACACACACACATACACACACACACACACACACTCACACACACACACTCACACACTCACACACTCACACATACTCACACACACACACACACACTCACACACACACACACTCACACACACACACACACACACACACACACACACACACTCACACACACACACACACACACACACACACACACACACACACACACACACACACACACACACACTCACACACACACACACACACACACACACACACACACACACACACACACACACAACCACACACACACACACACACACACACACACACACACACACACACACACACATAGAACATGAATGAATACAGTCAATGACCTGGCCTGTCGGGTATATAGGAAACTCAATAAAGAACGTTTTATTATATATTCTTTATTTTTTTATTTTGATAGAATATATAATACACATTACAGACTAATATACTTTAATTTTACCAATTTTGATACATAATTATTGACGAACGTTTTCTAAAATTTCTCGCATGACTTTGTCAATACCTTCACTCGATACTCTTTGGATGGCTTCGCAGAGATAATGTAACATACCACGAGCCGCCACTGTCCCATTGTCTTAACATATGGTCTTAACAGTTTTCAAATAATTTGCAAACGGACTCTTGTGGTATGAATCTCATTGGCGTGCACTTTACAAGCTCTGGTAATTGACCAACCGTTGTTTGGCCATGTTGTTCGGGAAAAGATTCACAAACCCCGTAAGTTGTACCTCTAAGCAATTTTTTCCTTATCAGCCGCTATCCCAATTTTTTCACGTGAAGATTGTACGCTGTTCTAACTTAGCTAAAACTGCGAACAAAAAAATTACACGAGACAGCTAATTTTTGAGACATCCTTTAAAATATAAATTAAACCCATGTATAGATTTATGAATTCTGTCCAAATGAAAGCCTAGAGAAAGATTTGTAGAATGTTGTGATCGTAATTGTGTGTCTTTAATCTATTAGCTGGGTTAATATACTCACAAAATTTTGTATAAATTACGCTTTTTATTGTTCCTTCCTACGATTTCTAAATAATTCATTTGTGACCTCTCATCTAGTCAATGAACTTTTTTCCAGAAGCAGTACTATTAACGGTTCCCCAGATATTACCGGATTCCATTTTTATTGGGTCACCAGGTACAACATAATTATTAAACAACCTAATTATGTCCCAACAGTTTGACAGAAAGAGACGTGTAAAAATAGGAAATATTACATAATATTCAATATTAAAAAAATGGCTCATAGACGGTTCTTCAACCAAAACACTCAGACACCTGGCTGGTGTCTAGGCACAACATAACAGGTAAAACATAATTTTCTAACAACCTAATTATGTCCTAAAATCAACAATTTGACAGAAAGACACGTGTAAAAATAGGAAATTTTACATTATATTCAATATTAAAGAAATGGCTAATAGACGGTTTTTCATAACCAAAAACACTCAGACACCTGGCTCCTTAGAGGTGACAACCACCTTTTCAGAGTGGAATTAGCAACACCAAGAGTTGGGTGTTTCCCCTCGTAAGAGTACTAAACTGAGGTTTTGAATATATGAAAGTAAAGTCTATAGGTAATTCCTTTAATATTGAATATTATCTAAAATTATCTATTTAAACACATGTATTTTTGACAAACTGTTGAATTTATGACATAATTAGGTTCTTTTTAAATATTATGTTGCATTTGGTGGCCCAATAAGAACAGCTTGCGTCCATATTTGCAGAACAGTTATTAGGACAGCTTTTGGAAAAATATTTAATGACTTTAGTGATCACAAGAAAAACATTGAAATTATTTAGAAAGTCGTAAGACGACCGCTAGATTGCGTAACTAAACACCAAATAGTAAACGTCATTTATACAAAATTACGCTTTTTTCATTTAGTACTCAGTTACGCCATCTGGCGGTCGTCCTACGGTTCTATAAATAATATTTATATTTTTCTTGTGACCATATTCTAGTTACTAAACTTTTTCCAGAAGCTGAACTTCAAACGATTCCCCAGATATGGCCGAAATCCATTCTAATTTGACCGACCATCAGGTACAACATAATTTTCGAACAACCTAGTTATATACTAAAATCAACAATTTGACAGAAAATCACGTGTAAAAATAGGAAATTTTACATTATATTCAATATTAAAAAAAATGCTTATAGACGGTTTTTCATAACCAAAACACTCAGACACCTGGCTCCTTAGAGGTGATAACCACCGTTTCAGAGTGGAATTAGCAACACCAAGAGTTGAGTGTTTCCCCTCGTAAGAGTACTAAACAGAGGCTTTGAATATATGAAATTAAAGTCTATAGGCAATTTCTTTAATATTGAATATTATCTAAAATTATCTATTTAAACACGTGTATTTTTGACAAACGGTTGAATTTATGACATAATTAGGTTCTTTTCAAATATGATGTTGCACGGGGTGGCCCAATAAAAACAGCTTGCGTCCATATTTGCAGAACAGTTAATAGGACAGCTTTTGGAAAAAATATTTAATGACTGAAGTGGCTTTCGGAACCGTTAATAAATAGTACAACTTCTGGGAAATAAATTAATGACTAAAGTGGTCTCACAAGAAAATCATGGAAATGATTTAGAGAATCGTAAGACGACCGCTAGATTGCGTAACTAAATACCAAATAGTAAAAGCGTCATTTATATAAAATTACGCTTTTTATTATTTAGTACTCAGTTACGCCATCTAGCGGTCGTCTTACGGTTCTCTAAATAATATTTATATTTTTCTTGTAACCATATTCTAGTTATTTAACTTTTTCCAGAAGCTGTACTTCAAACGATTCCCCAGATATGGCCGAAATCCATTCTTATTTGACCGGCCACCAGGTACATCATAATTTTCGAACAACCTAGTTATGTCCTAAAATCAACAATTTGAAAGAAAGACACGTGTAAAAATAGGAAATTTTACATTATATTTAATATTAAAAAAAAATGCTTATAGAGGGTTTTTCATTTCCAAAACACTCAGACACCTGGCTCCTTAGAGGTGATAACCACCTTTTCAGAGTGGAATTAGCAACACCAAGAGTTGGGTGTTTCCCCTCGCAAGAGTACTAAACTGAGGTTTTGAATGTATGAAAGTAAAGTCTACAGGCAATTTCTTTAATATTGAATATTACGTAAAATTTTCTATTTAAACACGTGTATTTTTGACAAACGGTTGAATTTATGACATAATTAGGATCTTTTCAAATATTATGTTGCAGGGGGTGGCCCAATAAGAACAGCTTGCGTCCATATTTGAAGAACCGTTAAAAGGACAGCTTTTTGAAAAATAATTAATGACAAGTGATCAGAAGAAAAATACGGACATTATTTAAAGAATCGTAAGACGACCGCTAGATTGCGTAACTAAATACCAAATAGTAAAAGCGTCATGCATATAAAATTACGCTTTTTATTATTTAGTACTCAGTTACGCCATCTAGCGGTCGTCCTACGGTTCTCTAAATAATATTTATATTTTTTTTGTAACCACATTCTAGTTATTAAACTTTTTCCAGAAGCTGTACTTCAAACGATTCCCCAGATATGGCCAAAATCCATTCTTATTTGACCGACCACCAGGTACAACATAATTTTCGAACAACCTAGTTATGTCCTAAAATCAACAATTTGACAGAAAGACACGTGTAAAAATAGGAAATTTTACATTATATTTAATATTAAAAAAAAATGCTTATAGTGGGTTTTTCATTTCCAAAACACTCAGACACCTGGCTCCTTAGAGGTGATAACCACCTTTTCAGAGTGGAATTAGCAACACCAAGAGTTGGGTGTTTCCCCTCGTAAGAGTACTAAACTGAGGTTTTGATTATATGAAAGTAAAGTCCATATGAAATTTCTTTAATATTGAATATTACGTAAAATTTTCTATTTAAACACGTTTATTTTTGACAAACGGTTGAATTTATGACATAATTAGGATCTTTTCAAATATTATGTTGCAGGGGGTGGCCCAATAAGAACAGCTTGCGTCCATATTTGAAGAACCGTTAATAGGACAGCTTTCTGAAAAATATTTAATGACAAGTGATCAGAAGAAAAACACGGACATTTTGTAAAGAATCGTAAGACGACCGCTAGATTGCGTAACTAAATACCAAATAGTAAAAGCGTCATTTATATAAAATTACGCTTTTTATTATTTAGTACTCAGTTACGCCATCTAGCGGTCGTCCTACGGTTCTCTAAATAATATTTATATTTTTCTTGTTACCATATTCTAGTTATTAAACTTTTTCCAGAAGCTGTACTTCAAACGATTCCCCAGATATGGCCGAAATCCAATCTTATTTGACCGACCACCAGGTACATCATAATTTTCGAGCAACCTAATTATGTCCTAAAATCAACAATTTGACCGAAAGACACGTGTAAAAATAGGAAATTTTACATTATATTCAATATTAAAAAAATTGCTTATAGACGGTTTTTCATAACCAAAACACTCGGACACCTGGCTCATTAGAGGTAATAACCACCGTTTCAGAGTGGAATTAGCAACACCAAGAGTTGGGTGTTTCCCCTCGTAAGAGTACTAAACTGAGGTTTTGAATATATGAAAGTAAAGTCTATAGGTAATTTCTTTAATATTGAATATTATCTAAAATTGTCTATTTAAACACGTGTATTTTTGAAAAACGGTTGAATTTATGACATAATTAGTTTCTTTTTAAATATTATGTTGCACAGGGTGGCCCAATAAGAACAGCTTGCGTCCATATTTGCAGAACAGTTATTAGGACAGCTTTTGGAAAAATGTTTAATGACTTTAGTGATCACAAGAAAAACATTGAAATTATTTAGAAAGTCCTAAGACGACCGCTAGGTTGCGTAACTAAACACCAAATAGTAAACGTCATCTATACAAAATTACGCTTTTTATTATTTAGTACTCAGTTACGCCATCTGGCGGTCATCCTACGGTTCTATAAATAATATTTATATTTCTCTTGTAACCACATTCTAGTTATTAAACTTTTTCCAGAAGCTGAACTTTAAACGATTCCCCAGATATGGCCGAAATCCATTCTAATTTGACCGACCACCAGGAACAACATAATTTTCGAACAACCTAGTTATATCCTAAAAACAACAATTTGACAGAAAGTCACGTGTAAAAATAGGAAATTTCACATTATATTCAATATTAAAAAAAAATTCTTATAGACGGTTTTTCATAACCAAAACCCTCAGACACCTGGCTCCTTAGAAGGTGATAACCACCATTTCAGAGTGGAATTAGCAACACCAAGAGTTGAGTGTTTCCCCTCGTAAGAGTACTAAACTGAATTTTTGAATATATGAAAGTAAAGTCCGTAGGCAATTTCTTTAATATTAAATGTGATATAAAATGTTCTATTTAAACACGTGTATTTTTGACAACCGGTTTGAATTTATGACATAATTAGGATCTTTTCAAATATTATGTTGCAGGGGGTGGCCAAATAAAAACCTTGCGTCCATATCTGAAAAACCGTTAATAGGACAGCTTTTGGAAAAATATTTAATGATTTTAGTGATCACAAGAAAAACATTGAAATTATTTAGAAAATCGTAAGACGACCGCTAGATTGCGTAACTAAATACCAAACAGTAAAATGCATCATTTATACAAAATTACGCTTATTATTATTTAGTACTCTGTAACGCCATCTAGCCGTCGTCCTACGGTTCTTTAAATAATATTTATATTTTTTTCTTGTAACTACATTCTAGTTATTAAACTTTTTCCAGAAGCTGTACTTCCAACGATTCCCCAGATATGGCCAAAATCCATTCTTATTTGACCGACCACCAGGTACAACATAATTTTCGAACAACCTAGTTATGTCCTAAAATCAACAATTTGACAGAAAGACACGTGTAAAAATAGGAAATTTTACATTATATTTAATATTAAAAAAAAATGCTTATAGAGGGTTTTTCATTTCCAAAACACTCAGATACCTGGCTCCTTAGAGGTGATAACCACCTTTTCAGAGTGGAATTAGCAACACCAAGAGTTGGGTGTTTCCCCTCGTAAGAGTACTAAACTGAGGTTTTGAATATATGAAAGTAAAGTCTATAGGTAATTTCTTTAATATTGAATATTATCTTAAATTATCTAATTAAACACGTGTATTTTTAACAAACGGTTGAATTTATGACATAATTAGGTTCTTTTTAAATATTATGTTGCACGGGGTGGCCTAATAAGAACATCTTGCATCCGTATTTGCAGAACCGTTAATATGACAGCTTTTGGAAAAATATTTAATGACTAAAGTGGCTTTCGGAACCGTTAATAAGTAGTACAGCTTCTGGGAAATAAATTAATGACTTAAGTGGTCACAAGAAAATCATTGAAATTATTTAGAAAATCGTAAGACGACCGCTAGATTGCGTAACTAAATACCAAATAGTAAACGTCATTTATACAAAATTACGCTTTTTATTATTTATTACTTAGTTACGCCATCTGGCGGTCGTCCTACGGTTCTATAAATAATATTTATATTTCTCTTGTAACCACATTCTAGTCATTAAACTTTTTTCAGAAGCTGTACTTCAAACGATTCCCCAGATATGGCCGACATCCATTCTTATTTGACCGACCACCAGGTACAACATAATTTTCGAACAACCTAATTATGTCCTAAAATCAACAATTTGACCAAAGCGCGTGTAAAAATAGGAAATTTTACATTATATTCAATATTAAAAAAATTGCTTATAGACGGTTTTTCATAAATAAAACACTCAGACACCTGGCTCCTTACAGGTGATAACCACCGTTTCAGAGTGGAATTAGCAACACCAAGAGTTGGGTGTTTCCCCTCGTAAGAGTACTAAACTGAGGTTTTGAATATATGAAAGTAAAGTCTATAGGCAATTTCTTTAATATTGAATATTATCTAAAATTATCTATTTAAACAAGTGTATTATTGACAAACGGTTGAATTTATGACATAATTAGGTTTTTTTCAAATAATATGTTGCACGGGGTGGCCCAATAAGAACAGCTTGCGTCCATATTTGCAGAACCGTTAATAGGACAGCTCTTGGAAAAATATTTAATGACCGAAGTGGCTTTCGGAACCGTTAATAGTACAGCTTCTGGGAAATAAATTAATGACTAAAGTGGTCACAAGAAAATCATGGAAATGATTTAGAGAATCGCAAGACGACCGCTAGATTGCGTAACTAAATACCAAATAGCAAACGTCTTTTATACAAAATTACGCTCTTTATTATTTAGTTCTCAGTTACGCCATCTGGCGGTCGTCCTAGGGTTCTATAAATAATATTTATATTTCTCTTGTAACCACATTCTAGTCACTAAACTTATTCTAGAAGCTGTACTTCAAACGATTCTCCAAATATGGCCAAAATCCATTCTTATTTGACCCACCACCAGGTACAACATAATTTTCGAACAACCTAATTATGTCCTAAAATCAATAATTTGACCGAAAGACAAGTTTAAAAATAGGAAATTTTACATTATATTTAATATTAAAAAAAAAATGCTTATAAACGGTTTTTCATAACCAAAACACTCAGACACCTGGCTCCTTAGAGGTGATAACCACCGTTTCAGAGTGGAATTAGCAACACCAAGAGTTGGGTGTTTCCCCTCGTAAGAGTACTAAACTGAGGTTTTGAATATATGAAAGTAAAGTCTATGGGTAATTTCTTTAATATTGAATATTATCTAAAATTATCTATTTAAATACGTGTATTTTTGACAAACGGTTTAATTTATGACATAATTAGGTTCTTTTTAAATATTATGTTGCACGGGGTGGCCCAATAAGAACAGCTTGCGTCCATATTTGCAGAACCGTAAATAGGACAGTTTTTGGAAAAATATTTAATGACTGAAATGGCTTTCGGAACGGTTAATAAATAGTACAGCTTCTGAGAAATAAATTAATTACTAAAGTGGTCACAAGAAAATCATGGAAATGATTTAGAGAATCGTAGGAGGACCGTTAGATGGCGTAACTGAATATGAAATAGTAAACGGCGTGTTATATAAAATGTGCGAAGTTAAAAGTCTCCTAAAAATGTAATAGTCGGAATTTCCGGAAAATTTCGCATATTTTGTCTAAATTAATTTTCTTCTCTGTGGTCATATAAGAGTAGGGGGAAATTAAGAGATAAAAAACGAATATAAAGAGTAGAAAAGTGATCATCTATAAATTGTCTGTAAGAAAATGACTGGGTTACTTCGATCCGCCGACCTAAAATATAGATGTTTTGGCAAGAGCGGTCGCATGACGAATTTTTTTTGGGGGGGGGGCATTGCCTTTAGCCATTCCCTTTTTAGCATATTTTTTTGAATAAAAGTCTCATAAATCGTAAGAATTTTCATCTAGGGGGGCATCGCCCCCATAGCCCACCCCCCTTGAGCCGCCCTTGGGTTCTGGTGGTTTGAGGAGATGTTGAGAAAAAAATCTTGGCTATTCGTTTCCAAGAATTATCTGAGCTTTCTGGCATTTTTTTTTATTGTTTTATATATCTATCGTGTTTAGGTAAAGAAGTCAAAATTTTGAGTAAATTAATTTGTCCTCTATACTTAGTTTAAAACGTAGGATAAGTCAATACTTTCTATTAGGGTCGTTATCGAACTTGAACTTCATAATATAAATTACGAAAATACCTTTTTTTTGGTGGAAAAATCAGTATAAATAAACTTATAAGACATAACATAGATTGACTCAGCTTTTAAATTTTTGACTTATACTCCTTTGCCCACCCACGATAGAATATATATAAATTGTAGAACTAATAAGAATAAGAGGAACGTTCTCACCAATATATACAAATGACTCCGCAAAATAATTTCTATGTTCCATAGTGATAGAACATCCATCTACTAAGGAATTGCCTGGTATAGTTTTTGATGTCAATACGGCCTCTGCAGCTAAGAAGAAAAATTTCTGTGTGAATGCATAATACACTTTCATTCTATTTCTGTTGTTGACTAATAACATTTCTGATCATCAGAGACTGCTGAGTCACTAGCTCGTGTAGTTGACCAACCAATTTGTTTGATCCTGTTTTTCAGGAAGAAGCTCGCAAGTTGTACCTCCCAGCAAATTTTACTCATCAGCCGTTACCACAACTTGTGTCACAACTATTGTCTTCTGAATTTTTAATTCGCAAAGAAAACTGCTTTTAGAAAATCACTATTCCGAAATCTGCGAACAAAAAAATTATACAAAGCAGTTAACAAAATTCTGTCAAATTTTGATTGGCGTTCAACCGAGAAGTCATTCTAATCCTCGCAGGGCTCCTCAAACACAAGTGGGAATATCCTCAGCGGAAAATACTTCCACGTCGAATTTTATGCCTCCCATGAGCCAAAATGATAGGAATAGGAATAAGAAAAGAGATAGATAGCATGCGTCACATTAAGTAAGATTCATAATATGGACTGTAGAGGAAAGAAGAACAATTTCATACGGTCTCCTAAAATGTATAAAATTAAGATGGCGCTCGTGTACTAGAAGGGAAAGATCCAATGATATATAGTTATATAGATAGCTCATCCATATGTAAATCAGACGAAGAAAAGTACTATTGTCGTCTATTATATAAAACATTATCTACAATTATAAGCTCAGTTTTGGGATTTTGGAGGAGAAAATTCTTCAAATAAAAGTTACTTCTTATATTATTTTGTATAGAAAAATTTCCTAAAGTGGTCCGTATTTGAGAAATTTGACAAAAAGTAAAAAAATCAATTTTTTATGAAAATTGTTTAAATAAATGTTGTTTTTGAGATACAATTCTCTATAATTCTTGTTCTTACATAATTTTTCTAAAATGGACTGTATTCGAGATATTTCGAATTTTGAAGAAAACTCAAAAACAGAAAAAGAAAAAGCTTCAAATTTTTAACTTATGCTATATTCCGGCCTGAAGTAAACTGACAGAATCGGAACCTGGAAGGATAGGAACTTTATAGAAGGTTAATTTTGTATTTTATGGAAATGTATGTTATTTATGTTTATAGAAGAAAATTATTGTTCAAATAAAAGTTCTTATATTATTCTATATAATTTTTGTCCTTTACAAAATTTTCCTAAAATGGTCCGTATTCGAGAAATTTTACAAAATTAAAGAATTCTGATTTTTAGGAAAATTGATAAACTAAAAGATGTTTGCGATATTGATCTCTATAATTTTTGTTTTCTACATGATTTTTTAAGGAAGACCTTCCAGACTACATAAAATCATAAGTGTTACTTATGGTTGAACTCGTATTGAATAGGAGCTTTCAATAATGACTGAATATACAGGGTGATGAATTTGAATAACCAAAGTTACTAATAATATAAGAGAAACAGGAAATCTGGCAACATTGCAAATATCAAATCTGGAATCTCCGTATCCCAAAATAGGTGTACCCCAATTTTGTACAATTAGGATTAGCAATTGGCCGTTTCCAGACTATTGGGCCATTCCGTATATTGTCCTGTTGTATCGATATTGTTTATTTTAACTATTTATTTTATTGTATTTTTTTTTATAAAGTATATATATTTTATCTAGAATAATTTGTGTATGTAATTCTTTTGTTTTGTTATTCACCAATGTGCTACAGAACGCCCAGCTAGCAAAATAATATAAATTTTATTATACCATTAGTACGTAATTATTGTTCAATATTTCAATTTGTGTTATAGATACGTAAACAAGTTTCAAATAAAAGTTATATGGATTTGAAAAATACATATTTTAAAAATATTTTTGGATATACAGGATGTTGCATTTTGCCTGACAAATAAAAATGTATATTTTTTAAATAGAACACCCTGTATTTCATTTCATTTTTAGAATGGTTTGATAATACCTACTATATTCAATCCTAGAATTTTTTTAAAAAACATTACAGGTTTGCCAAGCAATTGTTATTTTACGAAATTAGAGAATCATGCGGACCCCAAATTAAATTATCATAATTAAGGTAGATTTACATTGATTTCAATATTGTTTAATATACAGACTGATAAGATACTAAGCTAACGAATAGTGGTTATAAAACGGGTTTATTTTGTACAGTGTTTTAAATATAGCTAATTTTAAGTTCAATTTGCTTCATTTTTTAAATGTAACACCCTGTATAATATTTTAGCATAAAATTTCTTATAAATTGACCAATCCGTCGATACCAAACATGTTAGCAAATAACACATATACAGGGTGTCCCATCAGTACGTAAATTATCGATATAGCTGTTTTATTATTGGAAATGCGAAGAAATTTTTAATATAAAAGTTGTATGACTCTATTTAACAAATATTCTTAAATCTACAGGGTGTTCCATAAACGAGGCGCTGATCAAAGCTATACTTTTTTTAAAGTAAAACATATTTGATTGTTTTCACATCGTCAAACAATTTTAATTGACTTCATTCATTTGCTATGTTGTATATAGAGTGTGTTAAAATACAAGGTTACGTTTTTTAAAATTTTTTAAATGGAATACCTGTTATTAATTAATTGGTGCACAGGATATTTCATTTAAAAAATTTAGTAAATCGTATCCTTGCATTTTAATACACCCTATATACAACATAGCAAATGATTGACGTCTATTGAAATTATTTGACGATGTGAAAACAATCAAATATGTACAACTACCTGTATATAGTGTCTTGGTATAAAAAAGTAAAGCTTTGGTCTGCACCTCATTTATGGATTACCCAGTATATTTAAGAATACTTGTTAAATGTGGCCATACAACTTTTATATTTAAAATTTCTTCGTATTTCCAATAATAAAACAGCTATATCGATCAATTACGTACTGATGGGACACCCTGTATATGTGTTATTGGCTAACATGTTGGTATCGTCAGATAGGTAAATTTGTAAAGAATTTTATGCTGAAATAATATTAAGAGCGATATCCATGCGACACATAACAGCAAATTCAGGTTTAGAACACACTGGACAACTTTCAGTGCATCTGAACGCACTTTGGCAACGTTGCTCTATTCCCAGACTTAGGTACGCTCCCTTCAATTTATTACTTATAAACTATAGATGATTTAAAATATAAAAAAGGTCGATAAATCGCAGGTCCGGTCTAACAAAGAGTATTTTTGTTTTGTTTTCTCGTTTAAAATATTTTTAAAGGTATAACCTGGTGTAACATTTTCGAAACTCTCTTTTCTAACTAAATAATTTATTTACGAAATATATTTTTAAATATACATATGTATATCCTATGATTATTTCGAAAAATGGCATTCTCGTACAAACGCCACTGGTGCAAGTAGAAATATTTGGAACACCCCAAAAAATACACATTAGTCCCTTCAAAGTTTTTTTTGGAAATTTAGAGTAACTATCTTTAAAACTATTTGAAATATTTAATAAAGTTTAGTAAATTAAAATTTAAACATTCTGTATCCCGAAATCGAAGCATATTTTGACCTACTTTTATAGGAACTTTTTTTAACAAAATAATTTTGATAACAATTTTCAAAAATCTTTCTTACTTATTTACAAATACCCTGTATAAAAATACGTATTTTAAATAACAATTCATTTAATACTAGTTTGTGCAACAACCGTGAACAATCCACTGGAGTTGTACAGTATGTTTTTTCTACGACCCAATAACGAAAATCTACAAATGTAAAGTATTATTTTAGGAAAAGACAAAATAACTAATTTTAAAATAATTTATGACTTTACTAATTTGTGAAATAAAATAAACATGAAAAAATATTTAATTTTATTAGTCCCCAGCCCAGATTTGAACTCGGGCCTCTCGCGTGAAAGGCAGATGCCGTATCCTCAGTTTCACCTCCACATTTAGAATTTTAGTTCTAATAGTAGTAATTAAATTAGTTTCATATAGGTAGTTTGATTCAAATTTAAATTTTTTTAAAATGTAGTCCAAATAAAAATAAATTAAAATTATTTATGGATTCTACACAAAAATAACTCATTTTAATGTATATTTAATCTCAATACCTAAAAAATATACTGACAATTAGTTTGACAGAATTGTCACTTATTTAAAATTTAAAAAATAATAGTTGTTGGGTGTCCAATATATAAACTGTGATTGGTGGATTTCATTTTTTTTGTAGTGTTCTCACTACCTAGAATGGATATGAAATATATTCGTTGAGTTGAACGCAATAGTATATTTTTTCGTTTTGTAGTCTGTGCGTGAATAGTAGTTTGTGCAACAAAATTGGATATGATGGCCATATCGCACGAAGACGAAGTTTGAAAACGACTCCGTGTACGGAGTGCTTAATCATCGAGTGCGATACGGACAATCCACTCGAGTTGTACAGTATATTTTTTCTACGACACATTAATGAAATTCTACAAATTTAAAAAAGTATTTTATTAAGACAAAATAAATAATTTTAAAATAATGTATGAATTTTACTAATTTATAAAATAAAATAAACATACAAAAAGATTTAATTTAATTAGTTCCCAGCCTTGATTTGAACTCGGGCCTCTCGCTTGGAGACAAACTTCGTGTCCTCACGCCATCGCCACACTTGCCATTTTAGTTCTGTGTGTGATTAAATTTAGGTTTCCCTTGGCTACGGATACTAAGTCTATTCGTCAGCATTTTAGTTCTAATACTTGTAATTAAATTAGTTTCATATGGTTTGATTAAAATTTAAGATTTGTTTTTAAATTTGGACGAAATAAAAATAGAAATGCTATTACTTATCGATTATACATAAGAAATATTCATTTTTACGTATATTTAATCTCAATAATTCAAAAATATACTGACACTTAGTTTGACAGAATTGTTACATAAAATTTAAAAAATAATAGTAGCCGGGTGACCAAAATATAAACTGATTGGTGGATTTAACGGTTTTACAGTGTTCTTACTAAGTAGAATGGATATGAAATATATTCGTTCAGTTGAACGCAATGGAATACTTTTTTGTTTTGTAGTATGTGCGAAGATTAGCTAATATCCTTGTGGGTATAGAAAAAATCATATCCATGTGGGTGTAGAAAATAGTAGTTTGTGTAACAAAAGTGAACATAAATTAAATGGATTTCATATAGTTTTATTAAAATTTATAATTATTTATTTCTAAATATAAATCAAATAAAAATAGAAATGCTATTATTTATAGATTCTACACAAGTATAACTCATTTTACTCAATAGCATATTTTTTCGTTTTGTAGTCTGTACGTAGGTAAACTAATATCCATTTAGTTGTAGAAAAAATTATTTTCTAGTACTAAAAATAAATAAAAATAACATTGAGTAAGATGATTTATTATTAGTAAAAGAAGAAAAAAAATAATCATTTTTATTGACTATTGGTCGGATTTCTACTCGGTTTTCTACTCGGTTTTCTACTCGGATTTCTATTCGGTTTTCTACTCGGATTTCTACTGGGATTTCTAATATCTAAACCTTTAGTGAAACGTGGATCTAAGATCTCGGGTAGTATACAATCTAAATAAAATTGCTTTAGTTTGCTTTCCATATACACCAAAATCTACCATCTTTTTTTATTTTTTCTACTAACATACCTAAAGGTATCAAAATAATAAAGAAACAAATATTTCGTTTAGTTACGTAAAGTTTGCCCCTGAACCTGGTAATATTAACAATTATGATTTCGGTTTAATTGAATTTTGCCATTATCATTAATAATTGTAGATTTTATTATGTTGCAAACCATTGCTTTTTCCGTAGTCATTTTTGAAGCAGGATATTTAATTTCGATAATACTGTCGGTTCCTAATAAACCGTCGGGACCTAAAAAACCAAATTAGGAATCCGCAAATAAACCACATTTATTGGACATCCGCTTTAAATTTGTGAATATTGCTTAAAAAAAAGGTTCTTTTTCTATTCCATACTTAGTATAAATTTCCCATATATTTTGACGTTTATGCTTAGAAGGGCAGGAACTGAACTGGACTAGAATAAGAGGTGATAGTGTGTGTCTTTTTCTAAATATACTTGCACGATATTTTATAGATTTCCGTCGAAATGGAAATATCATTTTCTGCATTTCCGAAAGTTTTCCCATTTTTACGATAAACTATTATAACTCAGCTTACACACAAAAGTTCATAAAAAACACATTAACCAAATACGAAAAGAAAACACCTACACTTGAACTAAAAAGAATAAAGTTTTTTAATAATTTCATCCTAAGCGACTTAAATGACTACCTAAATACTTTTATCCTAATTTTCCGGTACTGCATGCACCGCCAACGTCCGCTGCCTTGTTGCCAAATCAATTAATATGGATTTGAATCTTGACAGATTTTCTCAGATTTCGTAATTCAAGGTTTTCAAAAAATATACGCTTTGGACAAAAAAGTGTATTGGAAAGAATTAGCTGATTTTTATACAACAATTCCCGGTAAAGACTCCATTTTGCAATAATTTTCATAATTTGTATAGAAATAATTAAAAAATAAGTTTTTCTGAATTCGGGCTCTACAGCGGAGTTCTCTATCATTTGCTTAGTAGGTATACCAAAGTTTATAAAAAAATATTTAATACTGAGAAAGAGAACCTTGAAGTCCTTTTAAGCCAGTTTCTAACCATGGATATCGCTCTTAAGGGTGTTATATTAGAAAAATAATGAGTAAATTGAACCTAAAATTAGCTATATTTAAAACATCTTTCAAAACAATCTGTATAAAATATTCCAATTCTACCACCAATATTCGTTATCTTACTATCTTAAGAGTCTGTTTTTTAAATCATTGTAAATCTACCTAAATTATGATAATTTATTTTGGGGTCTGCATCATTCTCTAATTTCATAAAAAAAAAGGAATTGCTTGGCAAACCCCTAATATTTAAACAAAAATTCTAGGGTTGAATACAGTATTAACAAACCATTCTAAAACTGAAATAAAATTAAATTTTAAAAAATATATATTATATGCCAGGCAAAAACGCAACGCCCTGTATATCCAAAAAAAATTAAAATACGTATTTTTTTTTATTTAAAATTGTGAAGGATATTAATGTCTTTTAGGCATTTAATAATATTAATTATTTGGTCTTGAGACCTAAGAACTTCTTTCAGATTTGGTGATAGGTTGTAGATTCTCCTGTGGTTCGCAAAGTCTGGGCAGTCTATGATGATGTGCTGGACGGTTAGGGGAAGCATGCAGCTCTGACACATCGGTGGATCTTCGGTAGCCATTAAGTAACCGTGTGTTAGTCGAGTATGACCGATTCGAAGTCTTCGGATGGTTATTTTGTTCTTTCTTGAAAGATAAGGCATTTTAAACGGTTCGATGTTTGGTTGGACATCACGTATTTTAGATGTTATTGTATTCCAGTGGGTTTGCCATATTCTCCTAATATTATTTTTGAAAAGGTTTTGGATGTCTTTATGTAGCTGAACGTTTTCCATTGCTAAATTTGATGAAGAAGCCTCCTTAGCTGCACGGTCGGCTGCCTCGTTGCCTGGTATACCCACATGTGATGGTATCCAAATCACTGTTATGGATACTCCTTGCGCAATGAGAAGATGACAGGATTCATGTAATGTTTGGACCACTGAATTTTGTAAGGAACGATTTTTTATTGACATGACTGATGCAAGTGAGTCTGTGCAAATGGCCACTCTTCTCGTGTTTATTTTAACAGATTTCACAGCTTGGTAGATGCCGAACAGCTCGCCAGTGTCAACACTGGCAAAATGTGGGAGAAGATTTTTAGAGATGATATCAAGGCCAGAAATCACAGAGCATCCGACATAGTCTTTTATTTTAGAAAGCATCTGTGTATAGGATGGTATCAAATTGGGAAGAATTTATTAATTCTAGAAAAGCTTGTTTTTGAAAGTTACTTGGAGTTTCGTTTTTAGGGTCATGAGCTAGAGTGGTATTAAAAAGTGGTAGAAATTTTTCCTATGGCGGCACAGGAGATATAGGAATTGGAGTTGTTCGAGATAAATCGATATCAGCGAGAAGTGTAGCAAGGATTTGTGGTAAAATGTTCGAACATTATTAGTGGAAACGTTAATTAAGGAATATGCTGGGTTTTTGGGATTTGCTGAAACCCTTGCACAGTAGGTAAGAAGGAGCTGTTGTCACCTCAGCCATAGAGGTGGTTCGTTAGCTTCACAGCATACACTTTCAGAGGTGCTGGATCTAAAAGCTCCAAGGCATATTTTTAATGCAGAATTTTGAACAGAATTCAGTGTTTTTAGAGCAGATTTAGTTGCCGACATAGATGAAGCTTCTGTAATCTATCTTGGATCTAATTAGTGCTCTGTACACCTTGAGTAAAACTTCTTCTTCTGCTCCCCATTGATGGTGAGATAACGATTTCAGAATATTAAGTCTGTTTAAGCAGTTATTTTTCAATTCGCAGAGGTGTTTCTTCCAGTTAAGTTTGCTGTCAAAAATAAGTTCTAAGATCTTGTGATGGTCGACTACTGCTAAAGGACTACCGTTTATGGAAGGGTGTCAAAGGCACTCTCGATATCAAAGATAGCTGCTACGAAATCCTGTTTTTTTGAGAAAGCACTGAATACAGCAGACTGTAGTATTGATAGATTATCTAAGGTGCTGCGTTGGGGTCTGAAACCAGATTGGGCAGGTGTCAGGATTAGATATTTCTCCAGGTACCAAAGAGGTCTTCTGTTTATCATTTTTTCTACTAGTTTGCACATCGTGTAGGTCAAAGAAATAGGGCTGTATGAGTTTGGATTATTGGGTGGTTTTCCCTGTTTTTTAATTGGAAGTATTACAGCTTCTCGCCAGAGCTTGGGAAGAGATTTCTTGGTCCATATCTTAATTTATAATTGTAGAAGTTTGGTGAGTCCTGAGGATGGCAAATTCTTAGGAAAAACAAATGGAATATTGTCGGGTCCGGCAGCTGAATTTTTGCATGTAGAGAGAGCATCAAGAAGTTCGTGTAAATTAAAAGGGAGATTTAAAGATTTGGAGTCTGCATAAAAAGTCGGAAGGGCAGATGTAACTGAGCTAATTGAGGTAGAAGGTATGTTTTCTTGTTTGTTTTTGCATTTTCTGTGGAACTTTTCAGCAATTATGTTAACTATTGCTTGGCTGTCAGTTGCTACGTTACCATTACATAGTAATCCTGGTATGTTCATTTTAGATCTAATTCCCTGCATACGTCTGATTTTATTCCATACTTCACTAGGAGGGGTATCAGATAATTGAAAACACATAGTTATTCCACGATTCTTTTTTGCACTGCTTTAGAATACGTATCACACTGGCTTTGAGTTTTTTAAAGTTGATGAGCTTTTCTTGAGTTCCAGCTCTACGGTATCTGTTAAATGCTGTTTTGCATTCCTGAACAGCTGTAGCACATGTGTCATTCCACAAAGGAACTGATTTTTGGTTACTAGAGATTGCAGATTTTCCTATGAATATTTCAGCAGCAGCAGTCAAACAGTTATTGAAATCAGAAACAGCTTCATCAACATTTTCGGAAAGTTGGTATTGAGTTATATGGTTGTCAATGTGTGATCTGAATCCTGACACCAGCAATTTTCCATTTAATTATGTTATTTATGTTCGTAAGGGTTTTTCTTGAGATGGAGGAAATAATAATAGGAAATTGGTTGCTGTCGTAGAGGCACTCTCCCAGAAAAGGGAGGAGACAGTTTTAGGATCACACAGACTTAGATCAATTGATGAGAACTTCCCAGTAGATATATTAAAATGAGTAGCGGAACCGGTGTTAAAAAGACATACACTAGTGTTGTTTAAAACGTTTGCAACAGTTTTTCCTCTGCCAAAAGTCTTTTCGGAACCCCACATTGTGTTATGGGCATTAAAATTGCCGACTAGTATAAAAGGGGGAGGCAACTTATTTATAAGATCGTTTAGTTCAGTTTCAGATAATGAATAAGTGGGAGGAATATAAATATTGCAAATAGTGACTTTTTCTGGATGCCAAACTTTAACAGCTACTGCTTCGATATTAGTGGTTAGAGGTAAGTATTTGGAGTATAGATTTTTAGAAATAAATATGGAAGTTCCCCCACTTGCAATTTAACCAGAAGTTCTGATGAAGTGATAACCTTTGAATCCTTTGAGTTTACGTTTGTGGGATTCTTTAAAATTGGTTTCTTGTAGACAAAAAATATCTACATTAGTGTCAGAAATTAACTGTTGGATTCTTTCCAGACGCGGATAGAATCCATCGCAATTCCACTGGATTAGTTTGAAGATGAAAAATATAGGTTTTTCTTGTAGAGATAACTAATGGGTTAATAGGAAGACTTTTGAGAATGTTGTGAACAGTCTGAGACATCTTCGTTATCCTGCTCGACAGAAGTCACTGAGGATAAGCTGGCGATGCTTCCAGTTTCCATTTCCTCTTCCACCAGTCTATGCTTGATTTTTTTTGTTAATCTTGAGAATCTGTTTTTTAGTGACCGATCTTGTATGTATTTCAGGATATATTAGGTGCATGTCTTTGAGTAGAGATCTATCATTTGAGGTAAATTGCAAAGCTTCAGAATAGGGGTCACTACATCCAAAGGTGTTCTCTATGTAAGCAATAAAGTTATGCATAGGTAGGGAGAGATCGTTGGGGTTTTTCTGATAATATTCTTGTATTGCGGCCTTGGTGGCATCAGAAAGTTAAGCATCTTTTAAAGATTCTTTTTTAGCCTTCTTTAGTGTGGGTTTCGTAACAGATTTTTGGGTTTTTGGGATATTTTTTGGGAGGGGAGTTTGTGGTGGGAGCATTGGATGGGGGTCTGCGGGGGTTTCAGGAGAGCTATTTTAATCACTGGAGCTAGGATGAATTCTGTTTGGCCAGTTCGGAGACTATCATTCAAATTTTGCAGAGTCTATGGGGAAGAGCTAAAATCTGTAGGAGAGGAAGTACTTTGTTCCGCAGAAGTATTGGCATGGGCGGTAATTTTAAATTCCATAGAAAGTATCAGCATGGGCGCAAATTTCTGATTTCACAGGATTATCAGCATGAGCGGTAGTTTCAGATTCCTCAGGATCCACAGGTGTTGAGTTAGGACAGTTACTTTCAATGTGATTAGCCTGCTTACTAATAAAACATTGCATTTTATCAGTAGAAATGAAGATCCTATAATTATTGCCTTCGTGAGGGATAATAACACAAGTTTGGATATCAATATTTTGTACTGTTGGAGTAATGGTTGTACTCTTCATCCGGGATTCCAGCTCTTAAAAGAGAAACTGGAGACGCTAATTTTAAGTTTAAATCCCTGATTGCACTTTCTATGAGCTCGTTTGGAATAGATGGGCAGACATTAGATATTATAATTCGTTTGGATGGAGTGACAAGTCTGCGAATTAACAGGTTATTTTCTAGTATTGAGATAATGGGATAGTCTGTAATTAAATTGTCAACTATATCAGTCTTGGAGAGGTAAATGCAGATTCTGTTATTTGATATTCTTGAAGCATGTGTAATATTTTTTGGGCCAACAATATTGCCTATTGATTTAACATATAGTCAAATAATTTAAGATTTTCTACAACATCAAGCAAAATTGCCTGTTCCCTCTTAGGGTACGATGGTTTAGGAGATGTTTTTGCTACAGAAACGTAAGATTTATTTTGGAGTGCAGAGATACTGGGTTCCTGAGTATTATTCGTAGTAGACATGGTATTTTTAACAATAGTGGTATATTCTGAATTTAAATTGCCGCTTTTGTAGACAGAAGCAGTCTGTGTGTTGTTGCTAATGATTTAAGTTCGTATGCTTGGCAACACAAAATATACACATAGCGTATTGTTGGTTGCCTCACCGATCGAGGACCTAACGGGCGGTGTGGTCGGTGTATTTATCGTTCTTATCAGTACAATTAAACAAAAATTGGTATCGAAAAATAGTTATTGTAAATAATCGCAGTCAATAAACAAAGGGTAATGTGTGTAAAGTTCACAACGAAATTAACACGAGCGGTGCATCACTATTTAGTCCACTTATCGTAACAAGTTTATCAATAAACAACTCGTATTTTCGACACAATTTATTAAAAATCGCAGAGAGCCGTGTACCAGTGTTTAAACTTTCGCGACTCAGTTCGGAATCACGTATTTTTAAATGCATATAACTTTTATTAAAAACTTATTTGCGTGTCTATAACGCAAATTGAAATATTGAACAATTACGCACTAATGGGACGCCCTGTATACTTAAATTATAAGTCTCTGTATCAAAAGGCGAATTCAAATGTTAATGATCTAGAAGGTGTGTATATTAATTCTTCTTTTATTTATTTTTATTATACCAAATATTTACCTTTATACTTATAAATACTTTTTTTATTCTTTAAAATTACGAATAAATAATATCAACTCCTGTTCCACAACTTATGTACCTATTATTTTATGACTTAGTTTTAAATTTAGAATTTTAATAAAGAAAGTTTTAACTTTGAACATTAAACTATTATTATATGTATCTATATAAATTTTGAGAACGAGCCTGTCCTCTATTTGAAAACTCCAGCATTTAATATGGTATGCAACCCGTAAAACGTTTCAGAGAATACTCTCCTCTCCTGAGAGTCCTGAGCAGGGCCGACTAGAGGGGGGGGGGCAGTCGGGACTAATTCCCGGGACCCGGACTTAAATGAGGGCCTGGCAGCGCTGGTGAGAATTTTTTTTTATTTCAGAAATTTTTGCTTGAGGACCTTTTTTTTAGAGAAATTCAAGTAGAGGAGGAGAAATGTTTGCTTAAAGACTTTTTTTTAGAGAAATTCAGGAGTAGAGGAGGAGAAATTTTTGTTTGAAGACCTTTTTTTTAAATCTTTTATAAAATTGTCGCGGGGCCCGATCTGGAGAATTGTTCTGGGGCCCGGTCTGGCTCTCGGCGGCCCTTGTCCTGAGCATAGGTCCTGTTAGCAGTGCTGCCGTTGCTATTACCATTGTAACAAATCTATTACTAAAAAGATACACCAGTACGTTATTTTTTAAGAAAAAAAAAAAGGAAAAATCTATTACTATTTAAAATATCGAAATTTTATGAGTGGTTCTATCTAAACTTCAGAGCGCATGATTAAAAAATTTTAACAAATCCAAGATAGGGCCAGGTTTTAGTTTAATTAGTAGGAGATTACCACCAGCTTCCAGCATTTCAGCATAATTTATATCTTGTTTTTAATAACGTAGAGCCCTTCAAGACTTAAAAAAAAACATTAAATCACAAAAATTTACCTCTAGTGAATTTTGGGCTAACATCTTTGAAATAAAAAATTTACTGGACGAACCAGTGTTTCCTAATTTAAAAAAATTAATTTGCGGTTTATTATCGTTAACCCATTCTTTTGCAGCAGCAGAAATAATTTCCTATCAACTAAAAGTTTTATTGTTAAATGTATTTAATAACAGTTCTGGTACATTTATGTTACATTAAAATATTATCTATTACGATTTTATTACCTTTTGGTTCAAAATTCTATTACGAAAAAATTAATTGATGTGGCAACACTGCGGCTGTTAGTTTAACGAGACGTAAATTCCGTCTGTTGCGCAGGCGTCGGAATATACGTCGAGTGATAAGTGTTGTCTGTCCAATATTTGATTTTAGGTTATGTTATTGTTATGTATATGTCTTTTAACTTATGAGATTTTAACTTTTAACTAACCAGATTTTTTTTAAAACTACAGTCGTAGATTTATGTGTGAGAATAGTTATTTTCCTAATAAGTGC
Source organism: Psylliodes chrysocephalus (assembly GCA_927349885.1). Lineage (NCBI taxonomy): Eukaryota > Metazoa > Arthropoda > Insecta > Coleoptera > Chrysomelidae > Psylliodes > Psylliodes chrysocephalus. The sequence continues at coordinate 16,336,628 of OV651824.1, forward strand.
GGGAAAGACACTTTACGCATGAGTTAGGAACATTATTTTTTCTACGACCGTATATACAAAAAAGTAGGAAAAATAATTTTTGGAAAATTATTTTATTTCAACATATACAAATATTTAAATAAAAACAATTATTATGGATATTAATGTTAAATACACAATTTGTAGCATTTTGTAAATTATGTAAAATTGCCGGTACAGAGGAATTAGTTGGTGTTAATTGGCTGTTAATAGTCGTAACGCTCGTAGATTGAAAAGATGACGTGGACGGGAGTGACATCGGTTGCAGGTCGCATGAAGGTGAAAATGACGGTGGCAGCAAAGGTTGCAAGTCATTTCTATTTGAAAGAATTTTATTCGAAATGTTTTTCGTTTCGGAGTTCTCCAAATAGCCTTCAGCGATAGTAGTGGACTTCCAGCCACCGAGACGTTTTATATTGGTTATCGCTTCACCTGAGTCTGCTAGGAATGTTGCTGAAGAACGTCTAAAACTGTGTCCTGTATATCGATCGTTCAGGATTAGGTAGACGCAAATATGCAGCAATCTCTGTTGGCATCTTACCAAAGGTGTTTACGCCAACGCACTGAATTGAGCATTTTCCCTTCTTATAATTAACCCTTTCTGTCCCAACGCCGGATATATGTTTTTTAAAAAGTGGGTCTGTAGTCCCAGCCGCCGTATAAATACGTTCAAGGTGGAATGGTCTCAATTCACCAAAGCCAAAAATATGCGCTACTTATAAAATTTTAGACCCATTGGGGTCCCAATGCCGTTGAAATATGTCCGAAAATGGTAAATTATTTGTCCCAAAGCCGCAAAATGTTGGCACCTAAGACAGGTCATGCGGACCCATTGCCGTATATATTCTCATATTGTAGATATACTATATTGTAGCAGTAGTGGCAACGCTGGCACATGCATTGGTCGAAGGTCAAGTTGCAGATGGGTAGAACGATTTCGCATGTGGAAACACTTTAAATTCATTTTTAAAAAGCATTTCGGGCACAACCATAGATAAATTAATATAAAACAAGATGAATTTATTAAATGCCCGCCACTGTCAACACGGCGTAGTTCCCAGCATACTATTAGTTAGCGCCACCATCGCAATAGTATGAAAGCGATGTTGCCGGTTTCCGTACACTTTCATGAGATCATAGTTATTTCAAATTCATTTTATTTTAATTTTTTATCAATCTACATGCGCACCATACCATCCATACAATGTCAATACTATTGCTGAGATTTTTAAAAGACGGGATTGACAACCTTGTAAAAAATGAAAAACGTGATGGCGGAAGGCGAGATATAATAAAATAAAACTTATTTTTATTTTATGATGTAAGTTACATAGGTAGGTAAGTTATTTTTAGGTTTAGAAACAAACGGTGCTGATTTGATGTAATTAGTAAGTATTAACTTTAATTTAATATTAAGTATTTAAGGACTTTGTTTATCATTGTTTTCTTAGCCTTAACGATATATAGGTATCTAATTTCATATTTCAACAATTCCTTTTCTAATATTTGAAACAAAAATGTCTGGCCCGGGTATAGTTAAGTATTCTTGTTCAGCTCCTAATTGTTTAAATAAGTATTATTCTAATATTCAGCAAGTTGGTTATTCAAATAAAGCATTTTTTCATTTTCCTTCTGATGTTAAAGTTCGCCAGAACTGGTTTAAGAATTTAAATTTAACTTTAGATGATAATAATACTCGCTATCTTTGTGAAGATCATTTTTTGCCAGTCTTTTAGTAAGGTTTCCTCAAAACGTAAACGACTAGTTGTACATTCTTTACCAATTTCTTTAGATAATTATGCATCCAGTTCAAATATACAACCCGAGAGCCAGATTTCAGAATATATTGAGGCTGAAGCACAAACACAGCAGCATAAGATAGATTTGCTAATCAGCAACGAAAATCAAGAAATTAGTTGCAAACGTAAACTAAATATTAGTGATGTACAATTTGAACAACCCTCCATACGGAGAAAAACTGTTTTGCAACAAATAAATGAAAGTAAAGTCAAAAATTTAAGTCCCAAAGAGAAAAAGCTGTATTTTATTAATAGAGAACAAAACGTTAGAATTTGTAAGCTAAAGAAAGCTCTACGTGTTTCCAAAAATAAAATCAAGAAAGCCTTTGAATTATCCAAAACTCAGTTATTTTCAGATTTTAATAATAAATTAGATCCGATTGGAATTAAATTCTTTAAAAGTAGTTTAGAAAATTGTAAGAGAAAGAAACCCTCTTGGACCACTCAGAATAAAATTTTTTCTTTAGCATTATATAAAAATGGTCCAAGAGCATATAATTTTTTAAGAAAATGCATTTCGTTGCCTAGTAAATCTACTATCCAACAAATTTTAAGTGATTTACATTTTGAAACGGGGATAAATGATTCAGTGTTTTCCAGATTTAAAGAAATTGTTAGAAAAATGCCAGAAATTGATAGGAATTGTATTTTAATGTTCGACGAAATAGCTCTAACCGAAAAACTCACTTTTGATACAGTTAATGACAAAATTGTTGGATATGTTGACTGCGTCGTTCTCAATCTTCGTCAAATAATTAAAAATAACTTAGTTTTATAAAAATGGTCAACATTTTGATAAGAGAAATTGTTCAATAACATATATGTACACTTTTTGTTTTGTTTTTATAGGAAACACCTGACGCCCATCAAAGTATGGTCCATTTTTACAAGAATGTGGGGAAACTAGTATTCATTTCACTTACAATTGTTCTTTATTAACACATTATGTATGTATTACTGTATAATAAATAATTTAAATATATTTGTCTTATATTTTATTTCAGTGTAAATATTTTTTGTCTACATTTTTGTATACATTTTTTGGGGTTTTATAACTAAAAAAAACTAATATATATGTTAAATACAATATTTTAATATAAATATTAGTTTTTCTTTTTAAAGTAATGAACCCCAAAAAATATAAATAAATAAATAAAGATATTTAAATGAACCGCGGTTACGTTAACACTCTTCTTTTTTTATGCCTCTTACTGACAAATCAATCAGCCAGTGTAGTTCAAAAAAGATCCGTTCCATACTAATTCGCAGCACTACGTTTCCAAATATTAACACAGAATCCGACCATCTTCTTTATTAGTTTATCTATGGGCACAACAGTACCAATCTTGCGCGCGATATGAGTAAAGCACGTGGCGTAAAGCGTAAAATGTGTGATGAGTACGGAAACTTTTGTGGGCTATCAAAACAGGAATATGACGATATTTTGGAAAGGCTAGACTCCGATGAAGAGCCATATGTCTCTAGTAGTAGTGAGTATAATCCCGATTCGGATTAAGATGACGAGATAAATGAAGTTATATTTGATGAGCTTGAAAATAGCAATAACGAGTTATCTGATGACGAAAATCCTGTTGATTGTCCAGACAGAAACACAAATAATAAGTCACCTGAAGTGATTCAAGATAATTTGGCCCTAAAACAAAATTTGGTTCTGAAATGGAACAAAACTCCGTTTATTCCCGTAGTGCATGATTTTGATGATAGAGAGACCGGCGCACACCTGGACTCCATAGAAGATAAGTCAGATGCTTTAAGCTATTTTCTTTTATTTATGGACACAGAGATAGTTGAGATTATTGTCTCTGAAACCAACAAATATGCTTCCGAGTTTTATGCAAATAAAAAAAAGAAATGGAGCAAAACTGATCTCAACGAATTTTACGTATTTTTGGGTGTTATGATGCTAGCCTCACGACATGGGAAAAATAGAGTAAGAGAAAACTGGTCAACTGATAAATTGCCTCATACACCAATATTTTCCAAAGTAATGTCAAGGAATCGTTTCCAAGCAATCCTTGGCATGCTACACTTCTCAAATAATGCTGAGCAAAAAGAAGGTGATTCTTTTCACAAAATGCGAACAGTATTCAATAAAATTACATCACGGTTCCTAAAGTACTTCAGTCCATTTCAAAATCTTGCTATTGACGAGAGCTTAGTTCTTTTCAAGGGGCGTTTGAGATTTAAACAATATATAAAGACCAAACGCCATCGCTTTGGAATAAAACTTTTTCTAATATGTGACTGCGAGACAGGATATGTATTAGGTGTTATTGTCTATAATAGAAAATCGACAGATATTACTCTGTTCCAAGATCTTGGAATATCAGGCTCAGTAGTAGCAAATCCTATGGAACCTTATTTGAATAAAGGCCATAACATGTACACAGACAACTTGTACACTAGCCCTACCTTGTGTACATATCTGCATAAACATAAGACTAATTCCTGCGGGACAGTCCGTTCTCATCGTAAAGAGATGCCCAATTTAACTCAAAAATTATCTAAAGGCGAGTCTATCTCGATGTCGTGTGCCGAAAATCTGATTTGCGTGAAATGGAAGGATAGGCGTGATGTTACAATGCTGACTACTTTTCATGAAGATCGCATGGTAACGTTAGACAAAGTAGATTTCAAGACCAAAGAGCCCATACAAAAGCCAGCTGTTGTTGTTGATTACAACGAAAATATGGGTGCAATATATCGATCAGATATGATGTTGAGCTCCACGGAATGTGTAAGAAAGACCACCAAATGGTATAAAAAGCTATTTTTCCACATAATTGATCTGTCTCTTCTCAACGCACATGCACTCTATTTGACATAAACTTTTTTTTATTGTGCACTTATTTCTTCATCTTGTTTCAGATATAGAGATGAAAAAAAATAGAAGTATAAACCCTTTAACAAAAAATCCTCAAAGGCTCAAAGGGCGACATTTTCCTAGTTCAGTTCCTGATAAGAAAGTGAAGCGATGTATCGTTTGTAGTTACAGAAAAGACCAGAAGAAAAGAAGCGAATCGAGATAATGTGTACAAGATGCGGAGTCGGCCTTTGCGTTTTACCATGTTTTGAGGAGAACCACACAAAAGAAAACTTTTAATGTTCATTTTTTACATTTTTTTTTATTTACATTTTTTTAAGTTGGTTTTGATCTCTGATGAGTACTTCTGAAAAGAAAACGTTTGTTTGTTAAAAAATGTATATTTCTCATTAACATAACAAAAAATAAACATTGTTAATTTATCTGTTTATTTATATGCGACGTATATATAAGGCAATGGGACTCTAAGCATGGAAAAACCTCTGGGACTGAGGGACCAACACGTAAATTAAGGCCCGGGACAGAAAGGGTTAATAAATAAGCGGCGATGCGCAGTGGTAGGTGGTCGTAAACCTGCGTACTTTCTGTACAGCTTCAGAAAGTTTCCATTATTTATTTCTTCACATAAAACAAATGATCTTGAAGAATGATTTTTGGAATCGGAAATTTTCACAACTATCAGATTGCCTTTATCTTGTATATCATCGAGAGTGATATTTACAAGCTCCGCTCTGCGGAGAGCACCAGCTAAAGCAAAAATGGTACTCACTTTAATCATAAGGTATACCTCATCAGGGGCTAACATAAACCTGGATATATCTTCTTTGGTAAAAACCTGCGCCTTCTGTGCTCGAAAACCAACATTTTTTTTTAGAAATGACGTTAACTTATGGAACTGGCTTATATCCAAATTTTGTTTTATTTTTACTAAACTTTTCACCATCGAATAGCGAGACCATAAAGTATTAGATTTCAAAAACTTACTTAGGTGCGAAAAATACGCCAGAAACACCTCTTCTTTGTAGGTTTTACCCCTTCCTGTTTACACCATGTGACAAAATGGTCGTATTGTTTTTCATATCTTCCTCGTGATTTGGCAGGTAACACCTCCAAATGTGCTTCATTTGCAGCTTTTAAAATGGCTTCGGGCAGCTCTTCATCCGATGAATCCATTATTTCTTTAATTTATTTTAATTCAGTTGACGCTTCAACAAACAATTTTGACGTTTTTGTAACAATAACACGCCTTGGTTACCATATAGCAACCATATCAAGCCATACATGTCACAGCCTAGTCTGACTTTTAAAAATATACAGAAGGTATATAAAAATATCTCTATTATTCAAGTTTTCCAAAAAATTAAAATTATAACAAAAAGCAAGAAAAAAAGTAAATTTTTATTAAATTGAATAGTTGGAAAATACTAAATTACCTATTGTAACAATAGTTATAACATCCGAGGTAAAAAAACTATACAATAGGTAAGGCCAAATATTCATAATTTTACTTTCCCGCACTAGTGCGGGAAAGTGACACTTTCAAAACTAAAATGCGTGCGGGAAAGTGGGTAAAAATACACGGTCGTAGAAAAAACATATTTTCAGCTCGGTTTCAATTTAAATAAACTTTTACATCATATGAAACCAATTACAATGTCATACAATAAAATTGCATAAAGTAAAATGTTTCAAAGAAAATTGTCTTCTAACTTTAAAAACAAATATTTAATCGAATATTTGGGAAAAATACACAACTGAATTTGAAGAATTGGAAGAAAGACAATTTAACGATTTTAATGAAGGTATTTTGTTATTTAATTACATCTATTTAAGCAAATTTGTAATATATTGCATTAAATGATTGTAGAATTCAATTCACCATTTGGAAATATTTCATTGAAGACCAAAACATGCCCAATTACCTATAATATATATTCATTTGAGTGATATAAACATGTAATAAATCAGGTAAAAATACAAGGCTTTCAATACAAAGCAACTATTTTGTACTGGCACTCCGCACTCCTAAAACTCCACGGATTAAAAGAAATACCTATATAGTGTTAAGCAAGATAAAGAAGCAAACATCTATCAACAATTTATAAACATAAATAAACCAATTTAAAATATAAAATGTGCTCTTTATTCAAATATCAAATGAAATATTAAATACATAATCAGTTTACCAGACCAAATTAATACAAATTATCAATAAGTTAATATTTAAAATTAAATTATAACATTTGTTTTTACTTAATTAGTGACATAGTACACATTTAAGAGTGATTACTAAATCACACCTTTTTAAGCTCATGATTAAGGTGGCCAGCAATTAAAAAATATTGCACTGATCCATTTCTCTAGAATGGTTTTGCATTTGTCACTTTTTGCACCATTTTATTTATATAAGAGACATACCTATTATTATATCCTGGTCTTGTAATAATTGAATCAAATATACCTATTTCATTTTTACATGTAGAATTATTTATAAAGATAAAAGTGTATATCTTCAAGTTTTGAGGTTAAAAAAAGAAATCACTATTTTATTCATCCTAGCAGAAATACTTACCTACTCAGTTAACTTAAACAGATCAAGTTAAACTAGAAATAAATTGCTTCTTGTATATAAGGGCACATTTGTTTTTATGTTCATATAATAACATTTTCAGTCGTATGATTATTATAAAACAATATAATAAAATAAATTAACCTTTTTTGAGACTATATTCAAAATATAACCAAACCCAAAATCCAACTATAAGGCCGCATCAGTGCAACACATCCTCAAAATATGATTTGAATTAAGGCGCGTTTTACAACTAGTGACGCTTGCGCAAAAGACGGAATTTACTTTGGGATTTAACGTCTCGGACGTCTCGTGTTAGTTTAACTTTTAACCTTACTTATTTATTATGCATGTTTGTGTTAATTTTATTAACGTATTTAAATAGATTTAAATGCTAGTTTTCAATAAAATACCTTTAAATTAAAGTTATAACACCTACACGGCATACACATTGAGTGACTACCGTTTTCACATAGTTCATTAAGTTTTAAAAGATGTGAAAAATTATTTGGGATACCTACTTTTTATTCAGTTCATGACTAAAGACTGTTTAGTTTATCAAGATATTTTTAGGATTTTCAAGGATTTGGACCTCCATAAAATTTTGTAATTCCAGTATGACGGCCTTTCATTTGATTTATTGAAAACAATTGTAATGGTTCCTTACCTTACTGGTACTCCAAATCCCAGGCTACTGCTAACCCTCTACGATATTCACAACTATACTGTCCAGGTAATTGATACTTATTTTTTCTCAATTTTCATTATTTAATGAAAATTCAAAATGGTCATTTTATTTTTCTAAGCAAAAAGCAAGATTATTGATTTCTTACCTTCTTTTGTTTTTCGTTGTCTAGCAACATTTTTCCTTTAATATCCCAGATGACTATTTTAATAAATTTTTTTTATATCGTTTTTAACCTCACTTTTTATTAGCTTTCACTCATAATATTAAATTTCTTTCGATATTACATATTATTTACAATTTCTATTTGATTATAAAATTTTCTACACTGTCTTTTTTGTTTCCTATTGCCTTTATTTATTTATTCCCTTTTTATTTTAGGTATGGTATGTTACCCAGATTTTCCAGTGCATTCAATTATTTACAATTGAAAACTATTGATATGAGTTGCAGCTATACTAAGGGTCTATTTATACTCCCTTATTATTAGTATTTGCATTAGTATTATGATTAAGCATTAAGTTGAACCTTCACAATGTAATGGGGACATTTATACTCGATTTATGATTAGTATTAGCATTAATATTTATGCTTAATAATTGACAGATTCAACTTTTAAATTAAATATTAAATTTCTTCTTTTCTATAAAATGAATCAATGGCCTATTTGGCCTTTGTTTTTAATAGACAACGGATAAGGATAATTGACAATACACATATGATTATGTTTGTTCCAACAAGCTCGAAAACAATAATATTTCGGTACAAATCATGCTATGTATACAATTTTTGTGTATCAGCAGTGTTTACCGATTATAAAGTTGACAAATGACATGTCACCACAAGGAAGCAAAGGCCTCTTTTCTGTCTGATTTGTATCAAATTTCTGCTTCTTTTTATCTGTTATAAATTTGAGACTTAAATCCGTTAAAATGTCCTTAATTAAACCTATTTTTGAATAATAATATTTTTAAATAAAATTAACTAGTAAAACTATTAATAAAAACACATTTAAAACTCAAATATCTTAAAAGAACATAACCGGCCTCTTACACATTTCTTCAGTAACCATATATTTTGTTGACTGCAGAATTATATCTTATTAGGTTTAAAAAAGAATTACTAATACTAATTATAAAACGAGTATAAATACCTTTTTTGAATGATTTAACAAATTTAATGCTTAATCATAATACTAATACAAATACTAATACTAAGGGAGTATAAATAGACCCTAAGTATTTCGATCATCATATACTCTACCTTTCAACCTAAGATATATTTATTAAATTTATGTTTTTGTTATCAAGAAATTTCCATGGGTAAGTTTTATTAAGTTATTTTCTATTTCCACTAACTTGTAAGTGTTATTTCCAATAATTTTATTTATTCTTATGATAATAATAATATTTTTATTTGCTAAAATTTTGATTGTACAAAAAAACAGTTACGTCTGAATTTACAAATATTTTAAAATTGTGTACAGTCCAGTGGAGACATTACAATTAGAACAGATAGTTTGACTTTCATAAAAAGGTACAGATATTTTATACACAATAAATATTGAAAATAATATAATTAATGTCGGAGTTGTTTGCGTAACTCAGTCAAGTTGTAGAAACAGTTATCTGCAAGATACTTTTTTTAACTCATATTTAAACTTTTTATTTGTTTGTATAGTTTTAAATTTTGTAGGTAACAGGTTATACAGTGAGCATCCTGCATACACTGGAGATTTTTATAAAATGTATGATTGACCTTTTTTACTGAAAAAGTTTTTTATTTTTAGATGTGATCGTTTGAATGTTTTTTTGAATTTTGCTTTGATTTCATGTACATAAGTAGTTTTAAAAGATTTATCATCGTCTTAGTAAGAAAAATGTAACTTAATTTTAGTAAAATTTCTACCAGATGCAAATTTTTTTTTTCGACCATTACAGCAGTGATTAAATTACAGTATTTTATCACTGTGTTGTATTATTCTGTACTTTGGGTAATGAAACAAGCGTACCTCTAAGCACAAGTCTTTATTATTTTAAAGCTACTGTAATGATACATCTATGTTTTTCTAACAACTAGATTTGCTGACTGTCATATGTCATGACAAGGCACTCAGTCGTGGCAACACAAACTAGTAATACCAACTAGGTATGTAGTGGCTAATAGCCAAGAACTGATATACATGGTATATCTCCCCTTTACAAGTCTAGCTTATCTAACGTAACCGATTTTTTACTGAGTCGGCCAGACCTGGTTTTATACATTGTCAGGTTAGCTTCGAGTACCTGAAAAGTAGTAGATTGTGTAAAACATAATCAATCAATCAATATATGTTTATTGTCAAAGCTACAAGAACTTATAGACAAACACTTATAAATATAATTATTATGTAGTACTAACAATTACATGCATAAAAATTTAAAAATTGTATAAAAACGTTAAATATAAAATTAGAGGTTAATTACAAATACAAATACGTAACACAACATCGATAAAATTATATAAATACAAAAACATGTACGTTCAAACAGACACAACGATTTAAGAGTCATTGTAAAATTCCGTCAAAGCATAATATGCTTTTGTCATCAACATATCTCTAAGCAGTATTTTAAATGTTGTGACCGTTTCCGTCGATTTAATATCATTTGGCAACTTATTGTACATTTTAATCCCATTATAAATGAAAGAGCCCCTTACTGATAATGATGCATCATTCGAGATAGGGGTCCTAAATGTTTCATTATCACTCTGAGGCTGTGTTTTTACAATCATTATATACTGTGTCCAATTAAGTTGGAAGGGCTACTATTTTATTCTTAGTTTTATATAAAAAAAATTCTTTATAAAAAGTTCTGCATGTTCCAAAACTTGAAATGCAACCATCAGATATCATTTTTTTGAGCCTTACACGAGGTTTGTCAAAATATATGAATTTTACTGAAGAGTAAAGTACCTTTATTTTTGACAAACCTATACGACTTATACTATTTGATATCTGATGGTTGTGTTTTACGTTTTAGACCATGCTTGACTTTTTATGTAGAATAACTTTCCCCTAATATTAATAATAAAAAAGTTTATCATATTACCCCATCAAGAAAAACATCTACCTTACTATCCAGTGTTCTGTATACTGTAATAATATATAGTTTAGTTTTTTTTGTCAAAAATGTCAACCTTTATTATGGTAGCCTCGAACAGCTTTTCAATACATTTATTTAACATAACTGCTATACTTCATCATATTTTTTGCTGATATACAGACACCCCCATGCTCTAGAATAGCTAAAGGAATGCAGAATTAATATTTTCAAATATATCTCATCAATTTTTAAGTAGTAATTCTTGTTTTTTCCATGCAACTTATGTCATGTGTTACACTTGTATATAATTTGTTCATGCTTACTTACATACAGCATGTTCAAAGAATTAGGAATATCGGTTACTGAAATATGGTGCATTTTTCATGTATTACCATTGTTAGAATATGATTTCTGGCCATTTTATAGTTTCATTTCATACTAAATAATTTTTATAAAGCTACATAAACAACTAAGAATTATTACAAAAACACATTTAACGAAAAACTTGACATATCTAAAATATTGTAGAAAGTCTTGAAACAAATTCAGTATTGCTCCTTTTAACTAACCAAATCCCGTTCTACGCCTACTTAAATGTAGAAATAATTCTACTAACTCTGACTTGAATGAATGACTGATAAGACATATTCTAATTAAAAAGCACTTTCTGATTTTTGTATACAGTACAGATGCCAGCTTATCACTTATAAATATAATTTGTATTTGTAGTTTTTTAGGTTTTAGTTAAAATAGAATATAAAAAACCTTATATAGAGTTATTTCAGTATTACTTTATTAAAACACTTCATGACTACATACTTTTATCTTGCTTTAGATTATTTTCTATGCATATGATGTAACTTTTTTATTTCTTTGTTTATCAATCAGAATAATTACAAAAAAATTCTATGAGCTAAAAGGCTGGTGTTAGATTAACTAACAGCTAATTTATTATGATAATTGTTGTAATCTTTGCAGTTTCAACTAGATTCTTTTTTACATTCTATATTTTCTTCTTCTTTTTTGGGCTATGTTATTAGGAAGAATTTTAAAAGTTTGTTATTAGGAATTTTTTATAGTAGGTACTATATTTTTGTTAGGAAACTTTCTATGTAGCATGCCTCCATTCGAGATTTATGAATAATGTGAAGCACATGTTATATACAAGAGAATCCCATTACTAGATATTGGTGTAAATATAAAATTGGTTCAAAAATTATAGGCATGTGTGCTCTTATTTCAAGTATTTTGTTGTAACTGGAATACAGATGATTCAAAAATTGAAGATACAAGTGGATAAAGGTGTCATGTCACATTTTTTAAAAAAATGATTTTTATGGCCTAATATACTAAAAATATACTACATTTTTTGTTTGCGATATTTCTGATTTCCAATTTTGATAAATAACGACTATTCATCAGATAGGAAGGTGTCATGAGCCATATATCCTAACGCAATTATAAAACTTTAAACTTGTTTTTCTCGAAATAATCTTTTTATGACATGACACCTTTATCCACTCATGTCTTCTATTATAAAAAGTACCCTTCAAGTGTTAAGGACTATTTTAAACGCTGCTAAAAGATGAGTCAGATTTTGATGGTGTGTATATAGTTAATGTATGTAATAAGACAGGCTTACAAAAATGCAATTTCTTTTTTATTGATTTATAATTTGTTGGGTCTAAAAATCTATGTAAAGAAACTGTTATATTTTTGTATTAGATAATATTTCACACTCTGTATTATTATTAAATATTATCTAGTAATTAATGGAACAAATAAGTGATCAGAAGTTATGTTCTAATTATGGAAATACCAAAGTGGAAGTAAGCATTAACAAACTATTTATCTTCTAGTCTAAGCTATTTACAAATGTTACACATGGTATAAGTTTCGTGGAAAAAACATGAATAACTTAAGAGTGACAATATTTTTTCTGCACTCTTTACTTTTGACTTCTTCTAACAGTTCACCCTGTAGAGCTACAAACCTGAGGTCCATAAGAAAGTGGTCCATAATGACCTAAAAAGTAACCTACAAATTTGAACAAATTCTGACAGCACCTCAAGCAACACCCAAATCAATACAAAAAGTGCGGGGTCCTCTGTAGTTTTATCACTTAGGCAATACATACATACATCATTGGTGTATGTTTGATTGCATATCACATCTATTTATGTAGCGACCAAAGAATTAGAGAGGGTAGAAAAAAGAAAATCAAATGCTGCGTTTGAGAATCCACATCGGATGCATTTTTTACATCTCGAGCGTTTTTTTATCCACATCGGACGCATCTGTCCCATTACATTTACGTATACTGAATCACGTGATCAAAGATTTTTTACATCTCAGATGCACCCGATGTGGATTCTCAAACGCAGCAAATGTATGTGGGGTAGAACCTCAGCAGAACACATACTTCGATTTTTTCTTACTATACGGAGAATGGTCGCATTGCGCTGCTTTCTGAGTGCTTTTTAAAAGGAGATAGAAAACTCCGCCATTTTGAACACTTATTAGAACAGAAGTAAAAGTTGGAAATGCTTTTGCCAGTTCTCCCACTTTATACACATAACTTGACAGGTTGTCAGCGGATCTCACCGAAGTGGACACGATACATTGGCGTACAAAATTATTTTATAGATGTTAATAACAATTTCGAGTAAATAGTTTAATAAATTGTGAATAGCTGTTGAAATTTTGTAAAATTATAATTTGAATATTATAATACATGTTTAATAATTATTTATAATCCATAAATACATGCGATTGTCCGGTTCCGCCGATACAAATTTAAAATTACTTATTCTATGAAACGACACTGGCAGGTAAACATTACTGTGAAATTCTCGGAGCCGCCCGACGTGGTTTGACGTTTACCCCCTCTCTACCTACCAAAAGACTTTTCAACTTTTACTTTCTCTATACAGGCGAGTTCGGATAGTCAGGGGCTGGAGCGGGACAAATTTTAGGGTGCTTTTAAATGACATTTAAGCGTGTTAAACTGTCACTAATCGGACTAAACCGAACGCTAAAAGAGTCGTTTGGAGTTAAAAGTGTTAAAGGAGTTAAAGGAACTTAGCAAACCGAACGCAATGTACGTGTTGCCTACATCTTGGCGCAATAGTTTTAGTGGTTATGTTTTAATTTTTACCCTTAGACTAGGTAATAAAGAGAGGACGCGTAACAAAGTATATCGAGCACACATAGTATTCTGTGCCGATTATCTACTGGCCGGCATTATTTTGGTGCTAATCATTTCGGTGACACCAAAGTTTTTGTTCCTGTTTATTTCTGATTTTTGAATTAAACGACATTTAATAATTGGTTTATTACAATGGTTTATTGTGTGGCATATCATTAAAGTTATAGCGGCAAGAAATAAGCAGATATAGGGGTCTATTCTGTAACAATTTCTTTATATTTAACGGCCTTTAAAAATATTTTCTTCCTTACTTCTGTCATTATTTAAACAGATCTTTAAAATACATTAGTGACTATCTTAAAGAAATCTGTTTAAATAATGACAGAAGTAAATTAACGAATACGAACATATTTTTAAAGGCCGCCAATATTTTTAAAGGCCGCCAATATTTTTAAAGGCCGTTAAATATAAAGGAATTGTTACAGAATATACCCCATTAGGTTTTACAGGTTTTCACTTTATATATTTTTCATTTTATTTGGTATTATACGACTTGGTCTTTACATATTGTACATGTCTCACTTCAGAGTAATAAATTTTACCCACCAAGTTTGTTTATTTTATACTTGTCATTGATATTTAAGCAATTAATGATATCTCGAATGATATTACAAGTGATCTAAATTAAAAATTTAAAAAAACCGACTTCAAAAACGTGCAGATGCCGTCACCACATCTTATCCAAATTTATATGTGGCCACCCCTGAGGTACCCCCTTACTAACAAAAAAAGAATCATATAAATAGGACGAGTTGGTAAAGCATTATCGCTAAACATACATGAAAAATGAAGACTTTGAGGAATTTCTCATGGACCCAATTATTAGATTTTGACCAAATTTATATGGGACCACGCCTGAAGTACCCCCTTTCTTACAAAAATTATTGAAATCGGACACCGTGTTAAAGAATTATCGCTGAACATACATAAAAAAAAAATATCGCGACGAATTGATAACCTTCTCCTTTTTTGAAGTCTGTTAAAAATGGCCAAACATGTAATTTTTTCCAGTGGCGTGCCGAACAATTCTAAATATTAACTTTTATTAAATCCTAATTTACTTTTGCTTCTTATCTAATTGCAGCAATGTTTATTTGTTGTTTTATTTTAGATTTCCTGTGGATCCAGCAAAAAATCTTTGGATTCAGGCAACGCAAATTGCAAATTGGAAGCCTACGCCAAATGATAGATAGTGCTCAAAACATTTTGAAACACATTTTTTTATGTAAAAGACGTTTACTAAATGGAGCAGTTCCCACTATATTTCCTGACTTCTCTAAATACGTGCAACCGAAGAAGGTGCGTATACTAATAAACATAATTAAACATATATATTTACTTAATTACTTTTCATTATTATGTAATAAACTTTTAAGAATTTAGCAACCCTTTTGTGTATAATTCAAAACATTACCGTAATAATTGATTGTTTGTAGTAATTAAAAAGAAGAGCATTGCATTTGGAAGCTGAGCCAGGCCCTTCAAATAGAAATAGAACTTCCAATAAGGAATCTATCCTAGAAAGCCCTAGCATAAAATGGTTTAGAAGACAACTTTTACAACAGGTAGAAAAGAATAAAGAAAAAACAAGACAAATCAAAGTTTTTTAATAAATACTTAAAAAATATAAAAAAAAGAGTTGTTCGCTAAAACTTCTTGTTATTGTACCAAATTAATATTATTTAAGGGTCAGTAATAAATTTATCTCCATTTATGTATACTTTTTCTTACTAACTTAATTTAATAATATCCAGATAACACACTACATCTTAAAGACGTCCAGTTCATGTCTTACTTTCGTCCAAACGTCCTGGTACGTAAAACGGTCGGTTTTAAGACGCCCTGCTCAGGACATGTTTAAAACGTCTTTGTTGGGATGTTTTTAGGACGTTTTAAATATGTCGGTAATGTGGACATTCAACTTTTTTCACTATATTTGAATATGGCGCCACGACAGCGTTCTTGGCGCTGCCTGCAGCGCATGTAGATCTCGGGACAGCCGTGGGACAGTCATTGTATAATATTTTTAGCGCCAGTCTGTGAACATTGTCATTACTTTTTCGTGATTGTGTGTTTTTATATATTGTCTTTTTATATTATTTATTTGCTATTATTGGAACTGTGGTATACCGGAACTAGTACACTTGATCATTAAAAACGGTAAGTTTTAATTTATTTGCCTTTTAATTTCATAACATCTCTTTAATAATGCTTTATTTTATACATGATTCAATCTTCCGCTCTTACTCAAGTAAATGACAAGGAGAGGTTACCCCAAAGCACAGTAAACCACATTGTACTTTGATTACTATACGGTGCAAGAGAGACGTCCAACACGCTCAACATAGGGCGCGGCCATTTGAATAGAATTACTAGTAGGTTAGGCAACACATTTATCCAAAATGTTAATATGGTAGCCTACATCTTGGTATTTTGAGATTTTAAATGAAGGCAACAAATGTAGAAGGAACGTTTATTTATTTTAAATAATATACAAGAAACTTCTTTGAAGTAAAATTATAATTGCGAGGACATCTTGAAATTGAGGTGATTGGTTTTAAATTACATATTTCTAAAGCTGTGCATGTGATTTCACCTTAATATTATGATATTTTTCGCCAGTCCCATGCACATGAAGAAACATTTTGTTTTTGTAATGTAATAAAAATCTTTGAGGCTAAACAATCTAATATTATATTTTGCATTTTTTCAGCTGTAAATATGGTACGAAACTATAAAATAAAAAAAAAAGAAATGTGAGATTAAAGAAGCTCTAACTAAAAGATATTACCAGACAAATATACTCTTGCAGACAAGCTGCGAAAGATAGTTGCTTTTTATCTTATAATTTATCTGAGACACACTTTGAATTTATATAAGTTATTTTTTTTTAAATTAGTTATGTAAAATTTAAATTTTATTTAAAATTTTTCATAAACTTATCTTTTTCATAATTTCTCAACGTTAATCGTATTTATTTAAAAAGCAAAATAAATTATGAAGAAGTACTATTTTTAAATTGAAAATAAATATTTTTACGAGTATTGTTAAGTCCATCCGTGGACACACTGTATAATGCTGTAGAATGAATTCATAATATAACATCTGTAAAACGTTTCAGAGCAACTTTCGGGGAAAGTGCCGTAAAAGTGCTAATGTAATGTTTTCCAAACTTCACTTTGTAACCCCAGACAACACACCAAATCCCAGAGATATCCACAAAATATCTTTTGTGGATATCCAATATATCCACAGGATATCATAAATATCCCGTGGATCTAATATGGATATCGAAATGTCCGTCTATGTCCAGGATATAGAAGATATCCTATGGATATCCAGCAAAATATCTAATGGGTATCTCCCAGACAGTACACGAAATCCCAGAGATATCCACATAATATCTTTTGTGGATATCCAATATATCCACAGGATATCATAGATATCCACTGGATCTAATATGGATATCCAAATGTCCGTCTATATCCAGAATATAGAAGATATTCTATGGATATCCAGCAAAATATCTAATAGGTACCTTTAGTAGAGGTTCATAAGTAACCCATGGATATATTCTATAGATGTTTAACATATCCAGTGTACATCCATTATTTGATATATTTAAGATATCGAAAATTATATGTCTATAGGGTGTCGTATTTAATGTTTCATTCATTTTTTCTTTGAAAGATAAGTATTGTTCCACTTTCATTTAATGAATCATTAAATACGACACCCTATAGGCATATAATTTTCGATATCTTAAATATATCAAATAATGGATGTACATTGGATATGTTAAACATTTATAGGATATATTTATTGGTTACTTATGAACCTCTAGGTACCTATTAGATATTTTGCTGGATATCCATAGAATATCTTCTATACTGTACTGCATAATCTAAAAACATTCCATATGAAGAAAATCAGCATTTCAGCTATCATAACATCAGAACTCCCTGTATTTTTAATTTGGTATATACATACATACGTACAAAGTTTACTATTCTAGTGTTAACTATTTTTGATGCTACACAGCATAGGTCTAGCATGTAGAGTAGAAAGGGTATTAACATTTTATTTTTACAATTAAATATTATACACCATACCTAAAAAACCACCAAAATATCATTGAATATATGAAGTAAGTTTTAAACTGAATACAACGCACGAGTTATCTAATATATAAGCATCTTACAAATAAATCTTATTCCTTATTGTTGTTGTATTAAGTATAGTTAGGTAAAACAAAGACAAATATTATGTGCAAGCTAAATATATTTAAAAAAGTAAACTATAATGTAAACATACTATTTATTATATTAAATAACATATTACATTTAAGCTAACGAATTAACATAGTACCCTCAGCCAAGGAAAACGTAAACCTAATGACACATACATTATATTGGCGCCGCAATTTCAACTGGAATTTTCTTTCTAAAAAAAAAAAGAATTCCTCAAAAAGTGAAACTATATTTTAAATCAAGCTATACAAAACGAAAATGAAGTCTGAAAAAACCTTTTGTACAGTGTGTCACTTATACAATATATAATTTAGAAGGGCTGGATCTGTGTATAACTGTATACAGTATGTCCCCCTAAGTTGGAATCATATGGAAAACTGTTTTATTATTAATTTTAGGAAAAAAAATTATTCTTCATAAAAAGTTCTGCATTATCTAAAACCTAGAATACAGTCATCAAATATCAAATTTTTTCAGTGGTATACGAGGTTTGTCAAAAAATATGAGTTTTACTCAAGAGTAAAGTACTTTTATTCTTTATACGACTGATAAAATTTGATATTTGATGGTTGTATTTTAGGTTTTAGATCATGCTCGACTTTTTATAAAGTAAAACTTTTTTTTCTAAAATTAGTAATAAAAAGATTTTCATATGCTGCCAATTTACGTAGACAGTTAGTGGCATAGGAAAGCTATATTCGATTGGCAGCACACATAAGATGCCCTTGTACTTGATAATAATAATTATCATTTTTTTTTTTTAATTTAATTTGGCCATCTGTATTGGCTAGATATTTATTTTTTTTCTTGAATTCCCATTTCTGGTGTCAAGTAGATATATTATGGACATTTAATTTCAATTATTTCATTATTATTAATAATGCCGTCTGGACTTGCTCCCAAGTATGGATGTTTTTCATAAATAAATAATCAACATTCTTGTACCGTTTTTCCATATTTATTTTTAAATTCTTCTAGTGCAATAGAATCATGATCTTGTCCCCATTTTGTAGTGACTGATCCTTAAAAAGATGAAAATAATATATCATCTATTGATTTTGGTAAACTATCCAAAAATTGCAGTTTTTTTGTTCCAAAACATCGTCGTCATCATCATCGCATTGAAGTCCGTACCTATCTTTAGGTGCGCCACTTTTGCGTTTTTTTAATTAAGTGCCACTGGCTTTTCTACTACATCTACGTTTGCTCATTTGAGTAACCAATCTTTGTGTGTGAATCCCAGGTACACACTTTGACAGCTTTTTATAAAGAGTAGGAATATAGTTCTCTTTTTTATTAAAAAAAAATGGCTGCAGCTGTACAACGAACATTATATCCTCATTTTACTGCAAAATTAATTCTCTTTCCTCCAACCTATTTGGCTAAGATTGAATTATATGTTTCTGCAGCATTATTAGTCATGTTTAATAATAAACTGTGGTTATTTTGAACCAGCCTCTTACCAGCAGATGCAATGTCATCCATTAGTTCGCATTCTTTAATTTCTGTCGCATAATCGCTATCGTTTTGTTTTTTTTACAAAAAAATATTGTGCACAGTTTGAATGATTTCCAAATGTGTGGTAAGGAGAGTTTTTAATGTCTGTAGTTAATTGCTTCACGTTGTCAACAATATCACTGGTACATTTTCTGTGGTAATTTACAGCCGATTTAATTCCCACTCGTAACTTCAAAATTCTATCACTCAAAACTTTTTTTAGTCGTGGACTTACTATTTTGTTTTTTGAACTGTATTTTTTTTCGCAAGATCACGCAAATTTGTGCAATACTTCCTGACTTAGCTCTTAGTAAAGCCATTTTCTTAAATAGGTAGGTACATCATTTGACAAAAGGTCCAAAAGAAAGGGATTCTTTGAATGTAAATCGAAAACATAAAGTTTAAAACATAATTGATAGGTTATATTAGTTTAAAACAAACGATTTGCTTCTTAATTTTTAGATTTTTAAATGATTTAATTAATAATTATACTTATTTTCTTACCAGATAAACATCTATGTGCCACATATAAGCTGTGTTTTCTTCTTAAACTCTTTCTTCTTTGAGTTTGGCCTGAGTGGCCTTTTACTTTTCTATCTTGTCAACAGCAACAGAGACGAGAGGAGAGGAAAATTATTTGATTTATTTTAATTAAAACCTAGTAGTAAATAAATTATACAAGAAGAATTATAATAATTTATTATAAGTTAGTCATTTTTATAGTGTCCATCATGGACATTTTTTGGACATCCATTGGACTTCTGAATGGGTATATCCTTTGGATAACGGAAAACGGATGTCCAATAAATATCCATATGAAGTTCATGGACATCCAGGACATTATTTGGACAAATTATGGACGTCGTGTGCTATCTGGGTCAAAGCAATTTTTTTTACATATTTTAAGTTGTGCATTTTTATACTATTAAGGAATCCTTCTAAAATTAGTTCCGATTCCATAGAAGTCGATGAACCATCCCAATTTGTTGAATATTTATGAGTTGAATCTTTTATATTTTTAGTTAAAGCTCGAGCACAGATATAGGACAATACTTACTTTTAGAAGAAACATACAAAACTTTTCCAGTTTTCGCCTGTAAAAAATAAGTGCATTAAAAAATAAACCCTTTATATGTTATGTCAAATATGAAACTGTTTCTAAAGTAGACCATGGAAAAATTACGCATGACGGATTCTTCACAATTCTGTCGGTCATGGCTTACTTTAGAAACATTGTTTTTGGATCATATATTATTAAAATATAAACTAACAGCTCCAGATAAACCGGTATAGTTAACTTTATATGACCGTTTAGACCAGCTTTTCTTAATCTTTTTTTCCTTCGGGCGACATACATATGTTTGCTATGTTATACGGGCCGCAACATTGTTGTGTCATGACTTTTAGGTAATCCGTTTAAAATTTGGGACCTAAGACCAATTTCCTAAAACTATTTTGCAACTTTTCACTTTATACTTTGCAAATTTACGATTTTTATAAGTGCAAAATATTTGTTTTTTATTTACTAATATCGTTAATTTTGCAGATTATTAATATTTCACATTTATGTTTTAAATTGCTTTTCAAATTTTACTTTTTAACTTGTCAAATTTCTTTTTTATGAAACAAATTTACTAAAATTTGAAAAGTATACAGTGAAAAGTTGCAATATAGTTTTATAAAATATATCCCTGGTTTTAAATATTTTACTTCCAATCTAATAAATAAAATACAAAACCTAAATATTCTAACGTTTATTTAAAAAATAGTGTGAAAATTTAAAAACCCATAGTTTTAAAAAGCACCTTCCTAATTGTGTTATGGGCCGCATATGAATGCTTGGTGAGTCGCAGGTTGAGTATGGCTGGCTTAGACCATGCACCGTCAACAGTCACTGCAATTAGACCATTTCCTTGTTCATCTACTTCTCCAATATCTTTTGCTCATTGCAATTATTCCAGTCCTGCTTGTTCCATGGCCTCCCAAGCTGCTCCAAAAATACTTTTACTTTCCAACTCATTATGAGCTGAGTATTGTCGAAAAGACATGGTGGGTTGTTATTACATTAGGATTTGAAATTAGCAAAATAATAAAGGTTACTTTTAATAATTCCAATAAATTAAAAATTAATATAATCTGTTCTTAGGAATATTTTGAAAATTGTCCATTGTTTTCGACTTGAGATATTTCTCAAAATATTCATGAATTCCGATAGAATTTGGAAATTAATCAATAAAAATCATATTCGCATATCAATCAAATAATATTTATTTTTCTTTAGTAAAATGTATAATACAAATAGTCTAACCTTCTGCTAGTAACTGTACGACTTATCTTTCATAATTAGTTACACAACACGTAAAAAATAATAAAAAAAAATATACTAAATTTTTACAATCAAAGAGCGAGTTAGACCCTGGCCGAATCACTTTATATTTGCTAATCCAAGCCACCGTTCTTTCCAGGTATGTGATAAAGAAAGAAATATTTTTAAGAGTTATTATTGGAAAACGGTTTACCACACTACTCAATTAGTTTTTGATTTTAGCAAAAACTTGTAAATAGAAAAAAAATCAGCTACAAACTCCAGTTTTCCAAAAATTTATATCTGCAAATTGATAAAATTTAATATTCATTTTTAATTTTTATTTAAAAAACTAGGGCGTAACAAAAAAATTAAAAGACTGGAGATTATTATTAGGGTGTTTCTTTTGAATACTTCAGAAAAAAATTAAATTATACTGATGATAAATAATTCAGATACATGGACAATGCTAAAATAGTGAACGGCGAAAACAGCCTCAATTTAAAATAATATTGTTAATCAAATAATTTGTATCAAATCCTTTTTTAAGAACTTATAATTTGTTTCAGATTAGTGCATTTAAAGGAATTGGTGGAAATAAAGCGATTCACCTTTATATTTTATGAAAAAATAATGTTTAAAAATTATGTTGTTATTTGTTTGTTTAAGAATCAATGTTTGTGTTTTGTTTATTTTCAATAAACATGTATATTTTTAAATGTCGTTTTTTCAGTCTAATAATATTTTAGAAACGTTTCTAAAACGTTTCATAATATTTATAAAAAAAGGCTAGAATAAATTTCTGAAATATTACTATTTAATATTTCTAAAAGATTTTAAATTTTCATTTCAGAAGTATTACTGTGAAATATTATATTTACAGGATATTTTTACGTTTCAGGCATATTTCAGAAATGTTTCTGGGACGTTTCCTAATATTTTTACATTACAAATGTTTCAATGTAACATTTTTATAATATTTCCGAAATGTGTTTGTGCTGTATGGGACTTTATTGTCATCTTGAATTCTACAACATTAATTATATCATTATCAATGACTTTTTCTATATGGCTCATTAATACTTTTTGCAATGTTGTACAAAATTACAGAGTAGCAATAAATAACAATAGCTTCAAGATTTTCTAATTTTTAACTCTTAACCTCAGAGATACAACTGGAAATCTCCGTAGGTACATACACTATGACATTTCTACTAAATTTGAGATTCGTTAAATAGATTATCTGTTGCAGTCCCTGTCTCGAGTAAATTTAAATTAAATAAATTCATTTAATATTCCATCCCGAAACTAGTTTTTGAATTTAATTTTTTTGGCTATAAATGAAAATAATTCTCTATAATAAATTAATTATTTAGTCAGGTTGTGCCATCTATGAATTGAGAAACAAACAAATTTATAATGAAGCTTCATAGTTTACAGAAACCTGTAAAATAAATATCTCGTCCGTATAGGTCCAACGACTTTTTCTTCATCAAGTAGATGGCACAACCAGTATTAAAATGTGTTTAAATACTATGATGGTATGATTGACTCTCTTTTAATTAATTCCAATAAAAATCTATTTTTTTTTATAATAATAATAACAGTAAAATACAATAATCCGGAAATTACCTTAAAATTTCAAGAACACGTATTTTATTGATTATATTTAGATACAGTTAGTTCCGAAAAAGTAAAGGATACATTTATTTTCGACATTTGAAGAGTTAATTATGATTTTTAAATTTACATCAACATTTTTGACGTAACAACTTCCGTCACATCACACACCCTCCCCGCATGGGTCTTCTCCCCGTATGGGTCATTCTCAGTTTTAAATGAAAAGAGGGCGCAGTGACACCGCATTTTGAAGGATTTTGACATTCCTTATGAAAAACGCAAATTTTAAAAATTATTTTAATACCTTTCTTTAACAATGTTTTAAACGAAAATAATTTAGAGCATATGCTCAAAATAGTTACCGTTCATGTCCTGACATTTGTTGAAATTCTGGTAAAACGTTTTCTCAGTAATTGAAAATTTCATGGTTAATTCGGGTTTTTCATTTAAGGTGTTAGTATATTCGACCGACGACGATCTACCTAACAGAGCTCTCGTTAATTGATAAATTTTGACATGACCATGTACCCTTAAAGGGCTTTGTTATTGAGAAACAGGGTGTTAAAATTTTGACAAAATCAGCGCCAGGTAATAGAAACAAACGCGTTAGATTGCTTAAACTTCGCACCTGTAATACACATTACATTACCTTTTCGCCAGATGAAACCATTTTTAACCCCATCGCCTCCAAGGTGTACTTTACTCTTGTCAATTTAAACAAAGGAGGCGATATGGGGACAAATGGTTTCACCTCGCAAAAAGGTAAAGTAATGAGTATTACGTTCGCGAAGTTTAGGCAATCTAACGCATTTTTTCTAGTACCTGGCACTAATTTTGTCAAAATTGACAGGAGTGAAATTACTCCTTGTAGACGATGGGGGGAAAATTGTTTCACCTGGAAAAAATGTAATATAATGAGTATTACGTGTAAGAATTTTAAGGAATTTAGCGCATTTTTGCTAGTACCTGGCATACATTTTTTCAAAATTAACAAGAGTTAAGTACCCCTTGGAGGCGATTGCGATGGGGGAAAATATTTTCACCTCGTAAAAAGGTATTGGGATAAGTAATACGTGTGCGAGGTTTTAGCAATCTAGCTTGTTTTTTCTAGTAGGTGAAGTGCGGGTAGAACAGAAGTAAAAGTTGGAAATGCTTTTGCCAGTTCTCCCACTTTATACACATAAAGTGACAGGTTGGCACCGGATCTCACCGAAGTGGACGCGATACATTGGCGTACAAAATTATTTTATAGATTTTAATAACAATTTCGAGTAAATAGTTTAATAAATTGTGAATAGCTGTTGAAATTTTGTAAAATTATAATTTGAATATTATAATACATGTTTAATAATTATTTATAATCCATAAATACATGCGATTGTCCGGTTCCGCCGATAACAATTTAAAATTACTTATTCTATGAAACGACACTGGCAGGTAAACATTACTGTGAAATTCTCGGAGCCGCCCGACGTGGTTTGACGTTTACCCCCTCTCTACCTACTAAAAGACTTTTTAACTTTTACTTTCTCTATATTGCCGCCCACTTAAGCAAAATATTAAATAATTTAATTATTTTTTATGATAAAATAAAAACAGTAATGTCAGTATTTAGTACTTTTCTTTGCTACCGAAATTTTATTTACAAATTATTCAATTAAATTAAATTAAATATGAAATATTTATTGAATTTGGAAGTTCTGCACTTGGGCGAAATTTGCCGATAGTGCGGTTAATAGCGCTCACTTAGGAGGATAATACCGCCCATTGAAGAAAAAGTGCACAAAATTATTTTATGTACCTAATATTTACATAACTTGTGTGAATAAACTGAAAGACAAATTTAAATACAAAAATATACTTTATTAAATGAACAATAAAAACAGTCTATATAAAATACTTATTTAAGAACAAAAGTCGCAAACAAAATTTTTATAGGTATCAAAACCAGTGCACTCTTTATGGGCTCACTTATGGCAAATACCACACCTATACCACATTTTCGATTTTCTAAATTCACCACAAACCAAACATATTTCGTCCTACATTCCACTGTCATCATCAGGATTGTCAGAGCTTTGATTATCTAAGAATTCATTTTCATTATAAGAGGAAGCGCATGATGAGTCATCGTCAAACTTAACCTTTTTTGTTACTTTCTTTTTCTTTTAAAAATTATTAATGGCTATCATTTTTTTATTTCTCCTTATAATTTGACTAAATTTGGTGTCATAAGATACACCTATCAGCAAAACAATCAGGTAAATAAGCTTTGCCAGTGGCGTACGGCATGGATAAGTATCACTTTGATCTCCTCTAAATATAACGCAACTTTCCAAAAACTTATTTGGACTATATTTTTACATTTTTTTATGTTTTTTTTTTTTAAATAAATCATGTACTCTTGTTGGGCACTCATAAAATGATATTCAAGATATTTACACTCATATAAGATGTTCTTCATTTTAATTTATTTTTAAATTATGGATGTTTTATAAATTCGCAATAAGAATAAGTACATGATTTATTTGAAAGACATCAAAAAATTCAAAATTATAGTCCAAATAGATTTTTGGAGAGGCCTAAAATTTAAAATTGATGAAGGCGTTATTTACCCATGCCATACGCCACTGGCAAAATTTATTTAACATATTTTTTTGGTGTTAGTGTTTCTTATGGCAACAAAAATGTTTAACAAAAGTACATAATTTATTTAAAAAACAAGTATAGTCCAAATAAGTTTTTAGGCAGTAGCGTAAAATTTAGAGACGATAAAGGTGTTACTTATCCATGCTGTACGCCACTGGCAAAGTTTATTTCACTGATTATTTTGCTGATAGGTGTATCTTATGACACCAAAAATGTTTACGGAATTTTAGAAAAATTATACGAAGAAATAAAAAAATTATAGCCATTAATGATATTTGAATTTTCAACTTTAAGAGCCTGTATTTCGGAAAGCCGTAATATTTTATCTAAGCATGTTTCGTTTAACCGTATCATTTTTAATCAGAAAATCTTCAGTTTTTTGTGTCTCATTCTTAATATATTTAGCAACCTTTAAACGAAATTAATTTACAGCATGTGCTCAAAATGGAAACCATTCATTTCTTGATAAAAAAGGGACTTAATTAATTTTATGCTTTATTCGGGTTTTTCACATATCGCTCATATACAAGAATATCGACACAACTAATAAAACTTTAAACTGATTAATTTAACAGGCCGAAACTTATTAACTGTCAATGGTAGTAGCACCGTCAAGCTAATACCAATACAACTACGGAAGTGTCGTTGTTTATGTATAAAGAATGTTGGTGAAATAATATCAAAATAATAGTTTTTAAATTACGTAGGTATTCTCGCAAATGAGTGATATGTTAAAATAGTCCAGCGGTGGAGTATTCAGTTTACATCATCGATTAACCATACTAGCGGCATTTTTATTTTACTCTACTCACCCTAGACTGAGAAATAAGTCAGTCAGAATACTTATTATCAAGGATTCTACTTACTTCTTTATGTGTTATTGTTTCATGACCAACTCCAATTAATATTAATATATTAATTCTTTGGACCACCGAAAGACTCATGTTTAAAATAAACTGCTCACGGAATTAGTCGGTACAGCTAATTTTATCGTTATTTGTAGGAGACTGTATTTCAGAAAACCCTTAGCCAATTTTTAAAAGTGAAGAAGATGCTGAAAGATTATTATTTCTTGTATCAGTGGCTTGATGTAATCTTCAGTAAAAAGTAATTTTTCAGTGTTTTTCAGGGTATGAAAGAATAAAATGTAAAAATGTAAATTTTTAACTGCCAACACCTGATGCAATAGTAATTTCAGAACTTTCATCGTAATCACATTTAGAAGTTTTGCTCGATATTTCGGAATGTGTTTGACAGTTTTGTATTTTTTGTTTAGAAATAAAGTTACAGGGTATTTTCAAAAAGTCCGCATTTTTAAAATTACAATTTTAGTACACGAAACACAAATTTAAAAAAGCTAAACTATCCTTACCAAATGGGGTGTCCCAAAAGTCCCGGGACAAGCCAATATTTCAAAAAACAGCTTACAGTTAAATGTTAAAAAAACAAAGAGAAATAATATTAACTAATAATTTAGTATCGACTAGGACCACCTCGTACTCGCAAAAGTTCTGCTGTTCATCTCGGAATTGTAATTCTTGCTCTCTTTGATTTAGTTTTAGTTTCTTTCTGCTCCACACGTGTTCAATTACATTCATATCCGGCGACCTATCAGGCCAATTCATTCGCTCGATACCATTCCCTTTCAGACATTCTTGAACAATTCGGCCCTGTGTGGACGAGCATTATCGTTCACCAGAATAAAATCTTGGCCAAAGTTCTGAGAAAAGGGAACGACAATCTCATTCACACACAAATCACGATACCTAACGCCATTCATACTTTGTCCAATCAAAACTACCAAATCAGTTTTGCCATTTCTCATTACCCCACCCCATACAGTCACACTTTCTTCTCAAAACGACACTCTAGCTTCCATATTTTCTTCAATGTACCGTTCATTCTTTTCTCACCAAATTAATATTCGACCATCCGTTCTAGACAGTGCAAAGCAACAATCATCAGTAAATTGGCAGGCTTGGCGACTAATTTCGAATAAAATAGCCTCCAAAATGGCTATGGTTGCAAGTATAAAGGTCGCAACCCGCCTTAGAAACTTTTCGTCTGCACGAATGCAATACTGAGGCCTCATAGGAAGGGCCTCAGTAATTAATAGCTGACTTAATAGGGACAGCAAGATTCACATTTTGAAGGATAATTTGAAAGGAGTTAAAATCATGGCACTTCTAAAAAAAGGAGTTCCGCATGAAATGAAAGAGCCCCTAGATAATTTTGAAAATACCCTGTAACTTTTTTTCTAAACAAAAAAATACAAAACTGTCAAATGCGTCCCGAGATATCGACCAAAACTTCTAAATGTGATTACGATGAAAGTTCTGAAATTACTATTGCAACAGGTGCAGGCAGTTAAAAATTTACATTTTTGCATTGTATTCTTTCACACCCTGTACAACACTAAAAAATAAAGATCACATCAAGCCATTGATACACGAAATAATGAACTTGCAGAATCTTTTTTAAAAATCGGCTAAGGCGTTTCCGAGATAATGGTGTCTATTCTGTAACAATTCCTTTATATTTAACGGCCTTTAAAAATATTTTCTTCTTTACTTCTGTCATTATTTAAACGGATCTTTAAAATACATTAAAGAACTATTTTTAAGAAATCTATTTAAGTAATGACAGAAGTAAATTAACGAATACGAAAATATTTTAAAGGCTGCCAATATTTTTAAAGGCCGTTAAATATAAAAGAATTGTTAAAGAATAGACACCACAGTCTCCTACAAATGACGAGAAAATTAGCTGTACCGACTAATTCCGTGAGCAGTTACTAAAATCTTGTAAATCAACGGTAATAAACTAGAATTCCGTCATAAAAAGTGTTCTTCTTACTGAATACCATAACAAGTATAGTGTAATAGGCAATACGATTGTCTCCGCAAAATATGGAATTCCTATTATTAGTTTGAGGAGTTAATTTTGTGCGATTTAATTTTTTTGATACTTTTTTCAATAAACGAGATCGTTAAGAATACTTTGAATAAAAAATTTAATAAAACTTATTGAAGAGACAGGACTAGGAATTTAAAAGTAGCATCCTTTAACAAATCTAAGTATAAGTAGGTAAGTACCTATGACGTAGGTATATTAGCACTAATCTACACTACAGGTAAATTAAACAAGTCCTGATGCCTAAAATAGGCAAAATAAAAAGATAATTTTATATAATCAGAAATTGATACTTTTTTGGTTTAAATCTAACGTTTTCTATTTTTATACATCATAGTTCATAGTAGATACAATTTTGGATACCAGTAAAAAATATTTGCAGGTAGATATTCTGGTAAAGATATACCTACATGTGTATTAAGTTGCCCAGGTCAATGCCAACAATATAAACTATTGTGTAGCATTTTTCATTGATACGTTCAGTGAAAGTGATCTCATATATTCCTTAGGCCAAACGAATTCGGTATATATACCGCAGACCGTTCAAAAAATTATCAAAATACATTTGACCACCAAACATGTCATTCAAAGTAAGTCAAATTCCTTTACATATTATCTAATTAGCCTGATTATTTCGTATAGCATAATTATTTGTTATATTTCTTTTGCGATCTAATTATTATTTAATAACTTAATAGAAGTGCTCTATTTAAAATTTGCAATGCGCTGCATTAGAGTAATTGATTTTGATAAACCTAATTGATTTGATATAAACATAAATTTCCTTGGTTTATTCGGTCATGCTTTTATTTTCATTTTCATTTACGCACGAGCACTACATATGTTTTGGATTTTTTTTTTATTTTCTGGTCCAGTTACAATTTAATAAATCATGGGGTACGATTATAAACAGTTTAAAATTTTTAAAATAACAGAAACCCCATCTTTCTGTTTCACAGCGTTTGAAGGTCTATTCAAAATAGTAGTTTGGTTTAACACGATAAAGTAGGGAAACAAAGTTAAAAATTACGAGTGGCGTTACAATTAAGGATTAAAAACTATTAAAAAGCTTACAATTACTTAATAATATTAAAATAAAAGTTTGACAAATCATTTATGTCCGTTTTATCATTTACAGAGTTATTGTTTTTATTATGTATCATTTCAAGGATTGTTCTTTTGTTGAGATTTGGTTTATTTTCGAGAATTTTTATGTTTTCAAAATTGAAAGAATGCAAATTTTCTAACGCATGTTTAGTTAAGGCAGTGGAATTTTCATTATTAGTTGCAATATTATTTTTATGGTTTTTTATGGACAAACAAAACAATATCTACATAAAAGAATAAAAAACCATAAAAATATTATCGCAACTAATAATGAAAATTCCACTGCCTTAACTAAACATGCGTTAGAAAATTTGCACTCTTTCGATTTTGAAAATGTAAGAATTCTCGAAAATTAACCAAATCTCAACAAAAGAACAATCCTCAAGATGACACATATTAAAAAAAAAAAAAAAAAAATAATAATATTTCTGTAAATAATAAAACGGACATAAAAGATTTATCAAACGTTTAGTTTATTATTATTAAGTAATTGTAATCTTTTTAATCCTTAATTGTAACGCCACTGGTAATTTTTATTTTTGTAAAAATTCATCTTTTTGTTTCACTATTTTATCGTGTTGAACCAAACTATTATTTTGAATACATCTTCACACGCTGAGAAACAAAAAGATGGAGTTTTCTGTTATTTTAAAAATTTTAAACTCATTGTATTCGTCACCCATGTTTTTTAAATTTTGACTGCACCAGAAAATGGAAAAAACTTTCCGAAATATATGTAGTGCTTGCGCGTAAATGATTTAAAATAAAAACATGACCGAATAAACCAAGAATATTTATATTTATATAAAAAATTTTTAATATAACGTCGATTACTTTGACGAGTTTAAAAATTGACGAGTTTAAGCATTTTCCTCTACTCTTTAAATTAAACGGTATATTGGTCCTAAAAAAGTAGTTTAAATAATATATGCAACACAATTATTTTTATTGTAGTTAGCGCATTGCTACGGTTTTTGTATAAATACAATCTTAAAAATATTTAATAACATTTAAATTTACAGTTTAATTTTTATTATTTTATCAAAAATGATTGTTAAATAAGTATTTTCTCGACTAAAATTTTATCTACTTTGAATATATAATTTAAGATCTAAAATCACTTAGGTAAATGAAATGACAGTTCAAAAACTAGATATATAGTCTATATACGAGTATTATCATATGAATATATTATACCAACAAAATACAAAAAATTATCGAGTATAGCAATATAAAAATATCAAAATCAATGTCTAACAACTAAGTTAGTAATTTAAAAATATTTATCTAGATATTTTACTTAAAGTATCATAAAAACAAAATCCTACAAAACAAACAAGATCTGAACACAAAATCTATTTCTATAGGTCTGTTTTCAAGAACTGAATAATATTAACTGAGTTTTAAAAGGAATATATAGAATATAATTTTTATTTTTATATCAGGTTTTTAAAGTTACTTTTTGTTTTCAGATTATTTCTTTCGCAGCCTTTATGGCAGTAGCTCAAGCTGGATTTCTTCCAGAAACCTACCAAACACCATTGCAGTACGCTGCACCTGTCGCTAAAGTAGCATACTCGTCGGCCCCAGCTGTATCATACTCCAGCGTATCAGCTCCTGTAGCCTACGCCGCTGCCCCATCTTACGCCAAACTAGCTGCTCCAGTCTCGTACGCTGCTCCAGCTCATTATGCACCATTGCAATACGCTGCACCTGTCGCTAAAGTAGCATACTCATCTGCCCCAGCTGTATCATACTCCAGCGTATCAGCTCCTGTAGCTTACGCCGCTGCTCCATCCTACGCCAAACTAGCTGCACCAGTTGCTTACTCTGCTCCAGCCCATTATGCTGCTCCAGCTGTATCCTACGCCGCCCCAACATACAAAGTAGCCGCTCCAGTAGCTTACGCCGCACCAGTACACAAAACCATCATTGCCGAACCTGAAGCACCAGCTAACTACGATTTTGGATACGCTGTAAACGATCCCCACACCGGAGACAGCAAAAGCCAGCAAGAATCCCGTCATGGTGATGTCGTTCATGGAAGCTACTCCCTTGTTGAAGCCGATGGAAGCAAACGTATTGTAGAATACACCGCTGACGCCCACAATGGTTTCAACGCTGTTGTTCACAATGAACCAGCCCAGGTTGCTGTTAAATCCGTTGTAGCTAAAGTCGCTGCTCCAGTAGCTTATGCCGCCCCTGTAGCTAAATTCGCTGCTCCAGTCCAATATGCCGCGCCATTGGCCCATGGATCATACTACCACTAAATTGATTTAGTTATTAGCCTGTTGTGACATTGTAAATAAATTAATAAATTATTTTAATAAAGACTGTGAAACTAGAGCAGATTTTTTTTATAATTTTAGTGCAAAAATATATTATTTTAATCTTGACATAAAAAGTGACATTTTTTGTAATTGCTGTAAATTTAACGTTAAATAACTGGTTACGAATAGTTCATTAAATTAAGTCACCAGTTGTTAAAAGAGAACAAATAAAAATAAAATCTGTATAGGTATTTACTGGGAAGAAAAAGAATTTGGAAAAGATACAATAGGGATATGAATAAAAGTAAAAGAATAAAATAAACATAATATACGGACAAACTAGGTAAATAATAATCAAGAAAAAGCAACCATGTATGTCACCTAAAGATTTGAAGTGATTTGATGGTTACCAAAGAGGTTAGAAAGGGTAGAGGTAACATAGGAAGCATTTCTCGCTGCGCGAATTTTGCCAAAACCGAAAAACTGGGTGGAAGGAGTTGGGAGATGTTCTGGGCCGGACTTAAATATTTGTATTGTAGTACCTAATTTTGGTGGGTAATTAAAAGATGAAAAATTATGAGAAGTTTGTTTGACTTTATTTGTTAGCACGATTCATGTATGATGAGAGCAATAACACTTTATCAATATATAACTAGCTAAGGGCCGATTCCACCGTTGTGTCAAACGAAGTTTAAATTATTAAACGAATATTAAAATAACATTGTTAATGTAAAAATTTTATTTTAAACTCCATTTAGTAATTTAAATTTCGTTTTTGTTAATATAAAAATGTCATTTTAATCTTCGTTTAGTATTTTAAACTTCGTTTAACAAAACGGTGAAATCGACCCTAAGTAAAAGTTTATAAGTACTTTTTGCTCGAATTACACACAAGATTTTTTCTACGATCACACCAAAATAAAATAAATAACTAAATTTTATTAGAAATGGGTTACCTTTTCGTTCGTTATAATATTTTAAGTTTATTTGACATGGGCCTACTGTTCTAAGAGAAAAAAATGTTTTGGTACTTATATCCTGGTAATTGTTTATGATTTAATTATTTACGGAAAATACTGTTCAATGAATTAAAATATTAGAAAGTCAATTAATAGTTATTTATGTAACCAGTTACGAAATGCCTTATTTTGTGTAACGAGTAAATATTTGTAAAACGAGCGGAGCGAGTTCCCGCAAAATGAACAACTTACACAAAACGGCATTTCGTAACGTGTTTATATACAAGATTTTTTCTAATTTTGACTTGATTATTTATAAAATTGTGTTAAAAAATGATTCACCATCATTCTTGTGTAGGTACTTCCAATCAAATATTTTAGAAAATTGTTGTATTTGATTGCCCTACGACGTTTTTTTTTTTTTCAATAGTAATAATAAAAATACGGGACATGTGCAGTGTTGCCGATCTAATTTTTGACATTACCCGCGAGAAATTAAAAAAAAAAAACATTTTCCTTAAAGAAGTAAGTCAAAATATTACCCCCAACATTTCTGGGCAGTTTTCAATAACGGTGTTATTTTAAAAATTAAACGCAATTTACAGCTTTTCTTTTTTTGTTTTCTTTTTTGTTTTTAAACGTAATGTCATATTTTCAAATGTGAAATGTCACTATTCATTGCCTCTTTTTCGATATTTGGTTTTTTCGATTTTTGGTTTTTTGGATTTTTGGATCTTTCGATTTTTTATTTTTAGATTTTTAGATTTTTAGATTTTTAGATTTTTAGATTTTTAGATTTTTAGATTTTTAGATTTTTAGATTTTTAGATTTTTAGATTTTTAGATTTTTAGATTTTTAGATTTTTAGATTTTTAGATTTTTAGATTTTTAGATTTTTAGATTTTTAGATTTTTAGATTTTTAGATTTTTAGATTTTTAGATTTTTAGATTTTTAGATTTTTAGATTTTTAGATTTTTAGATTTTTAGATTTTTAGATTTTTAGATTTTTAGATTTTTAGATTTTTAGATTTTTAGATTTTTAGATTTTTAGATTTTTAGATTTTTAGATTTTTAGATTTTTAGATTTTTAGATTTTTAGATTTTTAGATTTTTAGATTTTTAGATTTTTAGATTTTTAGATTTTTAGATTTTTAGATTTTTAGATTTTTAGATTTTTAGATTTTTAGATTTTTAGATTTTTAGATTTTTAGATTTTTAGATTTTTAGATTTTTAGATTTTTAGATTTTTAGATTTTTAGATTTTTAGATTTTTAGATTTTTAGATTTTTAGATTTTTAGATTTTTAGATTTTTAGATTTTTAGATTTTTAGATTTTTAGATTTTTAGATTTTTAGATTTTTAGATTTTTAGATTTTTAGATTTTTAGATTTTTAGATTTTTAGATTTTTAGATTTTTAGATTTTTCGATTACTCGATTTCTCGATTTTTCGATTTCTCGATTTCTCGATTTCTCGATTTCTCAATTTCTCGATTTCACGATTTTTCGATTTTTCAACTTAGAAACCAAAAAAGAGGCAGTTTTATTTGTTTTCATTTCGTAACTGGTGACATAATCAACTTTTCGTAATCAGTTGCATAATGTTCTACTTTATGCAAATGTCCATATAAATATTCATTAAATTTATTTAAGCCAAAAATTATTGCAAGGATCTCTCTTTCAATTTGGGAATATTTTTGTTCGGACTTTGATAAGGTACGCGAAGCAGAAGCTATTCGCTCCGTGCGAAGTCATGGAAAGGGAAGAAAAAGCGATACTACCGCTAGCTGCGGATAATTTGTGCATTTGTAATTTTGGCATATCAAATACACGTATACATTTTACTTTTTTTTTAAAAAGTAGGTAAAAACAATACAATAAGCAACCGGAGTTGCTGTTTTGAAAATTGTACAAATACTAGCTAAAAAAAACAGTGAAACCTATATAAAAAATTTCAGTAGCAAAGTGGAAATTAAATCAAAGAAATAAATGGATAGGTATACAATAAGAAGAAAAATTACCTTTATTTTTGTAATAATAACAGTAATGCTGAAAATAGTAGACATCAGAAACGTGAACGGTTTTAAACAAACAATAAATTATCATTTTACGATGTTCTTTAATATCCCTTTATTCTTAAATATTCATTCAGTAAGGACTAGATTTCAAGATTTCTGCCTTTGATTATTATATGTGGCTGGAATGCAATTTTGTGACTTACTGAAGGGAAACCAGTTTTAATCATTCATTCTATGTTGTCTTTCGAACAAAAATGAAAATATAAATAACGATCCTTTTTTTTATACATTTTTAACTTCACGCTATTATTAAATGGTATTTTTTTATTTTGACAGAATAGGCTAATTCTTCAATGGCAACTTATTAGACTAAGGCAACATCTTATACATTTTCCAGTAAATACTGTTGCCTGCCTATATTTTATTATTGATTTTTATTAATTATACATAATTTTCTTTAATTTAAGCGATAAAAATATATAATAATAATAAACTAATGTTTTACTTGTTTTACAAATCCATATACTTTTATTAAAACAAACATATATAATTTTTAATTAAGAATTCTATTAAAAATTGTATTTGTCAGTACACGCAGAAATAGTCCATTAGTATCAAAACGAATTGGCGCTGCTGTCGCGCACGGAGCGAATAGATTTCTCAATATTTTTTTTTTTTCAAAAACATGACATATCATGGCCCTTATTCCCACATTTGATGCATCTACGAATAATTTAATCGGCTGAAAATACACAAGAGCATAATTTATTTTTGATTTATTCCAAAGATTCCTTGCAAAAATTATCCCAAATCCATTTCACCCATAAAAAATTAAATAAAAAAAAGTCCTAAAGCAAAATCATATCCTCCTTCCTGTTAGTAACTTAAAAAAATTACTTCCCAAAAAACGGTCCTCAAGCCAGGTCCCTCCATTTTGTGGCGATAGTACTATTTTTTTTATTGTGATTATTTTCTTCGCGGAAACTTTGGCTATACACTTTGAGTAACACTGTTATAGAGAATTACTAAATAAATAGTTTTGAGAAAACTATTGAAACCAGTTGTAAAGTTTGAAACGAATAAATTGGCAATGAAATTGATATTTTTGTATTTGATTGTATGTTTCCTTTTCACTTCCTAAAAAAAGATTCCCTATGAAACAAGAAATAGTAAACAGTTTATAATAATAACCTTTATTTGCTACTTATAACATGTACCAATGACCAAGTCCGATTCTGTTTATTTTCAAATCAACGAATATGGACGTCGACAGAATCTTTAAAAATTAAATATCTCACCGAAATAAATATAAGTTTCTTTTATCTCCGTCACATTTCGCAGGTTTATTATAAATAAAGCTTTCTACAACACATCTTGGCATTTTCAACGTTAATTTCCAAAATTTAAGTCACTAAAATACCAAATTAATTCTCGTTGACACATTAAATTTGGATGGACAACGGTCTGACATGTGATGTTCTCAACTGTGATTGGTGGGTGTGAATCATTTTGAAATAGGATTATGCGCAGTGTCTTATGTTCCATCTAAGGTTTGTATAATCTAAGATGGTTACACATAAATCATTCTACCTGATGATAAATATAAATAAAATTTAATACCAAATTTGACAAATAATTATTTAAGTCCAGAATTCAAATTTAAAAGGATTTTATTAGCAATAGTTGAATCAAATAATTCGAGAGACGCTAAAATGGTGGTTCCCACCTTATCGAGACTGAGGCCCACAAGGGTAAACTCGTAGCGTAACAAAAACGAGAATTGATTTAACTTGGAACGAAATATAGAAAGCCGATAGTAGTATTAGCAAGTTGAATTTTTTGGTTTGTGAAGCATTGGCATTACTTAGGTTAAACCATGTGATGATTTTCACAAGCCTTGATTTTTAAAACCATTCTATATCGCCTTTTGATTAGAGTTTAAAAACTTGTTTGAGCAATTTATTCAATAATAATTGGCCCCTTTTACCTCTTAAGCCTGCTCATGTAAAATATTTGGGCTTCTTACTTCGCCTATTTATATTCTATTAATAAAGAACAGAAGGATGAGTATTGCAACTATGTTAAAAGAAATAAATTGGCTTTCAGTTCAGAATTATGTTCAGTACATGACTGATATTTATTTATAAAATAAACATGACATAGTAGCATCGCATCAGATCTTTATTAAAGGTTTAAAAAATTTAATAGACTGCCTACAGAAATTAAAAGAAAAAACAATAAATGTATTCAAAAGTAACCTCAAACAATAGGTACTTGATAAATTAACAGAACGGATATACTTTCTTGTGATAATACTCTTTAAACCTGCCCTTTTTAAGTATTTTCCTTAATTTATTGTTATTTTACCCCTCGTTTTATCCGCATTTATTATAGATTATTTGTTTTGAGATCATGTACTTTATTTTAAAAAATTACTTGTTGTTTAAAAAATTACTTGATGTTATATTAATACCACTTACTATGTTTAAATTATTAATAGTTTTGTGAATATAGGTTATAGCAACTTATAGCCACAAAACTATTTTTGTGTTAAAGTAGATCCATAGAGAGCAATATAATTTACAAAGGCCTTCTTTCAACATACAAATAAATGACATCTTTATAATTAAAATGAAAAACACAACAAAATACCTCGGTATTATAATTGATCCAAATTTGAAATGGGCATAATAAAAAAGTGCTTTGTATAAGAACATTATATTATCTGTCTTGCTGTACCTTTATTTATGGAAAGCCTAAATTGAGATATTTATTATTTGCAATAAATATCAAAAGAAGTATACATATAAATAATTTGACATTTAAGAGCCATTCACATATCACAGTTGACATCTTGATACTTGATAGGCACAGCCAAGCATTATTTTATTTTTGCCAAATAAAATGGCCGGCTAATTATTCTATGGGGTTGCGACAGAGAATCAGTAAATTTGATGAAGGTGTTTTTGTGGCTAGGGGCGAAATAGTAGTACGCTTAATAGCACCACCATAAAAAAATCATGCTTATATATTTTTCATAAATTGGCAGGCTTGGCGACTAATTTCGAATGAAAATAGCCTCCAAAATGGCTATATGGTTGCAAGTATGAAGATCGCAACCCGCCTTAGAAATTTCACCTTTACTATCAACAGCTGTTGTTTGACAGGTCGTTAGAGAATGTTTGCAATTTATGGAATGTAAAGAACGTTAGGAATTTTGACGTTAGAAATATTTGAAATTCCTAAAATTGTCATTATAGGTGGATTTTAGGAAAATTGTTATTGAAGTAGTTAGGATGAACCGAAAATTCTGAAAATCAATAGGGTTTCAAGTTAAAAGTAATTATTTAAGAAAATCAAAACCGCAAGTCAATCAGTACTTTCGTTCTAGAGTTATCGTGCCGGCATACATACATACAGACGACCAGACCAACAATTTTTTTTTGGATTTTCGGACTCAGAATGATCAGAAACATGAAACAAATTTTAAAAAATGGGGGTCAGAAAATTTTTTCGTCTGCACGAATGCAATACTGAGGCCCCATAGGAAGGGCCTCAGTAATAAAGATAAATCATTAATACCTTAATAGAAATGACGTCA
Source organism: Psylliodes chrysocephalus (assembly GCA_927349885.1). NCBI lineage: Eukaryota > Metazoa > Arthropoda > Insecta > Coleoptera > Chrysomelidae > Psylliodes > Psylliodes chrysocephalus. Next base: position 16,376,025 of record OV651824.1, read on the forward strand.
CAAAATTATAAACATTTTATTGTGCTATTTAGTCAATAGGAATCAGTATTATTGGTTTGTGTTTTGTTTCTTTTTTCTTGGTAATGGAGTAGTCAAGGGAGACCTATCAACAATTTGGCAATTTTGGATAAAAATTTTTGAAAGTTTAGGTCCCAAAAAGAAAAAGAGTAACAAAAATTAAAGTATGTAATAGATTGAAATATTTTTGTTTAAAGTAAGACCACATTGTTAATTAGGAGTAAGTCAAAATTACATCACAATACTTTTGACAGTTTATATCGAAGGAAGGTATATAAAAATAGATTTATCTAGTGAACATACAATAAGTAATAATTCTGGTTCCATCCTAAATCAGAACAAAATAATCAAAACACTGATAAAACACGACATTGTCATGATTTTATGTAGAAAAACTAAAATATTTATATTCATGTATGCAAAATAACCCACTAACGAGGTTTAACAAGAAAATGATGATGATTAAAAGTATCAGATTGCTATGAAGTTAGCTGCTATTTATTAGGGATGCGCAAATTTTTTAAAACCACTTTGTTGACGTCAAATGACGCATTGAATAGAGATATTGTAAAAAAATCGAGAAAGAAAATATCGATTTTTCTTAACATCAATGTTTGTTTCTGTAAACATCGATGTTTGCCAAAAACGTTCATTGAAGAGCAAAAAAAAAAAAGAATTCAGGCCATCATTTGACAAAATATAATGCTTAACAAAAAACCATCAATTTAAACGTAACGCTTAACAAAAAAGGAAATCATCCATGTTAATTAAAAAACATCGATGTTAACTAATAACATCCGATAGAAAAACTCGATGTTAGCTAATAACATCGTATAAAAAACATCGATCATCGAAATCGAAAAATCGATGTCTTTTAAACATCGATACATCGTAGGCATCCCTATTATTTATGAATGTTAGAGGATTTGACGTTTACCTATAATAAACATTTATTTTTATAATATCTTCCCTGAATACAGGATAATAATATGGCACTATTCTAGAGAAAAATGAAAAAAATCTTTATTTATGATTTATAATTTAAGAGGATTATTTACTTGGTTTTACAGCAGAGCATGCAAGGGTTTCGTAATACCCCACCTTTAAAGTTTATTTTTGACTTTTTCTAAAAGAAAAAAATATGTGCGTGTAGGTAAAGGTTTAATCTGTGCTCCTCTGGAGACACTTTTTCAAAATTTGAATCTGTTTTTTCTAAAAAAAAAAAAAAAATATTAGAACTCGACTTTTTTTACTTATTTTCTCAATTTGTTTCAGAAGAAAACTAAATGGAATTTTGGAAAAGTGGTTTCAGAGGAGCATAGATTTAACCTTTACCTACCTATACATATGTTTTCTTTTGAAAATACGCAAAAATAAACTTTACAAGTGGGGTACTACGAAACTCTTACATTGCAAGATTTTTCGTCTCGAAAGTGGCGCCTCTGTTAGATTTTTAATAAATTAATATTTGCAAATGAAAACAATTTATAATATATTTTTCTGATGTTTTACGAGGGATAAATAAATTTTACGTATTTGTACACCTTATTGTTTTATGTAAATCATTTCTGTAATACTAAGATCGACAAATATAATATGCAAGGGTTTCATAGTACAACAATTTTACGGATTATTTTTTATTTTTACTACAAGAAAAATTATGTAAATACAGAAACACAATAAGCCAATAGGCTTCAGTGTTATTCGGAGATACATAGTCAGACGAGCCCAGGAGAAAAAAGAAGAAAATGTAAGTACAGATAAAGGCTCAACTTGTACCTCTCTGGAGTCATTTTTTGAATATTTGAATCGTTTCTTTAAAAAAAATCTAAAAGGTGTCTTTCTAACGAAAAAAAAATACAAATAAAATGCTAGAAGGGAGCAATATATTTAATTTTTACCTACAAGAGCATTTATTTTTCTCACAATAAAAATGAAAAAAAAAAAAAAAATACGTTAGAAGCTTTTCTACTATTTACAAGTAATAAACAGTACGCAAGTGATTTGAATTTATTTTGTTTTATGTTTGTACACTTTGTACAGTAATTTCGCTCAATTATTTTAAATTAATTTTATCATTTATTTATTCAAAAAATATATTCGAAATTAAAAGGTATACAGTGAGATGTGAATTATAAATTAACTTTTAAAGTAATGTATAAGTAAATAATTTTTCTGCGCGTGGCTTTAATCTGTCGCACTCTTTGATGCACGTTGCAAAAGAAAAAAAATTCTAAAAAGTTTGGCAATGTCTATAAATGAGAAAAACCGAATGTGAAACGAGATCAAGATGATTGTGCATTGTGGCTTAATGAAAGACGAAAACGAGTCACTGCTTCAAAATTTGGGGACATTTGTAAAAAGAGGAAAGGTCTTCTTTAAGAAATCTCATAAAATCTTCTATTTTTTTTATAAACCAAACAAAAAATCCAGATCAATATAAGAATTGGAAATTTATTTGCAAGAAAAAGTTTTTAGATGTGAGCTTTTTATTGATTCCGAATTTGATTATGTTGCTGCCAGTCCGGATGAAATTTAGAACAAAAAACAAAACTCTATTATACAGTTAAAATGTCCATATGGAGCTACAGTGTTGGCTGTAGAAGAAGGAATATACATCAGAGAAATAACTTTTTTGGAAAAAGGACAATATCATTAAGGAGAACCACAATTGGTATTTTCAAATTCAGGACTAGATGCACATTACACAAATGGATATCTGCAATTTGTGCGTTTGGACTCCTCGAGGAATAAATGTGGAGAACATTACTCATAATGACAGCTTTTGAAAAGAAAAGGTGCAAAATAAAATTCAAAATTTTTATTTGCAATATGCCTTACCAGAACTAGCTGAGCAGAGATAATAGAGACATGGAAGTACGGGACAGAATACCAAATAAATGGTGAGAAATTAATTTTTATTAACATGACGCAAGAAATCTTAAATTATTTGAAATATGTTTATTCATTTAAGAGTTACGTTTTATTTATTTCTAAAAGATGGTAGTAAGCGATCCATTTAAGATATGATTAATGTTCTATTATTACAATATGCTCTTTTAAATTTTAAATTTTATCAGTGGCAGTGGAAATTAATGACATAATTATTATACCAAATATTTTGAAAGGGTACACCAACTAGTGGATCACGTTTTTAAGTTCCCAAATAATAATATCAAGATTCTGATTCGAATTAGAAGTTTTACTACCCAGGGTTTTGTGCTAAAGCCAAGCCATGTTTTGATATTGTAAAACACAGATAACAATAAAAATTGAAAATTCACATATGAATCTTTGTAACGTAATTATTTATAACTTTAATAACTTCATACGGTCAAAAGTTTTAGCTACAATTTCATCGACTCTCAGTGTATCTTTCTCTTCGCCTTCATAGCTCTGTAGGTACTGTAAAAACACATTATCTAATCTTGAACATTTTTTCATAAAACTTTATTCAAAAACTACCAATGTTGTTTTCATTAACATTTTGAGGGGATTAATGGTCTCTTCAAAATCATCACTAAATTGCCATCGACTGAAGACGCCCTGAGATTACATTGTTTAAGACGTTTTTACCAGTGGAAGTAGATTAAGATGAAAGTCTGATACCAACTCTTAAGACTCTGTTCGACCTGCCAGCAAACATAATGGAACTTATCATGCAAATGCAAAAAAGGTACTTACTATACACCTATAATTTTCTTATATGTATAATATTTTAACAATATTATTCTGTTGTAGGCTGTGAAAGCAAAATTTGCAAATGGAGAAAAAAATATTGGCTGTATCGGTTCCTGCACCTGTATGACACAGAAAACCTACAGAAATAGTTGGACCATAGCCGCTAATGTTTTAGAAAATGTTGATTCGTATGGTGAATCTGATTTTGATTAGTTTGCAAGTCTTTTACTTATATCTTTTAATATTATTAATTTATGCTTTATATAATTCTAATTATTTTTTTTATTAGGAATTTATCGTACTCTGCAAAGCGTTACTGTTTATAATCTATACTTATATATACTGTGCTTATACCTTTAATAAATAGTTTGTATTTCCTTATTTTTTATTTTCCTCAAAAAAAAAAAAAATCATGAAGTAATAGACCCTATAAAACATTATTCACCTTCATAGCGGATAAATCAATAATCCCTGTAGAAAATAATGTAAGAGAGTCAAACAAATTGCATACATTTCAGCACTGAGAGAGACGCATTAAGAGTCGACGGACTCTGCGTTCAATGCTTGCTTTCTTAAACAATGACATCACTAAATTGTTTATTGCTATATTTTTGTTAATTTAAAAGTAAAAAATATGGGGAGAGCACTCTTACCTTGTCAATATATAGGGTAAAGTACGGATAGATGCCGCACTTTTTGTAAAAAAAAAAAAATGTAAAAACTCGGTTAAGAAAAAATTTGTATTTCAAAAAACATATAATCATTCTATAATCTATTTTTTTTTTGAAATATTAACCTTTAAACAACATAAAAAATACTCTACTGCTGAAAAAAAAATACTAAAAAAAATTGAATTTTCCGGCAACTCTCCCTCTCGGTAGGGAGAGATGCCAACAACCGTGCGGAGAGATGCCCAATGTTAATTCCCATAAGGGAGAGATGCCGTAAATCTTTCTTTTAATTCCGCATGTTTGCATAGATTGCAAGTGTTCAAGTACATGGTACATGTCTCATGCAACCAGTTGTTGCATCTTATGCAGCAAATCCAGTCAACTGTTTTGGAAGTTTTACTGTAATCCTCAAAACATTCCACGCAATAGTATCTTTTGTTATTATCTTGCTTGGCTAATTCAGGAGTTTGGGATTTCTTTAAATCGGATATAGGAATCTCATCTTCGATTTCGGATGTGTCATTTGTCTTTATTTTCTTTAGTTTTTTTTTATTGCTACTATTTTTACTTTATTATTATTTTTATTCTTTACTTTTGATTTAGTAATTTTCTCTGTTTTATATTTCTTTTCTGAAATATTCTCAGGAGAAGTTAGCTCTGTAGCCGACTGTTTCCGTTTGTTAAATGATAATGGAATTTTTGGAATGGGCTGTATTTCTTTTAAAAACTTACTGGGACTTATGTCGTCCTCTAAACTCTTCGATGTACTTGGCTGGGGCTCCAGGAAATCATTATTTTTTTGTCGGGTATGATTGTCATTTTGATCTTGATTTAGGAGTTCATGGTCCAAATATGTTGAATCACCAGACTGGCGATCTGGAGTTGTTTCCCTTGGAGGCAAAGATATTTCATTTGAATTCTCGTTTGTTTCCTCACGGGAAACATTATTTTGGTCTGCATTTCCTGTTGCTTCATCGGCGATCGCAAAGAAATGATCAGGAATAGCGTTTTCATCAAGTGGATAGATGCCGGTACCTTTAAATCCAGAAATGGCATTTGCTGCTGTGGCAGCCCGCATCCACGCTTTTCCCAAACTTTTTCCTACTTGGTATCTCGACAAGTTTCTGCTGGGATTGTTAAGCATCCATGTTTTCGCTTCTTGATTCCAATAGATCTTAAGAGGACCGAAAAACGATTTGTCCAATGGCTGCAGTGCTTGAGTACAATGACTTGGTAGACATAATAAAACTATGTCATTTTGGTTTGCAAGCTCCAGCATTTCAACATCTGAACAATGAGATGAATGTCCATCCATAATAAGTAATGTTTTACCTGCTGGCTTCCTTGGAATAAAATGTTCTCTAAGCCAGTACAAAAAAATCTCGGAATTTATAAATGATGATTTTTTGTTCATTTGGACAGAAGATCCAGCAGGCAAACCATCGGCAAACTCTTGTTTTCTATTAACTCCTTTTAAAATCAGTACCGGCGGAAGGAACGTCCCCTCAGCGCTGCAACATCCTATTACGGTTACATTTTCACCGCGTTCACGAGACGTCAAGACATGCACATCCTTTGCACCTTTGGGAGCCAAAACCTTAGATGGTTTATTTATAATTTGAACCCCTGCTTCATCCATATTAAATATATTGGCTGGTCGATCCATCAAATTATTTTCACTTAGGATATTCCTCAATAGTTCAAAAAACTTTCCTACTTCACCTCGATTCATTCCTTTGGCTCTTGCTAAAGAAAGTCCTTCGGCCTGTCGGATTGAAAGATCTGGGTTTCTCTCTAAAAAAGATCTTAACCATTGCTTGCCAGCTTTTTGATCTTCTTTGGAAAATTTATGCTCGATTTTAAGCTTTTCTGCAAAATGAAAAGCCATAGATCTTACTGCGTTTCGATCAGGAGCAAATCCAGATGCACACAATTTTTTGATATGAGCAGCTAATCTTCTCTCATTCTCTTTTCCAAGAACCCCTACAATAGAGTAAACATTACCTAAAAATTTTGTAATCCGTCAAAAGTTAAAATACCTTCCGGGCCCAGCGATCCTTTTCCAATTTAATTCTTCTGTCTATTGTTCGCGCAGGAACGCCATACCTTCTTTCTGCCTCACGCTTAGAAATTTCCACAGATTGAACTTTTTCTATAGCAGTAGCTAGTTGTTCCTCTGTATAGGACCCTCTTGGTCTATCTGAAGGCTTTCGAAAATATTTTCTCGGCATAGTAGGTAAAGTTAATCTAAAAAATATACGGATAGATTCCTCCCGGCCACGCCTGCGCCTAATAAATCTGTAGCCGAAAATACAAAAGAAAATCTTAAATATGCCCTATATAATTCTATAAAAGTAAAATGATCCAATTCTTTAATTTTAAACTAACTTCCCCAATACTATTAATAGCTTACAAATAAATTTTAAGCAATAAAAGTATACCTTACCAACTTTATTCACACAATTCTCGCCTAAACACGTGCTTAATCAAGACACCAACCACAGACAGAACAATACTGGCTAAATAGCGTTTGGATGCCGCCGACCGTTTTTTTGAGTACACATAGTTTCGGCATCACGTGATCTGCGGCATCACGTGATCTGCGGCATCTCTTCCCCTGCGGCATCTATCCGTACTTTACCCTAGGCGATTTTTTATGATAGTGCCCTTTTGCACTGTCTAATTTTGTATTACCCCCGGAATAATGGTTAGTTTATCATGTACTTTCAACCCTGAAAAATTCAGCTTGTGACACAAAAGTTTAGAGGCAAAGTCAAAATAAGTTTAAACCTACACCATACTATATTGTAAAATACATATTATTATGTGCTATTGTTGAATATTTTACGGTTCCTTTGTCCCAACTTCGACTGTTGGAGTTTAAAATATGTATCCCTGGTATCTGCATGCAATTGTTTTCTACTAGTCTCTGAAATTACATAATTATTTAATTTATTTATGGTAGCAAACTACGGCTTTTATACTTAGATAAATAATAAGAAAAATATGTGTATTGATATCCATCACTTTACTTTCAATAAACAGAGATTAAGGATAAGTTCATTTTTTATTTAAAATAATTTTTAAGATTTTTTTGTAAAACATCATTTGAGATTGATTTGGAGAATTCTGTCCCATCCAAGTACCTAACCATAGTTAACATCGACTGAACAAGAGAATAATTATTTTCAAATAAGGAATATCTAGAAATATTTTAAAATACTTAAATTTTGAAAGAAGGGTCATTTCATTAAAGGGGGGGGGGGGGGGTAAAGACGATTTATGACTATAAAAATAAACAATATGGGTTTCATCCGAGATTTTCTCAAAGTTAACAGTTTTTTTTAACAACAACATATATGATTGCTTTCTTGTAAAACAATGACATCACTAATTGTTTATTGCTATATTTTTGTTAATTTAAAAGTAAAAAATATGGGGAGAGCACTCTTACCTTGTCAATACATAGGCGAAACTTTTATGATGAATATTTTTTTTCGTTTAGGCCTTCGTTTTTCGTCAAATAAAAGGTATATTTCTAAAAGAAGATTTTTTAACCAAGTTAGTGGACGGTTGAAACCGAGATATTTACCTTTAAATAATTATAAAAAATACTCTCTACAAAGTCCTAATTGTGCATTAGACCAAAAAATTTGTATTTTTTTTCTCTATAGATACGGTGGTATCAATATCTCGATTTTTTATGATAGTGCCCTTTTGCACTGTCTAATATTCTATTACCCCCGGAATAAGAGTTAGTTTATCATGTACTTTCAACCCTGAAAAATTCAGCTTGTGACACAAAAGTTTAGAGGCAAAGTCAAAATAAGTTTAAACCTACACCATACTATATTGTAAAATACATATTATTATGTGCTATTGTTGAATATTTTACGGTTCCTTTGTCCCAACTTCGACTGTTGGAGTTTAAAATAAGTATCCCTGGTATCTGCATGCAATTGTTTTCTACTAGTCTCTGAAATTACATAATTATTTTATTTATTTATTTAGATAAATAAAAAGAAAAATATGTGTATCGATATCCATCACTTTACTTTCAATAAACAGAGATTAAAGATAAGTTCATTTTTTATTTAAAATAATTTTTAAGATTTTTTTGTAAAACATCATTTGAGATTGATTTGGAGAATTCTATCCCATACAAGTACCTAACCATAGTTAACATCGACTGAACAAGAGAATAATTATTTTCAAATAAGGAATATCTAGAAATATTTTAAAATACTTAAATTTTGAAAGAAATGACATTTGATTAAAGGGGGGTAAAGACGATTTATGACTATAAAAATAAACAAAATGGGTTTCCTCCGAGGTTTTCTCAAAGTTAACAGTTTACTTTAACAACAACATATATGATTGTGTATTGTGTAGCATTTTTCATTGATACGTTCAGTGAAAGTGATCTCATATTATTCCTTAGGCCAAACGAATTCGGTATATATACCGCAGACCGTTCATAAAATTATCAAAATACATTTGACCACCAAACATGTCATTCAAAGTAAGTCAAATTCCTTTACATATCTAATTAGCCTGATTATTTCGTACAGCATTTGTTATATTTTTTATGCGAGCTAATTAGTATTTATTAACTTAATAAAAGTGATCTATTTTAAATTAGCAATGCCGCTGCATTAGTTTAATTGATTTTGACATACCTTATTGTTTTGAGTTTTTTAATAGTAAAAAGGTACGGCTGTCACCTGAAGGGGCTTCATAGGAATACCGAAACTTTGACACCGTCGCGTCGGATACTCTTTAAATTACAAATTTAAAAAAAATATAATAACATTATTAAAACTTACAGTTTTATTTATTGTTTTACAGAAATGATTGGTAAAATTTTATCTTCTTATTTTGAGTATATAATTTGAGAACTAAAATCATTTAGATAAATGAAATGACAGTGCAAAAACTAGATATATAGTCTATTTACGAGTATTATCATATGAGAATATACTATACTAACAACTGCTTTTTAATACAATTTATTACATATTATAAAATAACAAAACACAAAAAAGTTTTGAGTATAAGGATATAAAAAATAACAAATTCAAAAACTTAACAACTAAGTTACTTAAAAATATTTATTTAGATATAATAAAAGGATTTAAAGATTTGCTTCACTTACTTAAAGTATCATAAAACCTAAAACTTACAAAACAAACAAGATCTGAACAAATTATATATTTTTTCTATTCATCTGTTTTCAAGAACTCTCTGAATAATATTAACTAGGACAGAATATTTTATAAATTTATCATTGTTTCATTAATTCAACCATTTAGTTTTAAATGGTGCGTACAGAACATACTTTTTTTAATTTTATATCAGGTTTTTAAAGTAACTTTTTGTTTTCAGATTATTTCTTTCGCAGCCTTTTTGGCAGTAGCTCAAGCTGGATTTCTTCCAGAAACCTACCACGCACCATTGGAATACGCTGCACCTGTCGCTAAAGTAGTATACTCGTCGGCCCCAGATGTATCATACTCCAGCGTATCAGCCCCAGTAGGCTACGCCGCTGCCCCATCTTACGCTAAACTAGCTGCTCCAGTCTCGAACGCTGCCCCAGCTCATTATGCACCAGTGCAGTACGCTGCACCTGTCGCAAAAGTAGCATACTCATCAGCCCCAGCTGTATCATACTCCAGCGTATCAGCTCCCATAGCCTACGCTGCTGCCCCATCTTATACCAAAGTAGCTGCCCCAGTTGCATACGCTGCCCCAGCTCAGTATGCTGCACCTATCGCTAAAGTAGCATACTCTTCAGCCCCATCTGTGTCATACTCAAGTGTATCATCTCCAGTAGCCTACGCTGCTGCTCCAACTTATGCCAAACTAGCTGCACCAGTCGCATACGCTGCCCCAGCCAATTATGCTGCTCCTGCTGTATCCTATGCCGCCCCAGCATACAAAGTAGCCGCTCCAGTAGCCTACGCCGCACCAGTACACAAAACCATCATCGGCGAACCCGAAGCACCAGCTAACTACGATTTTGGATACGCCGTAAACGACCCTCAATCCGGAGACAGCAAAAGCCAACAAGAATCCCGTCATGGTGATGTCGTTCATGGAAGCTACTCCCTTGTTGAAGCCGATGGAAGCAAACGTATTGTAGAATACACCGCCGACGCCCACAATGGTTTCAACGCTGTTGTTCACAATGAACCAGCCCAGGTTGCTGTTAAATCCGTTGTAGCAAAAGTCGCTGCTCCAGTAGCTTATGCCGCCCCTGTAGCTAAATTCGCTGCTCCAGTCCAATATGCCGCGCCATTGGCCCATGGATCATACTACCACTAAATTGATTTAGTTATTAACCTGTTGTGACATTGTAAATAAATTATTAAATTATTTTAATAAAGACTGTGAAACTAGAAGCATATTTTTTTTTATAATTTTAGTGTAAAGATATATTATTCTAATCTTGACATAAAAAGTGACATTTTTTGTAACCGCAGCAAATTTAACAGTATGTAACTGGTAACGAAAAGTTCATTAAAATATATCACCAGTTGTTAAAAGAAAACGAATAAAAATAAAATCGGTATAGGTATTTACTGTGAAGAAATATAATTTGGGAAAGATACAATAGGAATATGAATAAATGTAAAAAAATAAGATAAACAATATACGGGCAAACAAACTAGGTAAATAATAATCAAGAAAGAGCAACCCCGTATGTCACCTAAAGATTTGAAGTGATTTGACGGTTATATTTAAATCATTCTACTTGATTATAAATATAAATAAAATTTAATAGCAAATTTGAAAAATAAAGAAAATAGTATAAATATTTTTAAAGTTCAGAATTAAAATTTTAAAGGTTTTTATTAGCAATAACTGAATCAATTACTAAACATAAATTATTAATATCATAATAGAAATTACGTCACAAAATTATAAACATTTTATTAGGCTATTTAGTCAATAGGAATTAGTAATATTAGTTTGTGTTTTGTTTCTCTTTTCTTGGTAATGGGGTAGTCAAGGGAGACCTATCAACAATTTGGCAATTTTGGGTAAACATTTTTGAAAATTCAGGCTATAAAAAGAAAAAGAGTGAGTAACAAAAATTAAAGTATACTCAGAATATATTACATCACAGTACATTGCTTTTGACAGTTTATATCGAAGGAAGGAAGGTTGGGTATATAAAAATAGATTCTTCTAGTGAACTTACAATAAGTAATGATTCTGGTTCCACCCTAAATCAGCACAAAATAACCAAAACACTGATATTACACGACATTGTCATGATTTTATGTAGGAAAACTAAAATATTTATATTCATATAGGCAAAATAACCTACTAACAAGCTTTAATAAGAAAATGAAATGATGAATAAAAGTATCAGATTGGTATGAAGTTAGCTATTATTTATAAATGTCAGAGGATTTGACGTGTACCTATACTCGTAATAACTATTTATTTTCATAACACCTTCAAAGAATACAGGATAATAATATGGCAATATTCTAGAGAAAAATGAAATAATTCTTTATTTTGATTTATAATTTAACTTAGGTCAGTAAGTTAATATTTACAACAAATATTTTTAGATAAACAGGCTTAAGGATGGTGTTCGCCATCTTATCTGTGGCGTTTGCCCATAAAAACCTGCCGTATATGCGTATATAAACGTAGGGGTTGTAAAGACATCTTAAGAAACGGAGTTGTTTTAAATTACTCGAAAAATGACTGATTTTTAGTATCTAAACTGCATGTAATCATTGACTTACCTATAGGAATTGTTTTCTTTACATTAAAACCTCTACAACCAACACAGAAAAATCTTATCTGCGGCAAATGGATATAATTACCAAAGCCAAAACCTTAAGAAAAAAAAAACAGAAAAATAATGAAACATCACATTTTAAAATATTGTTTAAAATTATATAGATTTTTTTTATGAAAATACAATTATATTTTGTATGTGATATATCACGTGACATACCGGAAAGTTACAAAGTTATAACATTTTTAAGTTTTTTTCTTTAACGATATTGTAAAACAAATGCAAAATTTTTGAGATAAACAGTTTCGAGATATGGCCAGACGCCACCTTCAAGAGTAAAGCGCCCAAATATTTTTACATAAATTGTTCAAACAATTTATAAACTTTAATAAAAAAGCGATATAAAATTTTTCCAAAAAACCAGTGAAAACTCAACTTCTTAATACTTTTCACGGTATTTCGGTCTTTCGTTCAAAATCACATTGTTTCTGTTTTTTATGGTACGAGTTTGCCCGTGGGGACCTTAGTCTCGATAAGGTAGGAACCACCAATTTTGCATCTCTCGAATTATAAATAATCAGGTCAAGATTAGAAAAATCTTATGTCTAAGATAAATGCTACATTAGGCTACATCAGCCGCCGAAAATGGGCTGCAGATTTTTGCGTATTACATTCAAATGCTAGGCGTTTCAACATATCTTCTGATCAATCTGTATCTGTAACGTGTGGAGGGTGGGTTACCCCACGGCACTTAGGCCTCATTAGGCCCATTGTGCATCCTCCTGAGAAGATAGGCACCTCCTAGCTCGTGAGCCAGCCTACAGATTTAATGTAGTTGACAACGTCGCCAAGAGGTGCTTCTCTTATATCAGCCGGTGTTAGCCGATACTCGCCGAACACAAATCTTCTAATAACTGAGAGCATCGAGCAATCGTAAAGGATATGCTCGATAGTCTCATATTCTTGTTCGCACCCTCTGCAGAGTGCGGATTCTAACAGCCCCATGATATGGAGATGCTTTCGTACTTGGCAATGACTAGTCAGAATGCTTGTGAGTGGGCGCAGATTCTGTCTAGTCATAGTCAAGTATTTGTTTGCTGCAGTGTTGTCAGGATAACTTAAGAGCTCCTTAGCAACTCTACAGTTTCTTGTTTCATCCCATCTTTCCTTGAATTTCACAAGGAAATGTTCTTTGATTAGGTCTGTCACTATCGATTTTTTCAGGCCAATAGAAAGGCCAGGTCCAACAAGTATTTGGTTAACTGCTTTCTTGGCTAGTGAATCAGCAAGACGGTTACCTTTCGATGTGGCGTGAGCTTCAATCCATCTTAAGGTGACCACGTTGTTGAGGGATACTTCGGTCAAAGCTTCGTGACATTCTAGTATTAACCCTGAATAAATTCGTGGTCTGTTCAGGGTGAGTAGTGATTGTCTGCTATCTGTATAGATGAGCATGTTCCTTCCAGTGATATTGTTTCTGATTATTTCTTTTGCTGCTATGATAATCCCCGTTATCTCTATTTGCATGGCACTATTGCTCACAGCCCATTTTATGTTTAGGTTTAAGAATCTGGAGTATATTCCACATCCTGAGCCTTGTTTTGTGGGGATGCAATGAGTAACTGCGATTCACATTTTATAAAAACATTCAAGATTTTTTTACTATAGTCCTTTTGGACTTACAAACAAAAAATGTAGCAGGTTAAAAAACTAATCAAAATTAAAGTAGGACAGTTTACGTAAAAAATACTCTTATTCGCATATTAATTACACGAACGAGATGCGTTTAAGAGATCGCATCAGTCACCAGTGAAAACAGCGGACTGGGAAACGCGAAAAGACGGCTGGAAAAGTGGCTGACCTCGGCTCGCCCCAATAGGCATTCAAGAAATAATGCTAGACATCACAATTCGCATCATAACGCTGTCGAAATAATTCTACGAGAAGTAAACCGCTATCAAAATTTTATACACCAGACTTCCAAATTTCCATGTCTTTTACTTACTTTCCGTGGATTTCTATGGACTTTCTTGGACTTCATAATGACTTCCTATGATTTAAACATGACTTCCACTGACTTCCACTGACTTCCACTGACTTCCACTGACTTCCTATGATTTAAACATGACTTCCACTGACTTCCACTGACTTTCACTGACTTCAACTGACTTCCACTGACTTCCACTGAGTTTCACTGACTTTCACTGACTATCACTGACTTTCACTGACTTTCACTGACTTCCACTGACTTCCACTGACTTCCACTGACTTCCACTGACTTCCACTAACTTCCACTGACTTCCACTGACTTCCGCTGACTTCTACTGACTTCCACTGACTTCCACTGACTTCCACTGACTTCCACTGACTTCCACTGACTTCCACTGACTTCCACTGACTTCTACTGACTTCAACTGACTTCCACTGACTTCCACTGACTTCCACTGACTTCCACTGACTTCCACTGACTTTCAGATGACTTCAACTGACTTCAGGATTACTTCCATTGACTTCCATAAACTTTTGGGTGCCACTATTATCAGCAGTACAATATAAATAACTAATGGATTGCTTGGTTTAATTCTTCTTTAATTGATCAGTTTGATAATTCAAGGCTTAAACCATCATAGACCCACCCTAAAATCTAAAAGATAATAAGGTATGTGGACGGGCATATTACAAAGTAGTAACAGAAACAAATAAATAAATTATTGGCTAGCAGAACTTGCTGCGCCAAATAAAGTTCTAAGACCTCAGGATGCTCCAAATTGGGAGAGTTTATCTAAACGTTGCCTTGGTTTATGGGAAAATCGAGGTGAAAGTGTGATATTTTTCAATACATAATTAAAGGTTTGTTCCACTCATGAAGAAATGGAGAAATGCTAATATGTATTTTAGAAATTTTGATCTGTCAAGATATATGCTTATAAATTATTTTAGACGTCTACGTAGATGAGGATGTAAAATTAACAAAACAGCTACAACTTCTGATTATCACAACTAAGGTTTACACTCAAATGGTTTACACAAGAGGTTACATTATGTACATTTTTCTTAGCTAAAATGAATGTTGTAATTATCCTTACTAATTTTTTTACTAAAGTAGGTACAGCAAAAATTTATTTTAAACAAAATTGACAAAATGTGTTTATTATTAATAATAAATTATATAAAGCTACACTAAAAGTAACGTCGACGGTCAATTGATACTCTCGCATGCTAAAATGGGATGTTATAACTATACCGACGCCTACGATTTTTTTATTTGGTCAGAGTTAGCGTCTGTCCCTCATTTGAAAAGTAATTTTATGGAGAATTCAACAATATGACTATTAATTACGTTGATTTTTTAGCGCTCTCTATATGGATAAAAACTGTTATGTTTTGTAAAGTGTTACACTTCATTTGAACAATATTTTTATAAGTGATTTATGTGTAGCATAAATTTATTATTTAAGTTGATTGCGATTAGAATTTGTATATATCTGAACGTTAGAAATCTGGATCATTAAATTATGATTTGTTTTATTGTGAAATAAATTAATAATTAAATTAGCTTTCAAATAAAGTGCTACACTTTACAATACATAAGTTTTTTATCCAGCTAGAGGGCACTAAAATCAAAATTAACCTTAACCCAATGAATATTGCTAAATTTTTCGAATCCCAGGAGATTGAACTGTAGGGGCTAAAAATATTCATTGAAAGGGCCCCCTTTCAAAATAAAATTGACATGTGTTTTCGATTTAAGTTAACTTACCTTAGTACAAAGTTGCTCAGTTTGGACGCTAGACATCTTTCTTATTTGTATTCATGTTTTAGTAAATATCATTTTCTCTAAAGCCTACACTCTAAATTACTAAAACACAAGTTTCGCGAAAACCATGAGAATAATCGAGTATTATTAATAATAAACCTCCTCTTTTTCTATTCGCGTAGAAATTTTAAATGTGCGAATAATAAAAAAGTTCTATGCCTATGGATTAATATTAGTGAATAATTCTGATACATTTTTGTCTCAAGGGCCCCACTAACCTCGTTCTTCTTCGCCGTTTTTAACTCTTCAATGGACTTCATCATGATTTCTATGGACTTCCTCCTCGACAAATACTCATATAAATAATTAAAATTGAATTTAATTATTTGAATACAATCACTGACAGCCGTATGCATAGTCGATCGCCAGCGACTCGCCAGAGATTCATTCCGGCGTTTCGCCAGCGATTCGCTGGCGATCCGCCGGCGAAAGCCCAAAAAGGTGGCGTCTCGCCGGAGATTGTCACCGAAATGTCATTTCACGCAAGTTTTTATTTTCTTTTATAGGGATTATCACCGGTATCTCTCGCATTTTATTCATGATTCATTTCTTAAAACTCAAAAAATAATGAACGAATATCAAATTTTTCTCTATAAAAGAACATGAAAACTTGCGTGAAATGACATTCCGGTGACAATCTCCGGCGAGTCGCCAGCTTTTTGGGCTTTCGCCGGCGGATCGCCAGCGAATCGCTGGCGAGTCGCTGGCGATCGACTATGCATACGGCTGTGAGAGTTTCAATTTATCAAATGGTTTTATTTCAAATAAAAAAAAATTAGCTGAACATTTTTTGAAGGGACGCTTCCATAGGCGCCGAATCCCCGGGGCTCTGGGTGCGCAAGCACCCAGAGCAGTTTTAAACAGGGTACGGAGCACCCATAGCATAACGAGAACCAAAAGTGTCAATAAGTGAAACGAGGAAGCTGTCGTGGCCCAAATTGGTATAGCTACAGATGCCTCAATAAAATATTATCGTTCTCAGCTGTATTTTTTGTGATAAAAAAGTCGTCATGACTTATAATAGACAGCGCGTTGAGCTTGGACTTAAGGGTTTATTATTTTTGGTGTATAAAACCCTATGACGTCAAAAAAGAAAGAATAATAATGGTCTGCAATTATCAAGACAAGATCTTTGTACATATGCCATTGAGAAAATGCTTGAGGGGAAAAGGGAGAACATTTGAAAGTTGCTCCCGATCAAGCACCGTTAAAAAAGAATATTCATTAGAGTTAGAAACATCTCTCTAGTATTGCTGGCGAGAAATTAGGTCATCTAGTAAAAAACGCTTGAACCCATCAATTTTTGATTTTAGGGGGAAACATTGTTTTGGCAGTTTCACCACCTGAACGGAAACCCTGTATCGGGGGTGAGACTCACCAGTTATCTTAAATAAAAAGATTGGTCGATTGATATATTATTTTGAAGGTATTTTTACCTAGAAAATAACCCCCAAGTTTTACATCGCTATTATCTATGTAGCCCATACAGTGGCTCACCAAAAATACAAAATCGCTTTAACATAATTTATTAACATTGTTATTAAAAACAAAAGGAATTCTTTGTAACAATTCGAGTTTTATTCCTGTGGCTTTCAATTATTGTTATCAGATGACATTCTTTGGTCGCCGTAAAGTAGTAAGATTTAGTTTATTTCGTTGTAGGGTCGGCATAAAAGTGGCATATCAGTGGTAATGGTTTACTTTATTGCTGAGAGGGTGCAAATAATTTCCCTTTTTTTTGCAAACAATGAACGTGCTAATAGAACTGCCTAACTATTTAACAATCAACATCAACATCGACAAGTCCATCGAAACTACATTTTGGAGTTAGTCCAAACATTTTGAAAAACGGGGGCTAACAAATAACGTGAAATGGAAACTTCTGTAGTAAATAAAGCTACAAAGGTGGCGATTTTAAGACATGTTGTTCAAGATCCCATATTGAGTACCTACAAGACAATTGGCGATAATATCTGGTATTAAGAGAAGTTATTGAAAAAACACAAATTTCATCCCTACAAAATACATATGGTAAAAGAACTTAACAAAGACGATTTTGATAGGCGATACTGATATACAATAAGAAGACGAAGCAACGACTTTTTGTAGAAAATTTTAACCCATACTTGGCTCCGCCGACCGACATAAACTCCAACGGCCTGGACACAGCTCAAATTGAAAAAAAAAGTATTTTTTACAAATATTAGATAAGTACAGACATGCCGTAATTAATGCACAATCATCATGAAATGAAATAAACATGTCGTTTTAACCTGTCAGATTAAAACAAGAAAACCGACAATTCCGAAGCAGAAGCGGATGAATAAAACGCACCTATTAAAAATATTGCGCCAAGATGTAGGCAACACGTAATAAAGGTTCAAAATGGCGGAGTTTTCTATCTCCTTTTAAAAGGCACTCAGAAAGCTGCGCAGTGCGACCATTCTCCATATAGTAAAAGAAAATCAAAGTATGGGGACTAAACCGACAATTCCGGAAGCATAAGCGGATGATTAAAACGCACCTGATATTTTGCTTGCTTCTGTCAGTGTCAGTGAATATTATTTTTGGAGTCACAGTTTATTGCTAAAGAATCAGTTAGCTCACTCGGACCAGTTGAAAGTTCCAAAATAACATCTACTCCGGGGATACAAATTCAGGATGCGAGGAAGACTACTGTTTTATTATAGGCGGTTGTCATATATTGTATTATCCGAGTTGGGCAGTGTATAAACTGGAACATTGAGATCAAAAGTGCCGACGCAGAGTGAGCGATCTGATTCTTTAGCTATAAACTGTGGCATAGAAATCAAAATGGCCGCGCCCTGTTGGGCGTGTCGGACTTCTCTCTTGCACCGTATAGTAATGAAAGTATGTGGAATACCCACATTGTGTTACTAGTAACGCAATAACTACGAAGATTAGAGAGATGGGGGCTAAGTATGCACACGATGCAGTCGGCTGCAAATTGAGGTTTTAGAATTCACCGCAAGTGCACTGATGTTGCAAGTGATTTTTGAAATACATGACTTCTTATGGGGATTTTACATAATTTTGGGAACATTATAAAAGTAAACTTGTAAGTAGCTAAATAAAGCATACTATTTATAATTTAATATTATCTAAATAAAATTCATATCAACGATCATAAATGTTGGTAATTATACGTTTATTAATAAGGTCACAGAGATATAATATACATTTTATATAGATAATAAACCAGCGAACTTTGTCGTAGATGCTCGTTAAAACCATGTAAGATGTGGTCGTGCAACATCAGACTAAGTTTAGTTTCTATAGTTGTTAATGAATACAACCAATAAAAAAACAGTTTAATACTCATATTAAAAAAAAAAAAACAATTTTAATAACGGTATTAATTTAAATTTGAATGAATTTATTATCTATTATGTATGTTTATGTTCGCCCAGTGTTCGAAATTCGACCAAAATCATTATTGAAAATTTTTTGAAAAGATGAAACTTTTTTGTCTTAAAGTCCAAACCATCGTACCCAAACTTCATTTTCCTAAGTCTAGCGTTTGCATATATTGACCCTTTCCCACTGGGGTGGTGGAAGAAGTAGAGGGGGTTAAATGGGTAGTTTGAAATAGTTTCAGACGGGGCCTATGGCTCCGATATTAGTTTTTTTCTATACATTACCATTTAGGCACGGCATAGGAAGAAGGGGAAGTTGAAGGAGTAGGGGGAAAAATAATAGTTTTTTGTTTTTCACGATCCTCTATCTGTCCATGTGATATTGTCCATGTTGGTTCGATATTAACACCTTAACTGCGGCCGTATATATTAGTGCTTTTACGCTGACTGCGTTACATATCCCCAGGGATATGTAAGCTGAATTATTTTTGTGCGTTACAGATCCCTGGGTTTATGTAAGGAACCATTTTTTTAAAACCCTCCATAAACATACAGGGGTTTATTACTAGACTTTTCAACCATATAATTATTGTCTACATGAATCATTTTTTTTAAGATCGTCACAGGAGCAGGAACAATTCATAAATAAAGTTGGTATACGAACAAACATTTTAATTACATTTTTTAATATAGAACAAGAAACATTTTATTTTAAATAGATATTTTTAGTTGTGATCATTATTGAAACATGTTAAACAATATCCTGGCTGGCCTGGACAATCATGGCAGAAGCTTATGACACGCCGCACTTTTTTGTCCGCTTCACGGCTGGTTGATCCAGTCTCTCTCAATTGTTTATAACAACCTCTACAGACCTTTCTTTTTTTACGACCAGGTCCTTCGGGCTTTGTGAAGGTTTGTGGACGTTTCTTTGGTGTACCAGGTCTGACAATTAATTCTGGTGATTCAGGTTGAGGTTTCATAAGTAGTTCAGCAAGCTGCTTCCTGAATTCTGCTATACCTAATTTTGTCGATGCCAGCATATTATAAACAATCCAAGCATTTACTACACTGGTGCCAAGTATTACTTCGAATATTACTTTACTAAAAAAATACTTTATCAATATCATGACATTGCACACACAGGAGCTCTAAAACTTACCGATACCATTTGATGGTCTTACGAATGCTGCTATGGTAAGATGACATTTGGTCGCTATAGTCGACTCCTTTTTTGGATTTGTTGTAATCAATGACAAATTTTGGTTTCAAAATATCCTCTCCTTGTCGATTCTTTTTGCCTAAATTAAAAAAATAATTATTTTATGTATTCTGTTCAACATTAAATATTTTGGTATTACCTGTACTTATTAGAGATGCATCATGTGATGGATCACTAGAAATCATTAAAACCGGGCGTTTATCAACCCATTTGATAATTTTAACTATGTCATTCTGTTTTCCTATAATTTCATTTTTCTTCATTTTTTCCTTTCTTATTGTTGAAAATTGGTGGTATTCCTTTTCGGTTACTTCTCAGTGTTCCATAATAAAGCATCTTTAATTCATACAGTTGTCTTACCAAGTCTATGCTGGAATAAAAATTGTCTGCGTACAAGATTCTTCCTTCCAGATCGAGTATCTCCAAAAGTTTATGAACAATCTTGAGCGAATGTCCTAAACTTTCTGACTGAGCTTCTTTTCCAGTGTAAACTTTAATATTACACGTGTATCCACCTGGAGTGCACAGTTTGTACAATTTAATCCCATATTTGTGGGTTTTGTTAGGAAGATATTGTCTAAATATAACTCTTCCTCTGAAAGGAACCATACTATCGTCAATTACAACTACTCTTCCAGGTTGCAGAGTGGATTGAAAATTGTTTATTATAATAGAAATTATATTTTCTATTTTTGAAAGTCTGTTGTCAGGATCAGCCGTTTCATTATTAGAGAAATGTATAAATTTTAATAATAGGATAAATCGATCACGCGACATACGTGAAGATATGAATTGGTTATGAAACATAGGATCTTTGGACCAATATAAATTCAGAGCAGGTACTGATGTTAGACCCATGGCAAGTTAAATTCCAAAAAACTTACGTATTTCATCCCTATTTGTATTATTCCATGATTTCATTCTCGACTTATTTTTATGATCTACATTTATTTGCTGCAGAGCATATATATTTGTTTCAGTTACAATAATGTCCAGTAAATCATTAGCAACGAAAAACTGGAAAATATCTATTGAATGTTTTACCTGTTTCGCGTATACGTGCGGTGCTAAGGTACAATCTTCGGGGATTAAATCAAACTCACATTCACCTGCTTTGATTGGTCCCCATTTATTTTGATCAACATTAGATATCTCTTGATTTTCCAACACTGTACCTTCTATTTCTTCATGACTATCCACATCTTCGGCACTTTCTACTTCACTGTCTGCCTCTGATTCAGATTCATAATCTGTAGAAGATGGTGCATATGTTCTATCATGCAAAGAATCATCACTAAATGGTTCAGAAATCTCGTCTGATATATTACTATTTGTTTGCGAATTTTTCAAATTTACTTTCTGCTTTCGTTTTAATATATTTTGTTGAGAAGTACTTGGCTTTGCTTCATTAGATGTAATTTGTTTTCTTTATTTGCCAGGCCGTCTGTGTTATTTTCAATATTATTTCTTGATTGTACTAATCCCAATATTTGGTTTGTACGATTCGACATCGACATTTTATCTGATAAACTCCGTAAAAACAAAACCTTACTAGACAACCCAACGCGGAGTACTAAATGAAGCGATAATACCCCTTCTTGTCCCGACTTGTCGGCACCGCTAAATTCATTTGTATAGAGAAAGTAAAAGTTGAAAAGTCTTTTGGGGTGAGAGGGGGTAAACGTCAAACCACGTCGGGCAGTAATGTTTACCTGCCAGTGTCGTTTCATAGAATAAGTAATTTTAAATTGTTATCGGCGGAACCGGACAATCGCATGTATTTATGGATTATATATAATTATTAAACATGTATTATAATATTCAAATTATAATTTTACAAAATTTCAACAGCTATTCACAATTTATTAAACTATTTACTCGAAATTGTTATTAACATCTATAAAATATTTTTGTATGCCAATGTATCGCGTCCACTTCGGTGAGATCCGCTGCCAACCTGTCAATTTATGTGTATAAAGTGGGAGAACTGGAAAAAGCATTTCCAACTTTTACTTCTGTTCTATCTACTGCACCAAATAGTCAGAAACTATACATATCCCCGGGGATATGTATCGCACATAAGAAATATAGCATTAGTTGTGTGCGATACATATCCCCGGAGGCATGTACTGCAACACGCATCATGTTATATTCGACAATCAAAAAGATTAAGAATCCTACAAAAACCGTTAAAATATCTTGAAAATTGTAAGAAAATTGTAATTTGGGAAAGTTTCATGTTTTTTATGCCGTTGGTTGTTAATAAACGTTACATATCCCCGGGGATATGTATCGCAGTTAAGGTGTTAAAGGGTGATCATGTTCGCTATAGGCTTATTTTATTAGTCAATCAAAATTCATAATTGTGGATTAATGAATTTCATATATTGAAGGTTGGGACATATTTCCAAATTTTTTTCATCAATAAAGCTTGTTTGTAACTACTAAACAAAAATTCAAAAAAGAAAATCGTTTTACAAACAAAAGAGAAAATGGTACTGAACTATTTTCTCTTCGCATATTTGTAATAATTTGGCAATTATTTTAATTAATCTAAAGATTTTACATAAAAATTTTCAAGTACTTTCATTCATTGACCTAGGAATATTAATAACAATTATTATAATAAATATCAAGGTAAATCGAATATATTAGTTGATCAAAATTTCAAAGAGAGTATAACTAGTATTTAATATTTTATATTTAAATGATTTGAGAACGAGAGGAAGAGACTGTGACTGAGTGGGCCGGACCTTACGCTGTCCGACTACTCACCGACGCTACCATAAAGCGTCTTCGGGAATGTTAAAGTAATTTCTGAAAGTAGTGATAAAATATTAAATATCAGCCAACTGAGCCAACCCATTTTAAAGTTAGATAAATTGAAACTACGTTTAAAATTGTGACAGTTACCCTTTTATTTGCCAAATTATATAGGAGTTTATTTAATTGACTTTGGTAGCTACAAGATGCCAGGATTTTTCTGACACGTTGTGCCATTTATTCTTTTTGGAGTTCGGTATTTTATTATCGCCGGCTGAATTACCGAATCAGGCGAGAACTTCAACGTGGATCATGTACCTCTAAAAATAGGATATTATTTAATAGTTTTTTTTTATATTTAAATTGTTACATGTTTAAATATATTGAGTTGTTGAACATTCACCTCTTTTATTATCTTATGTGTGTTACGAGTTGTTGAGTTCAGCCCGAGTTCCATAAAGAGGAACAACCCCTAGTCCAGCTATCTAATCAAATCCAGAGTTCGATTATTGAATAATTATTCAGGTATATCTTTTAATCCTCAACCAATAGATATATTACTCTTTCTGTGGAATATATATCCCAGCCTCATCAGATCTGCCTTCCCCTTTGTCAAAAGACACTTCGGGCATGGTGTAAGAATATATGTGAAGCGGTGCGCAGGTTTTATGACGTCAACATCGGTAGTGTTACGTCTGCCTATAGACTGCCATGGCTTTGCTTACATTTTCTAATGATGGTTAAGATGTTACTCTTTTAATTTCCTAGTTTTATAATCATTATAAAACTGAAAATATATATTTAAATGAACTGATAAATCACATATAAGTTATGCTCAATAATACAAGAAAACTCACTATCCCTTGTGCAAAAGAAATACCAAATACAAATATATTTTTTCTACACCCACAAGGACATTAGCTTATCTACGCACAGATTACAAAACGAAAAAGTATGCTATTTTCTTCAACTGAACGAATATATCTTATCCATTCTAGATAGTGAGAACACTTCAAAAAAATGAAATCCACTAATCACCGTTCATATTTTGATCAACCGACTGCTATTATTTTTAAAATTTTAAATAAGTGACAAAACTAATTGTCAGAATATTTTTTAGTTATTGAGATTAAACATACATTAAAATGGGTTATTCTTGTGTAAAATCGATAAATAATAGCATTTCTGTTTTTATTTCGTCTATAATTATAAATCTATTAATTTAAATAGAACAATATGCAGTCAATTTAATTAGGACTATTAAGCAACAAAAATAAAAGAATAGTTGGTCCTGTGGGCAGCGTTCTTGCCTTTCACACGGAAGATTGGAGTTCGATTCTTAGATAAGGAAAAATGAAATGATCTTTTTGTCTTTTATTTTCGTTTATTTTATTTTAAAAATTATTAAAAGTTATAAATTATTTTAAAATTAGTTATTTTGTCTTAATAACCTAAAATATTTTTTATTTGTAGATTTTCGTTAGTGGGTGGTAGAAAAAATATTCTGTACAACTTGGGGGAATTATCCACATCGCACTTAGACGATTGAGCACTCCACCTACGACAGTAGTTACTTACTAAGTGACTGTGGTTCTCTGGCCATTTACTAGAAAGATCTTAAAAATATTTTATAAAAGTTGTATATTATTTCTCCAGACACATATGTAACATACCTTTGACCCACACTACCCACAATTTTCTGCTAGCCTCTGAAATTACATAATTATTTATTTTATTTATGTTAGTAAAGTGCGGTTTTTATACTTAGATAAATATTAAGAAAAAATATGTGTATTAATATCCATCACTTTTCTTTTAATAAACAGAGAATAAGGATAAGTCAATTTTTTATTTAAAATAATTAAAATTTTTTTTTTTTTGTAAAACATTATTTCAGAATGATTTGGAGAATTCCGCCTCATCTAAGTACCTAACCATTCTTAACCTCGACTGAACAAGAGAAAAATTATTTTCAAATGAGGAATATCTAGACACATTTTAAAATACTTCAATTTTAAAAGAAGGTGCATTTCATTAAAGGGCACTAAAGACGATTTATGACAAAAAGAAACAAAATGGGTTTTCTCCGAGGTTTTCTCAATGTTAACAGTTAATTTTAACAATATATTATTGTGTAGCATTTTTCATTGATACGTTCAGTGAAAGTGATCTCATATTATTCCTTAGGCCAAACGAATTCGGTATATATACCGCAGACCGTTCAAAAAAATTATCAAAATACATTTGACCACCAAACATGTCATTTAAAGTAAGTCAAATTCTTTAACATATCTAATTAGCCTGATTATTTCGTACAGTATTTGTTATATTTCTTTTGTAATTAATATTTAATTACCTAATAAAAGTGCTCTATTTAAAATTAGTAATGCGCTGCATTAGAGTAATTGATTTTGATTTTTTTTTTTATATATGTAGTTAGAAGGTACGGCTGTCACCTGAAGGGGCTTCATAGGAATATCAAAGTTTTGACATTGTCGCGTCGGATACTCTGATGAGTTTAAAAATCTATGAGAACGAATATTTTCTCTACTCTTTAAATTAAATGCGTACTACTTAATCTTCTCGCCGTATATTGTTTAATGGTCATCAAAAAGTGGTTTAAATATATGTAACTAAATTATTTTTATTGCAATTATTGCATTATTTTGGTTTTAGATAAATACAATTTTAAAAATATTTAATAACATTACTAAAAGTTACAGTTTTATTTATTGTTTTACAGAAATTATTGTTAAAATGTTATCTACTTATTTTGAGTATATAATTCAGAACTAAAATCATTTAGGCAAATGAAATGACAGTGCAAAAAACTAGATATTTAGTCTATTTACGAGTATTATCATATGAATATATTAGACTGACAACTGCTTTTTAATACAATTCATTACATATAAAATAACAAAACACAAAATATTTTTGAGTAAGAATATAAAAAATAACAAATTCAATAACAAGTTACGTATTTAAAGATATTAAAAAGGATTTGAAGATTTGCTTCACTCACTTAAAATATCATAAAATCTAAAACCTAGAAAACAAACAAGATCTAAACAAAAAATATATTTCTATTTGTCTGTTTTCATAAACCCACTGAATAATATTAATTAGGGCAGCATATTTTATAAATTTATTATTGTTTCATTAATTCAACCATTTAGTTTTAAGTAGTGCATATAGAACATATTTTCTAATTTTATATCAGGTTTTTAAAGTTACTTTTTGTTTTCAGATCATTTCTTTCGCAGCCTTTTTGGCAGTAGCTCAAGCTGGATTTCTTCCAGAAACCTACAACGCACCATCGGAGTACGCTGCACCTGTTGCTAAAGTAGCATACTCATCGGCCCCAGATGTATCATATTCCAGCGTATCAGCCCCAGTAGGCTACGCCGTGGCCCCATCTTATGCTAAACTAGCTGCTCCAGTCTCGTACGTTGCCCCAGCTCATTATGCACCACTGCAGTACGCTGCACCTGTCGCTAAAGTAGCATACTCATCAGCCCCAGCTGTATCATACTCTAGCGTATCAGCTCCCGTAGCCTACGGTGCTGCCCCATCTTATGCCAAAGTAGCTGCCCCAGTCGCATACGCTGCCCCAGCTCAGTATGCTGCACCTATCGCTAAAGTAGCATACTCTTCAGCCCCAGCTGTGTCATACTCCAGCGTATCATCTCCAGTAGCCTACGCTGCTGCTCCATCTTATGCCAAACTAGCTGCACCAGTAGCATACGCTGCCCCAGCGCATTATGCTGCTCCTGCTGTATCCTACGCCGCTCCAGCATACAAAGTAGCAGCTCCAGTAGCCTACGCCGCACCAGTACACAAAACCATCATTGCCGAACCCGAAGCACCAGCTAACTACGATTTTGGATACGCCGTAAACGACCCCCAAACCGGAGACAGCAAAAGCCAACAAGAATCCCGTCATGGTGATGTCGTTCATGGAAGCTACTCCCTTGTTGAAGCTGATGGAAGCAAACGTATTGTAGAATACACCGCCGACGCCCACAATGGTTTCAACGCCGTTGTTCACAAGGAACCAGCGCAGGTTGCTCTTAAATCCGTTGTAGCTAAAGTCGCTGCTCCAGTAGCTTATGCCGCCCCTGTAGCTAAATTTTCTGCTCCAGTCCAATATTCCGCACCATTGGCTCATAAATCTTACTACCATTAAAGTCGTTTAGTTAAGCATGTTGCGACGTTGTAAATAAATTATTAAATTATTTTAATAAAGACTGTGAAACAAGAAACATATTTTTTTTTATAATTTAATTGTAAAAATTAATTTTTTTAATTTTGACATATTTTGCAATTGTAGCAAGTTGAAAATTATCAAAATACTTTTTTATTCAATACACGACACATAACACCCTAATACCCTAACAGCTCCGTTCTTAATGAAATATATACATCAATTAATAATAAATTCTTCACGTGAAGTTGAATCCTGAAACCAAATCACAATTTTTCTTCCTTAATGTCGAATTCCAACTCGTGATCAGCCCTGTATAGTTGTCAACAGCAAGTAACCAAAACTAAGCTATCTGCAGGAAGAACGCCACAATCGAAACTTCTAGAATAAACAATTTTCACCACGCAAGCTCGACTCTAAACGTCACTTCCGACAGGAACAGTGTTGGCCGTATTTCAAAATCATGAAGGCTTTAAAAAGAAGACAAGTATTTGAATTCTATACACGTATGCTGTCGTCGACAGTCAGAACTATGGTCTTCATAGTCAGAACCACAACCGGACCCATTTCAATTATGACAACGTCGATACTTGACTTTCCAAACGTCAAGTCAGTTAAGACCAGCTGTCTAAGAAATATTTTTATCAACATATATTATAAATGAATCGAATAACGAACTAACCATATACGAGTATTCTAATATCCCAGAATACCGAAATACAAGAGGTTAAACAATTAACCACACAAAATACAAATAATGGTTTTACTAAAACTATCTTAATTACATAATATATTTTTAGAACAATTGTCCAGAGATTCTATAACCTCAGTAAAATATAGTGTTCAACAGAATAAAATTATGGGGTACGGCGATACCCACAAGAAAAATAAAATTAAACAAAAAGATATACGCATGTCAGCTCCCCTTATTGACGAAGACAAGCCTAAATTATTCTAAAACCTCGGGTCGTTTTAAATGACTGTTCGTGAATTAATCACACGACTATCAAAAAGTTAGTAATTAGATCATACTGTCGAACTTGGGTCATATTTATTATCAAAAACAAGCTAAAGAAAATAAAAATAAACTCACTCCTCTGACAGAATTTGAGGAATTACAATATTGGCAAAAAATGAGAAGTTTAAATGCATCACCAAGCTCACAGGTACTCTATTAACAAATAGATTAAACAACGAGTCAAAAACTCGTAAGTTCCGATTAACAATATCAGTTAGCGAGTCACAAGTGTCACTACAGTGAAATCCGAAGAATTTACACGGACAGCTGTAAGCTGGAAACCAGAAAACCACCATAGGCACTCTAGGAGAGAACTAGTCTCAAATGAAACAAAAATTCACAGTTACAAGGTATGTAGTACATTAATATTTCAACTCAATAAGACAAAGAAAGATACTGCCAAAATATACAGAGTGTGTCCAAAAACAAAGTCACTTGCCAAAATCAGTTACCAAAAATGTCAGGGCGAAAGCAGATCGTAACATCCTGGTCTGATTCGAATGGGCTTTATAGCAATCTCATCGTACATAAAATATGAACGATAGCATTGTCTTGTAGAGGTACTTTAAAATCTTTAACTCCAAACAACAAGCCGATTCTAATGATGAATTCAACTAAGTTGTTATGTCTTTATATAGACGATTTCCTAAAACGGTCATGAAGAGTTCAAATTGACCAATAGTGCAAAAGAATAATTCTCTAGGGTCTCACGGAATAATTCGGTTTAAAGCACACAAAGAAAAAATGATCAGTTTTTTCTTTTTGGAGAATTTGCATTGAATAGCAACCGCGTTTTCCAAACCTCGCATTTTCGCGGATATGTATCGATATCTCCGATTGTTTTATTTAATTTTGATATTAGGGATAAAGTAACTAATATCACTTTTTGTGGATCTAAAAAGAAATAATCTATTTGGAGAATTCAATTATCAAATTCGCTTCAATTGAAGTCACGTTTAGGCCACCTGTCAACCGAGGTGAGTATTGATACACCGATAAAATAAAAACACTTAAATAACGCATAATATGTAAATAAAACTACTATAAAACAATAAATCATATCAAAAAAACCATTTTAATAATAATTTAAATTTGAGTAAAATTATTGTATATTAGGTTTATGTACATCTTCAATTTAATTTAAATTTAATATAAACTTAGTTGAATTTATGGTTGGTAAATAAATACTATTCATATTAGTATACTAGTATATTATTCCAGTCAGCTTTGATCTATGGATATTTATAAGCCACTGAAATTACATATTATACACTTTCTGGTAGAATAGTTGTGATCTATGTTTTTCGAACAGTGCGTTTTTTATAGATACATAATAAGATAATATATAATTGTATAAAATTCATCACTTTTCTTTCAATAAACAAAGAATTCTACGAGTCCATTTTTGATTTAAAATCTTTTTAAGATTTGTTTTGTGTTAAACATCAATTTTTTCAGATCGACTTGAAGAATTCCGCCCCATTCAAGTACTTGTATCAAAGTTTAACCTCGACTGAACAAGAGAATAATAAATTATTTTTAAATCAGGAAGATCTAAACGTATTTAAATTTTGAAACACAGATTTGGCAAAATCCTTGACATGGGCGTTCTACTTAAGATGCAAGTCTAGTTTCATTCCCAAATATTTAATTTTCTTCACTAACTTAATAGTTGCATTGTGGTAATTTTAAATTCGTATTTCATTAAAGGATGGTAAAGACGATTTACAACTATAAAAAGAAACAAAATAAGTTTTCTCAAAGTTAATAGTTAATTTTACCAACAATATAAACTATTGTGTAGCATTTTTTATAGATACGTTCAGTGAAAGTGATCTCATATCATTCCTTAGGCAAAGTGAATTCGGTATATATACCGCAGACCGTTTAAAAAATAATCAAATCACATTTGACCACCGAACATGTCATTAAAAGTAAGTCAAGTCCTTTAACATGTCTAATTAAACTAGTAATAATTATTATTACGATTGTGTAGCATACTTATTTGTTATTATTATTATTTCTCTTGTGATCTTATAATATTTAATAATTTAATAAAAGTTCTCTATTTAAAATTTATAAGGCGATTATCTTTGGTAAACATAAATGATTTGAGTTTTTTTATTAATATATAGTATGATGGTGTGGCTGTTACCTTAAGGGGATTACAGCACTCCTTATAATTTTCGGACAGGGATTTCTAAAAAAAGTAATTTTTTTAAAAAATTAAAATTTTAGTAAAATAAATTAGGCAATAATATCTAGAATATGCATACATTTTAAAGTTTTAATTCCTTCCAGTTCCACAAAAAAAAAATTAAATTATTTTAATGAAAATAAATGCATTTCTCAACAGCAATATTCTAAATATAATCCATAAATTTAAGCTCTTAATGTCTTGTTAATGATTTTTTAAAATTCGCCAAAATTAGTGGCTAAAACGCCTCGTTAAGTTCAAAAACTAGATATTTAATCTATTTACGAGTAATATCATAGTATACAGTCAACTATTT
Source organism: Psylliodes chrysocephalus (assembly GCA_927349885.1). Lineage (NCBI taxonomy): Eukaryota > Metazoa > Arthropoda > Insecta > Coleoptera > Chrysomelidae > Psylliodes > Psylliodes chrysocephalus. The sequence goes on from OV651824.1 coordinate 16,407,071, forward strand.
TTAAATAAAATTTATTTAGTACCTATAAGATAACAAAACAAAAAACATATTAAATATAATATAACAATATAAAAAAATATAAAATAAAAATAACAAAATCAATAAAATAAAAACTAGGTTTTTTGATTTGGAAATATTTATTTAGAGACAGTACAAAGATTTTAAGATTCACTTTATTTTCTTGAGGTGTGACAAAACCTACATAGAAAATGTATTTATATTTGAATATTAACTAATGTATTTTATTAATTTATTACTGTTTTATTAATTCAACCATTTTATCTTAAATGGCACATGTAGAACACACTTTTTATTTATAATCAGGTTTTTAAAAGTAACTTTTTTTTCAGATCATTTCTTTCGCAGCCTTTTTGGCAGTAGCTCAAGCTGGACTTCTTCCAGAAACCTACCACACATCACTGGAGTACGCACCTGTCGCATACTCATCAGCCCCAGATGTATCATATTCCAGCGTATCAGCTCCAGTAGCCTACGCCGCTGCTCCATCTTACGCAAAACAAGCTGCTCCCGTCTCATACGCTGCTCCAGCCCATTATGCACCATTGCAGTACGCTGCACCTGTCGCTAAAGTAGCATACTCATCATCTCCAGCTGTATCATACTCCAGCGTATCTGCTCCCGTCTCATACGCTGCCCCAGCTCAGTATGCTGCACCTATCGCTAAAGTAGCATACTCCAGTGTATCATCTCCAGTAGCTACTCCATCTTATGCCAAACTAGCTGCACCAGTCGCATACGCTACTCCAGCCCATTATGCTACTCCAGCTGTATCCTACGCCGCCCCAGCATACAAAGTATCCACTCCAGTAGCCTACGCTGCCCCAGTACACAAAACCATAATCGCCGAACCTGAAGCACCAGCTAACTACGATTTTGGATACGCCGTAAACGATCCCCACACCGGAGACAGCAAAAGTCAACAAGAATCCCGTCATGGAGATGTTGTCCAAGGAAGCTACTCCCTTGTTGAAGCTGATGGAAGCAAACGTATCGTAGAATACACCGCTGATGCCCACAATGGTTTCAACGCAGTTGTTCACAAGGAACCAGCTCAGGTTGCTGTTAAAGCCGTTGTAGCTAAAATCGCTGCTCCAGTAGCTTATGCTGCCCCTGTAGCTAAATTCGCTGCTCCAGTCCAATATGCCGCACCATTGGCTCATAAATCTTACTACCATTAAAGTCGTTTAGTTAAGCATGTTGCGACGTTGTAAATAAATGATTAAATTATTTTAATAAAGACTGTGAAACTAGAAGCATATTTTGTTGAATATTCTGTAACTGATAAAGAAAAGTTCATTACCTATTTCTCTAGTTGTAAAAAACAAATAAATATACCCCTTTTTTGGATTTAAAATCAATGTATACATTGCTTATGCAAGTTTATAGTGAAGGAAGAAAAGTTAGCCGTATAAAAATATATTTCTACATTAAACTTACAATTTTAGTAGTAATTCTGTTAGGTCGCTCCCTAAAACCGTCTTAATCCATCGTAAACCTCTACAAAATACTTTTTAATTCAATAAATGACGCTGACATGACTTTATGAACAAAAAACTTAAAATATCTATATCCGCTTAGTGAAAAGTCATGGTAGGGGAAGCAAAAGCGATACTATTGCAAACTGCGGATAATTCCAGCACTTTAGGGCGATATTTTGTCATTTTGGCGACCGCGAAGCGGGAGGATTATTCTGTCAAACTGACACGATTTGTAATTATGCAGGAAGTTTGAGATGTATAACCGTATTTATTTTGAAGTACGTATTGTGTTTGATACGATTATTTTTTGAGTAAATTAAGTAAATATCAACAATTTATTAATTTAAATACATATTGGTACAATGAAAATTACAATTATTAATTATTGATAAAGGTCAAAATTTGACGTTCCTGTTAGTTAGTGTATTGTTGTCGATGTGGTTACTACGGAAATGAAATTATTGTAAATATTTTTGATTGGTGGAGCTACTCTATGTATAATCAGGTATTATCGAAATTATACGAGGAAACTTAACTAAATTGAACGTTCTAATTGGTTAAAAGTTATACGAAAAAAATAATCAGAATAATATTTTTATTTTTGGCAAGAGAACTCTACACCTCCTCGTTGGTTCTTGCTGGGCAACAATTAAATATGCCATTGATATATTTGTCCTGAAAACATCAGTTTATTTAATTGGCTAAGTAGAGGTTTTAATTTATAGTTTTAACATTTTTACACCTGCCACGTCAAATCGTCTGATATTCATAATTAATAGCTAACTTCATACTAATCTGACACTTTTATTCATCATTTAATTTTCTTGTTAAAGATTGTTAGTTTTCAAGAAAGTGGGTAATTTGCATAGGTATTCGCTCCGTGCAAAACAGCAGCGCCAATTAATTTATGTATTAATGGACAATTTTTGCGTATGCTGACAATACAATTTTTAATAGAATTCGTAATTTAAAAGTATATATCTTAGTTTTAATAAAAGTATATGGATTAGTAAAACAAGTGAAAACATTAATTTTTTATTAATATTACATATTTTTATTGCTTCAACCAAGAAAAAGTAAGTATAATAAAAAAAAATCAATAATAAAACATAGGCAGGCAATAGTATTTACGAGAAAATGTATGAGAAGTTGCCTAAGTACAACAAGTTGTCTTTGAAGAATTAACGTATTCTATCCAAATAAAAAATACCTTTAAATAATAGCGTGAACTTAAAAATGTATTAACAAAAGGATTGTTATTTATATTTTCTTTATTTTTGTTTGAAAGAAAACATAAAATCAATGATTAAAACTACTTTCCTATTAATAAGTCACAACATTTTATTCCAGCCAGATACAATAATCAAAATCAGAAATCTAGTTCTTGTTGAACATTTAAGATTAAAGAGATATTGAAGAACATCGTAAAATGATAATTTTTTTTTTATTATAAAACCTTTCACATTTGTGATGTCTATTATTTCCAGTATTACTGTTATTATTGCAAAAATAAAGGTAATTTTCTTCTTATTTTACAGCTATCCATTTATTTCTTTGATTTAGTTTTCACTTTGCTAATGAAAATTTTAATAAATTACACTGTTTTTTTGCTAGTATTTTAACAATTTACAACACAGCAACTCCGGATGCTTATTGTATTGTTTTACTTACTTTTTATTAAACTGTCAAACTGACACTCTTTATAATTATGCAACAAGTTATCGATGTATAACCTGATTATTTTGAAGTACTTATAGTATTACTACTGATTATAAAATTAAGAAGAACAAAAAAGTAAATTCTAACACACATAAATTGTTTTAGTTATGTGTAAAAATGCAATTTAATTATTGGCAAAATTGGGGATAAAAAAATATTTTTCTTCGTCAAAAATAGTTTTTTTTTATCAAAATCGGGTTATTGTCAAAATCGGTTTTTTATGTCAAAATTGGTTTATTTATTTCACAATCGGTTTTTTTGTAAACATCGGTTTTTTTGGCCAAAATCGGATAATTTCTCAATAGTCCAATAGTTTAAAATAGTAGTAGTTAATAATTTAAAAGTTTGTGAAAGATAATTCTGAGAAAAAATTGAAAGATAAACCTGATGAAAATAATTTCTTATAAAACTATTAACTATTTTTTATTTTATGTTTTCTTATAAATTAAAGAAAGTCTGCGATCTTTGGTCTGTGATTAAAATAATATTAAATAAACGATCTTGGACGATTGTATTTCGCAGGTGATTTTTAATTCTTTTCAAAGTAGAAAATGATCTTTCTACTGAAGCCGAAGTAACAGGGATGGCGAGGGTTAAACATAATAAATTATAAAACTGAGGCAAAACTTGTTGTAGACCATTGTCGCATAGATATCTTAATCAGAATATATAACACGCAATTCATTTTTCAATGCTACTTTATCAAAAAAATATATATTTTACAACGAGATTCTCTAGAAGATTGTCTGGAAACTGTTTTGAAAAAACGTCACAAACATATTTTTATTAGTCAAATCAAAAAATTGTTAGCTTCTTAATCTACTTGTAATGAAGTTGTTTGTCTTTAAAATTATATGTTTTTCTTCTTTTTGTATCAGGTTTTTTAGTAGAAAAATGTATTAAAATAACGTTCATCATTACGAAATTTTGAAAGTGTTCCAATGAGACATTTTAACTGATTTCTGGAATGAACTATCTCTGTAAATTCGTGTTGCAAAATCTGGAAAACAGTATCTGTTTGTTCAAATATTACTTTGATATATCGAAAAAGAACAAAAATTCTGCATTAAGAGCGTTATCCAGTACGCTCCTAATCCAGATTTCAAATCTGCTAAATAATGTTTGGCAACGTTGCGCGCTGTCTGTAGTATGTTTCTTTGAGTCGGATTCGGGTGTGCGTTTTAAGCTTTGTTCCAACACACACACAAACCGTAATATTACGGTCATCGTCATGCGCAGTAAATAAAAACCGTTCGACTTTGGGCTTTATTGATAGGTTTTTATTTACTGCGCATGACGATGACTGTAATATTACGGTTTGTGTGTGTGTTGGAACAAAGCTCTAGTTTTTAGTAGAGCAAAATTTAGTACAAAAGTCGCTTATTGCTCGAGATGATAAAAATTGGCACAGAACCAAATCAGACCCTATAGGTATTATGCCAATAAGTAGTATATGAAACGGCCACTTAGACATTTGTCAATACCTATTGCTACGTTTAAAATGTACCTCATCGAGCAGAGCGAGTAGATTTTTTGGTCACGTGACATCGAACAAATCATATCAATGGAGAAAACGGAGCAAAAGGGGCAGTATTAAGTAAAAAAAGCAAAACAAGGTACTTTTCAAACGCAGCACGAGTAGGTCAGACATTTTTTATGACAAGAAGAAAACAAAAATCAGCAATTATTAAATATTACTATTATTTACATCACCGTAGATTGTAAAGTAATCGAGTATCGACTTGATTTTTTTATGATATATAGTAGAAATATGACCGCAAGTTTCAGAAAATATTATAAAATAATAGCCTCCACCAAAAACATAAAATATATAGATTTATTTTAAAAATAATATTAAAATATTATGATTTAATTGCAAACAAAATCAATAATAATTGTAAATTACTTATATATAGACAATCGCAGGTACGTACGAGCTTGTCGAAAGATAAAGGATATTTGATTAACATATTTTTTTTAACAGGACTTTACTTGCTCACAATGTATTGTTATATAAAAATAAAATCAATTTGTATGTATAACATTTATTATGATCCATACTACTCATTATTGATATACATATATATATATATATATATATATATATATATATATATATATATATATATATATATATATATATATATATCAAAATTTGGACTCCGTAGCCCCATTATGCACGACTCCATAAATAAGCATGCCAAATTTCATAAAAAATATTAAAAAATATTAAAAAATAGGCCTGGAATCTAGGAATTACTTTTAAGTCAATTTTAGCACATGCATAACGCTCTTAACTAAATGAGATTTTAAACCAATGGCAGCATTTAAAGAAAGATGATCTGTTAGAAATTCATCTGTTAAGATGTAATCAAACACTTCTATTCATTTGTCTTTATTGTTATAAATAGTAAAAACCTCACGCGATGTAAAATTCCACCTAGTTGGTGCATTACTAGGAATTCTGTTCCCTACAAGTTTATTAAGAAACTCCTGAGCGTTAAGTAAAATTAGAAAAAAAAAAAATTGAAAAGGCAGATGAATTCGAAAAAAAATTTTTTTATTTGTTTGGTAGAATTACAAGCGTCACTTAAAACCAAATTCATGTTATGGGCATAACAATGAGTGAAAATAACCGGAGGGGCAACTGATTTTATTTGAGTTTGAAGCCCATTTATGTCCCACCATTTGTTTAATAAAAAATCAAATAAATCATTTGCAGTTCTTCCCGAACTTACATCATAGAAGCGGAAAAATCGTTCAGTTATATTACCATTTTTTACAAATCTAAATATAACTGCGATTTACAGGAAATATCCGCTCTTTCATTAACTTGCCACGAAAAAAAAAAATTAATTATCTCAGACGTTCCCGAAAATACTGAAGCATTATCCATAAAATCACGAAGCTTGTTGTCGTACTTGCAAGTTTTTTAAACTTTATTTACGGATTCTTGAGATTCATCATGTCGTCTAAAGACTAAGGGGCCTATTCAGTAACTCTGAACGACGTCGTTAATAGACGATAATCGTTCACAGACGACTTTTCTTATTCAGTAAACAACGATTGTCGTTGAAAATAGACAAATATGGTTGTAAAATTGTCGTTTATAAACGATAGCCACAGAGCTGTCGTTAATAATATAAAGTGTCGTTATAGTAATTTTTCCATTCCTTCTCATTTTTCATTGTATTCTTAATAATAAAAGCACTTTTTTACAAATTTTACAACTAAATTGCCATCTACCTAATAGGTACAGCAAGTACAATTTGTAAGGAATTTTTTTTCTAATTTATTTATTTTAAAAATAAATCTGATTCAAAGTTAGTATTGCCCATTCGACCATTTACGATTGAATTCTTATTAACAGTGCTGTTCCTTGTTACTACCATTCCTCTAGGAGAAAACGAGGACTAGTGGGTTCATAATATTCGACAAATATTGGTAGAATGTTGTATTTTTAGGTAAATATAAAAGTAATATAATTTGTTTATATATATCGCCAGGATCCGAAGAAGATAAAGGCTAAATAATGAATTGTACAACTTGATTTTTGAAACCCGATTAGTACTAATCGTTTACATAGGGTAAGTAAAATTTTATTTAAAACAATATAATATTGTGACGTTTTTCTTTCATATATTTTCTATTTCCTGACTCAGCATATGTTTCAAAATATGTATCCCCTTGGCGACAATAATTTAAACAATGGAAAGTTCTTACTTTTATTATGATTGAGTCCAGTAGCGTCTCTGGAAGTATTATTCTTTATTACCAATTTTTGTCTTCCTATTAAAGTGGTTCCAGGTATTTTCTAACAATCCCAAGCTTCGCAGGTATATTGGGAGATAAGCTATTTGGCTATAAGGCTAAGCAGAAAGGTCAGAATCCATGCAGGGAGCTAAGAAGCAAAGCAAGAAACTACTAAGCAGAAAGGTACTCCAAATAAATTCACAGGTTACCATAAGAATAAGTACTACCTGTACAGAAAAGCCTAAAACAATAAATTATAATTATTTACTTCCTTTATTAATGATCATGAATTTTTTGGTTGAGAAAACCTACCATGCGTGGTGAGTGGCTTAGAAGTAGATTAGTTTTAGAAAAAAAAGTATATTTTATCCACCAAGTGTATTAGCAACTCTGCTTATTACTTTTTTTCAAAACTAATGAAGTAATCTTTCTTTTAGGGCTAATTTAATCCGAAAATTCATCGAGAAATAGGGAAGCACATGTTCCAATTCATTAGCCAAAAAAAAAAGAAAGAGGTAGTGAAAAGAGACAGTTAATCTTACGACAAAATGGAGTAATTCATGACCAATAGGAAAGTAGATATTGACCTTTACTTTAGGACGTGGCCTGAAGGAAAAAGAAGAAACGAAAATGAAGAAGAATCTCGAAAGACTGCATTATTGTACAGAGACTAGGTTATGGTAATAATAACAAAAATTAAATAAATGTTGAAATTAAGTTTAATTAGTTTTATTTATTAAGGCAAGTACCAGAAGATTTTCTCTTTTAAAATTAAATTGAATAGTTAGTTAAAATTGCACAAAATCATAACAAACATTACTTAAATGTACTTTTAAATTACTTTCAACCCGTAACATCCTAAAGTAGCACTGCGAAACAGTAACAAAATTGATATAGTATCAAATTTGGTTTCTGTCTTTCAAATCCAATAAATACAACTTGTAATGTTCTCGAGTTGTTTTTTGTATTCTTTTAGAATAGTTCTTAGTTTTTTTTTTAATAAATCCATACTCATTTAAATAAACCCTACATACAATACGACTAGCAAAAATGGCCCGCGAGAAACAGAATTCCTACGAGTCGAGAATCGACCCCCTGGATCGTGTTGTAGAGGTTAAGAACAATTAATATATTCTGAAAAACAAATGAATATATCTACTGGGTAGAATTTTTATTTTACGTTCCAAAAAAATGTCAAATAGGTATACCGGCTGTTCAAATTAAAGTGTTACAGTTAAATACCGCCTTTTATAAAAATACGAAAGTTTTATAGTTTTTGGGGAGAACATTTTGGCTGAAATAATTTTTTATAGCTAACCATAATATGGCCAACTTTTTTTAGAAGTTTCTTATTATTTTATGAACTCTAAGAATACCTATGTAAAAAATAGGGTTCCAATTTGAAAAAAGAAATCTACCTCGATATGGCCATATTATAATCAGCTATAAAAAAATTAATTTAGCCAAAATGTTTCCCTCCAAAAAACTATAAAACTTTTGTCTGAAACTTTTTTTTATAAAATGTATATTTTCGGCGATATTTAACTGTAACACTTTAATTTAAACACCCGGTATAATCATCAACATACGTTCTTTTATCACAAAACACTAAATTTTAATACCAACTTACTAGAAATCATCATTCAGATTTGGTAACTAGAAACGACTTTGTTATTGAATACAGTTTCAAAAATTAACGTTATAAAAGTCGTTAGTTGAACTGTCGTTAGCTTAACGATGTCGTCCATAAACGATAAATTACTGAATAGGGCCCTAAGTCTTGACATGAATCGATAACATTAACAATATTTTGCTTACCGGTTATTTTAAATTTTATACTCGATGTAATGTGTTCTTCTGATTTCTCATGTCTCTCCAGGCCACGTGTTAAATTTAAGTCATTATACCCTAATCAATGGCGTAGCCACGGGTGGGTTTTAGAGGTCAGACCCCTCCCCCCTCCATAGGGTCACCGTTTCCGCTATCTTATGGGCGCTGATCGCTATTGGGGTCTATTCTGTAACAATTCCTTTATATTTAACGGCATTTAAAAATATTTTCTCCTTTACTTCTGTCATTATTTAAACGGATCTTTAAAATACATTAGAGGACTATCTTAAAGAAATCTGTTTAAATAATGACAGGACTAAATTAACGAATACGAACATATTTTTATAGGCCGCCAATATTTTTAAAGGCCGTTAAATATAAAGGAATTGTTCAGAATAGACCCCATTAACTGTTTGTTACCCCCCCCCCCCCATAGTTCTCAGAAACTATTCATGAAAAATTTCTGGCTACGCCACTGACCCTAATCGTCCCCAACAAGACAGCTTATCTGTTGAATATAATAAACAATACCAACAAAATAACTTATTTCTTACCTCAGATCCAGTCAACCACCTATACCTTTGAAAACAAGATTTTTTAAATCCGGAATTGGTCGCTTATATTTCAAAATTAATTTATCTTCGTATGATAGAGCACTAAATGAATTTGTTAAAAAATATTTTACTAAATCACTATCAAAATTAAAATTACTTACACTCTTTTTTGGAAATTATAAAAATAAAACACAAAACCTAACCTCAAACGCTATGTGAATTACCCACCACTCGTTTTCTTCTTGTTAATGATGAACGGGGTAGAAGGAGGAAGGCGGAAGGATATGGTGGATATGAACTACCCAGAGATAACAGAGATATAACCATTCATTGACAAAATACAATATTCACGATGCCAAGATTAAGTCGACAATCGATAGAGTCTATTTGTAGGTCCGAGAAGACGAAAGGTGAGAAGTAAGAGACAAGTGTAAACTGAAAAAATTCCGACATGCAGTCATTACAATCTATTATAAGCAACTTACGAGGATCTACAGGTAACGAAATTAATTTCGACTGTCAGATAAACAGCCCTGGCTTCAGTTTTGCGCTGAGTGGAGAAGGCGTGGTCCATTTAGTACCAAGATGCATAGTATTCAAATAAGGGCGCTAGATAAATATTGTAACGCAGCACCCTGCAGCGTGCTGCAGTCGTCATAAGTAAAGGTACGAGTAAAAGAAGAAGGGGAAATATTCGAGAAATGTCATTCCATGTTAAGAAAAATCTGGACAGTTCGAGAAGGTTCGAGAAGGTGAAATCAAGCTATATAAGTCGGTGATCCTGATGCCAGAGATGATAGATATTATACGCTAATATTATCAGTTGTAATAGTTATTGTAAAAGTTGAGTTGAAATAAATTGAGATACCAAAAACCTGCGTAACACTAGGTTTTAGTAGGTGTAGTACATACGTGTGGTATGTGGAAATGTAGTATCAAAAAAATATTTGATTTGAGAACTACATTTTTAGTATATACATAGATTTGTGTCCCATTTTTAGTTTTTCATCTTTAAGCTTTAAATCTCTTTGTTACATACTAAAAATCTTATACCTTATATATAATTTTTATTAACAATTTTAGTATTCCAGAATAGAATATTAGAGTTTTCACAAAGAAATGAGCAAGGCCCCAACTATTTTAATATGTGTTTACATATATCTAATTTGAGATTATTCAACTGTAGCTATATTTCATCTTCAATTAACTTTACCTTGATATCTGGTTTACCTAAAAATAAACGAATTAAAACTAATATTAAAAATATTTTAGTAAATAAGTACATATAACGTTAAATCATATTTTATCATCGTCTGTCAAAGTTTATTCTGACAGAATCATAAAATATAAATTATTGGAAAATACCTCCGAGCAATTACTAATAGAGGGAGCGTGAAAACGAGTTTGTAGGCGATTGTTGTGTTAGCAACATCTGTTGAGGAAGTGAGGAAGCGGGCACAAGGGGGAAGGTAAACATCCTTCTTGTTCAGTGGCGTATCATTTATCTATAAAAACACACATTGTCCAAACATTTTAATTGTAAAAAAAAAACTAAAAAATTTGCTAATTTTACTATTTTTAAAATGAATACCGTCATATATATGTCTAATGCAGAAAAAGAAACAAAATCACTGTAAAGGTCTAATTTTTTCAATTGAAGAATAAAACCTTAAAGTAAATTTTATTATAAATACAGGAGCGACTAGTTTCGGCCTTACAGGAACATCTTCAGGCCTGTAATACAATAATCTTTTATTATAATAGGTTGGTCATTTACGAATAACATTAAATAGTATAAACCACATAAATGGATCCATATTGTAGCGTTACAGCATTATAGAATTAAAGCTGTGAAAATAAAAGAGCAGTGCAAACGTAACTAAAAATAAGAAAACTGAGTACGGAATCTACAAGAGAAGAGGTGAGAATGAGCAATTACGAATGCATTTAAATTGCTCGGGATAACAAATAAAGCTGATAATGTAGTGGTATAGTCCCCATCAAAGAAGGCCTGGATATGTTAAAGAGGACGGCGTTTTCTCTGTAAATCTGGAGAATTTAAGGATGGAGGGAAGACGAATTTTGCTGGCTCAGGTGTAGATGGCTAGAAAAAGGAGCGTGTAGATGAAAGCTCCAGTAAATATCGTCACTTTCGTCTAATTTTTATTCTCACTCAACGTTTCGGCTTTATCTTCGAAATTCATTTTTAAAAGGAAATAAAAGTAATTATTCATACAAGCATATAATAAAACAACATGAATTTATTATATTTAATAAGCTAATAAACGTTTGTTTTAATGAAAAAAACATATATGTGAGTATAAAAAATATATAAATAGATAAGATTAATATCAAAATCAATTTAAAAATACAACAGATAATAAAATGAAATAAATTAATACAAGTACAAATAGAAAGTTAATAACATACCTTCTAAAAGTAACACATTTTAAGTAGATAAATGTTTAAAGAGTTTATTCCTGAACATAACTAATCTAACGTTTTTCCCCTTTTTAATATTATGAGAGTTTTTGTAGTTAAAGTGAAAATTATAATTTATTTTGGTCCTAATAAAAATTTAAACATAGGTTATCAAAGAGTAAAATTCATAATAGAACTTTATAATCTTAAATCGTTATCAAAAATTATTAATGGTAAAACTTCAAACAATAGATTCTTAAACAAATTTCTAGTTTTTGTTTTGCAAAAGACTTTTTTGCCTTCTTCGGTTGCCTCTGCCACTTTTCTTTTAGTAGTTTCGAGGAGAATTTTCCTATGGAAACCAGTAGAACCATCAATTGGTTGGTAAAATTTTGATATTTTGAGTCTGGTAAGTCTTGATAAACTTTCTTCTTAGGAAGCTATAACCTTATGGAGAATAAAAATTTAATGTTAGATCAAAAGCTCTTAATTGAGAATTATATTTGCAAATGCCGTTTTAATATTTTCAAAAGTTCTTGGAATCGTTGTTAACAGAAACCTGCAAAAAAATATATAATTTTATTCCTAAAATATAAGATATCACACAATGCACATTCATATAATATCATTGTGCTAGAAAAATACTAGGTAGTTACTGAGACAATTTAAAAAAAGTATTTCGAGAAACTCAACTTTTAATGTCATCATTGTACTTAACTTTTTTATTACTAAATTATTAATAATGTCATTTTGTGTAGTTCGTTGTGATTTGTATAATATATATTATTAAAACCCATCGTCAATGTTAATGTGCCAAGTTTTTTTTAATAATTATGTCCTTGTTATAGTAAAAACACATTTAAACACATTTTTAATGTTTTCTGGATTTCTGCTTTAAATTATCGTACAATTGAACTGACTAATTGTGTGTTTCAGTAAAGGTATATCTCTCTTTTGTTATAACAGTCTTTGTATATTGTTCTAACTTTTTAGATAATTAGAGAAAACAGTAAGACATCTTAATATATCCTATTTTACCAACAAAAATGTAGAATAATTAATCTCAGATCAAACGAAAAAAGTAATTTTAGGATGTCCTAATAGGTTTTAACTTAAAACTAAATAAAATGTATATTGCAACTGTTTTTAAATAAATGAATGTTTTTATACCTGACTATAGCACCAGACAAACATTATTTTTTAACCGACTTCAAAAAAGGAGGAGGTTATTCAATTCGTCGCGATATTTTTTTTTTATGTATGTTCAGCGATTATTCTTTAACACGGTGTCCGATTTCAATGATTCTTTTTTTGTTAGAAAGGGGGTACTTCAGGGGTGGTCCCATATAAATTTAGTCAAAATCTAATAATCGGGTCCATGAGAAAATCCTCAAACTCTTCATTTTTGATGTATGTTTAGCGATAATGCTTTACCACCTTGTCCGATTTATATGATTCTTTTTTTGTTAGAAAGGGGCTACTTCAGGGGTGGTCCCATATGAATTTGGTCAAAATCTAAAAATTGGGTCCATGAGAAAATCCTCAAACTCTTCATTTTTTATGTATGTTTAGCGATAATGCTTTACCACCTTGTCCGATTTATATGATTCTTTTTTTGTCAGTAAGGGGGTACCTCAGGGGTGATCCCATATAAATTTTGTTAAGATGTGGTGATGGCATCCGCACGTTTTTGAAGTCGGTTTTTTTTAATTTTTAATTTACACTTGTAGATCATAATGATCTGCATAACTCAAAATAGTCAAAATTCACATTATTTAAGTTGTTCTAGTATTGTTTTAGCATAACGATGTTAACTCCAATAATAAATATTCACATTTTTTTGGGACGTTTTTTAAGGAAATTAAAAAAAAAACATGAATAATGTGATATTCTTGTTTAGTTTTGTACTATATAATATAGTTCATTAGGTAGTGATTTAGAAGCAAATTATGTTCTATTTATAGAATAAAAAATCAATCATAATATCTAAATATTTATACCTATTTATATTTTGGACAGGAATACTATTTTATGTTTTTGGCTCTGAATACTTTTCTCAAGAATTTTAAAACCTTCCTTAGCTCTTTTGGGATATTCCATGCATATCTTAGAAGTTCATTTAGTTTAAACCTAAAACAAATAAGTACAAAAAATGAACATTTAAACAATACACAAAATTAGTCTTTTAGATTAGTTAAAAAAAAGTGTCAACAAAAAAATAGCTATGCCTTTTTCCTTAAACATTCTTTTTGAAAGAAACTTAAGTTTCTCTACTTACTTGCTGTTTTAGTATTTTAGTAGTAGATGAATATAGTGTTGAAGTAGTGACAGGATTGATTATTATACTTCTTTTATCGAAATTGCATTTTTCTTTAATATTTTCCTTCCCTGAGATCTGTAATAAAAATGCATTAGCATAAAAAGTTATTCAGGTGGTCACTTGTTGAATTCCAATATTTTGGAACCATGTATTTCTCATATCAAGAAAAGGAAACCTAAAAAAAATAACAATAAACTTTACAAAGATGTGATATTAAAATAATAATAATTAACCTTTACTATAATCATTATGAGACGGATGAAGACGAACGTAGCTGGAGTGTACTTGCTCTTAATTTTAATTTTTCGATAAGAAAATAAAGAAGTTTAATTGCAAATTAAAGGTGATTGCCTAATGCACCGCCTCTGATAATTAGGTTGTGTCTGTACTTACTTATCATATTATCTTGAAGAAGCATTTTCAACAGGCCTTTTACATATAAAGCATGTTTTCACCATATTATTAGAGATAATAAATCTTAAATATACATTTACAACCTTTACAACGTTATAAATAATAATATTTTCCGTAAAATACAAATAAGAAATTGACATTTGTCAGAAAGTGTCAGAACTGGCGCTGTCAAACTTGGCAACGCTGATTAAATAAGCCAATTACAGAAGAGGTATTTTCCCCCTCGGGGGGAGTAGATGTTGCTAACAAAATTTAGCGCGGGGAAGGGGGGAAGACTCCCTCTAGTAGTAATTGCTCGGAGGAAAATACCATGTTCAGTCCAGTTTAGTCAACAGTGCAAAAGAATAATTCTCTAGATTCTTAAGAATAATTCGGTTTAAAGCCCATAAGGAAAAACTATCAGTTTTTTCTTTTTGGAGAATTTTCTTTAAGAAGCAACCACGTTTTCCAAACTTCGCATTTTCGCGGATATTTACCGAAATCTCCGATTGTTTTATTTAATTTTGATATTGGGGATAAAGTAACTAATATAATATTTTGTGGATCTAAAAAGAAATAATCTGTTTGGTGAATTCAATTATCAAATTAGCTTCAATTGAAGCCACGTTTAGGCCCCCTACCAACCGACGTGAGTCTATTGATTGAAATATTCTAATGTACTTAATATTTCTTTAGACAATACTTTACCAAGTTATATTATTTTTAGGCCTTTTTCCAGTTTTATTTTTACCTTTTGTACTTAAAACTATATCTGGGTTGATAGTTCCCATTAAAATATCTTATTCAATCAAATACACTGTATTGACGCCTATATGAACTCCATAACATTGAACGAAGCCGTGTAAGATTCTGAAGAGAAGCCGCCCTTTTGAAAAAAAAAAAAAAAACAAATAAGCCTTAAGAACTTTATTTTTTTTATTTGAGTCAGTGATTTAGGTATATTTTATATATTAACTTGCCAATTTGCTGATAATTCCTTAGCAAGTAGAACTTTAAACCTTCTTAAAAGGTAAAATTTGTGATAAGGACAAGATAGCGATCCTGAAACAAAATAGGTCCTAATTATTAAAAACATACAGAACAAAATAAAATAATCAATGGTAAAGCTATCTTACAATTATTATCAGTGATCCTGTGTATGGCTCTTGTTGAACTTACCTTCGAAAATTTTGTAAATATAAATAGGTATTTATATGAATCTCGTTTCATACTTATTGCTGAAAGATATAATAATCTGCCTGATTGAAAGAAAAGAACTCCGCAATAGCTTTTATTTGTTAACTTTCGAATCCTTCCTGAGATTGACCCCTCCTGGCGTTGAAAAGGCTTTCCCTTAGTACTCTGAAGAAAAAAGTCGGCGTAACAGCTACTTCAGGTGATTCTGTAAGGTTGCTAATCTGATTGTTTACATTTCATTAATCCAAGAGAAGCGCGTTGTTTTTCTGTGATACCTACTGAAAAAGTACTTTTATTTCCTATAAAAAATATGTTGTCCGTAAAATAAGTACATATCGGTAAAAAGCACGTAGTGAGTAAGATCGATCAATCTGGTAGTATAAATCGATCAGTGTAATCCATTTCACCAGATTATAACAGCGAATAGAAAAAAAATTAATCTAGCTAACTTTTCATTAAAAGAGCCTATGCAAATAAATAGATGTTTAATATAGAACATAAAAATATAGGTCCATATTTATATAAATAAATTTATCTAAATAGATAAAGATTCAGTGACAGCTGATGCATAAGTGCTGTAGAGCTGCAGAACTGCAAGTATCTCATCTAAATTTCACAGAAATTATTTTAGACATTCTAAAATATACGTAAAATAGATCTAATTGATAATCTCATTAAATTTAATTGTTAAATAATGTATGTGCACTGGACCGCTTAAGTTGTCGCCCGCTCATTGTCTCCTTTAGTTGTTGTTCTAGTAGTGTTTATAGGCATATGTCTCTAAGATTAATTAATACTAAATTAAATGAATACAATGCTAAAATACATGTATTTTATTAAAATCTCTTCGTTTGAAAATTAGCATTGATAGCAAAATAATTTTAATTTCGTAAAGAATTTTTATAAACAATATAATTAAATTTCAGCAAATGGTTTCGTAAGAAATCTTAGTTCCAAACAAGAAATATAATTAACTATTTACCTATTATGATAATTATTTATTACGCCGACCGGATACCAAAGAACAGGGTAAAATAAAGGAGATCAAACGCTTGACGATGGGGGATTGTTTTAAAAATTCCTAATTACTAAGAGTACACAGGTTACAATACAATAACAATAGGTTATATTATTTTTCGACTGCATAACGTGTGCATCTATTGTTTCTCTGACTGTGCAGTGATAGCGTTGTTGTATATTTAGTTTTTAAAAATAAATAAATCCAAAAGGAACTATAAAAGCCGATTCTCACTAGGCGCTCAGGTCACACTACGCTCACGATCCGCTCACAATCAAGGATTTAAGGTTTTCATATATTACACTCAACTCGCGCTCATTTTAATATTTTTAATCAATTTTATAAAAAGTATCGACAGATATCTGTTGTAAGATGAACAAATTTTTAATAATTGATTTAGCTGCAATTGCATTATGATTAGATAATGAAGAACAAGAACACAGAAACGTCGGAAGATATGTGTTCACGATATTTTAACAAAACGAAAAACCGAAGGAGAATTTTCCACTCTATTTCAGCAAATTTGATTAAGCAAAATACTACATTTTGGGAGGCAATTTCACCGCTAGAGAATAGAAAAATTGTGGCTAGTCTGATTATTGTTTGTAGACACTGACGCAAAGGTCCACTTAGAGTTATAGAGCGCGGTCAAAGATCGTGAGCTTACCGTTAGCGAAACGCCACATATGATTATTTCCATTTAAATAGCGAGTCGTAATACTGCATCGCGCCTTGAGTGGAGCGTGAGCGAAGCGTGACCTAAACTACAATGATAATCGGCCGTAAAGAATCTAAAATTAGTAAAAACTATTTGTGTTATTCTTTAAAAAGAAAAAGAACTGTAACAATATTGGAGCATATTGGAGGACGTAAGTAATTTTAGTACTAATTTTATTGGTTTGCCTTAGATAGATACTCAGTGTTGTAAGCAAGAACTGTCACCATACGCAGATTGCCAGATTATGTGTACCGGTTTTAGAAATATTGGTTGTAGGTAGTTCCTCACATAAAAAATTATTATTCCTAATAATGTTTTGGGCAATATAAATTGAAAATTGAAGTTAAATGCAATACGTTTTTCTAGGAGCACAAAAGAAGTAAAAAAATGGTATATTACAAAACTAATTTGGAAACTGAGAGTGCAGAAATAATGGTTTTCAACGAGTTATGCACACAATTTTTCCTACGACCATAACTTGCGAACAAAATATCACATATAATTTTAAAAACAATGTGAGGTACCTATGCCATTTCTTAAGTTTAAAGTTACGCCTACAATACTTTATTAGTGAATATTAAAACACAACAACCAAGATAAATTGTAACTTTATATTTTTTTATTTATATCTAAAAACTAATTATACAGTCACAAAATGGTCCAAGAATTGAAGAATTTCGACCCATCCAAGTACCTGTACCAAAGTTTAACCTCGACTGAACAAGAGAATAATAAATTATTTTCAAATCAGGAAGATCTAAACATATTTAAATTTTGAAACACAAAATTGGCAAAATCCTTGACATGGGCGTTCTACTTAAGATGCAAGTCTAGTTTTCTACCCAAATATTTAATTTTCTTCACTAACTTAATAGTTGCATTGTGATATTTTTGAATTCGTATTTCATTAAAGAGTGGTAAAGACGATTTACAACTATAAAAAGGAACAAAATGAGTTTTCTCAAAGTTAATAGTTAATTTTACCAACAATATAAACTATTGTGTAGCATTTTTCATTGATACGTTCAGTGAAAGTGATCTCATATCATTCCTTAGGCCAAGTGAATTCGGTATATATACCGCAGATCGTTTAAAAAATAATCAAAACACATTTGACCACAAAACATGTCATTAAAAGTAAGTCAAATCCTTTAACATGTCTAATTAGACTAGTAATTATTATTACGTAGATGTAGCATAATTATTTGTTATTATTTCTCTTGTGATCTTATTAATATTTAATAATTTAATAAAAATGTTCTATTTAAAATTTATAATGCAATTATCTTTGATATACATAAATGTTTTGATGGTTTTTATTAATATATACCTAGTATGAGGGTGTGACTGTAACCTTAAGGTGATTACAGCAACCCTTATAATTTTCGGGCCAGTATTTTTCAAAAAGTTCTTTTTTTAAAAAATTAAAAAATTAGCAAAATAAATTAGGCAATAATATATAAAATATGCATATATATTAAAGTTTTAATTTCTTCGAGTTTCCGAGAAAAAAAAAATCAAAGGGCTTTATATTTTAAATTATTATAATGCAAATATATGCATTCCTCAACAGCAGCAGGTATATCGTTTATTGGTCACAAAAAAGTAGTTTAAATACATATAACTAATAAAATTATTATAATTTTAGTTATTGCATTGGTTCTTTTTCAGATGAATACAATCTTAAAATATTTATTAACTAAAAATGTACACCTTTTTTTATTGTTTTAGAGAAATGATAAGTAAACAATTACATAACTAAAATGTTATCTACTTATTTTGAGTATATAATTTAAGATCTAAAATCACTTAAGTAAATGAAATGATAGTTTAAAAACTAGATAATTAATCTATTTACGAGTATTATCATATTATAGTCAACTACTTTTAAATACCATTTATTACGTACCTATAAGATAACAAAACAAAATAATATTAAAAATAATATAACAATATAAAAAAAATAAAATAAAAATAACAAAATCAAATAAAATAAAAACTAGGTTTACTGATCTAGAAATATTCATTTATAGACATTACAAAGATTTTAAAATTCACTTTATTTTCTTGAGGTGTCACGAAACCTACAAAACTAACAAGATCTAAACAGAAAATGTATTTATATGTGTCTGTTTTCAAAAACTGTCTGAATAAGTATGATTAGAATATTAACTAAGGTATTTTATTAATTTATTACTGTTTTATTAATTTAACCATTTTATCTTAAATGACACATGTAGAACACACTTTTTATTTATATATCAGGTTTCTTAAAGTTATTTTTTTTTCAGATCATTTCTTTCGCAGCCTTTTTGGCAGTAGCTCAAGCTGGACTTCTTCCAGAAACATACCACGCACCACTGGAGTACGCACCTGTCGCAAAGGTAACATACTCATCAGCCTCAGATGTATCATATTCCAGCGTATCAGCTCCAGTAGCCCACTCTGCTGCTCCATCTTACGCTAAACTAGCTGCTCCAGTCTCATACGCTGCCCCAGCACATTATGCACCATTGCAGTACGCTGGACCTGTCGCTAAAGTAGCATACTCATCAGTTCCAGCTGTATCATACTCTAGCGTATCATCTCCCGTAGCCTACGCTGCTGCCCCATCTTATACCAAAGTAGCTGCCCCAGTTGCATACTCTACCCCAGCTCAGTATGCTGCACCTATCGCTAAAGTAGCATACTCGTCAGCCCCAGCTGTGTCATACTCCAGCGTATCAGCTCCTGTAGCCTACGGTGCTGCCCCATCTTACGCTAAACTAGCTGCCCCAGTTGCATATGCTGCTCCAGCTCAGTATGCTGCACCTATCGCTAAAGTAGCCTACTCTTCAGCCCCAGCTGTATCATACTCCAGTGTATCATCTCCAGTAGCCTACGCTGCTGCTCCATCTTATGCCAAACTAGCTGCACCAGTCGCATATGCTGCTCCAGCACAATATGCTACTCCAGCTGTATCCTACGCTGCCCCAGCATACAAAGTATCCGCTCCAGTAGCCTACGCCGCACCAGTACACAAAACCATAATCGCCGAATCTGAAGCACCAGCTAACTACGATTTTGGATACGCCGTAAACGATCCCCACACTGGAGACAGCAAAAGTCAACAAGAATCCCGTCATGGGGATGTTGTCCGTGGAAGCTACTCCCTTGTTGAAGCCGATGGAAGCAAACGTATCGTAGAATACACCGCTGATGCCCACAATGGTTTCAACGCAGTTGTTCACAAGGAACCAGCTCAGGTTGCTGCTAAAGCCGTTGTAGCTAAAATCGCTGCTCCAGTCGCTTATGCTGCCCCTGTAGCTAAATTGGCTGCTCCAGTCCAATATGCCGCACCATTGGCCCATGGATCTTACTACCATTAAAGTCGTTTAGTTAATAGCCTGTTGTGACATTGTAAATAAATTATTAAATTATTTTAATAAAGGCTGTGAAACAAGAAGCAAATTTTGTTGAATATTCTGTAACTGGTAAAGAAAAATTCGTTACCTATTTCTCTAGTTGTGAAAACAAAAAATAAAATATACCCCTTTTGGTTTTAAAATCAATATATACATTGCTTGTGCAAGTTTATAGTGAAGGAAGGTTGGCCGTATAAAAATAGATTTCTACAGAAAATTTACAATTAGTATTAATTCTGTTAGGTCGCCACTTAATACCGTTTGGATCCATCGTAAACCTGCACAATATAATATAAACACTTTTTTATTCAAAAAGTGATGCTGACCTGACTTTATTAAGAAAAAACTTGTCCATATCCATATTGGTACCTATGCAAATAACCCATTTTCTTAAAAACTAACAATCTTTAACAAAAAAACTAAATGATGAATAAAAGTTTTAGATTAGTTTAAAGTTAGCTATTAATTATGAATATCATTTGACGTATACTTTAGGCATTTTCAAAGCCTATCCGGCATTTGATCTTTTATAGCAAACACCGTATTTGTCCAGCAAAACGCTGTATTTGTTTAGCAAAACGCCATTATTGTCCATCAAATGTAATATTTGATACATAATTTACTGAAACGTAACAAATAAGATTTGCGGAGATAAAAATTACTTCTTCTGTGTTTTTGCGTTAATCTTTGAGTCTTTGGGTTGAGGAGCTTAAAAAAAAGTTTTCATCTCTCGCGGCCAGCATGGGCTCAAAAGAAATATGGTCATAATAACTATTTAATTAAATAACACTTTCCCATTACCTTATAGAGTTTGAATTTTAGTAAAAATTTTGTTGCTATCGCTTTTCGATTATGTCTTCTGATTTTTTTTATTTCAGTTTCCATTAACTTCCCTATTTAATTCAGATTTTTTCAAAATCAGTAGGTTTTATCCCCTTGTAAAGCTTAATTTTCCTGAAGATTTCCAGTAAATATTATTTTTCGGTTTTGAGTTAGGATTTTTTTTTATATTTTAGATTTTTTCTGAATCAATAGGCTTCATTCCCTTATACAGCTTGATAAAAATTTCATGTTGATATCGCTTTTCGTCTTTGATTTGATTTTTTTTTATTTCAATCTACCTTAACCCTCCCATTTTTATTCAGTTTATTAAATTTTTCAATGATTCTTTATTTTTTTTTTCAAGATTTTAAGTTGATATCGTTTTCTGTTTCTGAGCTAAAATTTTTTTAATAATTCAGCCCCTTAACCCCCATTTTATTTAGATTCTTTTTCAAAATCTAGACAACTTGATTTTTATAAAAATTTAAAGTTGAGATAATTTTTAGTTATAGGCCTCGTCTTTTCTTGAGCTTGACTTTTCCTGAAAATTTCAAGTTGAAATCGTTATTTGATTGTGATTTAATTTTTTTTTTAAATTTCAACCCTCCTTAACCACCCCATTTTGATTCATATTTTTTTTAAATCCGTAGGCTTCGTCCCCTACAGTTTAAGTTTTCCTATAAATTTTAAGTCTATATCGATTTTCGTTTTTTATTTTAAGATTTTTGTTATATTTCAAACTCCCTTATCGACCCCCTTTTTTAATAAAAATTTTTTAAAATCAATAGTCTTCGTCCCCTTTCGTGTCTGTATCTGTAACGTGTGGAGGGCGAATTACCCCTTGGCACTTGGGCCTCACTAGGCCCATTGTGCATCCTCCTAAGATGATAGACACTTCCTAGATCGAGAGCCAGCCTACATATTTAATGAAGTTGACACCGTTGCCAAGATATGCTTCTATTATATCGGCCGGTATTAGCCGATACTCGCCGAACACAAATCTTCTGATAAATAAGAGCGTCGGGCAATCGTAGAGGATATGCTTGATGGTATTATCTTCTTGTTCGCACCTCCTACAGAATAAGGATTCTAACAGCCTTATGATATGGAGATGCTTTCGTACTTGGCAATGACCAATCAGAATGCCTGTGACCAGGCGCGGATTCTGTCTAGTCATAGTCAAGTATTTGTTTGATGTAGTATTGTCAGGATAACTTAAAAGCTCCCTGTCAACTCTGCAGTTTCTTGTTTCATCCCATCTTTTCTTGAATTTCACAAAAGAATATTCTGTCACTACCGATTTTCTCAGACCAATAGAAAGGTCAGGCCCAAAAATATTTGGTTGGTTGCCTTCTTGGCCAGTGAATCAACAAGATTGTGACCTTTGATCCATCTTAAGGTGACCACATTGTTTATGGATACTTAGGTCAAAGCTTCGTAACATTCCAGTACTAACCCTGTGTAAATTCGTAGTCTGTTCAGGGTGAGTAGTGCTTCTTGACTTGCTATCAGTATATATGAGCATGTTCCTTCCAGTGATATAGTTTCTGGTGATTTCTTTTGTTGCTATGAGAATCCCCGTGAGCTCTGTTTGAACTACACTGACACTATTGGTTACAGTCCATTTTATGTTTAGCTTTAAGGATATGGAGAATATTCCATATCCTGAGCCTTGTTTTGTTTTAGAACCGTCAGTGTAGATATGAATCGTACCTGCCACTTCCGGCTCTTCTATTTGTTCTGTTATAACTTTATATGGCTTATGGAAGATATACCTCGGTGAGATGGAGTCCATCTTCGCTTGAAGTAGTGGGAGCATATCGAGCGCCTCCTGCTAAACGCGACGTCTCCCTTCACCAGATCCTACATCAGGTTCTATTTCAACCATGCGAAGACGTGTCATTGTCATTAGAGCAACCTTCTTGATGTAAATTTTAAGGGAAGTGAGACTAAAAATGACTTTCACGGATCTGGTTAGTGTATTTTTCATGGCTTCTGTTATGTTGGGACATGCTGTTATTTAAATTTGTTCTAGTTTGCGGATAGTTGTCAATTTTCTGGTTTTCGTTACCATGCTTCGTATGTTAGCATAGGTCTTATAATGGCCGTGTAAGTCCATGTGACGACTGTGGGGGAGAAACCACAGGTGCGCTCCACGGTTCGGTGGCATTGTTCATACGTAATGTATGCTCTTTTGACTCTGTTCTGTGAGTTCTATTTTAACTTGCTGTTAAAGGCGAGACTTGGGTACTGTTACAAAGTTTAGTTTTGTGTTTAGGAGTACTGGAGGTTTTAATTCTATTTTCATCCTTTTCGCTGTGAAAAGAACCATTTTTGTCTTCTTGGGATTGATAGACAGTGAATGGTTCTAGCACTACTGTTCTCTAATTTTGAGAGCTACTTGCATTCTTTCGCAGAGTATGTTCTCAAAATTCCCTGTTTGCAGAATGACCAGGTCATTTGCATACGCTATTGTGTAGTGACATGCCCACGCAATTAAACCTAAATCGGAGGGGAAAATGTGCTCCATTGAGTGGGCTTTATATTTCCTAGGAATGTAAATGGCTGTTCTAGGTTGTTGGTTATTGTAAAAACTAACAATTAAACCATTTAGATTTTTAAGACCCATTTTTTTGGTTTCTAATATCCAGGGTTTCTGGAGGAGTGCTATTGTATCTTTCAGCTTATCAAGGCGGCGGCAGAATGTTGTTGTAGCTACACTTTTGTGCTACAAGTTCCGGTCTTCCGTTGAAGTTTGGACAGCAAGGTAGTTATTTATTCGACCATCCCTTCTACCCAAAGTGAGAAGGGAGTGATCTCTAGTGGCTCCTCGGAGTTTTCTTGCAGGAGGTAATTGGTAGCCATTCTTGCTGGCTCGACATCATTCACTGTTGGCTGTACTTGGGAAGGTGAGGGTCTCCTTTCATCCTCTTTTTCGACCTTTGGCCTTATAGTCAATGAGGTGAAGGCATAGCCCACCCTCATTGATTTGACCTTTAGGGTTTTCATGTCTTCGTCTTCGATGCCGAAGACAAAGAGATGGTCCTTCGGGTCTTTTCATGGTTTGGATTTTGCCCTCAATTCGCCTGAGCACAACCTCCTTCTCGTAAAGGTTAGCTTGTGCTTTTTCTGGGATCCACAGAGAGACTTTGGTGAGCTTGGGGAGCTTGTCCATGCTTACAACAACGTGTTGCCCTTTCCCGTGTTCTTAAGGTTAGTACCTCGATTTTTGCTATTCCAACATCAGGTCATCATCGCATATTACTCTGATGATTTCGCCAGAGTGCATCCAAGACCTGAATGTGGGTGGATTGGTTTTGCTTCAGTATGAAAATTGTGAATTTAATATATCGTAGATCGCAAACGTACATTGAAAATTTTACTCACGCAGTGGAAGATACGGGCTTAGTATGCATCAATGCATTTATCATATATACCGATGCTGTCTAGAGGTATTTGAATATTTGAGAACGAGCCTGAAACGGCCTCTGGCTAGTACGTCAAATTGCTGTCTAGGAATGTCATCATGGTATAGTGGTAAGGGCATTTGTGTACAAAACAGAGGTTCGAATTACGACGGCGACAGTTTTTTTCAAATATCCAAGTATTTGTGGTTCGGGGATGGTCTTAATAATTCGAGGGTGGATTTTTGAGATTTGTTTCCGAATTTTCAACATTATTCTCTTTAATATGTTGATGCGATTGGATTATTAAGTCCAGATAGTATCGTATTTAGTTAAAAGTTGGATATTCCCAAAGACAAATATGTATCATACTTTTGACCCACCGATTTTACCAGCCTCTGAAATTACATAATTACTATATAATTTATTTCTGATAGAATAGCTGTGATATTAGAATTTTTAGAAAATATCGGTTTTTGTAGAAAAATAATGAGACAGAATTTTTATATAATCCATAATTATTGTCTGAAATTCATCACTTTACTTTCAATGAACAAAGAACATGACGAGCAAGTCCATTTTTTATTTAAATTTTTTTTTTTGTAAAATATAATTTTTTTCAGACTTTGAAGTATTCCGCTATATCCAAATTTCTATACCATAGTATAACCTCGACTGAACAAGAAAATAATAAATTATTTTTAAATCAGGAACATCCAGAGATATTTTACGATATTTAAATTTTTAAACCAAGTAAAAGCCTTGACATGGGCATTCCATTTAAGATGCAAATCTAATTTTATTCCTAAATATTTCATTTTCTTAATAGTTGCATTATGATGGTTTCGAATCCCTATTTTATTAAAGGACAGTAAAGGCAATTTATAACTACAAAAAACTAAAAGTTTAACATTCAATTCTACCAACAATATAAACTATTGTGTAGCATTTTTTATTGATATGTTCAGTGAAAGTAATCTCATATTATTCCTTAGGTCAAATGATTTCGGTATATATACCGCGGACCGTTTAAAAAATAATCAAAATACATTTGACCACCAAACATGTCTTTCAAAGTAAGTCATATCCTTTAACAATCTAAGTAGATTAATTATTTCATAAAGCCTAATTATTCGTTATTATTTTTCTTGAGAGCTTATAAATATTTATTTTGTTGTAGTTATTTCATTGGTACAGTTTAAAATGAATACAATTTAAAAAAATATTTAATAACATTTAAATTTACACTTCTATTTATTGTTTTATAAAAAATATAAGTATATAATTATTTACTTAACAAAAATGCTATCTTACTTTGAATACAAAATTTAATATCTAAAATCACTTAGGTAAAAAAGGCGGTTCCAAATCTATATATTTACTATTATTATTGTATTATTTATTATATTAGGTACACTGACAACTACATATATAATAACAAAACAAAAAAATTATATAATAGTATAAAAAAAATACAAAGTAAAAATAACAAACATCAATAACATAAAAAGTAGGTTATTGGTTTGAAAATATTTATTTAGAGATATTATAAAAATTTTAAGATCAGCTTTATTTACTTTAAATAACATGAAATTTAAAACCATCAAAAACTAACAAGATTTGAACAGAAAGCCTTTTAAATCTAGTAAAAATCTGTTTTTATCTTTCTGTTTTTAAGAACTGTCTGAACAAATATGATTTAGAATATTAACTACTACAATTATTTTTTATTAATTTAACCATTTTGTTTTAAATGGCACAATAAAGATACTTTTTATTATCATGTCAGTTATTTTTAAAGTTACTTTTTATTTTCAGATAATATCTTTCGCAGCCTTTTTGGCAGTGGCTCAAGCTGGATTTCTTCCAGAAACCTACCAGTATGCTGCACCTGTCTCTAAAGTAGCATACTCATCTGCCCCAGCTGTATCATATTCCAGCGTATCAACTCCCGTAGCCTACGCAGCTGCTCCATCTTATGCTAAACTAGCTGCTCCAGCCTCATACGCTGCCCCAGCTCATTATGCATCATTGCAGTACGCTGCACCTGTCGCTAAAGTAGCATACTCGTCAGCCCCAGCTGTATCATACTCCAGTGTATCAACACCCGTAGCCTACGCTGCTGCTCCATCTTATGCCAAACTAGCTGCGCCAGTCTCATACGCTGCCCCAGCTCAATATGCACCTTTGCAGTACGCTGCACCTGTCGGTAAAGTAGCATACTCATCAGCTCCAGCTGTATCATACTCCAGTGTATCAGCTCCCGTAGCCTACGCCGCTTCTCCATCTTACGCTAAACTAGCTGCACCAGTCGCATACGCTACCCCAGCCCATTATGCTGCCCCAGCTGTATCCTACGCTGCTCCAGCATACAAAGTAGCCGCTCCAGTACACAAAACCATCATCGCAGAACCTGAAGCACCAGCTAACTACGATTTTGGATACGCCGTAAATGACCCCCATACCGGAGACAGCAAAAGCCAGCAAGAATCTCGTCATGGTGATGTTGTCCATGGAAGCTACTCCCTTGTTGAAGCCGATGGAAGCAAACGTATTGTAGAATACACCGCTGACGCCCACAATGGTTTCAACGCCGTTGTCCACAAGGAACCAGCGCAGGTTGCTCTTAAATCCGTTGTAGCTAAAGTCGCTGCTCCAGTTGCTTATGCCGCTCCTGTAGCTAAATTCGCTGCTCCAGTCCAATATGCCGCGCCATTGGCCCATGGATCTTACTACCACTAAATTGGTTTAGTTGTGTTGTAAATAAATTATTAAATTATTTTAATAAAGACTGTGGAACTAAAAGCATATTTTTTAATAATTTTAGAGTAAAAATATATATATTTTTTAATTTTGACATAATATAAAGAGTTGTAATCGCATAAAGCGTTAAAATTATGCTGGACCAGAGACTGTAGAATTTATATAACGGGAAAGGATGGCAAAATTAAGTTAATAGAAACAGAAAACGACCTTAATTTCTTAATTTGTTAGATCCTGGCTTAAATCGTCTATAGAAGATGGCGAATTAGTTGATTTAAATATTTTTAAAATTTATCGTCGCGATCGCTCTCGTGATACAACTCAGAAAAAAGATGGTGGAGGTGTCCTAATTGCAATAAGAAAACTTTTTTGTTCTGTGTTAAATAATCAGTGGTGCAGTGCGGGAATTGTTGAAGATTTGTGGGTGTCCTTGCGCCTTAAAAGTAATAAATTTCTTCATATGTGTTGCGTTTACGTACCTCCATATGCAAGTATAGATAATATGCATTTATTTCTTAATAATGTAAGTAATGTCATATCTGAACATCCTAATGATGTATTTTTAATAATAGGTGATTTTAATCTTCCTAACTTGCGGTGGTCTCCTGTCGCATCTCACAATTTTTTACTCCTATACCACGGCATAAGAAACAATCGGCAGGCTCACTTGCCGCTGATCGCATACAAATATTATACTAAGAAAATTTGACCTTGGCGACGCCATTCGGGGGTCTTAGTCAGGGTCGGATTAAAGCGTATTTAAAGATTTTGGAATAAAATAAGATATTGTAAGGCAGGATCGTATTAAAACAAAAAAGTAAAAATTTACGTAAAATATATTTTAATTTAACTTATAAGAACAGCATTAAGAAAGACAATATGCTCTACAGATTGCGCCAAATAATTAGCTTGTTTTTATTGATGGTCTTAAAATTTCTATTAATATTTTTAAAGTGTAATATATGAGTAACCTTAAATATAACTTAATAACATATAAAGGGTCTACCAATAAGAATGATATAACTTGAAAGTGCTATAAAATAAAAACAAACTAATATATGTCTATGATTTTTTTTTATTTTGTAGCCAACTATATGACATTATGTTTTGAATAAGACATCATTAAGATGGCCGCCTCGGCTGCGGCGGCAGACGTGTAGACGATGAATCCAATTTTCGTTAACTTTTTCCAATAAGTTTCGTGAATAGCTCGGGTGATATTAGCTTTCAAGTCGTCGCTAGTTTGGGGATTGTTAGTGTATACTAAAGACTTTACATATCCCCAGAGGAAAAGGTCGAGAGGTGTAAGATCACAAGATCTTGGTGGCCAGTTGATTCGAGCATGTCGGGAAATTATTCGCCCCTCAAAACGCTTCCTCAATAAATTCATTGTGTCTCGGGCAGTGTGCGATGTTGCACCGTCCTGTTGAAACCACTTCTCTTCCATGTTTCCAGCATTAAGTGCAGGCCAAAGAAATTCCGTTAGCATGGCACGATAGCGCTCTGCACTCACTGTTACATTATGCCCATCCGCATCCTCAAAAAAGTAGGGACCGATAATTCCGCCAGCATGCAAACCACACCAGACAGTAACTTTTACGGGGTGTAATGGCCTCTCCACTAGTTGCTGGGGATTGTTCTCACATCAGAAGCGACAATTTTGCGTATTCACAAAGCCATTAAGCCAAAAATGGGCTTCATCTGAAAAGTGATTTGTTTACCAAAATCAGCATTTTCTTCTAACTGCAAAAGTGCCCAATCGGTAAACATTCTCCGCAAAGCATGGTCGGCAGGCTGCAGTTCTTGAGTTATAACCATCTTATATGGATGTAGGCCCAAATCTTTCTTCAAAATACGCCATGTTGACATTGCTGAAATGCCTAGTTGCTGAGAACGGCGCACAACGGATACATTTGCATTTGCGTTCACGCTTTCCCTTACCGCAGCGCTATTTTCAGCACTCCTTGCAGTTCTTCGTCTTGTCGGTGGCTTACTATCCAAGAGAGTGTAATCCCGTTCAAACTTGGCAATTGTGCGCCTGATAGCGAGCTCAGAAGGTCGTCCATGTTGGCCAAAATCTTCACGAAGAGCACAATAACAAGCTCTAACCGATCGCCCATTTTCATAATACCTCTGTACGATAACTAAACGTTACTCTTTACTTAGTCGATTCATGGTGAAATGTCAAAGTATACTGAACACAAACCACGCTTGCTTCTTGTTATCACAATCAACATTGTACGCATATGATCTTCGAAAATTCTATCACTCCTATTGGTAGACCCTTTATTTCTGGAAATCGGGGACAAGGAGCGTCAAATGTTATCTTGGAATTAATTAAATCTAAAAAAAACTTACAAACGCCGGATTTAGTGATAAATAATTCAAAATTCTGTTGAAAAATTATTTCAATTTTTGTTATTAAACATACAAAACTATTATTTGACATTTTTAAATTGCCCAAAATATCTTCATTTGCTTTTTTTGTATGGTTTATAATAATACATGGAGCTTGTATCCAAGTCTTCGCGTGGTAAGGCATATTGTGTACATACGTCTCAACTGTGAATTTTAAGACATAATAAAATTTTCCTAAAAAAATATTAACATTTTGTGCATGCAATTCATCAATATGCTTGTTCATATTTACATTTTCGACAATATTGCCACCATTACACGCGATTTTGGAAAATGGCTCATCCTTATTAGTCCTACTAATTTCATGCAGCCTTACAAGTAAAGCATCCCCACCTGTTTCGCAGTTTTCAGTTCCAGAATGTAATAAATTTAAACATTGCAATTTTTTGAACGTCCTTTGAAATTGGACCGATGTAGGGTTTACACAGTTACCATTATGGAGGAAGGATAATTAAGAGTTGCAGTTCCTCACAGAAATTTGGCAGCATGTTTACCTTCAGCGACATATGGAATAGTTTTGTGAAATTAATACTCAGTCGGTAATATAGAAAGATGTAATGCTATTTTAGTATGAAAATTGGCGGACTTTTGAATTTACTTCGACAAAATATAAGAATTTTACATTTTTAATAGCATTTTTTTAATACGCATCTCAGGCGTATTAAAAAATGCAAATAAAAATGTAAAATTTTATGTTAAATAATTTTAGTGTAAAATCAATAATACAAAATTGTAACAACTAAATATTATTTGTAGAATCTTTATTGGTTACAACAATAAACATAATCTACATTTTCTGAATAAACAACTATATTAAATAACATAAAACAAACAAAATTTTTCTATAATCGTGCGAAATAAAATAAGAGTTCCAGTCATAAATCCTAAAACGAAAAACAAAAAAAAAACAATCGTTGAAAGCGAAAAACTACATAAGACACATGATTTTGATTGTATGTGACTCATTACTAATTTTTAATTTACTACTTATAATTGCTTTAATGGCTAATTAAGATTTTCTTGCTTTTTGTAATGAAAATACTTTAGATTTATCAAGATTATAAAGCTTTGTTATTCGCATATATAGAATAATTATTATCAAAATGAGTAACAGAATTAAATTTTTGTTAAGTATTTCGATATTTGGGAATAATACAATTACGATTAATATTAATTTTTTTCTGAAAAAAAAAGTAATTCCTTACAAAAAATTCTGCTTGTTGAAAAAAATTACAAGAAAAAGTTTCCTTTTAAAGTTATAAAGGAAAACCGACAGGAAAACTGTGACTTTTCTTCGTAAAATCAATAGGTAATACAGCTTTTTGTCACTTTCAAGTTTCTTCATTTATTAAGACCCTGTACACCTGACTTAACATATTATATAGTAAACCTATTTTTTCGTCATACAGAATTTTTTTATAATGACTTCTTCCTTAAAATAAAAATAAAGATTTTTCCATTTTGTCAACTCCATATAACATTTTACTTTAATCTTAATAATATACCTACATAAGTAAATATAAATTGACGCTAAACGCTACGTGACGTTAACTTTTAGATAAGTCTCTTTGCATTTGAAACATTAATATAAAGAACTTTCTTCGCCCTTAGTTTTTTAACCAAAACTTGAAATTTTTACTAAAGCTTTTAGCATTTTTACTTTCCTATCTGTATACAGATATAAGGAAAGTATAGGAATCATGATTTTTGTCGACTTCGAGTTTTCGACTTCGAGTTTTCGACGGATTTTTACGTTTTGAGGTCCCCTGAATCCGTTTTGACTATTTTCGCGATGATGTCTGTGTGTGTGTGTGTGTGTGTGGGTGTGTGTGTGTGTGTGGGTGTGTGTGTGTGTGTGTGTGTGTGTGTGTGTGTGTGTGTGTGTGTGTGTGTGTGTGTGTGTGTGTGTGTGTGTGTGTGTGTGTGTGTGTGTGTGTGTGTGTGTGTGTGTGTGTGTGTGTGTGTGTGTGTGTGTGTGTGTGTGTGTGTGTGTGTGTGTGTGTGTGTGTGTGTGTGTGTGTGTGTGTGTGTGTGTGTGTGTGTGTGTGTGTGTGTGTGTGTGTGTGTGTGTGTGTGTGTGTGTGTGTGTGTGTGTGTGTGTGTGTGTGTGTGTGTGTGTGTGTGTGTGTGTGTGTGTGTGTGTGTGTGTGTGTGTGTGTGTGTGTGTGTGTGTGTGTGTCTGTGTGTGTGTCTGTGTGTGTGTGTGTGTGTGTGTATGTGTGTGTGTGTGTGTGTGTGTGTGTGTGTGTGTGTGTGTGTGTGTGTGTGTGTGTGTGTGTGTGTGTGTGTGTGTAACGCATAACTCATGAACCGATACACGGAAAAACACCAAATTTCAAACTTAAGCTCTGTTCCAGCGTCTCATGAGCTGATTAGATTTTGGGCAGAGTCGGAACATCTTGGGGGGTACTTTATGGGTGGTCATTTTTATATTTCATGGAATATATCTGTTATTTACGTTTGGAGAAGAAAATTCTTCAAATAAAAGTTACTTTTAATATAATTATCTATAATTTTTGTTTTATGCAAAATTTTCCTAAAATGGTCCGTATTCGAGAAATTTGACAAAATGTAAAAAAAATAATTTTTTATAAAAATTGTTCAAATAAAAGTTGTTTGTAATATAATTTTCTATAATTTTTATCCTATACATAATTTCTCTAAAATGGACCGTATTCTAGATATTTGAGAAAATGTGTAAATTTCGAATTTTGAAGAAAACTCAAAAACGGATAAAGAAAAATACATTAAATTTTAAACTTAAGGTTTATTTCGGCCTGACGTGAAATGATTAGATTTTAGACATAGTCGGAACATCTGAGGGGGGTACTTTATGGGAGGCAACTTTTATATTTTATGGAATATATCTGTTATTAATATTTGGAAAAAAAAATTGTTTAAATAAAAGTTACTTCTAATATTATTATCTATATTTTTGTTTTATGTAAAAATTTCCTGAAATGGTCCGTATTCGAGAAATTTGACAAAATGTGCAAAATTCTGAATTTTATGAAAGTTTTTGAAATAAAAGTTGTTTGCGATATCGATCTCTATAATTTTTGTTTTTACATGATTTTTCTAAAATGGACCGTAATGAAAAAATTGTAGGAATTTTTTTTCAGTATTTTCGTTTTCCATGAATATCTATAGAAAAATGTTTCGAGGTAGAGGTATGTGGACAATGTATATATTTAGTTTATCCTCTAAACATTTATAGAGATGCTGCAATAGGTTGTACAAAATAACCGGAAAAAGCCTATAATAACTAGATAGGAAAGTCATGTGTTGGACACATCAGATTTTTTATTTAGTTCTTGTTAGTTATTATTATATTGGTTAAAAATATTTCTTAATTATTCTATTACTTATTATATCTAATTTAGCTACAAGTATTTCTTAACTATTATATTAGTTGTTATCTCTACTTTAGTTATAAATATTTTTTAATTATTCTATTAGTTATTTATCTCTATTTTAGATGTACATTTTTATAAATTATTCTGTTAGTATCTCTGCTTTAGCCATAAATATTTATTATTATTCTATTAGTTCTTTTGTTCTGTTCTTTAGTTATAAATATTTTATAATTATTTTAATAGTTCTTGTCATCTCTGGAAGATTTTTTACTTTTCAACACATGTTGATATACTTTTCAACCCATGTGTGATATGTATACTTTTTAGTACATGTGTTAAATTGTTTAATTGACTTTCTTATTTGAAAAGGACATTTTTTTAAAGATTTTTCACGTAGTTGTAGGAAGAATAGTTGAGAAGTGTATATCTCACACTCGTTTAGTATTCGCACTTACCGCTACTTGGCTCGTGCTAAACTTCTAAACTTTAACTCGTGCGAAATGTTGCACCCTTCACACTTATTATGTATACTAATAATATTACTTTGATTTTGTAAAACCATAAAAATATGCTTTTAATTTCACAGTCTTTATTAAAATAATTTAAAATTATATACAACGTCACAGCAGGCTACTAAAATTATTTAGTGGTAGTAAGATCCATGGGACAAAGGAGCGGCATATTGGACTGGAGCAGCAATTTTAGCTACTACGGCTTTAACAGCAACTTGAGCTGGTTCCTTGTGAACAACGGCGTTGAAACCATTGTGGGCATCAGCGGTATATTCTACAATACGTTTGCTTCCATCGGCTTCAACAAGGGAGTAGCTTCCTTGAACGACATCACCATGACGAGATTCTTGTTGGCTTTTGCTGTCTCCGGTTTGGGGATCGTTTACGGCGTATCCAAAATCGTAGTTAGCTGGTGCTTCAGGTTCGGTGATGATGGTTTTGTGTACTGGTGCGGCGTAGGCTACTGGAGCGGCTACTTTGTATGCTGGGGCGGCGTAGGATACAGCAGGAGCAGCATAATGGGCTGGGGCAGCGTATGCGACTGGTGCAGCTAGTTTGGCATAAGATGGAGCAGCTGCGTAGGCTACTGGAGATGATACGCTGGAGTATGATACAGCTGGGGCTGAAGAGTAGGCTACTTTAGCGATAGGTGCAGCATACTGAGCTGGAGCAGCGTATGCAACTGGGGCAGCTAGTTTAGCGTAAGATGGGGCAGCAGCGTAGGCTACAGGAGCTGATACGCTGGAGTATGACACAGCTGGGGCTGACGAGTATGCTACTTTAGCGATAGGTGCAGCGTACTGTAATGGTGCATGGTAGGTTTCTGGAAGAAATCCAGCTTGAGCTACTGCCAAAAAGGCTGCGAAGGAAATTACCTGAAAATAAAAGTATACAATTTAAAATAACATAATAAAAGTGCATTTTGCAATAAAATTACATCTTTATATTAAACAAGCACCCTAATATTTCATAGGTACAGTATTGCTATTTTTTAAACGGTAGAAGATAGAAAGTTGGATAACTTAAACAAAAGTTGCGCATTTTTGTGCTCAATAAAATGGTACCAAGAAATCTTTGATCTCTACAGGAAGATTTAAAATATCGGACAAAAAATGAAAATTGTATTATCTTTAAATTAATTTATTTTTGTCCAATATTGTCTACTTTAATGAACACAAAAATGCGCAACTTTTGTCTAATTTAACCAACTTTCTATATGTTATCGTTTAAGAAATAGCAATACTCTTACTATAAAAAAGTAGGGACCCCGAATATTACTTAATTTTTAAAATATCACAAATAGTGAAGGAGTGAAAAAAGATAAATATCAGAAAGTCTAAACGTTGGGGAGGTTAAGAAAATGGTCAAATCAATACACCAATATTAATTCACCTAATAAAGCGATTCAAAAAAATTAAAGTGATAAAAAAGAAGAAACAAAATGTTAAGTACAAACATCAGATTTTTAAGAAAACTAAAAGGACAAGATTGGTCATAATATGAAATAGAATATATGTAGAGAAGGACAAGTGAACATATTAAAACTGAAAGAGAAACAGTGCATATAAATTGGGATGAACAAAAAAAGATACAAATTTAGAGCTTGGAGAAAGGACAACCAAAGAAAATTGGTAAAATGAGAAATTTAGGAAATTATCTTTGGAAGGGTAAACTTACTTTGTACACAGGGATTGTGCTAATTAAAATAAAAAAAAAAAACATTAAAAGGGGGATTCAAAAGATATGAAAATTATCTAATACTATTAAAGAAGTCAACCTTAATTTTCATAATACACAAAATTAAAAATTAAAAAAAAAATGTTTTATAGATAAAAAAATGCTGTGGATTTCTAAATTAGAACGCGCAGTATATTTTCACTAACTGACCGAATTTTTATAAATCACACGTTAATTATTATATTTTTAACAGAATTAAATTTTCACTAGTATCGCACACTAAATGACTTTTGTCGCCCCTGTATTAACCGCAATTGACTTACTTTGAAAGACATGTCGGCTGATCGAGGTACTTTGATAATTTTTTTGAACGGCCAGCGGTTTATATACCCCATTCTGCACGGAATAAAGATCAATATGAGATCACTTTCACTATACGTATCAATGAAAAACAAAAAAAATGCTACACATAAGCTGCCATTGTTTTGGCATTGACCTGCACAACATATTTGGCAAAAAAAGTTGTTGCGATTTAATCTTGGCTATTTTAAGTGTGGGTTGTGGCCGGTATTGACTTTTTACTAGTCTCGCGATGGTAGATACAGGGTGACTCAAAATTATTGATATTAATTAAAAATTATTGGAAATTGTTATAATTGTAGAATAATACTCGTGAATACAGCTTACAAGATGCGATTACCACAATAATGGCGGCAAAATAATGCCAGCAAAAATATCAACCACAGCAAAAAAATTCTGAATTTTTAAAGGAGCTCTAAATATAGCAAAGTTTAAGTTTTACTATGAACAATTTTCATTATAATACAATGCTAAATAAGTGGTTAAATGATTTTTTTTTACCATTAAATTATCGTGAATAGTATTTTGGATGGAATTTAAATTAATTTCATAATTTTGTAACTAAAGTAGGTACTTCATCGAATAGCTTATATATTCAAACATCTTGCCTTCAGTTATTGGTCTCAAAAAACACTTATTAAGAGGAAAATTTACATTACAAACTGAAAGGGTTAGCCTAAATACTACAAAATTACTTCCAAGACTAAACAAAATCAGCATTCATTTATAATTTTAACAATTGCATGTAGATACGAGGGATACATAACCTAAACTCTAACGCGCGAAGTTGAGACAAAGGAACCGAAAAATATTCCACAATAGCACAAAATAATATGCATTTTACAATAATTGATTGTCTGAAAGTAGAAAAGCGTCCATAGTTTAGCAATACATACCATGTGATGTCCTCGATTCAAAAAACCAAAGTAACAAATACAGGAGGCCAATGTAAACGGACAATAAACGGTCTCTTGACATTTTTCATTTTTACTTTCCTATCTGTATACAGATAAGGAAAGTATAGGAATCATGATTTTTTTCGACCTCTCGTTTTCGACGGATTTTTACTTTATAAAAGGCCGTTTTTATATTTTATGGAATATATCTGTTATTTATGTTTGAAGAAAATTGTTTAAATAATAATAATAAAAGTAACTTCTAATATTATTATCTATAATTTTTGCCTTATGTCAAATTTTCCTGAAATGGTCCGTATTCGAGAAATTTGACAAAATGTGCAAAATTCTCATTTTTAAGAAAATTGTTAAACTAAAAGTTGTTTGCGATATCGATATCTATAATTTTTGTTCTTACATGATTTTTCTAAAATGGACCGTAATGGAAAAATTGGAAGAAAAGTGCTAAATTTTAATTTTTCAGTATTTTCGTTTTTAATGAATATCTATAGAAAAATGTTTCGAGATAGATGTATGTAGAAAATGTATATATTTAGTTTATCCTCTAAAAATGTATAAAGGTGCTGCAATAGGTTGTAGAAAATAACCGGAAAAAGCCTATAATATTTAGATAGGAAAGTCATGTGTTGGACACATTTAAATAAACTATACTTTTATAAAA
Organism: Psylliodes chrysocephalus; assembly: GCA_927349885.1. Lineage (NCBI taxonomy): Eukaryota > Metazoa > Arthropoda > Insecta > Coleoptera > Chrysomelidae > Psylliodes > Psylliodes chrysocephalus. The sequence continues at coordinate 16,444,787 of OV651824.1, forward strand.
TATTTATTACTTGTTTTTTATATTCAAGCGGATTTATAACATTCAAACTTGGAGTAGCCATGAGTAAGTTAGTTAAATGAAAAGGTACTTTGGTTTTATAATATGTAACGATCAGATATGTTTCAGCATATTATTATTTATATTTTATCAAAAATTATTTCTGTTGTTTGAATAATCTGTTATAATGAACCACCTAGGTACAGCTACTGAAACAAATTCATAAAAACCCCTATTGTAACTATGGCTATCAGCAGCCGAGTTGTAAGTTGCACAGTTACAATTTTTTATCCATTTGGGCAAAAACTGCAAATGAATTGAAAGAAAAAAGTGATAGGTAATAAATTTTTTTATTTCACAATGTCGGGTATAAGAAGTTATATAGAAAAAGTTAGTATTCAATATCATCTAGACAAAAAACAAAAACATGTCTAAATGAATATATTAAATAAAATATGACCATTCTTTAACAGAGATTTAGTTATTTGTATTATGAAAATAATATTTATGTCAACAAACTTATATTCAGTATATGTAACAATTTTTAAAGATAACTCTTTTATAATGATAATATTATTATTTAAAGGTTTTAAATAAAGGCTTGAAGATATCACAGTTCAAAATTTTTTTTATTAATAATACTTTTTCTTTGGAATGAAAGCATTAGTTTCTGTTTTTCAGTTAAGCTCCATAAATCAATTCATAATTTAATCTGAACTCTACTTAAGCGCAGTAAAGTTGCAACAACTAAACAATATAATGAACTTTTAAAATAAAATTCAATTTATATTTAGAATTAAATAGGTTAGCTAATTTTTTTACCGTATAAAGTTATTAAAATTATAAATAATTACGTTACAAAGATTCATATGTGAATTTTTAATTTCTATTGACATGATAGTTACTCATCTGTGTTTTACAATATCAGTACATGGCTTGACTTTTGCACAAAACCCTTTGTAGTAAAATTACTAATCCGAATTAAAATCTTGATATTATTATTTGTGAACTTAAAAACGTGGTTAACTGGTCAAAATATTTGGTATAATAATTATATATCATCAATTGAGACTGCCACTGGTAAAATCAAAATATAAAAAGCGATTTATAATAATAAGACATGAATCATATTTTAAATGGATCGCTTACTACCGTGTTTAAGGGCCATCCTCCGCCTGAATTTTTAAGCCAAAAAAAGCGGTTACTCTCGTGCGCAATTACAACGTATTCCTAGGGATGTATAAGAACAAAATGATTAATTTTTTTTAAGATTGCTATTATTCAAGATAGAAAAAGGTGACAATATTACGTATTTTAAGGCGCTAATCATGTCGTTATAAGAAATAATTTGTAAAATCTAATTCTATATATCCCTGCTGCAAATATTTAACTTTGTCCTAAAATGTTCTTTCTTCAAAAAAGTCAAAAAATAAGTTATTAATCGCGCACGGCCTGACCCTCTGCAAATAACATTTTTCTAACCGTTATGTGGCGCGCTTTGCACTGAAATTTATTAACAACAAAACTAATAGATAAACAATCTATTTACCCGCCTTCGCCAAATGCGAAACTTGCAACGGCCCGCAACCCCTTCTAATTTTAAGTAAGGGATCGGTTGGAAGATGACTCGAAACAAATAAACTCTTGAATTAGTAAACACATTCCAAATAATTTAAGATTTCATGCGTCATGTTAATAAAAATTAAACAAAATGTCTCATCATTTATTTGGTATTATGTCTCGTACTTCCATGTCTCTAATAGCTCTGCTGTCAACTAGTTCTGGTAAGGCATTTTGCATATAAAAATTTTGAATTTTATTTTGCATCTCTTCTTCCCAAAAGCTGTCATTACGAGGAATGTTCTCCACTTTTATTCCTCGAGGAGTCCATTTGTGTAATGTGCAGCTAGCCCTGAATTTGAAAATACCAATTGTGGTTCTCCTTAATGGTATTGTCCTTTTCCCAAAAAGTTATTTCTCTACTGTATATTCCTTCTTCTACAGTCAGCACTCTAGCTCCATATGGAAATTATATCATACAGTTTTGTTTTTTGTTTTAAACTCCATCCGGACAGGCAGCAACATAATCAAATTCGGAATCAATAAGAAGTCCACATTTAAAAACTTTTTCTTGCAAATAAATTTCCAAATCTTATTTTGCTCTATATTTATTGTCCAAGCCGTATTGAGTGGCTTTAGCAAAAAATAAAAGATTTATGAGATTTTTTAAAGTAGATGTTTCGTTCTTTTACAAATATCTCCACATTTTAAAGTAGTGACACGTTTTCGTCTTTCATTGTGCCACAATGCACAATCAGCTTGATCTCGTGACACATTCATTTTTTTCTCATACATTGGCAAACTTTTTAGAAAATCTTCTTTTGCAACGCGTATCAAAGAGTGCGACAGATCAAAGCCACGCGCGAAAGCAAGAAAAATAATTTACTTAGTTCGAAAAAATATACATTACTTCAACAGATTAAAGAGTTGTTAACATGCTGGAATTAATTATTCTTAACTCGAAGATGTATTCATTAAAAAAAAAAACTCTCATGCAATATAAAATTTATAATTCACATCTCACTGTTTACCTTTTAATTTCGAATAAATTTTTTTAATTGTAAAATTAATATAAAATAATTGAGTGAAATAACCGTAAAAAAATAAAGTGTATAGACATAAAACGAAATAAATTCAAATCACTTGCGTACTGTTTATCACTTGTAAATAGTGGAAAAGGATATACATTTTGTTGGTGTCACCCTCTAGACGAAAAAGCTTTTAACGTAATTTTTTTTATTTTAAAAATTAAATATATTGTTCCCTTCTAGCGTTTGTATTTGTATTTCTTTTCGTTAGAAAGACATATTTTTAGAGTTTTTTCAAAGGAAACCGATTCAAATTTTCAAAAAGTGACACCAGACGGGTACGGCTTGAGCCTCTACCTGTATTTATATAAGTATTCTTGTAGTAAAAATAAAAAATAGTCCATAAAATTGGTGTATTATGAAACCCTTGCATATTATATAATATGTCGATCTTACGCCCGTATACACCGTACACGTTTAATCCAGATTAAGGGTTTAATCGCGTTTAGTACCATTTTTAGCGATGCACCGTAATAAAACTCATTCTTAAGCCTTGGTTTCTTTGAACACTTCGTCGCGGTGAGCGGACACTCCGTCAACCGTCGCGTTTTGACGATTTTATCCAACCAGAATATTTAAATGGGAATGGTTTTCTTTAATCCGCTTAGCTAAGCAGGACAGCGTCATGCCGCTGATTTGTCGCGAAGAGTCGGTTGATATCTGTTGAGTTTGATATCAGCGGAATCGTCGGCGTGTGCGGAGACTATATTGTTATTAATTTTAAAACAATGAGTGACAAATTCACACATACAGATGACATCATGACTTTATTTTTAGGTTTCTTGGAAATTATGTCCTTTATAAAACAACACGAAATCAAAAAGATCTGTAGAAAGTCTAAAATACTCCCTAAATTTGGTTTCATTTCCAAAAAGCCTCCGCTGCACAGTGATATTAAAGGCACCATCTGTATCGCGACACAAAAACAATTCATCCACTGGCTTATTGGAAACTTTGACGGTTGCAATTGCCAGTTCCTCTTGTTCTTCCTCTTCCAACAATAATAACAACGCAAACAATTTATTTGCAACCATTTTAGTACCTTTCGTTTACATTCATAATACATAAACAGCACGTACAGACATAGAGAAAGTATCATTTTCTATATTTTTTAACAAACCATCTCGGGCGAAAATTGCTGTCCTCAGCGGTCGACGGACTGTCCGCTCACCGCGACGGAGTGTTCAAAGAAACCAAGACTTATATCTGATTTTATTCTAATCCGTCGACATCGGTGGATCAACTCATCTAATCGAGATTTTCTTACGTCAAAAATATGTCAATGTTTTGTCAGTATATTTGGAAATTTCTATTTGTGTTTCTTTTAATTGAATTTTAATAAAAATCGGAAATAGAATACCAGCTTTTTTTCTTGGAAGATGATAAAGATTCTTGACAAAATTACTAGAGAAGTGAATATTTTTAAACGATGGGCAACTTTGTCATTTTTAAGAGGTTTTTTATATTCTAACGTTACATCATAATTCTGTAGTTAGATGGCAAATTCGGATACATTGAAAAATATAAAAAAAGTAAGCAATAGGTATATATATTTATCTGATTTTGTCCACTTTTAAATATTGATAATGTCATATCTAGTTTTGAACATGCACAGTACAGGGAATAAAATATTCACATAGGTATATCTTTTGCATAAAAAAGCTTGAAATACAGCAGCTTGTATGTATATATGTTAAAATTACCAAAAATTAACATAATGGTAATCGCCATCTTACTATAGAATTATTTTTATAAAATTATTTGACATTTTTTTTTTCACCCTGCGTAGAATTCGGTATACGTTTTACGGCGTGTTTACGGTTCTGGTACATTTAAAAAATAGGGCTTCTATTTTCAACGGCCTCTTATCCTCTGACAAACATTTTTCCTACTCAAATCTGATGTTTTCTTATTCTCTTTTTTGTGAAATATATAAAATTCCAGTGTTGTCAGATTACTAAATTCGATTATCTAATCCGTAGCCGGTGCATAGAAAATATTCCCTAGCCATTTAAACGAGATTTGCGAATCTGGATTAGATTTTAAAACGGTGCATATGGGCGTAAGTATTACAGAAATGATTTACGTAAAACAATAAAGTGTACAAATACGTAAAATTTATGTATCCCTCGTAAAACATCAATAAAATATATTATAATTTGTTTTCATTCACAAATATTAATTTCTTAAAAATCTAACAGAGGCGCCACTTTCCAGACGAAAAATCTTGCAATGTTAGGTTTTCGTAGTACCCCACTTTTAAAGTTTAGTTTTGATTATTTTTAAAAGAAAAAATATGTACATGTAGGTAAAAGTTAAATCTATGCTCCTCTTGAACCACTTTTTTAAAATTCAATTTAGTTTTTTCTAAAAAAAATTGAGAAAATGGGTGAAAAAATTCGAGTTTTATATTAATAAATCGATGTCTTTCTGAAGTTTATTTATTTATTTATTTATTTATTAATACATCCAACAGGCTTCATCAGCCCAATTACAGGAGTATATAATATAATATTTAAAAATACAAAGTTTGAGAATACTTACTTAACTAAGTACATTCTAATTACCTTACCAATCTGTAACATTGATCTCTAAATTGGTAAAATTTTAGCACAATCATCAGTAGTTTTAATCTCATAAATCAATTTAAGATCATCAGCATATATAGGGTGTTTCATAAAATATGCGCAGGACTTCAGGACGTGATAGCTCGTCCAAAGATATGAAAAAACGTTTCTATTAACTTACCCTCTAAAATGCACCATTTTCGAGATACAGGGTGTTGAAATTGAAAAAAAAAAATTCTACGCCACTGGAAAAAGTAAGGTTTTGAGACGCCTATTTGAACCGCCCATGTTTTCTACACAAAAAAGGTACTCTTGGTCATACGCTCTAAAGTCGACCGTTTTCGAGAAAAATCAATTTTTTTTTATTTCCAAAAATTGACCATGTATCTCAACATTAAAATTTGATTTTTCTCGAAAACGGTCGACTTTAGAGCATATGATCAAGAGTACTTTTTTTGTGTAGAAAACATTGGCGGTTCAAATGGGCGTCTCAAAACCGTACTTTTTCCAGTGGCGTAGATTTTTTTTTTAATTTCAACACCCTGTATCTCGAAAATGGTGCATTTTAGAGGGTAAGTTAATAAAAAGGTTTTTTCATATTTTTGGACGAGCTATCACGTCCTGAAGTCCCGCGCATATATTATGAAACACCCTGTATAATACTTGTAACGTTGATGTTTTTAACTATATTATTAATGAATAGAATGAAAAGAAGTGGTCCTAAAACAGATCCTTGCGGTACCCCAGAGGTTTGGTAAAAATTATGTGATAAATAAGATTTTAAGAGTACTAGCAATAATACATGAATTCCCATGCTTTCTAGTTTAATAAGCAGTAGTTTATGACCAATTCTGTCGAAAGCTTTGGAGAAATCAGTGTAGAGTACATCCATTTGACTTCTCCTATCAAGTGCCTCAAATAATAGTTGTGTCTTGCAGAACAAATTGGTTATAGCGGACCTTCCTGACATAAAACCATGCTGATTTGAAATAATTATTTGCCTGAGTACAAAAGTTCATGGCATGTCTTCCTGAAATTGAAATTTGCTGTACGATCCTTTATTGAAATAACTTTAAAATTATAATAAATACCAATACAAAATTCCGAATCAATTAAAATACATACGATATGACTATGAATAAATAAAGTTTGACTTATCTGTCAAAAGAGAAGTTTTATTATATTAAAAACCATGAAAGCATGATTAAATCTAAACGAAAACTTTTATTTAGTTGGATCAGATGCATTAAAATTTTCAATTTAACTACAAATAAGCATTGAAGGATGAGGTATAAATACAAGTAATAAAAGTGCTTTAAAATCTTGCAGATGCCATCACCACATCGTAAACAAATTTACATGAGAGTTATCCCCTTACTAACAAAAAAAGAATCAATAAAATCGGACAACGTATCAAAGAATTATCGTTGAACATACATATAAAACCATGTTCTGACGAACGAGGAGGAGGTTCTCACTCCTTTTTTAAAGTCTGTTAATAAAATTTTCCATAATTTTTTTGTCGAAATTATTTATCTTCAGAAATAAATTTCCATTTATTAATATCATAGTTAAGAGATTTAGTCTATCATGGTGCTACGATTCGTAAAAATACCGTGAAAACTATAAAACAACTTTAAAGAAGCAAAACAGGCGCCTGACCCCTCATCATCTAAATTCTAAATCTTGGTTGGCCGCGAAAAAATTGCGCCCTAATCTACACTAAAACAGCCGACTGCAAGACAATCTCGTTAGCGCGTGTGCCACTCCGTTTCCATAGTGACGCGACTTATAAGTCTCTCGTTGAGAGGAATGTTTTTAAAAAGAATTTTTATTACTATTGCTTGAATAAAAACCCAAAATAAATTATATTTAATATTTAATGGTAATGTTATCGTTACAAGCTATTATATCAGACTGACTTTATTTTATTAAAATGTTACTATGAGAAAAAGATAGAGTCAGCAATTCACACACTTCACATAGGTTCAGTAACACTGCCGGCAACCCGATACCGTTTTCCTGTAAAAGGTATATGGGGTCATCGATCATAACTCCTCCACCCTTGGACCTTGGCATATTTTACGGAGTGAAAAATGCCCTTGGAATTGGATTGGGAGCTTCAAGTGGTTGACTTTCTTCTATAGCTTCTTCTTCTTTTTTAACTTGGGATGTCGGTAAATTTGGTTTTTTCTTATCTCTAATAAATTTAATGGTGGCATAAACTATGACAACTCATAATAATAAATACATTATAATATTTAAAGGATTTACTGAATAATTGTTTTTGAGGTGGTGCAATATTATTGGTTTTATTTGATTCTGCCTCGCTTGAATTAAATGAATTTCATCAAGAGGTTCATCTTTTAAATTAATTTCTGCTATTTCTTCTGTATTTCTGGAGTACGGGATGGTTATCTCTGGTAGCAATAGGGGTTGGCCCATTGACAAAAAATTTTCATTGGTAAAATATTTTGTTTTCAATTTTAATTTGGCATTGGTACGGTATAAAAATTAAATAATTTCCTTGAAGTATAGTAAAATCGGTCCTACCACATTTAGTTTCGATTTTAGTTTTATTCACAAAAATACCAATATAATGTGATTGGTCAATTTGTTGGATAACATTCCTTGATACTTTGATTGGCGATCTCTGGCATCCCCTGGTATTGGATTGCAATTGGAGCAACTGAAATATACAATCCTCTGTTTCGATTCCATCGGCTAGGTCATCATCAGTACAGTAGTAGTTGGTTTTCAGGTTGATACATGGTAGCGATGTGTATTGGTAGAGGTTTTCGTTCATCATCAGATAGGTATTACGAGGAATTATAGTTGTGGAATTTAAGGTAGGAATTGAATAAAGGTGATAGTATGAAAAATTTTCAGGAAAAACTATGGGAAAATGGAGAGCGAAAACGATCTTAGAATCAGAATAATAAGCATATATTTTTAGAATTTCATAGTATTTGTAAGTATCGTTGATTGAATTTGTAAAAAGAAGTTCGTCTATCGAATGGTACTTTAAAACAGTTTTTATAACCGATTTTATCTCTTCTGGTTTTATTATGCTAGGATGTAAAACTCCTAATCGTGCAAACGTTACAGAATTTTCTATTTCTCCTAAAAGTTGAATAATGATGCTTAAACTTAAATTTAGTTGATCTAAAATATTTCGAGTTTGTAAGTAATCATTAAATTGAAAAACAAATTGATTTAAAGCAGTTCGAATTCTTTCTATTCCTGCACATATTACTTCTTGATTACTTTTCATTAAAGATATTGTTTTGTTAAAATTTTGAATAATATCTTTTGTAAGTGAAATTTGTTGATTTACTTTTTGTACAATTTCCAATTCATTGTTTTGAAGATCAGAAATGGCTTGATCATAATGAAATGCATCATTTGCATCTAAATTGCCAGAAATACTTTTAATTATAGAACCTAAACCATCAATAAGACCACGTTTTACTCTACTAGGAGGCATTAGGGAATTTAATTTGTTATCTGCTAATGTTAATTGATAAAGAAGTGCTCGATCAAAATTTTCTAACTCTATATGATAAGGGCTGCTAAGCTTATCTTGAATGGCATCAGTTACATTTTTATAGGCAAATTTTAAAATTTCAATTTCATCTTTTATAGGTGCTAAATCATAATAATGAAGAAATGTATGTACCGTTGATTTTACTTTAGCTGTGCCTAAAAGATAGGGAAGGATACCAGGATTATTAATTAGGTTCGTCAATTGTATCTCTTGAGGCCTTACTTGTAGAGGGACCAGGATCATTAGGATCAGTGGCGTCCTGTAAAAGTTTTGTCTTGTTAGTTTTTGGTCTTTTAAGTATTTGTTTATGTAATAAAGCCTTTTTATGAGTTTTAACTTTTATACTTTCATTATCTAAAACTTTATCTTTATAGAATTTTGGATTTAACTTGTTTCTGACTTGCGTTGTATTTTTTCTGTAAACGTCAGTGTCAGGTATGTACGTTAGTGATTCATGTCGATCTTTATTGTGATATCCTATTGTCTTTTCTTTCTGCGAGATTAGTTTCTCATTTAATTTTTTGTAAATTTCGGTTGTGGTTTCCCTATGTTCCTGAATGTAATTGTTAATTAATTTTTGATTAATGTCGATATCGAAAAAATCTTTGTAATCAAAATGACCATTTATAACGTCAATTGGTTTTTGTTTAGTCACAGAGTGTATAGAATTATTATATCCGAAAATAGCATAAGGCATATCATTTAAAATGTCAATTTTACCATTATTTTTTGCTTTAATAATTCTTAAATGTTCAATGATTGTTGAATGTAAACGCTCGATTGCGCCTTTTGACTGAGAACTATTGGGTGAAACATAATGACTTTTGATTTTATGAACGTCTAAAAATTCCTGAAGCATTGAGTTTTTTAATTCACTTCCATTGTCCATTATAATAAGATTAGGTGAACCATGATGTGTCATGAAAATTAAAAGACCTTTAATCATTTCTATCCTTGTCAATGCTGCAAGTGGGTATGCTTGCCCATATTTTGAAAAGGTATGAATTATTGTTAAGTATTTTTGCCCTTGTGCTGAGAATCCATCAATGTAAATAATTTCAAATGGTCTAGAAGGGGTAGGGGTTATCAATAACTTTTGTTTCGGAGGATTCCGATCATATTTTGTAGATTGACAAATTTCACAACGATTAATAAATTCAGCAACGTCATTTTTCTGACTTGGCCAATAGTATGTCTGTCTTATTCTTCTCTCTGTCTCCAGTATTCCACGATGGTTTGTTTTTCCTTCTTGAAAATTTCTAATTAGTTCGTGTTGTTCGTCTTTGTTCGTTACGTCGCTTAATAGAGTCTTACAATGAATTAATTTATAAGCCGAATTTTTGAAAGTTTCTCTCAAAACTTCCAATATTAGGGGTATATAATTTTCGTTTGCATTTTCGTTTTTAAAATATACTGCATGAGTAAATTTTGGATCGATATAATTTTTAAACAAGTTAATTGTTCTTTCTTTTATATTATTTATTGCAATTTGTACATGTAGTCGTTTTTTTGTTGGGAACAATTGTTCTATTTTTGGTTTAGCGGCAGAATGTAAGACAAAAACAATAAATATTTGGTGATCATATGAATTTATACATTTTTCAGAAATTTTCATTCCTAAAATAGGTTCTTCAATACTGGTATGATTAGTTTCGTCGTCATTGTCATTTTCATTGTTGTCATTAATTTCGTCATGCTCGTCAGTGTCTTTTTCGCGCTCTGACTGTTCGTCACCCATATTAGCTATTACCGAATAATTATCTTCGTCTTGCCTTTCATTTAATATTGATTCAATAAAATTTTCTATATAATAATCAGTTAATTCGTTAGTATTTATTTCTACTCGAGAGAGGGCATCGGCGTTAGTATTTGCTTTACCCTTTTTATACTCAATTTTGTAATCAAATTCTTCTAGTTTTAAGCGCCATCTAACTAGCTTCGAATTTGGTTCTTTTAGATTCATCAGCCACTTTAATGCTCGATGATCAGTTTGTATAGTGAACTTTCGACCCCACAGATACGGTCTAAAGATTTTTGTAGCCCAAACAATGGCTAATAATTCTTTCTCGATCGTACTGTAGTTTTGCTCAGACTCATTAAGAGTTCTCGAGGCATACGCAACGGGTTTATCTTTACCAATAATACCTTGTGACAATATTGCACCGAGAACAACATTGCTCGCATCAGTAGTTAAAATAAATTCTTTACTAAAATCGGGATATTGTAAAATTGGATCATTTGTCAGCAGATTTTTGCACGTTTCAAAACATTTTATAAATTGGGGTGTATGTTCTATTTTTGCGTCCTTTTTGAGACACATTGTCAAAGGTTTCGTCAGTCTGGCAAAGTCTTTAATAAACCTCCTATAATACCCGAGCAAACCTAAAAACGATTTTATTTCTCTCGTTGTTTTAGGTATCGGATACTTTTTTATCGCGGCTATTTTGTCCGGATTAGGCTTAACACCGTCTGGGGTAATGATATGTCCTAAATATGCGACTTCTTTCTTTAGAAATTCGCACTTGTCAAGTTGTAATTTAAAGTTGGTAACTTTAAGTCTTTGAAAAACCTTGTCAAGGTTAGTTATGTGTTCTTGTAATAAGGTTGAAAAAATTATAATATCATCGAGATAAACTAAACATATTTCGTTCTGTAACCCTCTGAGAATATTATCAATAACTCTCTGAAAGGTGGCAGGCGCATTTTTCAGACCCATTGGCATTCGAGTGTACTCATAGTGCCCATTTTCAACATTAAAAGCAGTTTTTGGGATATCTTCTGGACTCATCTCTATTTGATGAAATCCACTCGCTAAGTCAAGGGTGCTAAAGTAATTACATTTCCCTAATTTATCTAACACATCATTGATATTCGGTATAGGGTAGCGATCATCGATCGTTTTTTCGTTTAATTTTCTAAAATCTACAACTATTCTATATTTCTTTTTGCCGGATGAATCTGCCTTTTTCGGCACAATCCAGACATTTGAGGACCAGGGACTATTACTATGTCTAATAATACCTTGATCTAGCATGGTTTTTATTTGCCTTTGAATTTCTTGTTTGAGTGCAAATGGATATCGATAAGATTTTGTATAAACCGGTAATTCATCATTAGTCCTTATACTATGCTTAATTTGATTTGTAAAAGTTAACGGTTCATTTTCTCTGTAGAAAATACTAGAATATTTACGACACAATTTCACAATTTGTTGTTTTTCCTCAAGATTTAAATGGTCTGTACATAAAAGATTGTCAATATCTGATTTTTCAGCGTTATTGTCATATGGTAAAATGTCAGAATGGTATAATTCATAATAATTCCTATCAAAAGTACTTGTCTGTAACGGTTCAATTAAAGAAAATATAATTTCGTCATCAGTTTTATTACAAATTTCGACAAAAGCTAAGCCATCTTCAGCCTTCGAAAGACTGGATGATATTTCACAATTATTAATAATTTGCTTTGGAATTAAAATATCTCCTTCTATTTGTGATACTGGAATTTTTGTTAAAATACTACTATGAGGGTCTAATTTTCTTTTAAAAATAATTTTTCTTTTATTTACAAGATGATGTATTGGTATAATTGTGTTGAGGGTAATTAATTTTGAGTTTACAAAATCTAATTGAGCATTAAGCAATTTTAATTGCTCCAAACCTATTAATCCGTCGAAGACATTATGAAAATCAAAGAGGTGAAACTTTAAAATTCCATTTTGATTAAATTCTGGAAATATCGGAATATTTGCACAATTTTGATGAGTGGACGTTTGATAAACAGATGAAACAACAAATGGTTCTCTAAATATTTTTTCTTTATATAATCTGAATGCAATTTCAGGTCTCAAAAATGATTTAGTAGCACCTGTATCTATTAAAAGCATAAGGGGTGGATTTAAAATTTTTATATAGGGTAATTCTTTTTTATCCGAGGAAACGTTAAGTTCAATTATGTCTTGTGGTCCGTTGAGGCATTTCTCTGAAAATCCTCACATTCGTCATCTACGTATTCAAAGTTTTGTTTGTCAAAGTCACTTATTTCGTAATTTTCTAAGTGTTCAGGTAAAATTTCGGCGTTAAATAATTCTTCAGAAACAAAATTACGTTTCTGATTAAAATTTTGAAAATTATTATAACCTTGGTTTCGAGCTTGGGGTGTAGTATTTCTTGTCGTTGTACTCATAGGGGTAGCTTTGGGTTGGACATAATTGGAATTTGGTTTCCATACATTTTGGGGTTTTCCGAAAACTTGATTATTTGTTGGAAATCTAGGTTGAGGAGGATTTGGATGCCTTTGAATTTGAATAGGCCCTCTGGGGAATTGAGATGAGGTTGAGGGTTGTGAATAATTCTGATAATGATCTCGAGAATTTTGGGGAAATCGAAATGAATTTGGACGATTATAATTATTATTAATAGGATTTATTGGTCTCCTGGAAATATTACTAGCGGTTTGATTTGAATTAGAATAATTTTGACCTTTTTGATAATATTTAACATTATTTTCCTCTCGTACAAATTGAATTGCCTGTTGCAAAGTTGTCGGTCTCATTGCACGAATTATAGGACCTAATGGGTCTTTTAATCCAGCTAAAAATGATTTTAAACCTTGTTTAGTGAAAAATGATCTTTTTGAATCTCGTTCGGCCCCTTGGCAATGTAAATCAATGTAATTGCAAACTGTATTAAGCAAAGCGATAATTCTTTTATGAAATTCATAAGGAGATTCGTTATTTCCCTGCTTTATATTGACTAAATCATGATTTAAACAATTTTCGTCTCTTTCATCACCAAAATTTTCGATTAATGCATTTTTTATATCAGGCCAAGTATCGGCACCGGTAATTGCTACTACTTCTTTAGCTCTATCTTCTAACTTATTTAAAATACCATTTAATAGTAAAACATTTTGAAAATTATTAGGATTTTTCCTATCATAATAATGATTTAAAATTGATTCCGTTATATTGATAAATCTATGTAATTTATTAACGTTTCCGTCAAAAGTTGGAATAACAGTTAAACTTTTCATATCTAATGCCGGCACGACCATGTTTTCAACAATAATTAAATTATTTATTAGCTCTGAATCTACGTTAGTTGAATCTAATATATTATTGATATAATCTAACTCTTCTATACTATCGCTTTCGCTTAAGGATTCGCTAGGAGAAGAGGAGTCTGACATGAATTAAAACTTACCACATCGGTATATTGCTTCTGCGGCTGGTACCTTTTCTGTTGCCCACTGGTTTCCTCGATGGAGCCCAATGGAACTGAAATTTCTTGATTGGATTCGGTTTTTCGTTAAAGAGTTAAAACTCACGGATTTTCCACGATTGATTTTTCCGACGAAAATCCTACTGACTGCGCCACTTATAAGTCTCTCGTTGAGAGGAATGTTTTTAAAAAGAATTTTTATTACTATTGCTTGAATAAAAACCCAAAATAAATTATATTTAATATTTAATGGTAATGTTATCGTTACAAGCTATTATATCAGACTGACTTTATTTTATTAAAATGTTACTATGAGAAAAAGTTAGAGTCAGCAATTCACACACTTCACATAGGTTCAGTAACACTGCCGGCAACCCGATACCGTTTTCCTGTAAAAGGTATATGGGGTCATCGATCATAACTCGCGGGCCTCTATCTTACTGCGGCCGACGATAATTCAGTCAAAGCGCTCATAAATTGTTATTATAGGAAGAATGTGGAGGGGTCATAATAAATAATACTCATATCATGTGTCGAGATGATAGAAAAAATTATAAATAAACAAATAAATGATATTTTTAATCTGGATTTTATTCTGTGGTATCTCTGGTATTTTTGAGGAGGGGCACACGGACATGCGGCCTTAAAGAGTAGCCGCCCCTGGTGCAAATATATACGTGTGTTAAATTTTCAATGGCCTCAGGAAGTAATGAAGGCAATTTAAAGGCATGCAAAATATCTTTTTAAATCTGTACATATCTGTTCTTCTTTCGCACTATTTATGATTTAGTTAGGTCAGTGAAATGTTAATTTAACGATTTTATGTCTATATTAACTTAATTGTTTAAGTATTGCAGTAAAATAGGGATTTACATTGTAAGATACTGTGGTTATTATTTAATTTTTTTTTATCATTTTTATCATTAACACTCATAAAAATTAATCGAAACTATATCAAAAAAAATTCCAAAAAAACGATCAAATATAGGTACTCTAAAATTCTTTTAGACCCAACGTAATACAAATACCTTCCACATACCCACTTATTGGTTATTCAACGGTTTAATTAACGATGTTTTATCGCTATCAATTATAAGAAAATTAAAAGCCTGTTACACCGCTGTTGAAATCCGCGAATTAAGATCGTTTTAATGTTTTTTATAATCTTGCCTCAGTTTGAGGTAATTATGGGTCGTTTCACTATCAAGGTTAAGTAGTCACGAAAGAAACTCCAGTCACAAATTAACACATTATAATGCGTTTGCATCACTTATCGAGCCGGTTTTTTATGCATTACTTTATTCTTTTTTAATTTTAATAATGGGCTTTTTGTAGATGTGTAGGTACGTAAACAGGTCGCTTTAATTTTAATTTGAAAACATTGATTAATAGGGTATTTTTAAATATGCAGGGTTCCGTATCAGTAAACGCCTGTTGTAGTTCTTCTTCATAAAATCAATAGAGTTGCTTTACAACGCAATTTTCCTTGGTATAGTAAAATTGTTGCAAATTACTATTGAGCGCAAGAAAAACGCCTGTCTGTATTACATTTCGGCATTGCCCTTGGTGTTTATTCTCCAAAAGTGAAGAATCTCAGTCTTGATAGACATTCGCAGTAGCATAATACATGTACTGCAGTTTTTATCTCTTTCTAACAGAATAAGCAAGAAGTATCTTCTGTCATGCCGAAGTTAGATTTATATTTGTTTAACTTACAATTCTCTGCTAGTATTTTAGTATTTTCCCTATTCTGACTAAGCAGATGCTCGATGAATTTTAGGGATGGTCCATTTAAGAACTCTCTGGCCTCTGTATCTACCATAGTATATTATTTGAGCATTCCTGATATATGTTTAACGTCCACTACTTTGTACATGTTCTTAAGGCTTCGTTTGTAACACTACAGAAGGATTCTGGGCCTTTGAGACTCCTTCTTGTGCTAGTAAATTAGCCTTTTCATTACCCTTATGTCTTTTGTATCCTGGATTAGCGTTTTGACTACCCAGCTAACTTAGGGCTTCCAAACAGTCCCGCATAAGGTTTGAGTATACAAACATGGAACTGAGATCTTTTAACGTCGCTAGATTGTTTGAGTATATGACAATGGTTTTTCTATTAATACCATTTTTGCGATGTCACGTTTTGCTGATATTTCTGCTGGGAATGCTATCGCATGTTTTCTTAATCTCAGTAAGATTCTTGTCTTTGGCGTATCACTTACTATACATACCTGCTATCTGTATATCAGGCGAATTCGGTATAAATATTATATTCTCTATTCCACTCTTCCCTATCTGGTAAACACAACCAAACTTATATGGAATCACTCTGTATTTCTGAATAAACTTTAGGATAAGGTTTTTTATTCTAAACAAACATATTATAAAAAAGAAACCTCTGCGATTTATTATCTTGTGAATTTTGTGTTCAGTAGTAAAATCACGATTCTCCTATAATTTTATTTCAGTCCAAAAAAACAAAAAAAAATCTTATGTTGAAATGCCTTATATATAAATATTATATTCTCTATTCCACTCTTCCCTATCTGGTAAACACAACCAAACTTATATGGAATCACTCTGTATTTCTGAATAAACTTTAGGATAAGGTTTTTTATTCTAAACAAACATATTATAAAAAAGAAACCTCTGCGATTTATTATCTTGTGAATTTTGTGTTCAGTAGTAAAATCACGATTCTCCTATAATTTTATTTCAGTCCAAAAGAACAAAAAAAAATCTTATGTTGAAATGCCTTATATATAAATATTATATTCTCTATTCCACTCTTCCCTATCTGGTAAACACAACCAAACTTATATGGAATCACTCTGTATTTCTGAATAAACTTTAGGATAAGGCTTTTTATTCTAAACAAACATATTATAAAAAAGAAACCTCTGCGATTTATTATCTTGTGAATTTTGTGTTCAGTAGTAAAATCACGATTCTCCTATAATTTTATTTCAGTCCAAAAAAACAAAAAAAAATCTTATGTTGAAATGCCTTATGTTGGAATAACAAACATGCATAGGAAAATAATTATTATTGCCCTCATTGAACAAAAAATGTCCCAAACAGACGTATCAGAGGTATTAGGCGTTACCCAGGGTTTTGTATCAAAAAAGGTACTTGGAACTAGGAACTCTCAAGAACAAACCCAGACAAAGTCGTCAAAGAGTCACAGGACCGCTTTGTGTGCCAAATTGCTAGAATAAATCTCAGTGTTTCTCATCCAGAGCTGCAAGCTACAAGTGTGAACGGTTCAGTTGAAACCATAAGAAAAAGACTTCGCGCTCGAGGGTTTTACAGTAAAAGAGAGTTACAATGTGTTACAGTTACCTAGGCAAAATAAAATTGACCGGCTAAATGTTCTTTTTTAAGATAAGATCAGAATTAGCCTAAGATCAAATGACCTTCGAATTCGGGTTCTCAGAGCTCCAAGAAGACGAGCGAGACTTCAGGCTGTCAGATGTTGTGTGAAGGTATATAGGCTGGGAGCAAAAACTCCATTGTTACCACTTCAACAAATTTTAACCGGTCGGAGTGTTACGTTAATTTAGAAAAAAAAAAAAAACAAAAAACAAAATTATTGAACATATTATATCTAATTTAACTCGAAAATCAAAGGTATCAGAGACCAGAGTGAGTAACAGTTACACTGACTAGCCCAATTTCACGGTGTGGGATTTAATTCGCGCCAGAACCTTTTCTGGTGAATAAAAGTACAAAATCCTTCGATGGATCGAACTCTGATACTTACCTCACAAATCCAATTTAATATAATAATACTCAAATCAGATATGTGCACATTCAGCGACACTAAATAAAAGAGATTGTGTAGACTAACCTTTCTAGGTCCAGAGTTTGTCACTGGACGACATTCCTTCTATATCTTTTTTAATAAGGAAAACAAAAAAGGTTGAAGAAAATTCTGAAGTTCTCCCAAACAGATTTTAATAGACAAATTCCTCTCTGCCTTCTCTAGCATATTTATTACAGTTTCTCACTTGGTTTGGTTCCCATTGTTCGAACAATCGGAGCCAGGTTATCTAGGCTAGTCTACAAAAACAAAGATATGGTTTACAACAGGTTTAAATTAGGTTTACATAGACAATGTAATAAAATAAAATGGTTATAGATTCTTAACTACGACTAAAACAAAAATAGGTCCACAAGTGACCTCACCCTAGGGTATAAGATGAACGAATTATCAATGATTATTGAAAGAACAATATTGGATAACAAATAAACTGATAAACGTTTCAAAACCTGTCTAGGAGGAAAAGTTTTAACCAAAGTAATGAAATAAACTATAACTATGAAAATATACTGATTTGAGTAACAATATTAAAAGCATATTGTAAAAAAATCGGTTCACTTAACTCACGCTCACGATTCACCAGCGCTCCAAATTGGACGAGCCAACGAGCCCACAGCCATCACGTAAGAAGAAAATCAACTTCTTCATCTTACCATCAACAACGATACTCAAAGATGGTGGGAAAGAGGGATGGCCCAACCTCTTGGCCAGTAAACTACAAACCTCGGGCTCCATTATAGAAAATATTATTCAGGTCAAGACTCCAACGAAATCGATACCCAGGATAGATAACCCCAACCCTAGGGTTTAAATATTTCGTACAATAACGCTTCCGGGCGAAGGCACCATGCACGATAATGCACTTCCCCATACCAGCAGAGTGGCTAGAGAAAGTTTTGAAACGGAAGGTGTCAAAGTTTCAGATTGGCCTGCATGTTCACCAGGACTAAATCTTATTGAACACTTGTGGGACCAGCTCGAAAGAAGGGATAGAGCTCGTAGAAATAATGCACAGCTTATTGATGCAGCATTAGTAAAATGGGAAAACACACTCCAAGACAATGTTGACAATTTAATAAGAAGCATAAGGCCAATAGAAGAAATAAGGGCTAGAGATGGCAACACGGATTATGAAAATTACCAATATTCTTTCTGTTTTTGCTTGTTGGATATTTAAAATTTAAATTTCGTTTCAGAACCAAAAAAATACCGTTGTGATTATTTTGTCAACTAATTATTTTTTATTGCTATGAAGGTTATTTTTCATTAAAAGTCTTTGGTAAGGACTGAGTTTTCTCAAAAACAAAAAATGTTCATACATCTCAAAAATTATGAAAAATAATAGATGATTCCGTATAATTTTGGTTGTGGGTGTTATGTAATTGTGTTATGTTTAGCATGACTTCTAGGACTGTTATTGGAGACTCAATCAATCTAGCCTTCAGCTTCCGGCTTACCGAGTCTTTAGTCACCACAGTTCCATATAGTTTATCATAGGCTTTATGACTATGGTATGCAGCCATAGGAACAGTTTTGATTGTAATCCTCAAACAGCCTTTGAGAATGTTAAAGTATGTTTCTGGCTGATTTTTTAAAAGTATTATTTTGCCTTCTGAGTAAAAGGAATCTCAATTTCTACCATTACTGGTGAATTTAGTTCTGTCAATAGCTTTTGTTTTGTAAAGTTGACTATTGTAGTTTTGTAAAGGTTTACTGTTAGTTTCTTCTCTGCACTATTCGCCAGGTCATCGGCATACTCTAGACCGTCTGGAGACATTAGTCTTTTTATGAGATAGTTCACCTGGACTGACTGTAGAATGGGTGGATGTACTCCTCCCCGAGAACAGCCTCTACCAACTTAGTTAAGGCAACAAGATTGCCAATATACCCAGCAAATTAGGGAAACATAATTCATAATTTTCCATATGACGTCAACTGTCTACGTAAGTTAGCGGCATACGGAAAATATTTTTATTATTAATTTTAAGAAAAAACGTTATTCTTCATAAAAAGTTCTTCATGTCCTTGAACCCAAAACTCAACTATCGGATACCAACTTTTATCAATCCAATACGAGGTTTGTCAAAAATAAGAGTAATTTATTCTTGAGCAAAATTTATATTTTTTAACGCACTTTGTATAACTTCTACCTAAAAAAAATTAATATCTGATGGTTGCCTTTTAGGTTTTAGACCATGCAGAACTTTTTATGACGAATCATTTTTTTTTTGTAAAATTAATAATAACACAGTTTTCCGTATAATACCGATTTGATTTGACACACTGTATAACAAGCCTTAATTTGATTTTTATTTTAAAAAATATTCATAACATGAGTAGATACAATCCTTAAAGTCAACTAAATAATTTTGTGTTGTTCGAAACACTGTGCAGGTATGATCTAATTCCTTAAGTTTTCTTCTGCTCTATTTGAGCTTTTTATAGCCTTCACTTTAAGGGGTACCAAGAATATTCGATGAAGTGAGTAAACCTCTGAAACTCCTCTAATGAATCATTCGTTCTAGAAAGTACTAGATCCGTGACGAAGCTCCGAGAGATAGCGATTTTGGTGAATGCGATATTCTTTAAAATGGTGGGATCCATCAATGTATATACTAAGCAATGGTACCAATTCTTTCAAAATATGTCTATTACATTCTATAATGGCCAGTATATAAATAAGCTGTTTTGTTAATATAAATTAATACACAAGTAAATGTCCATATAAATTCTTGAATAAGTAACTGTGATACATAAAAATTAGGAGTAAGTATAAATAAATTAGGTTATTAAATATATTATTGTAAATAGTGAATATAAATTAAATTAGTAAATTGTTTAAATAAACGTTACATTGGGGTCAGAAGTGGGATACTGGAAATAAATAGGGAGTAAAAATGACTAAAAACTATCTGTTTTACAAGTGGCTGAGTCGTATCGGGAAACAGATGTGAATTGGAAACGACAGGAAGGAAAGCAGAGCGCCTTATAGAAGCAACAGAAAGTAGGGGCCTGGATCCGGAAACGTATCTATTTTCAGGTGAAGCTGTTACGCTCTGCCCTTACTTATGAAAGGGGCCAAGCGTAATTTCTGCTAGCTCCTTAATTTTTTTTGATTTCCGGAGAGTAGGGTCGGGTCCTTAGTCAGAACTTAATAAAACGCAATTCTCGTCTGACAGCTATTTAATTTTTGAGGTTAGATGAAATAAATATGTCAATAAAAAGAAATATGGGGAAAAATATGAAATTTGAAATTATCACGCCGATATATCGGTAATTATATATATTATAATAGTGAGTATATGTAAAAAGAGGTCCCCGAATAGTACTATCCGTTACAAACCCGTACTTATACCACGTAAGTATTAATCTGACTCTTAATAACAAAAGATGTTTTCGTAACTATAAAAATCTACCGAAATATATCAATTCTATTCATTAGCTATTTTATACGGTAAATATTAGCTTGTCCTACGGAATTAATATTAAAATATTTGTAGGTAGTTCCTAAAACGGTATGTGGCCGGTTTGAGGTTATGTCGGAACCTCGTGGCAGATGGGGGCCTTTAATGTAAAGGAATGGTCTTACTTGTGATATCGATGGTCAGTCGTCTGGTGCAGCTTGCTATACTTTCGGTCCCAAGCAAGGTTTCACAAGGGTAAGCGGCAAATAATCCTTAATTAGTGAGGGGGGTTGATCCTGGGGTAATCAGTCTTGATAAAATCCTTCTGTCTTGCCTGTAGAATACGAACTGGTACTAGCAAGTTAAGCAGGAGGTGCGGTAGATTAGCTATAAGCGATAGCGAAGATAGCTTGAAGAAGAAAGAAGAGCCGTAAAGTATTAGAAGGTGACTCGGAAAGTTCCCAGATAATTAAAAGGAGGTTTGAAAGAGGGATTTCCATAAGCCATACATATAAATAGCCTTATAAACTATAGGTAAGCCAAGAAAGCTGTCTTATTTAATTTTAAGGACTCACCTGGAGCTGTTGGGCGACCTTTTTAGTTGTAAATTCAGTCAATAAATATATTTAAATCCACCAAAAAGGTGATTTAAACCACAACGATTTATTTGGTATATTTTACTAACTGATTTAATCGTTTTTAGCTCAACGTTCAGATCCTACAAACAGTAGAACATATGGCACATGTTACCACAAAGCTGAGCTTATAAAAACTGACTCAAGGAAGTTTCCCAAGATGGTAGAAAATCCATGTAAGTCAATAAAAGGTCTTTAATAGTCAAGGTTAACAGGACAAAGTCTGGTAAGAGTGTGACCCTTATTGTTAAAAGAAGAATTTGACATGTGTGGATGTCATAAAATAAATGTAAACAAATAATAACATGTACTTATAGATATCAGAGATTTAAAAGAGTTATGTGTACTATTTTGTGTAGTAAAATACAGTTCTTTGGACTTTAAAGTATTCACTAGATGTAATCAGGCTGACAAATATAAGACAAAAGGTTAGAATGGGTTTTAATGTAAAATAAAATACTAAATTAGGATCCTTACGATTCAAGTTTAGAATTTAGTAAATCGATCGATTATATCCCCAGTAGGAGTAAATAAATAGGGAAAATATAGGACACAATATATATAAAAAGAGAATAGAGCTAAAATAGAATAATGTAGAATAGATTAGGCTTAGAATAATTTAGGGTAGCGTAGAATAGGTTAGAAGTAGAGTAGTGTAAATAGTTAAGCGTAAAATAGTGATAGAATAGATTAAGATAGAATAGTCTAAGATAGAATAGTTTAGTTTAGGATAGTCTAAGATAGAATAGTTTAGGATAAAATAGTATATATTAGGCTAGAATTAGATATAAATTTAGTATAATCAATAACAAAATAAAAAAAAACTATTTATTGTTTACACACTTTGCTGTTTTGGCTAAACTATTCTAGATAGAATTTTTGACCCGTAACAAAGCGTCTTCTATAGTTTCTTTAATCATAGAGTTTCTTCTGAAATTTCTTCTTTAGAAAACACAGTTTCTTTTGAGTTGCTTCAATATATCAGAAACTGTCGAGCTTGCTATACTAAGGAAACAGGTGAGACAAAAATTTAATAAGGCTAAAATAACTGGCGAATGGGAACTATATAGAACCATACGCACCTGTTACAACATAGCCTTTTGAAAAGTCAAGAGAGAGTCTTGGAGAAGGCACTGTGAGCAGATAGCAAACACTCAAGAATGTGCCAGGCTCCAAAAAATTCTCTCAAAAGACACACAACACACAATAAACACCTTTAAGAATGAACTGGGGGAGTACACAATCACAGGGAAGGAAACAGTAAAGGACCTCTTCAGGGTTCACTTCCCTGGTGCACAAACCATAGCACACACACCGGCTAACCGAAATCTAAACGGACTGGAAGCTCATAATAGAGTCAACAGGGAAGATTGGAGGATGGCCAAACAAGTGGTGAACTATGATAAACTGAAATGGGCAATTAGCTCATTCGAACCATATAAATCACCAGGCATGGAAGGGATTTATCCAATAATGTTACAAAGAGGTCCTGATATTTTATACAGCAGACTCTGTAACATACTCAGAAGTAGCCTGGCCTTTGGACACACCAAAAGCATGGATAAATATTAGGGTAACTTTTATACCAAAACCTGGGAAAATGGGACAGGAAACGGCAAAGTCCCTAAGACCAATAAGTCTTATGTCCTTTGTACTTAAGACTGGAAAAACTGCTAGATAGGCATATTAGAGACGGGATATTGGTTCAGAGGCCAATATACCAAGACCAATACGCCTATAGTGCAGGGAAATCAACTGAAACAGCTCTCCATCAATTAATAAAAAGGGTGGAGAACACACTGGAAAACAAGAAGGTAATGCTGGGAACATTCTTGATTATCGAGGGTGCATTTGACAATACCTTCGTTGAATCGATCATTAAATCTCTCAAACACAGAGGAATCGAGGACGTATGCGTGTCCTGGATCGATTTTATGTTAAGGGAGAGGACTATATACACAACCCTTATGGGAGAGACAATAGCGGCACTGGTAGCGAGAGGTTGTTCGAAGGGTGGAGTGCTGTCTCCATGTGGAACCTTGTAGTGGACGGGCTGCTTAGGGCTCTCAAAGATAAGGGACATATAACACTGGGATATGCCGATGATCTAGTGATCATGGCACAGGGAAAATACAACATTATAGTAAGATATCGAATGCAAGAGGCTCTAAATATAGTAACAAAATGGACAGAGGCGGAAGGACTAAACATAAGCCCAAACAAATCTGACATAATTGCATTCACCCGCAGGAGGAAATTGGAGGGACTAGGGCCTCTAAACCTAAGAGGTGCAGGCATCCAGCTTAAGGGGGAGGTAAAATATCTCGGGGTTATGATTGACTCGAGACTTACCTGGAACCAGCACCTAGAACGAACAACAAGGAGAGCGGAAACCTCGTTAATGATGGCAAGGCGATCCTTTGAAAAAAAATGGGGGTTAAAACCAGACATGGTATATTGGCTTTATAACATGGTGGTGACACAATAATAACATACGCAGCTTTGGTGTGGTGGCCAAAGACACAGCAAAGGAAAGCAATAACGAGGCTAAGCAAGGTACAAAGACTTGCCTGCCTCGGAATAACGGGGGCAATGAAAACAACCCCCACTGCTGCAATGGACTCCCACCTCTTCACTATGTGATACAAGGGGAGGCAAGATTAGGTGCTTACAGATTAGGGAATACACTGGGAAATCATGACATTAGGCCAGGTCACATGCATATCTCAAGGTTAGCAACAGGAGACGTGCTAAACATGAGATCAGACCACATAACCAAGAGGTACTCTTTTAAAACTCCATTTGAGGTTTTAATACAGGAAAGAGCGGAGATCATCATAAGGGAACCCAATGCCCAACGACAGGAACAAACCTGGTATACAGACGGGTCTAAGACTGCGGAAGGCACTAAGGCAGGAAGTATTCTCCAAAAACCCTGATACTAATCATAGCTATGCTATAGGAATACATTCCTCGGTCTTTCAGGCCGAGGTATACGCAATTTTGCAATGTGCAAAAACGAACAATGAAAGAGCTGTCGAAAATCAGCATATTCAAATAATGTCAGACAGCCAAGCGGCATTTAAGGCCACATCGAGTCAGAAAGTTACGTCGAAGCTAGTGTGGACATGCATCGAAGAACTAAGAACACTGGCAGAGCGAAATAGTGTAAAACTATTTTGGGTGCCAGGTCACCAAGGGATCTAAGGCAACGAAAAGGCTGACGAACTTGCAAAAAGAGGGTCAGAAGAAACACCGTTGAAAGTGATAACAGGGTTCATGACTAGGCACGCCCCAGTAAAGAAACACTTGAACAAAATTGGCATGTACAATGGGGAACCCATATGCCGACTATGTCTCGGGAAACCAGAAACGGCCAAACACATACTGTGCGAATGCGAAGCTCTAGATCGCAAAAGACAGGTTTTTTTTGGACAACCACAGTTTGATCCAACAACGTATAGAACCCACTCACCCAAGGATCTGTACAAACTTGTACAAGGTACAAAGGTGACAGAGTGGGTGCTATGAACTAACATCAGGTAAAATACAATAAGCCAATAGGCTTCAGTGTTATTCGGAGACACATAGTCAGACGATTTGGAGTGAGGGTAGCCATATGTGGGTAGTAGGGATTAAGTGTAAACCTTTACACTTAATAGTCAGACGAGCCCAGGAGAAAAAAAAAACGAAAAACTGTCGAGCTGATTACTTGTATACTTAATCAGTTTTCGACGTTGTGAGATAAGTGGTTAATATTTTACTACTACTACTACTACTTCATGAACAAAATGCTCTTTCGTAAAAAAAATATATCCCCGCCGCTGTATAGCGAACGACTAAAGTTTAATCGCAATGAGCAAATCAAAGCAATAACTGTCAAAAGCGTCGACAATTGATCCGACAAATCAACCGGCAATCATATAAAGTGTTGCCCACATTCGTCATGATTTGTGGGCATTCCTTTCGATTATTAATTTGTCAAAATTTTGCAATCGAAATCGCATTGAGATACAGGTATAAATAAATTCAATAGGTTTTATTTTAAGTCGCTTTTTATGCTAATCCAACAGAATTGGTTCATAGTTGCGTAAGAGATGTCGTTAGAAGAAATTATAAATACGTCAGTTGGAGCATTAAACATTAAGAAATATATTAGTGTGTGAAAATTTATAATTTTTAATAAAAATTATGCTAAGCGTTTTCGGTTTTACAAAGCCATCAGTTTACATCCTAAAAGATGTTATATGTTATTAGATACCACCACAGTAAATCTTAAACAAAAAATAAACATATGGACTGAGTACGATAGTAGGAAAGAAAACTAAAGATACTTCATAGCTCACAAAGTCATATAAAAAATCTACCTGTTTCGAAGTAGATTACTTCATCTTCAGACACACCTAAATGGATAATCATGGAGTCAAAGAATTATTATATAAAAATATTTAATACCGAAAATTAAAATTGAACAGAATAAAACAATTAAGGGTGAAGACAAGATTAATAATAATTTAACTTACCATGATATCCATTATGGATTAGCTACAAAGGTTAAAATAAAAAGTAGGTGAAAAGGGACAGCGTCTACATATATTAGGTTTTTTTTTTTGTCTAAAACAGTAAAAGGAAAGGTGCCTCTTTAACGCAAAAAAATTTCAATAGTCAATTAAATATAAAAAAATTTAAAAAATACATTTAAATTTAAAAAAAAATTATAAACGTGATAAAATTTACATATACATAGAAAGATATAAACAATATATACAAATCTAAAAAATTCCCTGTAGATATCGCTTTTCGTTTTTGATGTACGATTTTTTATTAAAATTTTATTAATATCAACCTCCCGATTGGTTTTGTCCCCTTATAGATCTTATTTTTCGCTAACAATTTTAAGATAATATAGTTTTTATTTCAGAATTAGGATTTTTTGCAATATTTCAACACTTTTCAGAATCACTAGACTTCATTCCTTTAAAGGGCTTGATTTTTACTAAAAATTTCATGTTGAGATCGCTTCTGGTGTTTAATTTCTATTTTTTTTGTTTCAACCCCCCCTTAACCCCCTATTTTGTGTACATTTTTTTTTAAATCAATAGGCTTGATTTTCCTGAAGATTTCAATTTTATATATATATATCGGTTTTTATTTTTTATTCAATTTTATTTCATTTCCTTTTAGAGCTTAATTTTTACTAAAAATGTCATGTTGATATTGTTTATCATTTTTGATTTGTTTTATTCATTTTTTTTTGAGGGGGTTAAAGCCCACCATTTTTAATCAAATTTTACTCGTATTCAAAATCAAAGGGCTTTTCCGTCTATTTAAAAATATATTTTTATTATGATTAAATATTTTCCATAATGACATATTTTCTTTGTACTTTCATTTTACATTAAGAAATAGTTCTTCCTGGAACTAAAACTGAATGGTTGAATCTGCAACTGGATCCTCTTTTACAATTTCCAGTTGCATGGGAGTAACAAGGGATGGTTTTGATTGAAACCTGGACCCTGGGCGAATGGCTGCAGACCAGTATTTGGACCTCAAAATCTCGGAAGATTACTTCCAGCATGTTTCTAATGATCCTCCAATTTAACTGGTTTGCTCTTCATCCTTGGCATGGCTAGTTTCTGTACATTGGACTCCAATACGTGCTTCCTCAGACTAAGTAATGCTTCCCATACATCATTATAGATGGATCGATCTCGGAAGGTAATCTTTGTTACGAAATAGAAAAGATAACGCGATCCATCTTGAAGTTTTAATGTTTTTCCAGGGGGTGGGAACTGATCTTGAAGTTCTGGCAATCCACCAAGCTTCTTCCGGAACACATATGTTAGACCTCGAGCGTCGTTGATATTGGCGGAAGTGCTATGGACCAGCGAGTAGTCTTTAGGAACCGTGAGCAGATTCTGTTGTTGCTCGGTTGTAACACTATGTCTTGCTTTTCCGGTACCTCCATATATACTCATAAATTCTTCAAAGACAAGGTCAGGTGTTTCTTGAAACTGGTTTACTTCTTTTTCCTCGTCATGGTCACCCTCAAATGGCGCCAGCTGGTTTTAATGCACTACTTTTGGAATTTTACTTATACGGTAGATGACATCATTGATTTTTTTCTTGAGGAGATACAGCCTTCCCAAGTCTTTCGAAGCTTCGGAGAATAACCCTTTTGTCTTTTTGGGTTATGGAGCCAGACTTTGTCGCCTCGAAACATCCTTCTGTGGCTTGGGTATCGTATTGCTTCTTTATCCTGTCGCTGGCGATTTGAAGATGCAAGCGAACTAACTCATGTCTATTTTTCGTCGTAGTTGGATCACATAATCTTCACTGGCAATGTCTTCTTCGGGTCGGCATTCAAACTCGAGTTCGCATGGTAGTCTTATCTCGCACCCTAACAGGATTTTTGCTGGTGTTTGGTATGTAGATTCATTGACAGCGGATCAATATGCCATTGTGAAGGGCGAAATATACTAACCCCAATCTCGCTGATGGTTGGAAACTACTTTTGACAAGTATTTGCCGATGGTCTTATTCATTGGCTCTACCATTCCATCTGACTGTGGGTGCAATGCCGTATTTGTGGTTTTCTTCATGCCCAGTCTGTCACAGATTCCTCGAAAAAGCTGGCTTTCAAAATTTCTGCCTTGGTCACTGTGGATCTCCAAAAGCACTCTAAATAAATTCTTTTATTAACACGTCTGCAACAGTTGGAACATTTGGAATGGCGTAGACTTCCACCCACTTCGTGAAATAATCCATAACCACCATAATGTATTGCTTCATGGGGGCCTTCCTTCTTCGTTGGGGTCTATTACTCATAGCACAGGTGGTACATTTCTTACACCAGTCCTTTACATCATCGGAACTGTTCATCCAATAAAACCTTTCACAATATCTCTGAAGAAATTTCTTAACACCGAGATGTCCTCCTGATGGACTGTCGTGTAACTGACGAAGTACTTTGGCTACTCTAGTCTTTGGCATGACCAGCTGTCTTCTGTTTTCGGAACCATCATCATTCTCTAGTACTAGCTTTAATAAGAGAGTTTCGTTAGTTCTTGCCAAGTAGGTCGACGACTTTCCTCTTTCCATTGTCGAATCTGCTTTAAAATGGAATCGATTTCTGGTTCTTCTCTAAGTTTGACAAGGGCCCACTCATCGTTGACAACAGTTGTTCTTCGTACTGTAACTTTTTTAGCAGATGTGGTCAACCTCTTTATAATCAGATTTCATTTACCAACACCTTCTTTGCACTTCGAAGGTTCCACCATAACAGGTGTTCCTTTCTCTACAGTTCCCTGCAACCGCGTTACTCTTATAGTTTCACATCTATCAGGCACCACCGTTCCTTCCTTTACATCAACCGGCACGGTTTTTTGATTCGTAGTGTTCTTAAGGCTTCTGCGCGAACTGCTTACGTTTCCCATTTCACCGCAATTCTAGCACGTAATAGTCTTCGGTTGATTCTTAATAAGGCTTTTTATCATTTGAAACAATTGGTCGAATTTATTTCCCCATTCTTCCTCTTTTACAGTTCCTACTTCACTCTATCCTCCAGAAGCCAGCGCATCTGCTTCATATTCAAGAGCAGCGGACAAGACATCGACCAATGTTTTGTGACGCAGTCCATTAACAAATGCTTGAACAGCCAAATATTCAGTCATGTATTCCGGAACTAATGGGTAGGCAAATCGCACCATCTTCGCAATATCTAATTCAAATTCTTGAAGATTCTCATCACGTTTCTGTTTACGATTCTTCAACTGTAATTGGTACACCTGATCCAAGGGTTCGTGATCATATCGCATGTTTAATCTCTTTTTAAGTTGTTCGAACTGTTTAAGGTAGTTGGTCCATGACATCTTTAACACGAGCAGAGTTTCCAGCTCCTTTCAATTTCAACTTTGATTTCACCTCATGGCACTTTATTTCACCGTCCTTGGCCTGGTCTATGTATCCCATTTCTTGTAACTTCTTTTCCATTCCTTTTATTTTCTTCTGTACAGAAAACATCTTGTTTTCCACATCAGCAGAAATTTCATTTTTTAGTGAAGATATATTGGAAGAAATTTTATCTTTTAAAGAAGAGATTTTGTTTCCCAAATTGGAATAAATTTCGGTTTTTAAAGATGATATGCCAGAAGATACTTTGTCTTCTAAGTAAGAAATGTCAAGACGAAACTTTACTTTCTAAGAAAGTAATGTCTGAAGAAACTGTACTTTCTAAGGAGAAAATATCTGAAGAAACTTTAGTTTCTAATGAAGAAATGAAAAGAAATATCCGTTTTCATGGAAGAAATTATAGAAGACGCATCATCAGAAAATAGATTCGTTTCCGGATCCAAACCTTCACTTTCTAGTGCTTCTTTAAGCCTCTTTGCCAGCTCTGCTTCCTTCCCTGTCGTCTCCAGCTCACGTTCTTCTAATTCCCGACGTAACTCCGTCACTTTTAAATCATACAGTTTTTTAGCCATTTTGTCCACTATTTCTTTACAATCACACTTCTGACACCAATGTAACGATAGTTTAATTTATTTATAGTTTATTTATTTAAAACCCTTTATGTACAATTTATTTATAACGTACTAATTAATTTATATAATACTTAGGCACTATTATAACTCACAATTCTAATTTATTTATTACAATTTATTTTTTTGTCCAACAATTCATTCTCTTGTCCGTCGAAGAACTCGCGCTATTTATATAAAGCCAGCTCTGTACTAGAACTCTCTAGGCTTTTCAGAACGATCGAAAACTACCTTTTTATGACTCATTCGCCGCATAGAGACCAATCCGGTAGTTTCTCGAAGCGGTGCGTTTGTCTCTATATGGCCAGCGCTAGATTTCATACCGCGAGCAAGGAGTAAACAAAGCCCAGGGTTGGCTTTTGCGCAACATTACATTTTGAGAGACACTTTTTGTATATAAAGATAGTTCTCCTTGCATCTAACATCCATAGTCCCCTTATAAAGTTTGATTTTTTAATTTTAAATTTGGATATAGATTTTCGTTTTTGACTTATCGTGCGGATAAAAACGTGACTGGACGGACGGACGGACGGACGAAACCAAGTGCATAATACTCTTCAGAGACTACTGTGTAAAGAGTATAACAAAATTTGTTTATAAATAGAGAAACAAAGTGCTGTATCTGGCGAGTATAATAAAACACAGTATTATATTGGGGAGATGGAAGTGGAGCTTGTTATCCATGAAGGTGATGTCTAATACACGAACATTACTTCTAGACCATGAAGGTGAGATTTTAGTGATGAACCCCCATGCAAGGACTCCAAAAAAAGATGATTTTCCATAAAGGAAAAGTATAATATTTTTAAATAATTTTCAGATAAAGAATCTTTTAGATTTATAAATTTAAAATGATCTACATCCTAATTTACTTATTAGCTAAGATATATGTGTATGTGCTATTTCATATTGCTATCGATAATTACACCTAAATATTTGTTGTTTTTTTTTCATTTAATATGAAAAGTGAGTTGGTGATATTTAGACGAAGGGAGAACCACTAGAGGAATAACAGATAAATGGCAAGTAATTAGTTATGCTTATATTAATATATAAATAATTCCCAATTATTTGCTTTTAGAATATAGCAGAATCATCTGCGAATCCAATAACGTTTCCATTGGTGTTTAAAGAAAACAAGCCATTAATATATATGTTGAACAAAATAGGACCAAGTACAGAACCTAGCGGTACCCCATATTCAATAATCCTTGCACTGCTGACTACATAATCGATTCTTACAGTCTGTTGTCTATTGATAAGGTAACTTTTAAAAATATTAAGATAATTATTTCGAATACCAATATCTTTAAAGTACTGTAGGAGAAGATGATAACTAACTGTGTCAAACGCTTTTGAAAGATTACAGTGGTTCACTACTTGTGCAGTTAAAGCAATAACGACGTCTTGTGTAGATGTTTTCTCTCTAAAACCAAACTGTTGTTTGAAGAGTATTTCATATTTGTTTAGGTATGAAACTACTCTATATTTAATTAAATTTTCAGTAATTGCTGATGTTGGTTATATTGCCTTTTTTGCAATGGAATAACATGATTATTTAAAAGATTATTGGTATATCAAGTGTTCTATACATTAAATATATGTAAATGGTTTTAAAATGTAATTAGAGATTAATTTGTTTCATCCTTTATTGTATCGATCCCAACGGATATTCCATTTTTTTAATTAAAAAAATATAATATTTTTTATCTCATCCTGTTCTAATAGTGCAAACACAAATGAATTAGGAATAGATTTTCAAGTAGGTTTAAAATTTGTATCGCCTTTTATTTGCTTTGCTAATGTTTTGTCAATTTCGCTATAACTTTTATTAAATTCATTAGCAATGTTAATTTTTTTCACCAATATTTCATTTGTCTCTAAACTTTTTATTTTTAATTTTTGTAATAATTTGTGACAATTCATAAATGTTTTAATCAGAGATTGTAATATTATAACTCATTACTATAGGAGCTCAATTTCGTTTTCGATTTCCAAGGTTTGCTTAGCTGTAAAAATATAGCCGTTTACTTATCATTTGTCACTTTTTATATAACGCGTGCTAGTTGTTGCTTTTATTTTCTTTAGATGTCTCCTTAAAATTATAATTTCGCACTAAATTCAAAGAAACTTCGCTTAATCCAGAGCAACGCATCAGTTGCAGTAATAATATCATCAATTATTGACAGTAGTGTCGTATTTGAACAATAGTCGCCTTTAAAGCCACACTGATTCGATGCAATTATGCGATTATTAACCAAATAACAATGTTGTTCTGACTCTGGTATCATTCTGTTAGTTAATTAGGGATAGTACGACGTTTAGCAAAGATCAATATTAAAATATTTGCAGAAAACAGGCATGACGTTTACTACAATTGATTAAGATATAATATTGTTACGCTGGTTTTTGGTATCAAAATTTATTTCAGTTCAACTTTACAATAACTCAATTCAACTTTAATAATAACAATACAATTGATAACATTAACATGTAACGTCTATCATAAAACTGAAACTCTGACGTCAGGTCGTCGACTTATATAGCTTGCTTGACCTTCCCGAACCTTCTCGAACTGTCATCTAGAATGTTCTTGACGGGTAATGACATTTCTGGAATATTCTATCTTCTTTTACTTGTACTTTTACTTATGATGACTGCAGCACACTATAGAGCGATGAGTAACATTCCACTTCTTTGTCTATCTGTACGTTTTTATGATAGCCGCAGGCTACTGCAGGGTGCTGCGTAACAATATCAACATTAGTTGAGTATTATATTGCATTAAGCGCCACTAATCGCGCGTTTGCGTTTTGCTTCTAGTTTGACGAAATTGGTGTCAAATGAAAGCTGACAGTCTCTTATTTAACAATATTTAGGGTTACCTTTTTTGCACGTACTCCAAAAATGAAGCACCAAAGTTTGTTGTTATTTTGAAGTATACTAAAACCAAAACAAACTATAGATCTGCCAACAACGATCCGAAACTAATCATTGACACCAGAGTTCTGCGCAGTAGATTTTTTAGATCGCCAAATTCATATTGCACACAATCCTGGTGGCAATGACTGGTTTCTGATCGTTGTTGGAACACACCTTATGATTACACAGTGTCTTCAATTCAGCCTAAAATAATCAGTCTCTTCGAGTGTTGCGGTCGTCTCCTCTTCGTCTTTTCTTCACGTGGTAATTTTTGTGAGATTTGAACTGTACAGTCAGTCCAAAACTGAAAGTGCAGATAAAATAAAATAATTGAAAAAGCTGAAAAGAAAAGAAGTGTGTCCAATCCTGGTAATGAACCAGGATCTCCGAGTTTACTTATCAATACCTTTACGAATTAGGCCACCAGGGCACATACTCTAATCGGTACATATATTCTCTTCTCTCTCAGCTCTCTCAATCCTCCCTAATGCCACCAATGTAGCATTAGTAAGGACAATTCTGCCGTCGTAGCTGCGGTGCTTTAATTGGTAAACGTATCGAGGAATACATTAAGAGTTCCAGGTTAGATCACAGGCTTGTGCCAAATTTTCTTTTTTTTTTAGTTTGATTTCATCTTGGTGTTGTGGGGATGAATTACTTAACTCCATTTGAACATTTCCAAATGCATCCTTTAGTTTTAGGATTTTTAACCTTTCGGTATTGTAGAAAGACTGACGAAGTTTTCTTTTGTTAGATACGAACGTAAAGGGTGAGAATCTTGCCTTTAAATCAGAACCTGTAGGCTTGCAGGCAGGGCCGCCGAGAGCCGCCAGGTGGGGCCCCGGTACAATTTTGCAGGTCGGGCTCCGCGACAACAATTTTATAAAAACATTAAGCCTTTTCAAGATAAAATTTCTCAAAAAAGGGTCCTCCCTCTTCTGCTTTTGTGGTGAACTTCTAAAAAAATCAAAAATGTCCTCACCTAAAGCTGCCGGGCCCCCCTTACGTCGCTGCTGGGCCCCCACTTGAGCCCGGGCTCCGGGAATTAGTCTTGGCTATCCCTCCTCTCGTCGGCCCTGCTTGCAGGCTATAATTGAGCGTGAAGGGTCCCATTAGATTATCCTAACAGATACATTAGACAAAACCACCTATTTTTTAGGTGTTCCGTCACTCCTAGAACTAATGCTCTATAATTTTGATTCACCTTGTATATAAATCAGAAACAAATTATTGATGAAAACTCTAATAAAAGTAGCATGTAGTAACAGTACCTACCACCGCGAATCCAAATACCATTCACGTGAAGATTTTCAAGATCATTGTGATAACGATCAATCTTCAGCCCAAGATGGAATTTCTTCATTTATTTATGTGTGTTTTACGGGCTACGGACACGCCTCATTGGCTATGACATAATCCGAAATAAAAACAGAAAGTGATTTCAGGCGGCCTTGAAATGCGCGCAGGTAGCACGGCTATTGTTAAATAATGTAGAGCCAGCGTTGCCAGATTTAGAAAAGAGTCAAATATTTAGGTAAATCTTTTTTTTCAATGGGACATGTTCACATATAACATATACTGTTTTATAAATCATATTGTAATAGTCATTAAACAAGTTATTTTAAATAATTAGTTTGTTAAGAAAGCCAAAAGTTTTTAAATACCATTTATAATTTAAAATATGTACGTCATCGGAAATAGACCAATCAGCTTGTGTGGAGGTTCTGTTTATTATACAGAACCAAGCCAATGAACAAACCAACACATAGAAGGCTTGTTCTGGTTTCTTCATGTGATCGTCCGAGATCCAGTGAAACAGTTGAATACTCAATTGTGTGCAGTGTAAAACTTTTTAACTTTCCATTGGTCATCTAGTACTCGGACAGTTTTCAAATTATTTCTGAAGAACCAGAAGAGACCTAGAATGTCGAAGTGAACGCACATCTTAGTAACACTTGAAGATTGACACCACCTAACCTAACATTCGTTGTTGTCGTCCCATTGTAAACCAAGATATGATTACTGTATTTTTTTAACAATACTCAGTTTATAAGTGCCGAAGTTTAGAATGTTAAGACACAAAGGTATGTAGCACTTTATTTATAATTTGTTTTAATAGTAGGTACAGTTTATATAGGGAAATACACCTTATAGCAAAACATATTTAACTCAGGTCATTAGAGTTATTAAATAGTAATTTTTTTTTCCAAAATAAACATTTTACCTTTACCGTGTTGTTATATTTTAGGATGGCCTCATTTATATGTATAAGGAAAAAATATTTTTTTTATAATATATTAGCTTACATTGATATCCACAAATATAACACTAAAAATTGGGACGATATATCTGTACCTTGAAGCAACAAGGGCCAATCTCTAATTTGAGCAAGAGAGCGACGTTCAAAGTTGTACTGTTGGTATTATTTCTATAATTAGAAGTAAAAGTATAAATATTATGTATTACCAGAGAAATAGCAAATTTGTTATTTTATAAAATGAATCAATACATTTTAGTCTTTTACTCTTGAAAATTAATAAAAAATAACATCTTAAACTATATAGAAGGGTAGTGCACCAGTTTGTATTTTATGAAATAATTTGGAACATATAAAAGTAATAAAAATTGACAAAAAAAATGGGAAACCATAAAATGTACTCCTGACAATACTAAAAAAATTATCACCATTAAATATTTTATTATTTTTAGATCTGCCAAGCAAGTATATGGAGATACTACGAGTTACCATGAATAACTTACGAGAAGGAGATATTTGCACAACAAACGGAATAATTACACCTGAACATAAAATATTTTGGATTGCTTCTTCCGCATTTGAAGTAAATAATGAATTAGAAATTACAGAAGTTGTATTTGATAATCAATCTTCAGAGAATATTTTAATTTGTGCAACTGCATTCTGAGAGGAGGCTATTTTTAAATGTTTTAATTGCACGTTATTGTTATATTTTTTGTTATTTGTAAATAAAGTGTTTTTTTACTTGGTTTATCTTATTCAGGTACTTTTATTTTTTATTAATAGGTTAATAAATAATATTTTCACAGATTTTACATTTTTGTCTGTATGTAATTATTATATTCTCTGAAATGTGATAAATTAATAAAAAAAAAACAGAAACACAATAAAACAAATTAATATTTAGTCTTGCAAAGTAAACTTACTTGCTTACAATTCACACAGAAATGTAAAATGTTTATGTAAGCTACACTTTCCTTCTCATAAATATCTAACTATTTTAAAAACACTAATGGGCAATCCTAAATATACCTTCGGTTTATTTTTAATTATTTTCATTGTTTTTGAAGATCGTGCTCATTATTATTAAGTCCCTCTGAATCAGATATTAAAGATGTTTCTTCTGATTCAGACAAAACTTTCAGGAGGTTCTGGATATTCTTGCAAAAAGGTTTTTAGGTCATACACTTTCGAACTTATAGTAGGCTTCATTTTTAGTTTTCCTGCAAAGGAAACAATGTCAGAAATTGCTGCTGCATCTTGAAGATCCGATGTATTTCTATTAAATAGAGACGGAAAACACCTCTAGTAGGTTAATTTCTTTGTCAGTCAACTTTTTAGAAGATATTTTTTTCATGTTTTCTATTTTTTGCAGAATCGGTGAGCTGGCTCTTGTGTGGTAAATAACAAAAACTTTGGAGACATTTGCGTGGTACTACCTACTTCTTAATCACTTCTTAATCATTTAAAAAATTAACAGTTTTCAAAATTGTCTGGTATCTAAAAAAAAAAAAAATATCGTTACTACAATGGTAGATATTTAAAGTCTAATAAATTACAATAAAACGTTTTCAGTATGTCCGTGTGTCCTACTATAGCTTCTTTTTTTTTCAGATTTCTAGCAACACTAATAAATATTTTTAATAATAAATGTGAATCGTTAGTGAATCATTATCACATATTGGTGGAAAACACTTTTTCGTACTCATAATATTTATAAAAACGTACAAAATTAAACACATAATTTTTAAATTCCAAATACAAATTCTTGATCGAAAGTATTGACAGATGACTAATACAGTGCTGTCGCATTGCCATTTTCTTGTTTATTAGGTGACGTTTTTTAAAACAATAAAACTATAAATATGGTGAAAGTATAAACATAAATAATACTTTAAAAGTCAAGCAAGAAGGTCTACACAAACGAACATAATATATTACTTCTCTTATACCGTCTAACCGGCAACGTTGTGTCGCTAGTTTCTATTGGTCTATTCCCGGCTACGTCATAAATTTTAAAAAATTAATAACTCTGGCAAATGGAGAGATAAAAAAATTAAAAGTAGCTTTATTTTTAGCTGTATTATTCATAAAGAAAATTCTAAAATTTTTGAACAAGCCCCATTAGTATAAGGTTATTTATTATAGAGAAAGCAAAACGAGAAGTCAGTTATACTAGATTCGGTATAAAATCCAATGCTAGTAATCGATTTCGCGTTTAATTTTAGGTCGCCACAATCATACATAGTTGCCAAATTACCAAAATAACAGGGGAACTCTGAATTTAGTAGGAATAAATTTTGCGCAAGAAGTTTGAAGCGGCGAAGGAAAAGTTTTGGCATAGATTAAAGATGTCCAACGAACAACATTTTATTTAGGCTTTACGCAATTTGCAATAAAAAGTAATTATGTTTTGTTAGTTTATAAACATATATTTTTAAAAGAAGTTAAAATAGTTAGAATCCTCAGATAACCAATATTAAAAAACACACGACAGTTTAAAACTCAAATAAAATTTAACAACTCATGCTCACCTGTACTGGACAGCCTAATTTTAGTAATGCCATAAACCAAAATGTAATAGATCTATTACAATTGTAATGCCGATGCCATATATGAATTCAGCGACCCAAAAGACCCCCGGGGCTGGGTTTCTCTCCTTCTCCGCGTGAATTTCGGGAGAGTCCCACGGAGATGACGTCATCGGTGTTCCTGAGCTCTAGGTTGGCTGTGGGTCAATTTGAACATCATAATCGTGATCGGCGACCACGAAAACCCCCAGGAATCCGATACGGGTCCACTTCTGACTCTTTTTTTTATTCTTTAATCTTCCAAAAGTTGCC
Source organism: Psylliodes chrysocephalus (assembly GCA_927349885.1). Lineage (NCBI taxonomy): Eukaryota > Metazoa > Arthropoda > Insecta > Coleoptera > Chrysomelidae > Psylliodes > Psylliodes chrysocephalus. Next base: position 16,483,191 of record OV651824.1, read on the forward strand.
TTAAAAAATATATTTTTTGAATGCATTTTCGGCTGCAGCAATGCAATTTCCGGTTTGTATAAGATAAAAAGTAGGGAAACTTTTTCCAAAAAATGTTTGGAAGCAAATGCAAAAAACCGCATTCCGATCCGTCTTAGTCTAAAAAAATCCGAACTTTTTTGCTTCAATGCTTCGATTATATAGAGAACCAAGCAAATAAGTTTTCATGATCTTCTGTAGGATTCGAAACCCGTGTGTTTCTGAACCACAAAATTTCTCGCAAATGAATGCGCCACCGATCCGATGATGAAGTTCAGTAAACATAATTGTTATTATACTAATACAATATTCAGAATTTTAATAATTTTTGTTAATATTTTTAAGGTTAAATAACTGAATATAAAACTATTTTTGAGTTAATTTTTTTGCAGATTTATATTCCAAATTGTGCAAGAAAACAAACAATCTCAACATCGAAGACCAACAAATTGAACAAAAAAAAACTAATTCTAAAACAATTTATGAGTTGTATAATTATCAGAAAACTATCAAAGAAATATGGCTTTACTTTAAAATATTAAATAAAACAAGTTTTATGTATACAAGTTTTACAATAATAGTTATACAGGGTATTGCATGATGTATGGTATAAACTTAACTATATTCCTGAGTTCATTTCAACCAAAAAGGCTCATATGAACAAATATCCAGTTATCCAAGGTTACCGACCAGAACCATTCAAAGATCAGAAAATAAATTAACGTAGATTGCCATGTTTTTAAAATTTTTGGTTGTTTATAAACAATTAAAGGGGTGAATGGCAGAAGGGGTTCTCTAACATTTTGTCAAAAATTGACTTTTATATCTAAACGAAGGTATTATGTCGATATCTACAACCAAAAAAAATTCTCTACTATTTAGTTAAGAAAATATTTGAATATTTCTGAATACATTGTTTACAGAAAAAGGTGTTATCTGCCTATTAATGTTGATAAATATAGACTTTTTAAATCTACATAAATGTAATCTACAAATCCTAATAGAGGACAAAAAACTACAATTTGGAATTTAAATATTTTATAATAAGAGAGTAATTTCAGATTCAACATTTAAAACTTTGCGGACTGTTTTCTCAAAATAATAATTTTGTTAGATAACACCTTCTGCCATTTACCTCTTCAATTATTATAAGCGTTAGTTGACTAGGCAGTCAACTAAGTTTTCTGTTTGTGATAAATTTAAATGTACAATAAGCTTGTGCTGTTTTCGAATGTGGACTATTCCGTCATATTATACCAGTACATTTATGTTCAAAATCACCAAACATTCAGTGCTGTGTTTCGACACACGAACACACATGGCATACTACATTTATCTTCTGTCTTTTGACCGCTTGTAGCTCGGTTACCATAGACCCATTGTTCATAGGTAATTTTTTGCTTGAAATAAACAATGCGCTATTTAAGTTTGTACAGTACGTCATACGTACGTCACCTTAAATATTTTTTTTATTAATATATTATTTTATATTACTTTAAAAAGTGTTGAGAGATCAAAAACTCACTGCAAATGTTACATAATATTGTTTGTGTTTAACCGTGAATGGGCCACATTTTCAACAATTGTTGAATTAATTAATTTTTCTTTATATTTTGGTAATTAACTTTGGTAATAAACTTTGGTAAGAAACTTTAGTAACAAACTTTAGTAATAAATTTTAGTAATAAACTTTAGTAATAAATTTTAGTATTAAACTTTAATAATAAACTTTAGTAATACACTTTAGTAATACACCTTAGTAATAAACTTTAGTAATAAACTTTAGTAGTAAACTTTAGTAATAAACTTTAGTAATAAACTTTAGCAATAAACTTTAGTAATAAACTTTAGTAATAAACTTTAGTAATAAACTTTAGTAATAAACTTTAGTAATAAACTTTAGTAATAAACTTTAGTAATAAACTTTAGTAATAAAATTTAGTAATAAACTTTAGTAATAAACTTTAGTAATAAACTTTAGTAATAAAATTTAGTAATAAACTTTAGTAATAAACTTTAGTAATAAACTTTAGTAATAAACTTTAGTAATAAACTTTAGTAATAAACTTTAGTAATAAACTTTAGTAATAAACTTTAGTAATAAACTTTAGTAATAAACTTTAGTAATAAACTTTAGTAATAAACTTTAGTAATAAACTTTAGTAATAAACTTTAGTAATAAACTTTAGTAATAAACTTTAGTAATAAACTTTAGTAATAAACTTTAGTAATAAACTTTAGTAATAAACTTTAGTAATAAACTTTAGTAATATACTTTAGTAATAAAGTTTAGTAATAAACTTTAGTAATACACTTTAGTAATAAACTTTAGTAATAAACTTTAGTAATAAACTTTAGTAATACACTTTAGTAATAAACTTTAGTAATAAACTTTAATAATAAACTTTAATAATAAACTTTAGTAATAAACTTTAGTAATAAACTTTAGTAATAAACTTTAGTAATAAACTTTAGTAATAAACTTTAGTAATATACTTTAGTAATAAACTTTAGTAATAAACTTTAGTAATAAACTTTAGTAATAAACTTTAGTAATAAACTTTAGTAATAAACTTTGGTAATATACTTTAGTAATAAACTTTAGTAATAAACTTTAGTAATAAACTTTAGTAATAAACTTTAGTAATTAATAAACTTTAGTAATAAACTTTAGTAATAAACTTTAGTAATAAACTTTAGTAATAAACTTTAGTAATAAACTTTAGTAATAAACTTTAGTAATAAAATTTAGTAATAAACTTTAGTAATAAACTTTAGTAATAAACTTTAGTAATAAACTTTAGTAATAAACTTTAGTAATAAACTTTAGTAATAAACTGTAGTAATAAACTTTAGTAATAAACTTTAGTAATATACTTTAGTAATAAACTTTAGTAATAAACTTTAGTAATAAACTTTAGTAATACACTTTAGTAATAAACTTTAGTAATAAACTTTAGTAATAAACTTTAGTAATAAACTTTAGTAATACACGTTAGTAATAAACTTTAGTAATAAACTTTAGTAATAAACTTTGGCAATTAATTTTTGTTAATAAATTTTGGTAGTAAGCTTTGGTAATAAACTTTGTTAAAAAAAATTACCAATAAACTTTGGTAATAAACTATTAGATACACCCTATATATACATATATCTTTCATGTTTTTATTAGAAAACAAAAAGGAGAAAATTAGAGTTTCATATTACATATAAAGATTGCTGTCTTTTACTACTGATAAAACATAAACGCATATTCTCCGATATAGAAATATTAATGAGTTAGTCATAAGACATTCGCTATTGCGATATAATAAATAAAAATCACTTTGCTAGTCTTTAAATTTATATTGTTGTTTTATTTGTGAATGCCCTTTTCCTATTACAAATCTAATATAAACATTGGTAATAAACTTTGGTAATAAACTTTAGTAATAAACTTTGGTAACAAACTTTGGTAATAAACTTGGGTAATAAACTTTGGTAGTAAACTTTGGTAATAAACTTTGGTAATAAACTTTGGTAATACACTTTGGCAATAAACTTTGGCAATAAACCATTGTAATAAACTTTGGTAATAAACTTTGTTGATAAACTTTAGTAATAAACTTTGGTACAAACTTTGGAATAAACTGTGGTAATAAACTTTGGTAATAAACTTTTGTAATAAACTTTGATAATAAAATTTGGTAATGAACTCTGGTAAAAACCTAATAAACTTTGATAATAAACATTGTTAATAAACTTTAGTAATAAACTATGGTAACAAACTTTGGTAATAAACTTTGATAATAAACTTTGATAATAAACTTTGGTAATAAACTTTGGTAATATTTGGTAATAAACTTTGGTAATAAGCTTTGGTCATAAACTTTGGTAATAAACTGTTGTAATACACTTTTGTGATAAACTTTGGTAATAAACTTTGGCATACACTTTGGTAAAAAACTTTGTTTACAATGAAAATGTCTAGTAATAAATGTAATTCTATAAAAGTGGCTGATGGTACCCAAAACATTTAAATTTCATAACCATTATGATTTTTCTCGATGGCTTAAAAAATGCACTACTATACGGAAGAACGGCAACCGCGCTTGGAATTATCTTGGATCCACGGTGATGTGAGAGGACCGCGCCTTGCGCCCATCAGCAGGAGTCCGGGCAGTCCGGCTTCGGTGATGATTGACCGTATTTTAAATTGAATCGCTGCTAACTGTATACAATTACAGTGCATATTTATAGCTGAGGTCAAATCTTAGGCCAATTCAGTTACGGTGTTGCTAAAGCAATTATTTATCATGTCTATCGTTAATATGTTGCAGCGTTAGGTATTAGGTACACGAGTGACATATAGGATTTAAACATTTTATGTGTTAATAAAACTCATATAGGTAACTATCCAAAGTCGTATACAATAGCACATTACTCAACGAGCATATAATAACCATTAGATGCGAATGGAATACTATACTTTGTTTACGACTGTAAGCTATTAATGAAAATTTTTTTATTGAGGCAAATAATTATGAAACATTATTTTTTTTATTTATAACCAAAAACAATAATATTAATATTAAATTATAACTATTTAGAACTCAAAATTAATTATTTATGTTAATAGTTACATTTGAACAATTTTTTAGATTAATTATTGCATAAATTAATATTCCAATTATTTGTAGGAATGCTTTGAGTACAAGTCATAAGAATAAGAATTATTTACTTGTACGGAGGTGCTATTTTTTTAGCTGTATGTGTTTTGTTTCTAATGGAGTCGGCTATGTAGCCCTCAGCCACTGCTGATAATTTCCATCCTCCGCCATGTAGAGTTGCAGAAGATCTGCGAAAACTATGTCCAAAATATTTTTTATATTTTTAAGAAAGCAACCACATTTATTAATACCAATTCTTTGGGAAATGTATTTACGTTATAATAGTTTAAAAATAGTAGGGTTGGACGACTACTGATGAATTTTTTACATATTTCAAAAAAATTATCGGTTCCTAATTGTAAATTTTCGAGTTATTGTCTTGGTTTTAGTAACATCTACTAAAAAAGTTGATCCAAGGTCCTAATTTTCATGCAATACAACTCATTGCCCTGACAAGCACCCATTATTCCCATTATTAGTGCAACCTTAAAAAAATTATATGAAGAAATCAATATCTTAAATTTGTTGCAAGGTCGTCTGATGCTCTTGTAAGAAAATTTAGGTTGAAAACCTTCACGTTTTCGCTTTAATAATGATCGTAGTTTCGTATACAGTGTGTAACAGCCAAATGGAATAAATTCAGCAGCTCAATTACTGTGAATATTTATAAAACTGCAAAGTTTAGAAAACCCAAAATCGATTGAACAAATTGGTGCAAAACAGGGTTGTGACAACGTTGTGTTAAGATCGGCCACGCAATTTATGTTTGGTTGCGTAACTTTTTTGTACACGTCGCAGCAACATTAAATGATTACCTCACTATATGTATTCTAGCAGTATTGACACTAAATGGGCATGAAAAAGACGTTTTCGGCATATAATCTATCACTTGTCATAAATCCGGTTAAAAACCACTGAACTATATATAAACTGAAAGAGCAAGGCAGATCAACAAAATCAAGCCACATAAGCGAGGTGATATTTGGCACGCTGGTGCCCACAGGTACGTATCGAAATGCACTAAAAGAGAAAATCAGAATGAAATTTAACACTTATTACATTCAACTACAATACCTTTTAATTTAAGAAAATCACCTAAAAATGATTTTTAATTTATACGCAGCTAAAACCAATGTTCCAATAATAATAATAATTATTAAAATACCACCTTATTAATAAAAAATAATATAACTTATCGTAGTACGCCCGTGGCAAACGTGACGTAGAATGTTTGAAATTGACGGGGTGGGTGGATCAGTGGTAGAGTCTCTGCCTGCGGATCCAAGGGTCTCAGGTTCGAATCCCACCGTTGGCCGGGATTTTTTCATTTCATTTAATTATTTAAAATTAATTCTGATGCCTTGGTAGGATTCCCCACTCGACCATTCACTGTTGGGTACTAAATAACAGTGCTGTTCCTAAAGTGGCGCTGGGAAACAGTAACAAAGCCTACACAGAACACGAGGCTAATAACCGTAGCAGTTGATGCCGATGACACAAAAAAAATAGTAACTACTTTAATTATGTTCCTATTGTTGTATTCTAAATGCTTTTTATTTTGCAGGTCTCCTAGGAATTTCGAGCACTTAACTTGAACAGTGTTTATAAACCATTATTCAAATTGTTTAGAAATTATTTCTAGCTAAACTCTGTTATGTCTGTTCTCAGCATTTTCAGGAAAATGCTTATTGCTCTTATGTAAAAAGGTATATGAATAATTCTTTGTAGAAGGCAAATACCAAGAAAAGTAAAGCATTTACTTCAATAGATAGGAACAGTATTAAAATCAAACGAAATAATTTAAATAAACATGTAAGTAATATTGTTTACTTTTTGGAACAGTTATAAAATATTAATTGTTTTTATTTATTGCAGGTTTACTACCTCTACACACTACACACCTGAAAGTAGAGTTAGCCCACAACCTCACTAAGAAAATAGCCCCCTCTGCTAAATAGTGTATCTTGAACAGTAAGAAAATGACGTGTAATATTTAATTTTTTTATTTTGTACAGTAAACTGTGTAACAATTTCGGATAAATAGAAATTTCTGAGAAGCAAAAGTACCACTGATCCAGGTACATTAATTTTGTACGTTAGACATATACAGGAAACATAAAAGTAACAAAAACGTCTTTTAGAGCCACCATATGCCGACATCCTTTTTACAATATTAAGTCGACGGACTGAAAAGCATAGCTAAACCATCAATTGCAATAAAAGCAGAAAGTAGGGAGATATGCTAGAGTTTTGAAAATGTACACTGACATTCTAATGTTAGTACAATTAACAAACTTGTGTAATCTTTGAAAACGAGAATATTGGTGGAGGTGGTGGCAATAATACCCATAGAGGTATTTTCTTGAATAGAAAATATTCAGCAATTTCTTACTACGTAACAACTGAAAGAAAACTCATTTGTAGATAAACAATACATCTGTTTTAGTTAAAAATTTAACAACTACATATAACTAATTTAAAAAAAAAAGTACTTTTAATATAAATTCAACGTGTCTGTCACAGATAAATTATAAGATAAAAACCAACTCTTTTGCAGCTTGCCTGCAAGAGTAGGTATATTCCTCTGGTAATATCTTTTAGTTAGAGCTTCTTTAATCTCACATTTCTTTGTTTTTATTTTATAGTTTTGTACCATATTTACAGCTGAAAAATATGTATCATAATATTAAGGTAAAATCATATGCACATCTTTAGAAATAATTTAAAACTACTCACCTCTATTTCAAGATACACTCGCAATTATTTTACTTCAAAGAAGTTTCTTGTATATTATTTAAAATAAATAAACGTTTCTTCTACAATTGTTGCCTTCATTTAAAATCTTAAAACACCAATATGTAGGCTACCAGTTTAAAATTTTGAAAAAATGTGTTGCCTAACCTACTAGTAATGTCTCTCTTGCACCGTATAGTAATCAAAGTATGTGGGTTTATGTCACATAGCCATCCAGTTTAATATGAAGGTAGGTGGTAAAAACTCGTTACCATGCGCAGGCAACCAATATTTCGTACAAAATCTACTTACATTTTATCGAAGTTGTTTTTGTAATACATTCACAGCTTAAAAACAAAGAATTTGTTATTTTGATAGTCGATTTAGATCAAAAATACCACAAATATACTTCAGTGTACGTATTATTGCTCGTTTTATTTGAGGATACTGGAATAAATAGAGTACCAGAAGTAATCAAGTTAAAAAAGTGTGTTATAAAAAGAAAATACATTGCATTTGACTGACTTATGTTTAATACGTTTTCGTGAAGTATTTTCAACATGCCTGTTACTTGAATGGTTGTAAATTGTAAGAGTATAAGTAATAGAAACTGATCTAGTGCTTTGTGCTTCCTTGTTTTTTTTTGTTGGTGTCCCACCCCAGCATTCCCATTGTCTACATTCAACCCATTTACATGTACATGATTTATCAGCTAAAAGCAGAACACAATAGTTCTCTGCAAAATGTAAACAATGCTACAAGGAAGATTTCTTATTGTGATGTTATTTATTTTAAACAACAGTTTATTTATTAGTAATTTATTTAAACACTTATTTATTTTATAACACTACTATTATAATTTATATATATTTCGAATGTCTTTAAACTGTTCACTATTTATCTTCACTGTCCATATATCTAATGGCTTTTTGTTGATCCTCCACCAATATTTATATACAAATTGGTGATTGCAGAATGCTCCTCCACCAAAACATCTCATACCCGAAATATACCAGGAAACATTATCACGATGACTCAGGAATATTCGCGAAAGTGCCTCCGCCATAATCGTCACATATGTTTGGTCTTAAGGGGTTTAATTATGTATGATAATCGGACAAGTTGAGCCTCAAAGGCCAAATAAGACAGAGAGGGAGGATTAGAGCATGACTGAATAATGAAATGGCTCACATAACGTTATGTATAAATTCAACAAATAAATCAAAATATATTATTTTTTAAGGACCTATTATGTTAATTATAAATATTATAATATAAATATTTGTAACAAAATAATAGTTGTGTATTAATAAACCTGTTGCCACACCAAAGAATATATTCTTTATTGATAATCAGGTATCAAAAATATGTTTGCCTATAGAAATTTGTTAAAATATATTGCTCTTAATCTTTTTAATAGTTTCTTATTATAGTTGCAAATAAAAGTCAACACTTTTATCCGTCTATTTAACACTTAGAAACATATGCATATTTGAAGTTGTAAGGATCCGACCCTCTTAATTTTTTTCATTAGACACTAGACCTGAGATGTCACATTAAATTGTGAATATGAGCTAAAGGATTTGAGAGTTGTCTTTCAGTCCAATTTGAAGTTCAATAACCATTTGTCTGTTACCAATACGTTTCTTAGCGAAGTCCAAACAGATATCTTTAATGTTAGCCTAAGAAAGTTGAGGACTACTAAATTAAGTTTACTAGATATTAAGGTTGGTTTTGTTTTTTAATTTCTTGTTACTTAACTCTACATGAAACTACTATTAAATTTTTTATAGTATCAAACAATTCTGTGTGTAGTTACATAGTTTAAAGTCAATTTTAAATTAGTGACATTAATAAGAATAAGATAGTGATATGTATTGTGTCTATGAATTTGCTGTATGTAGTAAATGGCCAATATACATAACTTTGATATTTTTATTATAAGTGTAAAAACTACGAAAACCACATACATAGTTCCCATTTTTAAATAAATTCATAATAAAAAGTAACGATTTTCGTCTGCCATTCTTGAACTCATTCACAAAAACAAATCACTAAGTACATATTTGAAAAAAAAAAACTACACTAAATAATTTTTATATTTAAAACTACATACTACTTTCCTATAGATTTTGCAGTACCTAAATAACGTATGGAATAAAATTCTACAACATATTAGAAATATTTTAGATTCGAGTAATTCTTAAGAAATAAAGGAAAGCCTCTATTTTGTTATTCTAACCTTGTGGGTTATATTTATTTCCCTTGACTAACTTACGTTATATTTTGAACTAAAAGTAATTAAACTTTTCACTAAAAAGTAATATTTCAGTTTCGAAATTCAAAAATTTTTTGACACTCAAGTTGTTCAACCGTTGTCTCTATAAAGGTATCTCACATATCACTTATACACACGCATTTGAAAAGCAGCAGAACAAAAATTCAACTAACCAGGTATAATCAAGTCCGTGTGAAAGAAAGAAAACTTTTCATATTATGAAAACGTCAAGTGTCAACTAAAATTTCTACTTTTAAAGATCAAACGTGCCGCCTCAGAGTACTGATACCTATACTGGGTTATTACTTGGTCTGTATAGGTATAATAGAAATTTATTATATTAGTTTTTGTACGCATTAACTTCCCGATAACCTCCTGTATGGTCTGAAATTCGCTCATGTAATAATTATTCATATTCAGGGACAATGAAACCATTTATTGCAATTCGTATATGACCTTGCCAAGGGACGATAAAATAATCTACTCTTAATACATTCTTGATGTTAAATTTAAAGATACATTAGATAGACATTGCTTTTTATGATTAATTAGTTCCTATTCGCGTATTTTGGGTAGATATATATCCAAGGTTAGGTTATGTTGAAATGTATCCTTTTAGTTTTAGTTGTTATTTTTTATGTATAAGTAGGTATTGGTAAAAAAATTGTTTTTGAAACGATTCTAGTTTTATTTCAGTTTGTAAATCGAAATATGATAAAATTATCTAAATATACAGGGTGAATCCTAAAAAAGTTTTTCAAAACAAATTAAAAATAGGAAAGATACAATATTAAAAAAAATAAATCCGAGCCGATTCGGATTTATGAATCATGATTTACTGTGAAGTGGTTATTGTCCCTAGAGAATAATTGTTAAGTATTTCTGGAAAATGGGCTATGTTCATATGTGAGATGTTGTATAAATTATATTCTAATGGTTTAAGTGTAAACCTTTACACTTAATCCCTACTACTCACATATGGCTACCCTCACTCCGTATTCTAATGGTCGCTATACAACTTATTCTAAATAATAAGTTTGTTAAAAAAGCCAAAAGTTTTTAAATTAAAACCAATTTAAATTTAAAATTTAAAATGTGTACGTCATCAGGAATAGACCAATCAGCTTGTGTCGAAGTTTCTTTTTGTTATACAGAACCAAGCCAACGAACAAACTTACACATATAATGTCGAAGTAACCGCAAATCTTAGTGACACTTAAAATTGAGCCACCTAGTTTGTCAGCTGGATTTATAAAAGCTGATTCAAGTGTTTTACCCATTGTAAACCAAGATATGATTACTGTATTTTTTAACAATACTCAGTTTATAGGTGCCAAAGTTAAGCATGTTAAGACAGAAAGGTATGTAACACTTTATTTATAATTTGTTTTAATAGTAGTTACAGTTTATATGGAGCAATAAATCTTTTAGTAAAAACATATTTATCTTCAAAAATAAACATTTTACTTCATTTTACTTTATTTTACTTCATTTATATGTATAAAAAAAATATATTTTTCTTATAATATATTAGCGTACACTGATATCCACAAATATAACACTAGAAATTGGGACGATATATCTGTACCTTGAATCAACAAGAACCAATCTATTTGAGCAACAGAGTGTCGTTTAAAGCTGTGCTGTTGGTATTATTTCTATAATTAGAAGTAAAAGTATAATTATGTATTACCTGAGAAATAGTAAATTTGTTATTGTATAAAATGAGTTTATACAATTTGCCTACCTTAAAAATTTAAAACTAAATAACATCTAAAACTATTTAAAAGGGTAGTGCACATGTATTTACTTGTAATGACTACTTTTTGTAAATATACAAACTCTTTCTGTTAAAACTATTAAACACATGTCTAGTATTTACATGAATATTGTTAAATTGAAATAATAAAAACACAAATTGTTTATATTTTATGAAATAATTTGGAACATAGAAAAGTAATAAAAATTGAAAAAAATATGATTCATTGAAAGTGTTCTTTTGAAAATACTAAAAAAATCATCACTTTATCAAATATTTTATTATTTATTAGATCTGCCAAGCAAGTATATGGAGATAATGCGATTTTCCATGAATAACTTGAGAAAAGGAGATATTTGCACAGTAAACGGAATAATTACACATAAACATAAAGTATGTTTTTTTCCCCACATTTGAAGTAAATAATGAAGTCGATAACAAGTTGAATTTGATAATGAATCTTTAGAGGAAATTTTAATTTGTGCATCTCCATTACTATTATTATTAGGGCGTGTGTATATATTTTTATTATTTGTAAATAAAGTGTTTTTTACTTCGTTTATCTTATTCAGGTACTTTTATTTTTTAATAATAGGCTAATAAATAAAATTTTCACAGATTTTACATTTTGGTTTGTATACAATTATTATAATCTCCGAAATGGGATAAATTAATAAAAAAAAACAATTAAACAGTTTATTAAATAAAATTATTAGGTATTTAGTCTTACAAAATGAGTTCTTTTAAGTCAACAATACCACTAATTGACATAGTAAAAGGTTTATGTAAGCTACACTTTCCTTCTCATAAATATCATTAAGGATTTTAAAAACACTGTTGAGCAATCCTAAATATACATTCAGTTTATTTTCAATTGTTTTGAGAGTTCATTGGTTTAAATATCCTGCTCATTATTATTAAGTTCCTCTGAATCAAATATTAAAGATGTTTCTTCTGATTCAGACAAAACTTCACTATCTTTAAAACTTTAAGGAGTTTTCAAGGGAGGTTCTTGCAGAAGGGGTTTTAGGATATAGGTACACCTTCGAACTTATAGTAGGTTTATTTTAAATTTCCTGAAGGAGGCAATGTCAGAAATTGCTGCTGCATCTTTTAGATCCAGTGTATTTTTATTAAATATAGATGAAAAACGCATCTAGTAGAAGGTTATTTTTCAGTCAACTTTTTAGAAGACATTTTTTTGTTTTTAAAATCATCTATAGTATCTAAAAAAAAAGATGGTAGATAATTGAAGTCTAACAAGTTACAATAAAACATTTTCATTTTAATAAAGGCTATAGATACAAACCTCAAAATAATTTAGCTGTTGTTTGAAACGTTTCTGTGTAATAATAATAATTTTCTTCTTTTCATATTTCTAGCAACACTAGTAAATATTTTTAATAATGCATGTAAAATGTAAATCATTATCACATCTTGGAAGGAAACATTTTTTTCGCATTCATAATATTTATAAAAACATGAAAATTAGATAATTATCGATTGACATAACACACAAATGATAAAATGATAAGAGCTTTGAAGAAAAACTGAATGATCAGGAAAAACTCACCTTTAAATGTTTTGTAAACGTTGTTCAAAATTTTCTAGGAAAAACCATAAATCTAAAAATTACAAAGACTTAATAAATGAACATAGAATGTCATATAAAGCTTTGGGTGTAATGTGTCCTTAAAAATACATATGCTGGACTCTCAGGTGGATTTCTTACCGGAAAATTTGGGTGCTGAGAGTGCCGTTGGTGTTTACGCCGGTCGTAGCTAGGTATGGATTGAAATTTTTTGTGGCCACCCTACAAGAAGTCGTTTTCTTGTTGTCACGGCATTATTTATTATTTGTCCATGCATGTGAAATTTGCTTCTAAGTTTTATAAAATACTACTGTGCTAGTCACGGCGTAAATGAAAACAAACAAGATTGTTTTGTGATAGTGTATACCACTTGTGTTAACGTGATTTTTCAGACCCGTGTGGTTGTCGTACTTGGCCAATACCTCGTGTGATAATATTTCCCACTCTTGTGAAAAATTTCCCTTCTCACACCTGTAATGTATTTTGTTGCTACATTGTTAATCTTATATTAGATAAAAATATTACGGTGTTATCTATGGTAATTATTATTTCCTATAATAAGATTTATGTGGAAAGGTTACTAAGGTGAAAAAAAAATCGATAATTTTTCGTTCATTTATTTAGATTGTCAAGTAAAACTTTAAGGGAGGCATTTGAATGCATTTTCCACGCTTTCTCCTATCAATTTTTGTTTTATATATTTTAATATTCTTTTATTATTATGCATAAAAATAAACGTATCGCGTCCCTTTGTGTAATACCCTCTTCAATATAGAATTCTAATAAATTTGTACTCCTGTGAACTGTAAATTTTGTTCGCGATTCCAAAAATAAATATCTACATAAATATGGTACAAATAATAATCCCAACATTAAAATGTCATGTATCTTATGACTCAATAAAATGCTGTCAACTTTGAATATCACTCCCATTTATATTTGCATATTATTGAATGACTTTTTTTTATTAAACGAATGCGAACTAAGAACTAACCTTTGAATACTATCTGTCATAATGGATATAAATATTACGATTCATTTTTTCTATTGAGTTCAACCACAGTTTAACCGATCACTGACACCTACATGAACAATACCTTTTGATTGGAATAATAATTATTTGTAATCTCAATTCTAAATGTCAGTGTATTATAATAGGCCTAATTTGTCAAAAATGACCTTTCTACGATCTACGCAAATAATATTTATATGTAGTGATCAAAAAAAAATATTTCTTTTGATCTCTTAGAAGATCAAATTCGATCTAAATCTTTTAATCATTTTTGGTTTCAACAAGAAGAGGTTGCGTATCACACAATGCACAAACAGTAAGAGATTATCTCGACATATATTTTCCTGTACTTTTAAATTAGTATAAGAGGTACGGTAAAATGGCCTCCTCTATATCTAGATTTAGTACCTATCGATTTTTATTTCAGAATCACAGTAGGTTTCATTAATTTTTTTATAAATATTAAAAATAGCAAAAGAGCGAATAAATCCAAGAGAGACAGCGCTACACCCTAATTTAAAGGAATTCGCAGGCGTTTTTTAATTATTTAAGTAGTATGTTGTTCTTAAGGGATTCTAATATAGTTACTAGTATTATTGATTGATTCTCTGTGATTTTATTCGTTTGGTGCTAGACCTATTTTTATTAATTGTTTATATAAGTCGTTTTTAAATACTTTTCTAAAATATAAGCCGGCCCTATCACATATTAAACATATTAAAGCCAGCTTGTGACCAATAGCGTTAAGATTAACCGACGAGGCGGAAAACGACCCTATAAATAGAGACGAAAGAGAATTGCGTTCGTATTTCAGTAACACCCTGTATATGTATATTTAGGAGAAATAATATGAAAAATACCATTAATACATCGGTTCTTAATCAAAATAATTAAGTTTCGCATTATGTTAAGAGTTGGTAATTCTTTTGGAATTTTTATGTACGTTAGTTGATTATTCAATTGATTTCTCAATTTTACAAATGCGACACAAAAACGATACCGTTAGATTATAGAATTGCATGTTCAGGCCATTTACACTGCGAGGTGTGGACCCGGTTACTCTATCTGAATCGGGAATAATGGCGTTGTAAATATTCAAAAGGATCATTTCTACAAATCATTAAGCTGCTTGTTTTCGGCTTACATATCTATGGGCGTTTTCCTTATTCAATCTGGTTCGCTAACAAGGTACTATATAGCATTATACCGTACGTAGGTAATGTATCTAAGACACAAACATTTTGTATTATATTTTTGAAAAAAACAATGTTAATAAACCAGTTGCGAAATGCCCTATTTTTTGTATTGTGTACCAAGTTCTAAATCTTTCTTTATGACTAGTGTTACAGGACAAAAGAAATTATAGAATTTTTAGGATTAATGGGATTTATTTAGGACTCATTTAACATAAACTGCATTTCTGAAACCTAAAATAAATGCTACTTACAATAAATCTAGTGAATTATTTCATATTTTATCATTTGTTTACTTCCATTAAAATTTCCTTACTATTTCAACCTTGAGAATCCATGTAGATTTCAAATTGGGAATCCATGTAGAATTTATCTAGAAGGAAAGAGGACATAAGTATCTTAATAATAAACAATTTTTACTATTTGTTACATTTCAAAACAACTTAAAATCATTTCGAAAGGTAACCAAATGATTGAATTAGTTTTGTTTACATTTTCATAATATCTACATGTCATAAGTCACAAAAGTCGATTTTAATGAATGACAATTAGAATGAACGATTAGTAATATGAATTAAAGTAATCATTCATTCATCTACCAGTTCTAATAAATGTACCTACTAGAACTAGATTCTTAATTAAAATGTTTTGTCTTTGTTTACCAACTAGATTAGACATAAGTTAGTCTCTTTTCAATTATTGGAACTTATAAACTAACAAACTATTTAATAATTTGGAGGGTCTTATCAAAAGCTTCGAGCATATATTACTAGAGACATCGTCCAAATGGACTGTGTTTTGGTACGGGGGGGAAATATAGTGTCCAGCATTCCCATTGGTCTGTTTCGTTTTGCTTGGCATGTCAAATCGTTCGAAATTGTCAGAACTGTCATTTAATTTTTGACTTTTATTAATTTCTAGCTTATTTCTGTAGTTCATAATTGATTTTTTGTTACTTTAGTGATACAAATTTTAACAATGGTAAGAGTTTGTGAAGGTTTTAAATGGAAATACGGAAAGGCTTCGTCAAGGTCATTTCACAAGTAAGTATCCATTAGCGTCTCTACCATTTTTTAAAAGAAACATAAGTACCTACATTTTATGCAAAAGGCCGTTAAACATGAATTTATATTTAATATTTATATTAATTGCAAACCCCGTAAAAATGATGCGACACTGAAAATAGTGTCTACCTATTTCCCCTCACAACCCAAACAAACTCTGTTGAATGCGGACTCTATGAAATATATATGCTCGAAGATCAAAAGAAAATATGCAATTTTGTTCTTTTTGTGAGAGCTTTCGTCAAGAATAAGTGTCTCAACATTTTTGAGGATTTTTGCAAAAGTTTCACTATTCAAGAGATTTCAAATTGTTCTATTAAATAGAAATTCGACAACCAAGGGTTGGATTTAGTCTCGCGAAGTGAAAAACACCTAGAAACTTTTGATTAGGAGACCCTGAGCAAATTTATTAATCTTAAAGGCCACACCCCTATCAAAGGTACTTTAAATAAAAACTTATTAATAATATATAAAGATAGGTACTTACACGTTTCTCTCTCTTTCATGCCTTCTTTTTTTATATTTTTATGTTTCCTCTTATTTCTCCAAACATCCATAATTATTGTACATAACTTCCGACGTTATATTCCTCTGTAAACGTCGCCATCACAGACATCTTCATCCAGACCATCCATGGGGAATCATTGACTGGTCTCATACGTCCCTAGTCTCATCCCCTTGCGATCGATCCAGACACTAGCCACGGAGAATCATCGACTGGTCTCATACCGGAGGTATACCTAGTTTCATCTCCTAACCTGCTATACAAGGTAACCTTCTATGCTTTATTAATCGGGATTCCGGACTGTGTTATAGGACATTCAAACAACCTGAAACCGCGTGATATATTTTGAGAAATATTAGGCTACTCGAATTTGTACATATATATTTAGTTGTAAATTTTTATCAAGCTAATTAGTTCATAGTATAAACTTATCATATCTTAGCAATACATTGAGCTTGTCCGATTATTTCCAGCTTAAGCATTGAATACTTTTTTTTGTAAAATATTTTATTACGAATCACGTTGTTCGCCGAAAATATGCATATTTAAGGTCTATCTAAAATTAGTGAATCTAATATTATAACATAAAGGGGAATAATAATCTATAAATATTTCATGTTTCAATATTCCATATTGAGATTATTCAGCTTTTTAAACAATTAAGAATTTGTAAAATATTTGTGATATTCGAAATAGTTCAGAAACTTGTAACATAACCTCACTATCTTCCACATGGCAAGACCAGGATAAAATAAAAAAAAATAATCAGACTGTCCCGGTCCAAGTAATCAACATAAATAAAGCCACGTTAGGTAATCGATTAGTTTTTATTGTAATCATCCCCTTAAGTACCCAACCCCTGAGAAATTTTCAACATCATCTTATTATAGGTGAGATACCTACACTTATAATATTATTTTTTATCATGTTTTAATTCAAAACCCTCTACATTGTATCATTATATAGTCAGCCAGATTTAAATTATTGACAGTTTGAAACATTGACAATATATATTATGTATATAGAACATTACCAGTGTGGCTAGTGCATAAATGCTGTAGAGCTGCAGAAATGCCAAAAAAATACAAGTATCTCATCAACATTTCACAGAAATTTTTTCCAATTTTGACATATAAAGTGATATTTTTTGTAATCACAGCAAGTGTCAAAGTGATCTACTTTACGCAACCGTTGCATATTGTTGAATATTATAAAACTGGTTTCGAAAAATTCATTATATCACCAGTTGCAAAAAGAAAACAAAGAAAAATAAACCTTTTTGGTTTTAAAATAAATAATATATATTATTATTGAAAGTTTATATCAAAGAAGGGACTTATAAAAACAGCATTTCATTTAACTTACAACCCAGTAGTTATGTTGTTTTGGTCCTTATTTTCTATTCAAAATCAGCACAAAATATTTAAAACACAATACACAACAAAATAACCTAATGTTTTGAAAACTACAAGTCGTTGAGAATAAATAACTAATATTGTGTTCTGTCAATGAAAAGAAGCATATGCAACTAACAATACAAGAAAGTAATAATATTGGTTGCCTAGATGTCAGTAAATTTTTGCCAAAACACAATTTTATAAATTTTTCAGTTAAAATTAGAAAAAATATTGTATGCAAATATTCACTTGTTTCATATAAAATAGGGCATTTCGCAACTGGTTTCATAAAGAGCTATTGTTAAAACTTCATACCTATTTCTTCACCTTTAAATAACTTTAAATAACTTTAAAGGTACAACTCTTACATGTTTTCATTTTAAAATATCTAACATAATCCCCATCAATATCTTCTTTAGAAACAGAATTATCTATCACCCTCCTAAAATTCTCTGACAATTTTAAATTCTCACTAGTAATACCACTAGAGGCCAAATTATTTCCGGAAATTTTTTCGAGCTCATGAATATTTTGAAAATTTCCCGAGTCGCAGACGAGGGAAATTTTCTAAAAATATTCATGAGCGAGAAAAAATTTCCTGATATTAATTTGACCTCGCGTGGTATTCGGTAAGAAAATTCCATGCCGAATTATGGTTGAAAATTAAATATTTTTAAAATTTATTTTTCGTTTCTCAACAATGCAAATTATTTTCTCCAAGTCACCAGTGAAACATAAAAGGTGTTGTCGCCTTGATTGTTGAGTTGTCATGGTAACTAAGTGAGACCCTAACCTCGAATATAATTTCAGTTTTGAAGTTGTCAAGCGGCCCGACGTAAAAAAATGTTTCGTTGCAATTATTTAGACCTTCAAATTGCTTATTTCTACTCATTGTAGTTGCATGGGAATACCATTTGAAAATAGAAAATAGTATATTCTTTAATTTTACGTAAGTTTTGAATAACTACAAGTGGTAGAAAATTGTTTTTCTGCGTTTTTATTAACATGCGTTATGAGCGCTTTAAAATGGTATGAAATTCATAACCAGCGTCAGCAAGCATCAATCGTAGGAGGCTGTGATCATTGTATTTTGACAGTTCAAAACATTAAATAACTCGCGTTTTGTTGCGATAAAGAATATTGCACAGCAAGTATAACCAACAAAATTACCTATTTGTTTAAAAATGAATCGATTTGAAAATCATACGCTATGCAAAATATGCGTGAAATTGTCTGATGTAATGATCAATCATCGCACCATGACTTACTTACTCGGATTAATAGAGGATTGTGGCTCCAACTTGAAAAACGAAAATTTGTTCCGAATTGTCCACGAATATTTGCACCTAAACTACGCAAAATTCAAAGTGCTGAATGGGAAAAAGGTGAATAAATTAGTGTCTAAATATTATATATATTTTATTAGACATAGACACATAATTCAAAGCATCCAAAGTCCTGCATTTTCGCCATTAAGAAGAAAAGAAGTGGCCGAAGAATATAGAAAACACCTTAGCATTGTAACTAAAATGTATCAAAACTAAACCTATTATATGAACAAATAAAAACCAGTCTGTCAAAAATGGTCTGTTATTGTAAACGTCAAAAAATTTCCAGTATTATTCGCTGTTGGGTACCCCACGAGAAAAAAATTTCCACTAAAATACCTCCGTTGCCATGGTGATCTGTCAAAAACACGTATTTTGATTGGTTCAAAATTACAGGTGTGGAATTTTCATGACAATTCCCAATTAAAATGTTTTAAATCCTATTACCATTGACGTGATAATCCTAAGGACGTTTCGAATAACTTACCGACTGTAATAAACCTTGAACTTTTAGGCTTTTTTTAACATTAAACTTTGACAATAAGAAAATTTAAATAACTAAATGAATACTAGTTAGAACATACTATAACTATAAGATAAACTATAAGATAAGAACGTACTATAAACTAATAAACAGGTATATAGTACATTCTTCCCTATTTCAACACTGAACCAGCGCATTCCAGGATGACATAATGACTGATGAAGACTGAACAGTTTATTATGTATCGTAGCTCCACAGATTCTTGAAAAGCAGTTGCTGACTACATTAGAGGGTCCTGATTATCATGAAGATATGACAGCAGAATTATTTGAAAAATGGTTTAATGAACAGCTTTTACCTAACATTCCACCACAGTCAGTAATCGTTATGGACAACGAATCCTACCACTCGCGGCAACTCCTTAAAATTCCAAATAGTAGCAGTAACAAAGCTCAAATTTTAGCGTTTATGTCTGAAAAAAATATTCCTATTCCTGCCAGTGATCGTAAAAAAGGCCCAACAAACAAATAATTGCTTACTGTTATTAAAGGCATGAAGTTGGAAAAAATTTATTATATTGACAAGCTGTGCAAAGAACAGGGTCATACTCTTCTCAGACCACCTCCTTACTATTGCATATTTAACCCTATAGAGTTAATATGGGCAAACGTAAAATTAGAATTACGAAAATGTAATCAGTCTCCAGAACTGAGTAAAGAGGTTGTAGAACTCGTAAAGAAAGTTTAGCAGCAGACCGCCAAGAGATTTGGAAAAATTGTGTCGAACATATTATTAAAGAAGAAGATGAGTATGTAGTATTACCCTCTTTACAACCCATCATAATTCAACCAAATGATGACTCTAGTTCAGATGATTCAGACTGCCATGATTATTTATAAAGATACTTTAGAATTGAATTGTTTTTTTGCTTTTGTTTTATTTGCAAAGAATTTATTTTCCTTTATGGTTTTTGCTTTAAAATTTCGTTTTCCAGAAAACAAACGAATGAGGTACAAAAAGGGCTCAGTTCACGTCTGGTACCCTGTTTAAACCAAACGCCCTTACAGGCGGTTAACACTTTACTCGCTTTTTTACGTTTTATAATTTAATATTCAGTTCTTGAATGAGCAAAACCAAATTTGGTAGATTTTCACAAAACTTTTATTTTAAAAAATAAAAAATAAAAATTAAAAACACTACAAAATAATTTAACAAAACAAAGTACTTAAGAAAACATCAATAACATAACAAAATAAACTAACTATTTAAAGTAAATAAGGGTATTTAGTAATTATGATATCAATCAAATAACAATAAAATAGTAACATTACCGGGATTATCTCACAGAAAACTAGGAAAAAAGATTTAATAAGGGTGAGTTATTAATAACTAATTGATCATTATGTTTTTAATTTTTATTTTTTAAAATAAAAGTTTTGTAAAAATCTACCAAATTTGGTTTTACTCATTCAAGATAAAATGGATTTTCATCAAGTAAAGGCCGAAACAATAAATAATAATATTCAGTTGTAGCAAGTTAACGAGCTATAATGATTTTTTTTAAGTCCAAGTAAGACTACAATTAAGTGCATATGTCTAAATCAAGGCGTATAATAACGTCCAATATATAATGATTCGATTTCCTTTTAACGAATACTTTCTTGCATATGATATATATTAATAGTATATTATGCAACGATCATGTAATAACCATTACATGAGAGTTGCATACGCTATTTTTTCTACACCCGATAAATAATCAAGACCTATAAATATTATATTTATATTGGTATTAAACACAATAACAGTAATTACTCGTATTTCTATAAAAAATTCTACAAAATTGTAATTAATGGTATTACTTCAGGTATTGGTATTTCCCTAGATTTTTGCGGTAAAATATTTTGTACTGTATTTTCTGCTTTCTCCGATATGTGTGGAGGAGTCTTCTATATCGCTAATATCAGACATTTTAATATTATAATTATCGAAGTTTAGCTACCTACGAAAATTTAATACGTTTTGACAACTAAAATAATTACATAGGAACCTAGGACAAACGTCAAACAGCATGCTTGATTGAAAAATTGTAGGTTTCTATTGATTAAAAATCTGTATCGTAATGAAAAATCTGTATCATAATGGGTATCATTATGAAACGGATTATGGGCATATAAGTGCATTATTATAATACGGGTGTAGAAAAAAGTATTTATATAATAAATTTATAAAATGAGGTAGGTATCTACGCCTATGGCAGATCAAACAAAATTGTCGGTAAAGGTTCCGAACGAGTTTTTTATGTTCTGCAATTGATAATGGAAGAACTATACTAGCTATGTAGACAAGCTTCTACACTGCTTCTACTTGTATGAACCATAACATAGGGTCTTTACAACAAAACTCAGGCAACTTTAGCTGTGTATTGGAGGATGATGTAACTGCCTGAATGTTGGTGTCTTCTTCGACCCCACTTTGGCGTCGAAGGTGGGTCGTTCGTGGTATGTCGGGGTCACCAATTTGTAGCAAATATTAACAAATATTAAGAGATTTAGTAATGTATTTTTGCAATGTGACAATTATATCAAACTTAATTGACAACTTCAATTACTTAAAAATTAAAACCAACTATCTTAAGACAGGCCAGTTACTAGCTATGTGGACTAGCTTCTACACACCACATGACATTGTATCTTCATATTGCACTTGAAACAAAATAAAGTTAGCAATAGTGTCAAAAACAATGAATGGATAATTTTCAAATTCTTGCAAGTGCAATTAGGAGGATATTTATATTAATGTTATGTGGTGCATAAAATTAGTAATTAAATTTACTTTCAAATGAAGTTATAGTTTTTTATCCCGATAGAGGGCAGTAAAATTAAGAGTATCGCAATAAACAGTCATAGGTTCTCCATAAAATTACCTTTTCAATGATGTACTACACATGATAGTGTCACACTTTATAATACGTAATAGTTTTTTATCCTGCTAGAATGCTCTAAAATTAAAAGTAACGCAATGCACAGTCATATTTCTGAATCTCCCTTAAAAGTACCTTTTCAATGATGTGCCATACATTGTACATTACCTATTTTAAATTAAGGGATTGGAGAAGTGGAAGCGAGGGGATTGATACATGACAGATGTCTATATTGTAAAAAGGTTTTAAATTTGGAATAAAAATCGAGCTGTGTTAACATTTTCTTAAAATCCAATGAACAATGCCAAATAACAACATAAAACTGTTTTGAGTGGTCTACTCTTTATATTGAAAATGGCTAGGTTTATTAAATTAGTTCATAAAACAAAATCTGCTTAAAAATGCATTTTATACAAGATGCGCTACGTAAGAAAGATCCTCCAATTGAAAATAAATATTATTGAGCCCTGCACCTATTTAAAATTAATTTATATATAAAACCGAAGCTCTCTTAGTGCTCTGTGAACCTTCTACAAAATTAAAATGTCTCTATTTCTTACCAAAATATCCGGCATGGGACTTTTCATTGGTACACCCTGTATATCCGGTTGGTAGACAACCGTCCATTCAAGAATAAATTATAAATAATACAAGAGCTTGTACTGCTTCTATAGGCAATAATGACGTCATTTTATTGCTATTACATCTAATAACAATTATGTAATTAACAAGTAGTATGACTAGACGTAGACACATCTAGATCGTTACATTGCATTGCTCTAATTTTAATTAAAATGGCAATGACTGAGATTTTCTAAGGAAATTCCACAAATATCTCTTAACTACGTTATTATGTCATCATAATGTTCGGTATCTTATGCATAAATTAATTAAAATTTTTGTTACTGTTGCGAGATCAAGGTTGAATTTTTTTGTTAAATAAGTTTAAACTTGTGTAAGTGTTAGATAAACTTAGATGACATACTCATGTTCTAAAATTTTAATAATTTTAATAACAAAAATGTCAAGTTATAGTACTGAACGAATTTCACCGTTAATAATCATGGATAACAAATAAAAATTTTAATCAAACATGAGGCTAATTCTAGGAATTAAAATTATTGATTCTCATTTGAAATGGGACAAACTAATTTTTGAACTGAGTACTATAAGCAAATTTTGATTTTGCTTACTACGTATAGATGGCTTCTTATTTTCACATAACCACCATCCATGTGTATGATTAAATTTAACGAATCTACAGAGATTGGAATCGAGAATGTCTATTCTTGCTGACGAGTCCTAATAAAGACGAAACCAGTTCAATGCCTTATACGGTAATAGCAAAAGAAGTAGTTGTTTTCCGGCAGAAAACGATCGCTTATATTAGTTTGTGACACATAGCTTAGAGAATTTCATTTTTTTTTATTTTACTTCTTGGTCACATTTGGAATTGTTTTCGTTTTTATACGAACAATATTGTTACGTAACCAATTAAATAAATTGTCAAAAATACATCCCCATCTTTTTGAACTTATACAGATATTAAAAAAAATCTGATCAGTACGACAATATACCTAGAGTAAAGTTGAAGTTGTATGTGACACGAAAAAATAAAAAAAAATTGCGATATGTTGTACTTGATAAAAGAAAACTGTCAGTGACTATGTCCAGGAAAATTCAGTCACATTTTATTTTAATTCTGTATATACACCCACCATGTAGCAGTTATTTGTATTTGTTACATTATTTTAACGCTTTGTAATATATGTATAAAAAATATTTCCTAAAAACCTATTTTTGTTGTTTTACTTATACACAAATAAAAAGAGTAGTATTCAATTGGGTCATATAATTCTGGAAACTAGGTCACCAGTCAGGGAAGCATATTTTCAAAAAGTACTACTCAATATGGTATTTTGGTACACATATTTAAGTCGTTTTACCTTCCTTAAAAATCAATTAATATTTTTAATTGTACATAGGTACTAATGTAATAACAAAACATACAGTAAACGTGTGTATGCAACATAACTTCAATCTAGCTCGTAATGTTGAAAATAAAAATTTCGAAAATCTAAGCAATTTTCAACTTTAACACCCTGTCTATCGGAAACCAGTAATAGGATTGAGTTGAACCTATTGACACTTTTGGCTTCCAAAAACTCAGCAATTTTCAACTCTACCATCTTGTATATTGGAAACCATGCAGTCATAGGATTGAGCCGAGCCTATTGACACTTTTGGTTACTAGGTTGAGTACAATATCATACCAAAGTTTCAGAAAATTTAACCGTTCGTCACATTACAGAAGGAAAGTGTGCGAATTCTTTGTGTAATGGATATGTAAGTTTCACACCTACAGATAAAATGAAAATCATGACATCTTTAAAAATGTATAGACAAAAACAAATGGAAGATCAAAATCAGAAAGGATTACAAGAAAAAAATACCCTTCAAATCAATTGTTTTAAGAAACTTTTAAGCTATTGCATAGCTTTTATCGCGAGCTTTGAGCGCGGCGACCGAATCAAGAAATTCCGTAACGAAAATAAACCTAACACCCCCCACTCCGACCGGCACAGCGATGCGGCGTTAAAAGCCGTGGAAGATTTATCTGACCCTAATCGTATTAGTATAAAGCGGACTCAAAAGGTTTGAATAATCCTTTATCATAAATCAAAAGATATATGTTGTTCCATGCTAATTATTTTCACACATACAGTTGCAATAAGGAGACAATTTTGGCCACAATTTTTGTTACATACGTTATGTTAATACGTTCATTATATTTATGAATTTTTTAACTTCTTACAAAATATTTTTAATCTATTTTATATATTATTAGATCAAAAATACCAATTTCGTTTTGAAACTTGGTAATAAAAACCAACATTTTTTTTTCTCTAAATATACAAATCTGATATTCGAACATCGGCCTCTTACTCTAATTCCGAACGACCATGAAGACTAAATTGAAATTTCATCATTATTTTTTGACGCTTTGGTTGCTCAACGGACACTTCTCATATTTTAAAAGACTTTACATGATATAATTAAAGAGTTATGGACATATTTATGGAAATTTATATCACACTGTTGTACGTTTATAGGTGTCAGTAAACATAGTTGAATAGATTCAGTTGAGAGTAGTAGTTTGGGTGGTCTTCATTCAGTAAATGTTACTAGAGTAGGAATATTAGTTGTTTCTGTTCAAATACAGGATTCGTCACCTTATACTGTGCGATCCATATGTACGGAATAAATTCAGTTATAGCATTTTTAGGTCTATTTGTATTCTTAATTTAACAATTTATAGTTTGAAATTATCACCTCCCTTTGTACCCCCTCTGAAATATGAACATACCCCCTATTATAAAAAGGAAGTCGTGTGGCACCTTGTATAAAAGGGATTTTAATTCTTTAAAGGCGGAAAAAAAAAGAGAAAAGGTCCTTTTATCTTACAAAGATTTAATTTAAATATGATGTGTGCGTGTGTATGTGTGTATGTGTGTATGTGTGTATGTGTGTATGTGTGTATGTGTGTATGTGTGTATGTGTGTATGTGTGTATATGTGTATGTGTGTATGTGTGTATGTGTGTATGTGTGTATGTGTGTATGTGTGTATGTGTGTATGTGTATGTGTGTATGTGTGTATGTGTGTATGTGTGTATGTGTGTATGTGTGTATGTGTGTATGTGTGTATGTGTGTATGTGTGTATGTGTGTATGTGAGTATGTGTGCATGTGTGTATGTGTGTATGTGTGTATGTGTGTATGTGTGTATGTGTGTATGTGTGTATGTGTATGTGTGTATGTGTGTATGTGTGTATGTGTGTATGTGTGTATGTGTGTATGTGTGTATGTGTGTATGTGTGTATGTGTGTATGTGTGTATGTGTGTATGTGTGTATGTGTGTATGTGTGTATGTGTGTATGTGTGTATGTGTGTATGTGTGTATGTGTGTATGTGTGTATGTGTGTATGTGTGCATGTGTGTATGTGTGCATGTGTGCATGTGTGTATGTGTGTATGTGTGCATGTGTGCATGTGTGTATGTGTGTATGTGTGTATGTGTGTATGTGTGTATGTGTGTATGTGTGTATGTGTGTATGTGTGTATGTGTGTATGTGTGTATGTGTGTATGTGTGTATGTGTGTATGTGTGTATGTGTGTATGTGTGTATGTGTGTATGTGTGTATGTGTGTATGTGTGTATGTGTGTATGTGTGTATGTGTGTATGTGTGTATGTGTGTATGTGTGTATGTGTGTATGTGTGTATGTGTGTATGTGTGTATGTGTGTATGTGTGTATGTGTGTATGTGTGTATGTGTGTATGTGTGTATGTGTGTATGTGTGTATGTGTGTATGTGTGTATGTGTGTATGTGTGTATGTGTGTATGTGTGTATGTGTGTATGTGTGTATGTGTGTATGTGTGTATGTGTGTATGTGTGTATGTGTGTATGTGTGTATGTGTGTATGTGTGTATGTGTGTATGTGTGTATGTGTGTATGTGTGTATGTGTGTATGTGTGTATGTGTGTATGTGTGTATGTGTGTATGTGTGTATGTGTGTATGTGTGTATGTGTGTATGTGTGTATGTGTGTATGTGTGTATGTGTGTATGTGTGTATGTGTGTATGTGTGTATGTGTGTATGTGTGTATGTGTGTATGTGTGTATGTGTGTATGTGTGTATGTGTGTATGTGTGTATGTGTGTATGTGTGTATGTGTGTATGTGTGTATGTGTGTATGTGTGTATGTGTGTATGTGTGTATGTGTGTATGTGTGTATGTGTGTATGTGTGTATGTGTGTATGTGTGTATGTGTGTATGTGTGTATGTGTGTATGTGTGTATGTGTGTATGTGTGTATGTGTGTATGTGTGTATGTGTGTATGTGTGTATGTGTGTATGTGTGTATGTGTGTATGTGTGTATGTGTGTATGTGTGTATGTGTGTATGTGTGTATGTGTGTATGTGTGTATGTGTGTATGTGTGTATGTGTGTATGTGTGTATGTGTGTATGTGTGTATGTGTGTATGTGTGTATGTGTGTATGTGTGTATGTGTGTATGTGTGTATGTGTGTATGTGTGTATGTGTGTATGTGTGTATGTGTGTATGTGTGTATGTGTGTATGTGTGTATGTGTGTATGTGTGTATGTGTGTATGTGTGTATGTGTGTATGTGTGTATGTGTGTATGTGTGTATGTGTGTATGTGTGTATGTGTGTATGTGTGTATGTGTGTATGTGTGTATGTGTGTATGTGTGTATGTGTGTATGTGTGTATGTGTGTATGTGTGTATGTGTGTATGTGTGTATGTGTGTATGTGTGTATGTGTGTATGTGTGTATGTGTGTATGTGTGTATGTGTGTATGTGTGTATGTGTGTATGTGTGTATGTGTGTATGTGTGTATGTGTGTATGTGTGTATGTGTGTATGTGTGTATGTGTGTATGTGTGTATGTGTGTATGTGTGTATGTGTGTATGTGTGTATGTGTGTATGTGTGTATGTGTGTATGTGTGTATGTGTGTATGTGTGTATGTGTGTATGTGTGTATGTGTGTATGTGTGTATGTGTGTATGTGTGTATGTGTGTATGTGTGTATGTGTGTATGTGTGTATGTGTGTATGTGTGTATGTGTGTATGTGTGTATGTGTGTATGTGTGTATGTGTGTATGTGTGTATGTGTGTATGTGTGTATGTGTGTATGTGTGTATGTGTGTATGTGTGTATGTGTGTATGTGTGTATGTGTGTATGTGTGTATGTGTGTATGTGTGTATGTGTGTATGTGTGTATGTGTGTATGTGTGTATGTGTGTATGTGTGTATGTGTGTATGTGTGTATGTGTGTATGTGTGTATGTGTGTATGTGTGTATGTGTGTATGTGTGTATGTGTGTATGTGTGTATGTGTGTATGTGTGTATGTGTGTATGTGTGTATGTGTGTATGTGTGTATGTGTGTATGTGTGTATGTGTGTATGTGTGTATGTGTGTATGTGTGTATGTGTGTATGTGTGTATGTGTGTATGTGTGTATGTGTGTATGTGTGTATGTGTGTATGTGTGTATGTGTGTATGTGTGTATGTGTGTATGTGTGTATGTGTGTATGTGTGTATGTGTGTATGTGTGTATGTGTGTATGTGTGTATGTGTGTATGTGTGTATGTGTGTATGTGTGTATGTGTGTATGTGTGTATGTGTGTATGTGTGTATGTGTGTATGTGTGTATGTGTGTATGTGTGTATGTGTGTATGTGTGTATGTGTGTATGTGTGTATGTGTGTATGTGTGTATGTGTGTATGTGTGTATGTGTGTATGTGTGTATGTGTGTATGTGTGTATGTGTGTATGTGTGTATGTGTGTATGTGTGTATGTGTGTATGTGTGTATGTGTGTATGTGTGTATGTGTGTATGTGTGTATGTGTGTATGTGTGTATGTGTGTATGTGTGTATGTGTGTATGTGTGTATGTGTGTATGTGTGTATGTGTGTATGTGTGTATGTGTGTATGTGTGTATGTGTGTATGTGTGTATGTGTGTATGTGTGTATGTGTGTATGTGTGTATGTGTGTATGTGTGTATGTGTGTATGTGTGTATGTGTGTATGTGTGTATGTGTGTATGTGTGTATGTGTGTATGTGTGTATGTGTGTATGTGTGTATGTGTGTATGTGTGTATGTGTGTATGTGTGTATGTGTGTATGTGTGTATGTGTGTATGTGTGTATGTGTGTATGTGTGTATGTGTGTATGTGTGTATGTGTGTATGTGTGTATGTGTGTATGTGTGTATGTGTGTATGTGTGTATGTGTGTATGTGTGTATGTGTGTATGTGTGTATGTGTGTATGTGTGTATGTGTGTATGTGTGTATGTGTGTATGTGTGTATGTGTGTATGTGTGTATGTGTGTATGTGTGTATGTGTGTATGTGTGTATGTGTGTATGTGTGTATGTGTGTATGTGTGTATGTGTGTATGTGTGTATGTGTGTATGTGTGTATGTGTGTATGTGTGTATGTGTGTATGTGTGTATGTGTGTATGTGTGTATGTGTGTATGTGTGTATGTGTGTATGTGTGTATGTGTGTATGTGTGTATGTGTGTATGTGTGTATGTGTGTATGTGTGTATGTGTGTATGTGTGTATGTGTGTATGTGTGTATGTGTGTATGTGTGTATGTGTGTATGTGTGTATGTGTGTATGTGTGTATGTGTGTATGTGTGTATGTGTGTATGTGTGTATGTGTGTATGTGTGTATGTGTGTATGTGTGTATGTGTGTATGTGTGTATGTGTGTATGTGTGTATGTGTGTATGTGTGTATGTGTGTATGTGTGTATGTGTGTATGTGTGTATGTGTGTATGTGTGTATGTGTGTATGTGTGTATGTGTGTATGTGTGTATGTGTGTATGTGTGTATGTGTGTATGTGTGTGTGTATGTGTGTATGTGTGTATGTGTGTATGTGTGTATGTGTGTATGTGTGTATGTGTGTATGTGTGTATGTGTGTATGTGTGTATGTGTGTATGTGTGTGTATGTGTGTATGTGTGTGTATGTGTGTGTATGTGTGTATGTGTGTATGTGTGTTTATGTGTGTGTATGTGTGTGTATGTGTGTGTATGTGTGTGTATGTGTGTGTATGTGTGTGTATGTGTGTGTATGTGTGTGTATGTGTGTTTATGTGTGTTTATGTGTGTTTATGTGTGTGTATGTGTGTGTATGTGTGTGTATGTGTGTGTATGTGTGTGTGTATCTGTATCCTCAATAACTCATGAACGGATACAAAGGAAAACACCAAATTGTAAACTTAAGCTTTATTCTGGCCTCAATGAACTGATTAGATTTTGGGCAAAGTCGGAACATCTGGAGGTACTTTATGGGTGGTCATTTTTATATTTTGTGGAATATATCTGTTACTTACATTTAAAAAATAATTTTTTAAAAAAAAAATTATTTACAATATTATTATTTATACGTTTTGTTCTATACAAAATTTTCTTAAAATGGTCCGTATTCGAGAAATTTGACAAAATGTAAAAAAAATATTTTTTTATAGAAGTTGTTTGTAATATAATTCTCTATAATTTTTATTCCATACACAATTTCGGTAAAATAAACCGTATTCGAGATATTTGAGAAAATATGTAAATTACGAATTTTAAAGAAAACTCAAAAACGGATAAAGAAAAAAACATTAAATTTTAAACCTAAGTTTAATTTTGGCCTGAGGTGAAATGATAAGATTTTGGACAAAGTCGGAACATCTGGGGAGTACTTTATAGGAGGTCATTTTTATATTTTATGGAATATATCTCTTATTTATGTTTGGAGAAGAAAATTTTTAAAATAAAAGTTACTTCTAATATTATTATCTATAAGTTTTGTTTTATGCAAATGTGCCAAATTCTGATTTTTAAGAAAATTGTTAAACTAAAAGTTGTTTGCGATATCGATCTAAAATATTTTGTTTCTTACATGACTTATCTAAAATGGACCGTAATGGAAAAATTAGAGGAAAAGTGCTAAATTTAAATTTTTCAGTATTGTCGGTTTCAATGAATATCTATAGAAAAATGTTTCGAGTTAGATGTATGTGGAAAATGTATATATTTGTTTTATCCTCTAATCAATCCTATAATAACTAGATAAGAAAGTCATGTGTTGAACACATCAGATTTTTTATTTTTGAAAATATGCCGGTATATGGTGCGAATGAAATGAAGGTAAAGGTTTTGAAATATTTTTCAAGAAATAAATATTGGCCTGTGATATTTGTATGTTATGATTTTTTTGCGATACGGTTCTCACGACGTGCGTCTCTACTTATTTGGCTATTGATTGCTGTTCAATAACTAGAATGAAGATATACAGGGTGTTTCCAAATTCATGCGACAAAATTCAGGAGGTGATTGCTCGTATGAAATTAAGAACAACATTTCCTCATCCCACTCCTTTCCGAGATATTACCCTTAAAAGGTGGTGACTAAAATTGAGTTTTTTTTTTTAAATTTTAGCAAATCTAAAAACTTGAACTTGTGTAATTTTCGTGCACTCGCAAAGGACTAACCACGGGTATTTTTTCAATATTCCTGTTACATTATAGGGGGGGGGGGGTTAAATTACGAAAAAACTTTTGATATAACATAAAGCAAGGGTTGCTAATTTCATCCCTATTAAAAATATTTTATCCAAAAGGGATAATAAATTATCGGAGAGAATCAAGATAATGTAGCGAAATGTATCCAGGGAGATTTGCAATAGTCCGCGGAATATTTTTATGTGTAAAAGTAATTAGGAAACTCCCTCCCTCTTAATCTAGAAACCGTCGACAAACAATTAGTGCTGTCAACATAAACTATTTGTTTCATTTATAATAACATTAAAAGAAAGAAGGGAAAATATCTCATAGCTATTCAAAAAGGTAACTAAATTTTGTTAATATGTATCAATAGGGGTTACGAAGTTTTCAGAAAATTTAAAGGAAACTCCAGAAGAAGTAAATGAATTAGAAGAATTTCCTAAATACCAACATGCCTCGGATTTATGGTAAGTTGATAGAATAAAGAGGCTTACAGCGTCACTCTTTGGGATTATTTGCAAGCTGCTAATCACTTTTGGATACAATATTGTATCAAAAGCTTTTATTCGGCAACTTATAACTATGGCAAAAATAAATAAAAAATAATAAAAAATAACTAGTAAAACTATAAATCCTAATGGTCTTTTTATTAATATCTAACGGCCTACCCCAGATGGTATTATCAAAGATAGAGGCCAAGTTTGAAATAAAATTTCCTTATCCTGCAAGGCAAATAACCCCAGAACAAGGAATTTAAACCAAAAATATTACATTTTGGCAAAACAACGATATTAATAAAAACCACAAATGGTACTATCAAGTTCAAGGACAAGTACACATAACACGCTACACAGTTTAAAAACGGAAACAAACAAGGGCTACAGAATTTGAGTTAAATAAGATGGGGCCTTTTCTACGATGTTTTTACTTCCATTGTATGATTCCTGAAATAATCGATTTACGAAAGGCTAGAAACATGCTAATAAAATATCTTGAGTATATCTTAGAAGTCATCAATAATAAGAAAAAACAAAAAGATAAAGAATATATTCTTAGCGTCTATTTTAAGTTTTAAGTGTTTACCTATTACAGAAAACTTTTTACTATGTCGTTAATGCAATTTAATTTGTGACAATGTTGCTTTATTAATTTACCACTTTATCTTATTTTTTTTATAGATTTTTTGTTAGTAAAGTAACTATGTGACTTCGTTTCTTTGTATTTTTGTAAATAAATAAGGAATTTCAAAAATGATATGGTATATTTTTTTAATTTAGGTCACACCATTCGCAGTGTATACGAGTCACATTAAATTCATACATAAAACATCCTATACCAACCTAATAAATAAAAAAAAATGTGCAATTTCTGCCTATATCAATAAAATGTTAGTGTTCGTTTTGTATTTTTTGTCATTTTTAAAAATCTTAGTATATAATGTAACATTTTGAATTGAAAAATGAAACAAGTTTATGGGCCTATAAATCATTAAGTACTCAGTACTGTTAGTATATAAAACGTAATCTTTTTAGTTTCGCATATATCTCTAGAAGAGATAAATATATTTGTGTAACATTTTATTTTTCATAAATATTAGACTAGTAATGTGCAAAGGACATTCTACCATATAGACTCGTCCAAATTCTGACAGCCTATACTATTATAGGTACATATACTTTGTGCAATAATATCTTTCTTATACCCGTATATTACCTACATACACAATATAAATTTGTATAAACAAGATATATGATTACAAAAATATATATTTCATTTTTAAAATTCTCTTTATTAAACATAAATTTTAACTTATACTATATAAAAATATATTACAAAATTGTCCTAAGTCCTTGTAAGGGTTTGCCACCGCCAATATAAACGAAGTGCATTTTACCGTCGGAGGCGCCATTCGACGGTGTTGCCAATTTGTGCTTGTAAACGCACAGCTGATAACGTTTTACTAGCTTATTTTCAACATTTTAGGCACTCTGACTATTATTTCTTTATTT
The DNA here is from genome assembly GCA_927349885.1 of Psylliodes chrysocephalus. Taxonomy (NCBI): domain Eukaryota; kingdom Metazoa; phylum Arthropoda; class Insecta; order Coleoptera; family Chrysomelidae; genus Psylliodes; species Psylliodes chrysocephalus. The sequence continues at coordinate 16,517,211 of OV651824.1, forward strand.
TAATGGTAATAGTAATTATAGTTCAAAATGATACACAAATTGTCTGTCTGAAAAACGTCTATTTCTTTTTTTTAATAGTTACATAAAACATAATTAAAACCATAGTAACATACATGAATGAACTTAATCTTAATCTTTAACATTTCTCCCCCCAAGTAATTGTTCTCCAGTTTTAATTACTTCCTAACATCAAGGACAATGAGTTTAGATACTGGTCTCTTATAAACTGTTCCTGCTTGATTTCGTACATCAACTATTCTCGTTCTACCGTCTTTAGCAGTATACAGTTTGATAACTAACCCCTTTTGCCAGGAGTTTCTCGGTCCACTGGGATCCACCATAACAACTGCGTCACCAAGTTGAATTGGTTTACCCTCTTGGAACCATTTTGTTCTTCTTATTAAGGTGGGTAAGTATTCATTTGTCCAACGAAACCAAAACATATATGACAATCTTTGAGCTGCGCGCCAACTGGACAACAGATTTACGTCTCTGTCATTTGTTTCTAGAAGGCCCAATAAGGAAATGATTGGGTGTTAAAGCTTCTAGGTCAGCTGGATCAAGCGATACATGAACTAAGGGCCTGGAGTTTAAAATATTCACACATTATGTCAAGAATATTCGTAAAACATGTTCATGAGGGTACTTCTCAATTAAAATTTGTCTTAGAATTTTTTTTACGGATTGAATAAGTCTTTCCCAGCAACCTCCCATGTGTGCTGCTAGTGGTGCATTACAGAACCAGTTACATCTTTTAAGTGCGCACATTTTAATGATTTCTGACTGGTCTAACTTTTGAAATTCTAAAGAGAGTTCTCTTTCGGCACCTTTGAAGTTACTACCGTTGTCACTATAGATTTCGTTAGGAAAACCACGTCGACATCCAAATTGCCTCAAAATATTAATGAATGAATTAGAAGTTAAGTTATAAGCTAGTTCTAAATGAACAGCCCGAGTCACCATACACGTAAAAATCACCCCGTATCTCTTAGAGTCTAAGAATCCAAAATTTCTGTCTTAAGTTATTGACAACTGTCTCTTGTCCTTGGTGGTGTAATTCCTCGTGAAAGTATTGAATAATGAGTTTGGTAATTTGGTGTGTAGGGTCTAAAATAATCGGTTGTTTTGTGTCAGAACTGAGATGTCGAGATTTGTCTAGTCATCCATTTAGTTTAATAAGTCCCTTGTCGTAGCAACAATTAAATGTATATAGTTTACTAGTGGAGGGTATTGACTTACTGTTTTCCAAAAGATTAATCTCGTTTTGGAAGGAATCTATTTGAATTCGTTTAAAAAGCAAGTTTTCAGCTGATTGAATTTCATCTACAGTTAATTCTCCCTTAGTTAAAGACCTGAATTTTATAAACGAAACAAAGCGCAAAAGATATGCTGTAGAAAGTATTAACTTTGTCCACTTTGAAAAATAATTTGGATTGGGTACCGCAATATATCTTTTATCTGTGTTCATACATACAAATTCTGTTTGTTTTATTTCTAATAAATTAGGATCAAAATTAACTGACTGTGCTGTCTCTTGTGGCCAATTATCCGGGCTAGACAACAAAAATTCTGGACCTGTGATCCATCTACTCTTACTACTAAAATAGGAGTCACAAAGTCTTTTAGTAGCTTCATCTGCTACATTGTTTTTTGAATTGACATATCTCCAGTCTCTTACATTTGATAGTTCTTGGATCTCCCCTACACGGTGAGCAATAAAGATCTTAAATCTTTTTGCTTTAGAACGTATCCAATGTAAAACACACTTTGAGTCACACCAATGAAAAACTTGAAATTTTTAATTTTAAATGTTCCTTTAAATAACTACCTAATTTCATTCCCATTGTAGATGCCATCAATTCTAGTCTCGGAATCGATAATACTGGGCTTAATGGGGCTACTTTTGTTTTAGCAGTTAAAAAGGAACACTGAACTAAATTTTTGTAAGAAATTCTTAAATATGCTACAAGCGTAACATATCTCTGAGGCATCAGAGAACACATGTAACTGAATATCGCTTAATTGTCGATCTAAAGTAAAATATTGTCTGGGAATTTCGACTTTATAAATGTCTTTTAAATCTTTAAGCCAAATCTGCCATTTTTCATTTATGAAATCTGGAATTTGGTCATCCCATCCAATTTGACTCCTCAAGAGGTCTTGTAAAAGTACTTTACCTTGAATCAGAAAATTCGCTATGAGTCCCAGAGGGTCAAATATGGACATAACGACCTTTAAGATCTCCCTTTTTGTCGGTCTTCTTTTGTTTTCTAAAATATCGGAGCTAATTTTATGAAATTTAGTTTTAAAGCTAAATACATCTCTTTGTGGATCCCAAAACACCCCTAAAACTCTCTCTACATAAGATGTTTCTAAAGAAAATTTGAAATTTTTTATACCTTCTGCAATTAAAGCCATGTCAATGTCTTGGAGAACTTCTTGGTGGTTTGTAATCCAGTTACAAATAACAAATCCACCTTGATTGTGTACATAGATCACATCTCGGACGAGCTTTTGAGCTTCTTCAAGAGTGTCTGCTCCCCCCAAGTAGTCATCCATGTAATGTTGCTCCACAATGGCTTTTGTTGCTTCGGGATATGTCATATTGAATTCAAGAGCATTTATATTTTTTGCACTTTGAGCTAAACAAGGTCCACTTGTCAAACCAAAGAAAACTACTCCAATTTCGTACACGTCAGGCTCAACGTCTCGATTCATTCCCCTCCACAAAATACGCTGAGCGTAACAGTCTTGTGGCCTTACCCTGACTTGTAAAAACATTTCTTTAATATCTGCTGTGAAAGCGTATTTTTTAATCCTAAAATTCATCAAAATTTTATATAGATAGTTATAAAGATCTGGGCCAGTTAATAGGCAGTCATTTAAAGAAATTCCGTTACTTTTTGCGGATGCATCAAAAACAATACGTAATTTATTTGGTTTATTTGGATTTGTTATTCCAAAATGTGGCAAATACCAAATTTTATCAGATACAATATTAATTTCGCTTTCCGAAAGCTTTCTAATGTAACCTTTAGTCTCTAAATCTAAAAATTTTTCACAATATGTCTTACCAAATGAAGGAATTTTATCCATTTTTTTCTCTGTACATTTTAGCCTCCTTAAGGCATTTGTTCTACTTTCAGGAAGGACTAAATTATCATATTTCCACAGGAGACCTGTTTTAATTTTTTTACCTGCTCTTTTCATAGTTTGGTCTAAAATCTGTTGCGCCCTCTTATCCTCCACAGACAAAATCTTTTGATTTTGCGGAATTGAATCAATTTTCCAAAATTCCTTTACCATGTCGTGAAGAATGTCTAAATCATCATTTTCTTTACTAACCTCATGACTATTGATGTGAAAAACAAAATTATGGTTTAAATTATTATCAATATTACCATGCAGAACCCTACCCAAAAGAGTCTTACTTAATGCTGGTCCTCTCCATGGTCCACTTATACATTTTCTATTGACTAGAAGAGGCCAGTTGTCTTGTCCAATAATAATTTTAGGTTGAGCATTTGTCATTGAAGCAATTTGATTGCCAATGAAAGGATATTTATTTCTTAGTTCTTCCACATCAATAGTTTGAGTCGGAAGAGATAACTTAGTAGTTCGAACATGACGTAATTGAAAACTACGAGTCTTTGCCAGAATATATATTGTAAAACTAACTACAAGTGAATCATTTTGTCTGTGGATGACGTCGTCATTTGTCCATTGAAGACAAAGGGGTTTAACAGGTCCTGAGAGGCCTATAGAGTCAGCAAGATCCTGATCAATTAAAGAAATTGTTGATGCATCGTCTAAAAGTGCGTACGATTTTACACTCTGAGTATCACAAGAGATCATTACTGGTAAAATTTTTAAAAACACGCTTTTGTCAGTTGAAACGTGACAATTGGTTTCTGACTGATTATTTTCCGTGGAATCGTTTAGATTTGTGCTTTGGGCTAAACTTTCAATTTGGTTGTGTAGCAGCTCATGATGAGCTCGCTTGCATCCGTTGATATTACAAGTTTTCTTTTTTCTACAAGATTTTAAATTATGAAATGGCGTAAGACATGAGAAGCATATCTTATTGGAGGTAATGAACTTCCAACGTTCTTCAACTGAAAAGGCCTTAAATTTTGAGCACAAATCTAAATGATGTCTTTTACCGTCACAACAAATGCAGTTTTTGGTACCTGCTTTTGTAGTCAAGGTAGTGTCTTTTTTGAAACTTCTAGTTTTTTTGTCATTGTCAAAATTATGAAATTCTAATTTTGGTGTCTGAATTAAAGAAATTATATTTGCTTTTTTATTTAGCCAATTTGAGAACTCTACTAATATAAATTTAGGTTTGTCTATGGTCGAAAGGTGTTCTGTCCAAGAAATTTTGTGAGATGTAAGTAATTTAGATAAAATATCATTTAAAAGGAGAGAATTTTGTAAATGTTTATCTTCATTTAATGATTGAATTGTTGCGACAAAATTACTTACCTCATCACAAAACTCTATAAAGAGGTCTAGTTTCTCTTCTTTTATTACAGGAAATCGTTTCAAATTACTTAGTAACTATAAATGATATGTTCTGAACGCCCAAAATGAAATTCAAGTAAGTCAATAACCTTTTGTACATTTGTTGGCATAATCAAAAGAGATTGAGTAATTTTTTTTGCATTCCCTTTGAGACATTTTTGAAGTCGACATTTTCCTCATTAGAGAAGCCACAAATAGTATTTGAATTATGAAATTGATAGATAAAGTTAGGCCAGTCTAACGGATTTCCATCAAAATATGGAAGATCCTTCGGAACTGACTATCTGGACAAAATTTTTGTTATTTGAGAAATTGTCACCTGATCATGATTGCTTTGAGTAATGTCAGGGTAGAGATTTATCTTGCTTGTACATGCAACCTCATTGTCTGACCTGTCCCATGGAGTTTTACCATTGATCCATTCTTCCACGTTAGGTCTTGTACCGCCTCCAGTGCCTCATCACTTTCGCTGTTCTCCTCGTCTATCTTTGCCAGATTTAGTGCCAGCTCCAAGTCCATAAGTTCTTGTTCTAGCTTCTTCTTCCTTATCTGACATTCAGTTTCTGCAACCCTTCTTCTTGACGTCTTGCTATTTTTAGTATGTGTCGAATCACTTTTTCTATCTCCCATATGGCTTGTTTCCTGCGGTGCCACTACAACTGATGGAACTAAACCTTCTGAGCGGACGTCTAATGCAGCCCGTTTTTTCTCAAGGAGTCTGTTACTGCATCTAATTGGCTCCGTCCTTGGTTTCACCATATTGTGTATTCTATTTCGGCTCGAGGACCAACTATTATTTCTTTATTTTAATGGTAATAGTAATTATAGTTGAAAATGATACACAAATTGTCTGTCTGAAGAACGTATATTTCTTTTTTTTAATAGTTACATAAAACATAATTAAAACCATAGTAACATACATTAATGAACTTAATCTTAATCTTTAACACTGACGAAACAACACCTGAAAAAAAATCAAAATTTTGTTCTAAGATAAACCTTTCTAATTGTTTTTTTCTAGGCATCCCAAAAATATATTTTTTTAAGTATTGAAGAATGAGGCTGTAATCTGTTATGAGCCGACTAGCTAGTTACATTTGTGTCAAAACTCAAGCGTTAGATTCCCCTTGTTCTTTAATTTTTTTAACTCAAAAATATTGACGCCACTTCAGTTGCGTATGGCCACGCTGGATATAGGTGTTCCTTTATAAAAAATACTCCTCCTTTCTATACTTTATAAGTTTATCGGAAACTGGAAAAATGTGTCTCTTTATATTTCAAGATCTCTCTTAAAGTCAAATCTCATGTCTATACCACTTTCGATTATTCAAATAAAAATTGTCCCACCTTCATAACTGAAACAATAACATAAACACTACTAAAAAATCGAACTGTTGTTAATATACATATCTATAACAACTTTTTAAATTCCTCATCGAATGTTATTAGGTAGGTATCTTTTTATTTGAATGAACTTGGTCACATTTTTGCACTTATTTCTAAATGTTAGTGGAACATATATTATTAAGAATTAATTGGCGTGATACCAATTGTGAAATGATTCTATTTGGAAAAAATTATATAACAATGTATAGTGTCGCAACGTTGCATTTTTTAAACCAAGACAGGTGTTTATATTGAACTGATTTGATGCAAAAGTGTAAAATAATGCAGTTAAAGGTTTTGACATAATTATAATTTCCCGTAAAGGTTGTGCTATAGAATTGAAGAATAAAGAGGTTTTATTTTCCTCTATAATACGTATACCTATTGTTAATCAGAAAATGTTCAATTGTTCTGTTCCATTTTTAATGGGTTTTTTTGCGTCATGTAAAATAGCTAAATAAGGAAAAACAAAGTTTTATCATTAATATTTATTATCACTGCAACAAAAACTATTTTCTAATATTTCTTATTTTTAAAATTTCAATTATATAACAATTTTTATTTAAAAAACTTTTAACATCTCAAAAACAAAAAATTATCATAAATCAAATGAGAATAACCTTTAAAAGTGTACTCACGTTCTTTTATTTAATGAAGAACATTTTCAATAATACAAATTATTAAAAAAATCCATAAAATGTTAGATAATTCGCTGACTAAAATGACATGCCTGTTAAGTTTCACTTGCGTCAATAAAACACTTCATACATCTTATATACTCAGTAGCGTTGCCAGAAAATTTATAAATGGGGTAATGGGCTGAACTTAAGAAACAATAGATATACTTATAATTTTTTATAAGATTGCAAATATTGCTTTCTGTTCAACTAATCAACCAATCAAGTAATCAACTAATCAACTAATCAACTAATCAACTAATCAACTAATCAACTAATCAACTAATCAACTAATCAACTAATCAACTAATCAACTAATCAACTAATCAACTAATCAACTAATCAACTAATCAACTAATCAACTAATCAACTAATCAACTAATCAACTAATCAACTAATCAACTAATCAACTAATTAACTAATCAACTAATCAACTAATCAACTAATCAACTAATCAACTAATCAACTAATCAACTAATCAACTTATCAACTAATCAACTAATCAATTAATCAACTAATCAACTAATCAACTAATCAACTAATCAACTAATCAACTAATCAACTAATCAACTAATCAACTAATCAACTAATCAACTAATCAACTAATCAACTAATCAACTAATCAACTAATCAACTAATCAACTAATCAACTAATCAACTAATCAACTAATCAACTAATCAACTAATCAACTAATCAACTAATCAACTAATCAACTAATCAACTAATCAACTAATCAACTAATCAACTAATCAACTAATCAACTAATCAACTAATCAACTAATCAACTAATCAACTAATCAACTAATCAACTAATCAACTAATCAACTAATCAACTAATCAACTAATCAACTAATCAACTAATCAACTAATCAACTAGTCAACTAATCAACTAATTTACTAAGGGTGGTGGTGGAGGTGTTGACCTTCCTTGGCCACGATTACATATTAATTGTGAATTTTGATAATATGTTATTTAATTTAATAATAAATTATCTTTATTATTAATCACTTGCTTGCCTTTTAAGAAAAAAAGGTATTTTTTGTCCTTCCAAGGGTTTTAAGTGAACATTTCTTTACACTGACAGACGTCAAAACATGCCGCTTACAAAGCCAGTAATTCGAATAATAAGTTTCAAGCCCTCGAGACAGGTGTTTTTTTTTTTGATAGGGGTAAAAAGTTGTCAAAATAACTTTATTTGTTTATCTAAATGCTATAAATTATTATTATAATTACGAATTCATCGCATGTCGAGTGTTGAACTTGAAATTTAAATGCGTGTGAACAGATGGCTCGTGTAGCGAAAGTAAAAGTGATTTCGAACTTCGAACTAAATTGAAATTAGTTTTAGTCGATTTTAGAAAATATTTCAATTTTAGAAAATATTCAATAGATTGAAATTAAACAAAAATGTGTGCCAAACAACGAATATTGCGACATACGAGAATTGGACAGAAAATTAATTCAAAGATTTAAGGTAAGAAATAAAGAAATTCTACAAACGAAATAATTAAATCCAAAATAAACAAAATCCATTTAACCAAATCAAAAATAACATTAATATTGTGAAAATAGTATATAAATAAAAGCAGAACCACTGATATCTAAAAAAATTATTTGTAAAATCAATACAGTCAAAATTGAAAGAAAAAATTGATTGTTAAATAAAATATATATAATAATAATACTCTCCCTAATTCACCCCTTACGAGTGAATTTTAACTCCAAAAGCAGAGCTTGTGCGGGGAAAGGGACGGTATTATTATTTTCCGTGGCGCTCCGGGGCGACTTAAAGATGGGTGAGGAAAACCCCATCCACCATCATCGAAAACGGTAGCACATGGTGATTTTATTTTTAATAATCTGGCATATCAACAGAAATTAAATTTCTGCTAATATGACATCCATTAAATCCTATAGAGAACCATGCAAATAAATTCACATGGTCTTCCGTAAGATCTGAAACCGTGTCTTGTTTTACCAGATACCTACACCACCGTAGTCTATATTTGTATATATAGAGTGGAAGGGTAGTCTTTGCTGAATAGTAACGTAAAATTAGAAACTAATTTATTGGGGGCAGCAGCAATATGTAATAAAGAAAACTCTTTAAAGATGATCCAAGAGTTTTCTTTATTACATATTGCTGCTGCCCCCAATAAATTAGTTTTTAATTTTGTATATATATATATATATATATATATATATATATATATATATATATATATATATATATATATATATATATATATATATATATATATTAGGGTGTATCATTTTTAAACAACTTTTTTTTTCAACTAAAAAACAGGCTAAAAACTTTCAGGAAGGTGAAAAAAGAAGCCTCTAAAAATTTGAGCTCTTAATATTATCATTTAGTGGTCCCTGTTCTTAACTTTCCATTTTCCATCTAAATAACATGGAAAAACATTTTTTCTTTTTCTTATTTTTGTAGCTTGATATTTGAGCATTGTAAAAATAAAGTGAAACATTATTTTGGTAGAAAATTGAACGCTCTACAAAAAGTTCTAATATATTTTTTTCATAGAGTGAGCCGTTCTGAAGATATTCAAACTTAAAGTTGCAAATGTATGAAATTAGGACTTTTATTTTATTAAACTGATGACTTTTTTATGTCTTAAAAATTATTTTCAAGAAAACATCATTATTTTCATATAGAAAGGAAATAACGACGCACAGAAGACAAAAATTCACCAGAAATATTTTTAAACAAAAATATGAGTGACTTTGTTTCAAAACAATCATTAAATTTTTTTGACAAATTTGATATGCCGTACGACTTTCTAGATGCAGACGTCCTAATTTGGCCAGATAATGAAAGTTATCAAGAGAATTTGGAGTATTTCGAAAAATTGAAAGTTGTCAATGACGTTGCAGGACGTGACGTCGCATTAGTAGAAGAATATAATAGATGCCTAACTAAAGATGAGGAACAATTTTAATATTTATTACAAGTGGTAAAGGAGCACCGACGAAAATATCCAAATTGTAATAAAAAAACTTCAACAAATATAGTTACATCATTCAATTCTGATAAGACATTAAAATATCTATTAGTTTCAAAATGTTAGTATGCTAATTGTTAAAAAGTTTTTTTTTTAATCTATAAAATATTAATTTTACTGAACCTAATTCATAATTACTTTTGTTTAACAGCTAATCAAATAATATCTAAGATGTATTTTTTTTAATTTTAGCTTTCTAAAAAGATTAGCGCACAAAAACCAGTTTTCTGATTAAAAATAATTTTTAAGACATAAAAAAGTCATGAGTATTAGTTTAGTAAAATAAAAGTCCTAATTTCATACATTTGCAACTTTAAGTTTGAATATCTTCAGAACGACTCACTCTATGAAAAAAATATATTAGAACTTTTTGGAGAGTGTTCAATTTCCTACCAAAATAATGTTTCACTTTATTTTTACAATGCTCAAATGTCAAGCTACAAAAATAAGAAAAAAGAAAAAAGGAAAAAGAAAAAAGAAAAAAGAAAAAAGAAAAAAGAAAAAAGAAAAAAGAAAAAAGAAAAAAGAAAAAAGAAAAAAGAAAAAAGAAAAAAGAAAAAAGAAAAAAGAAAAAAGAAAAAAGAAAAAAGAAAAAAGAAAAAAGAAAAAAGAAAAAAGAAAAAAGAAAAAAGAAAAAAGAAAAAAGAAAAAAGAAAAAAGAAAAAAGAAAAAAGAAAAAAGAAAAAAAGAAAAAAGAAAAAAGAAAAAAGAAAAAAAAAAAGAAAAAAGAAAAAAGAAAAAAGAAAAAAGAAAAAAGAAAAAAGAAAAAAGAAAAAAGAAAAAAGAAAAAAGAAAAAAGAAAAAAGAAAAAAGAAAAAAGAAAAAAGAAAAAAGAAAAAAGAAAAAAGAAAAAAGAAAAAAGAAAAAAGAAAAAAGAAAAAAGAAAAAAGAAAAAAGAAAAAAGAAAAAAACTTTTTCCATGTTATTTAGATGGAAAATGGAAAGTTACAAACAGGCACCACTAAATGATAATATTAAGAGCTCAAATTTTTAGAGGCTTCTTTTTTTACCTTCCTGAAAGTTTTAAGCCTGTTTTTTAGTTAAAAAAAAAAGTTGCTCAAAAATGAAACACCCTAATATATATAGTGTTCCGTGTTTGGGTTCGTTATAAATAAAGACCCCCTCTTTTTCCTCTTTAATGAATTAGATGTCACTGCAAATAGAATTCGAAAAAATTTGACACATTTAAGGAATCTGGTACATAGAAAAAACATTCTGAAAACGCTGTACCAAATCAAACAAATTGTTATTCCGTCTTCCATCATTCCTCTACTGTGAAACGTTTTAATTGTTTAATTATTTGTGCTCATTTAGAAAAATGTGTTTAATTAAGAACTGTGACATTAATGAATTAAAAATATGATAAAGCCTATTGATTCTGAAAAGATCTGATTGAAAATGGGAGTCAAGGGGATTTGTTAAACTGTGAAGAGTATAATTTAGAATACCGCATTATATATCTTCAGTCTAGTTTGTATCTGGATAATGGTATTACTTTTAGGTTTTAAACATTTAAATTTTGTAGTAACCTATTTACTTGTTTTAAGCTTTGCTTTTTTTTTGTAAAGTGTGTGTATGCAAAGCACAAGCAAGTTCGGATTGCATTGTATACATATGGAAAGAAGACCGTGGACTCGCGAAACACAGAATACAGACTTCCAGCGCTCATTTAGGAAACAGCACGGAACGTTTAATTGGGTCAATGTTGCCAATTACAGAGATAAGGGAGATAAAGATAGGAAACGCCCATAAGAAGCCAATGCTTAACAACGACCAGCTTTATCGCAGTTAACATCTGACCCACTATGTGGCGCTTTCATCGATATCAAACAACGCAGCGGGAAATTTAAAAACCTGATAATAAAGATTGCATAAATATCGACTGCACTCTCATGTTCTTGTAAATAAACTTAAACAATGTAATTACGCTAAATTATTTATTAAAAAGAATTAACTACACTTATTATCGATTAATTATTGTAAATCTATATTATCAACTATACTTATCATTTTTGTTTTAATTTTGCTATCTTATTTAAAAATGTTGAGTGCAAATTCAATAATGTGAATTCAGATATTTTTCTTCCTATATTAAATCTTCTTTCTAACGTTTTGAAGCCATTTTCTTGTTCTAAAACAATAAATAATACATAAACACCTACTTTGTGACAAAAGTTAATTACTATTTGTGTTACTTACATAAATAGATCTTACCTATTTTGGTTAATTAAAGAACGCCACATTGGGGTTGTTAGATTTGTTCATGTGGCATGTGTTACTAATGCAATACGTTCTCCGACTTATTGTAATGATACAAAATATAATTATTGTCCTTAAATTTTACACAGAAACAGCCACAACTATTTCCTTAGTTCATCTAGAGGATAACACAATCATGAACTCAAAATTTAAAATTTAAATTCAGGATTCTTCGATATACATAAAACTGACATTTATAATTTACAAACTGTCCACTGCTGTCCACGTCTACTATCTGTCTCAGTGTGGCCAACCGTACGATTTAAATCGTATTTATACGATTTTTTAACTCTCTGTACGATGTACGATTGCATCAGTGAGATAGTACGTAAAAATAATATCTTCACTTTTTTTAGTAAGTTTATTTAAATATCTGCAACAACTTTAGAATATAAAACAATAAAAGTCAAAAACTACTTGCAAAGTAGGCCGTTCGTAATTTCTGAAAGCAGTCATTTTCGTTCTGACTTATCGTGATTTTGACCACGGTGATTTTGTACACCGACTATCACGGCATAAGAAAAGCTGGCATGCAAAATTTCAAACACTTTCAAGCGACAGTGATAGATTACTTTAAATGTGTTAATTTAAAGTTTCATGTATTTTCTTTAGTTTTTATTTTTTTCGGTTTGTAAACATTTTTATAAATAGATAAAGAAAGTATCATGTCATTCCATTTAAGTTATATTATGCTATGCATGTATCTATTGTACAATTTTCTTGTCGAAATACCATTTTTCTACTCTACTTCAACGATCTCTCAAAAAAAATATTTGGCAACACTGGTCTCTCTACAAACGACGTAGACCTGTAGTTAACATCTGAGACGCTAGATGACGCCATCGTTGCTGCGGTCGTTGCGTTTCCAATCTTTATGTCCCTTATCTCTGGCCAATTAGATAGCCAGTTTCACATAGCTTTCAAATAGCTGTGTTGCGCGGATACGGTACCTCCGACCTTTTCCGCCAAAGTTAATAGTACAAGGGATTGAAGGAAAAGCTATAAATTGTTTATTTCAGCTGGAAAATACGTGAAACAATTCGTTTTGCTCGGTTCTGCTTTGATAACTTTAAAGGCCGAAGTAACAATACGATGATTTTTGTTACAAAGGAAAATAATCGTAATTTGAGATTTAACCTTGAATTAATTAAAATACACTTACATACTTTCTTGAGAACAAATATAGATTCAAACTGCTTTCAATTTAGCCAAAATACTATTTTTAAATAAATAATGCAAAAAATATTTCATAAAAAAAAGAAAATACTTATACCAACTTACTGTTTTGTGAAATGGTAATGTTATTATTATTTATAAAACAACTGTAAGTTCAAAAGTTTTGTAAAAATTCACCTAGTATAAAAATGACGAACGATAACTTTTTTACTTACCTGAATTTTAGAACAAAATATTTTTTTTTCAAAAACGCCTTACCTGCTTTTTTTAAAATTTGTCCATCAGTGACGAGTATGTAGGATGAATTTTCTCAAAAAATTTGAACATAACATTATATTTTTGATTAGGTAAAATATACCTTAAATATCGAGCTTATAATAAAACCATAAATAAATCTAATATTTTAGTGCAATCCTTATTAAAATGTTAGTTTTTGATACTGTTTTTCAGATTTCCTTCTAATTTTTTTTACTGATTGTAAAATTGAAACACCCATGTTGATAGAAACTATTTATTTTATATTTAGGTAAGGAATGGTCAAATGATGTTACTTATTTTTAAAAAAGATCTGTATATTTATTTGGGAATACTTTTATTTTATTATTAGTCTTACAATGACTTAATCAAAACATTTTTGTAAATTTAAGGTAAACGGATCAATAAAAAAATATGGCTATGCAGTTATAAAAAACAGTTGTTTGTACAGAAGAATTGAAAATATAGAATGCGTAAAAATTATTAATATTTTTATTTCTAATAAACTTTTTTCATTACAATGTACTAAATATCCAAAGAAAGTAAAATTCACATTAAAAAAATAGACACACTGGATGTACCTATGTACAATTTATTTATTCCTAAATCAACATAAATACAAGTATTTAATAAGTAACAATGCATTATAAAAATAAAAAATATGTTGTCAAGCAAGTTTTGTATGCAAAATTACAAACCTACTTCTTGTTTAATATTGACTGAATTCTTTGTAAACTTTTGCCTTTGGTCTCAAGATAAAAAAATCGAACTATAGGTAACATTGCAACACTAATCAATACAACAGGAAAAAATTTAAATAACTCCGATATGTCTATTAGTAACTGTGTCACTATTTGTGAACCAAACCAAAGGGCTGTAAAAGAGGCCGAACTTATCATTTTTATTTTTAATGGAAACAATTCAGCCAATAAAATTGTTTGTAAAATCAAAAGAAAACATTGACTTCCGATTAAAATTACTGTTGGTAAGAGAAAAACATACGCGTTCTCTATTGGCATTAAACTGAGTATTATAATTGTTGCAGCAGATACAGCGATTACTACATAAGATATCATTAGTAGCAATTTTCTTCCAATCTTATCAACTAAAGCGGTAGAAATGCAGCAAGTTAACACAGCAGCTACACCTAAAATAAAATTAAGATTCGATCAATTTAACGTTATATTTAAACAAAATAAAATGTGTTTTGCAACATTTTAACATTACAGACTGTATGAGATCTGTCAATACAGTTATTCAAGATTAATCAATGCTGCAAACCTTCTTGTCGTGTGGTAGATGTTTTATTTCAATTATAAATAAAAGAAAACGTGTCTAAAATTTATCACAGTTACAGTCTGTTCGCTTAACAAAATTATGCAAATTAGTCATTGACAACTAGTTTCAATGAGCCTCTTCCCAAGAAATTAGGTAAAATTGACCAAATGGTCAGATTTAAATTAAAATAACATTAGGGTAGGTACTAAATTTGTTACAAATATTGCAGTTGAATTGATTCTTTGCAAGTGTTGACATTGTATGTATATTGTAAATTTAGTGGAAATTTTAAAAATGCCTAGATGTGTGTTAGATGTAGATAGTCTAATTTGTAGTGTACATAAGTATTTTACGGACGCAAACGAAAATGGCGGTCCTTTAAAATCGATAATGTCTGTACCACAATGCGTATGCGATGCTCTAGGAATTAGTAAAACCAAATTAAGAGGAGTATTACAAAATCACAATAGTGAACTGCCGAAAGAAGATCACCGAAAAACTCGCCCATCATTGAAAACGAAAGATATTCCAGATGGAAAGAAATTTGAAATTCGTGATACCATTTATCGAATGAGGGCTAACAAGGATCATGTGACCTTAAATACAATTCTCTCGGAATTAATAGATATAAAATTTGACGACATTGGCAGAACAAGTCTATAGCAAGTGATACATAACTTGGGTTTCAAATTTCAAAAGGAGGAGAACAGAAATGCCCTTTGTGAAAGAAGTTCTGTCATGCACAAGATAATTAACTTTCTAAGAAAATATTCTAAATTTAAAGAAGAAGGGGAGAATTTTATATATTCAGACGAAACATGGATATTTTCTAGGGGTGCAACCAAGAGAATATGGCAAGATGATAACGTAAAGTTCATTAAACATACCCATGGAGAAGGGAAGCGACACAAAATTTTACATGCAGAAGGTGCTGATTTAATATTTTTATCTAAATCAAAATCCAGTGACTATCACGATAATATGAACACAGAAATGTTTGTAAAATGGTTGCATGAAAAACTTCTCCCAGGTTTAAGTGATCCCAGCGTGATTATTTTAGACAATGCACCTTACCATTCTGAAGTATTAAACAAAAGCCCAACGAATTCTTGGACTGTTGATAAAATTAAAGAATGGTTGACAAAGGAACATATACCATTTCCTCAATATATATTAAAATCAGAATTATTACGCTTGGCAAATATACACGCAAAACGAAAAACCTTTGTTGTGGATCAGATTATTGAAAGTTACGGTCATCAAGTTTTACGTCTGCCACCGTATCATTTCCAGTTTAATCCCATCGAATATATATGGGGAATAGCAAAACAATATTATGACAACCATATTGGGCCTAATGGCTATAGTGACGACGCAGTTCGGGAAACTTGGCGAAAAGCACTTTCAATTGCAACTCCAGAAGTGTGGCGGAACTGTATATTCAAGTGCAAGAAACTAATAGAAGATTGGTGGACTTGTGAAAATAAAATAAACGAAATAAGTCCAATCATAATAACAATTAATGGTGATGACAGTGATAATGATGACGATTATGATATTTTGGATGATAATGACTGATTTTCATTTTTGTTGGCAAGTTCAATTTTTTTATTTTTCATTTGAATTTCTCTACATGGAACAAATTTTTATGTTAGAAAATATTTTATTTGAGCTAAATAACCCTCTTATTATACATAGACCATATTTTCTGTGTGAAGTGTAATATAAAATTATTATTAGGTTTATAATAGCCACATTAGACTCCATTAATCAAGAAGTTTAATTCTGCTTTTAATTATACAGAAGATTCTCCATTATTATTTAATTAAAAAGTTGTACATTATTTTTTATTTCATTTAACCAATTGATATTTCCCCAACGAACAGGTCAAACTTTCGGGTACTTACCTAGAAATACTCATAAAATTTTCAATCCGCAACCCGCGTAAGTATAGTGAACAGACTGTAGCAAGAATTCGCTAGCATATTTACGCAAAAACTGTAAAAACAGAGAAAGGTAGAAAGAGAAAAAGTTCCTTTAGATCTCACACAGATGAAAAATTAAAACGAGTAAGGTCAACATTAGGCTGCCTGGGTAAAAAATCTTCTGAAAGTTCCAAATAAAATTATTAAAAGATCAATGGATAAAGGATTTATTTCGAAAATAAAATTCTCAAAATCAGTATTACACAAATTTATTTTTTATTAAAAACTACTTGTTAATTAGGTAATGTTAACACAGGCAAAATCGGTTTCGGCTAAAATGCCATCATCAGGCCTAGAATAGAAGGGACAAAACATGGTTTTTTTAAAATTACAGAGAAAAATATTGAAAAACACACCTAAGATGAAAATTCATATTCCTATAGGCATCAACATCAAAAAATAACTAGATATTCTTAAAAATACATAACTGTTATTTAGTTAGTCTCTTGTATAGATAATCTTCGCGTCTTTCGAGTCTCAGATTACCTTTTTATGTTTAATAATTATTAAATAATAAATCTTATACAACTAAAAACAAATTTAAGAATATATTAAATAATGATGTGTTATTTTAGTGGTGAATTAATTTTTTTATGGTATATATATGTAATTTGAAATAAATTTAAATCGTATAAATAGAGTACATTTGAGATTACATTCCACAAATCTTTTATATCAGGAAACTAAATTACTAAATATTCACTTAATATATGTTTAAAACCGCCTAACCAGAATGTTCCATGATCCATCAAAGTTGACTACCCTGAATCATCAGAGGTATAGTCGGTCAAAAACTGACTTTGATATTAAAACTGAACTTTTTCATAAAACTGCTACCCAACATTTCTTTGTGTACTATGGACCTAAATTATTTAACAAGCTTCCAAAAAGTCTAAAAGCAACAACAATTTTTTTTTAACTGAGGTGAAAACGTTTATACAAAAAATGCAATTATATTTAACATCCCTTAATCATCTTGATCTTGAGAATAATATTCCTCTCTATTCTTGAAGTGTACTACTTTGGGCGACTCGCCCAGTATTTTCTTAGCAACAAAAAAAAGGACAAGAAAAGAAAATTTTTTAATTTTGTAATTGTTTTATGTCTTAACTTCTATATGCTATATTCATTATATAAGTTAGGAATGCTTATTCTATACAGAGTTTGGACTTTCAAGTCTAATGTGATGCTGCGTTTGCCTGACTTCCATTTGTATTTAATATTTTCATTCTCTCATTATATAGAATAGTGTAATGTATTTAAACCAAATAAATTAAATTGAAGTTATTTAAAATTTAATCATTTTCGAATTCTGACTTACCTCTAATAAGCGATGCATTCAATCTTCCATGTATATAATAATATAGGGAAAAAATTGTCGCGACTACTCCAATTGAAATCACAATTTGTGATACCAAAATACCAAACATCATAATTCCACTTTTGACCCATCCTGGACCTCGTACACATACCATAATTCTTTCGTATTCTTGAGCATTTTGTCCATTCTCATTAACTTGTCCTTGCATTTCAATAAGTTCAATATCTGTATTTATATTTTGTGCTCTTAACTTATTAAGAACTATTTTTGCAACATTATGGCGTTCTTTTTTTAAATAATAATAGGGACTTTCTGGAGCTATTAATGCAAATGTAATACAATAAGCTATAGCTAAAACTATAATAAATAAACTCACTAAAACAGTCGAAGCAAAATAATCGTATGTGATGTCCGTCAGTAATAGAATGAAAATTTCTCCAATATGATAAAATATAAACATTGACGATATAAAACCTCCTTTAGAATTAGTTTCACTGATTTCTGCAACGTAAATCGGTAATACAGCGAAACTGCCTCCGACAATCATACCAGAACAGATTCTGGCTATGCAAAATAAAAATATAATGCCATAAAAGAATTCAGAAATAATAACACTAATGATTGCAGGAAAAGTCATTAAAAGTAAACTATATCTTCTTCCTATTAGTTCTGCTAATAATGAAAATATTATTGACCCTATTATTTGACCTATTAATTCAAAGATAAAAAACATTCTAAAATACCTACTGTGAAAAACTTTATCGAAATATATTACAGGCCAAACTGTAAATGCACCGGACACTATCATGAGAATGTTACCTGAAACCACCAAAAAATATATTAAATTGGAGTAAATTTAAAATTCCTCCCTGTATATTGTAATATAAAAGTAATACACACCTGACATTACAGGTAACAATATTCTCCGATTAACCATTTTTCTATAAAAGTTTTTTAAATTGTATCCACTAATAACTTATAATTACTGAATTAATTAAAAAAAAAATATATTTGTATTATCTTGTATACATAATTTTGAACTTTCAACCTCATATCAATGTTTATTTAAAATTTTGATATTTATTTATAATTTTGTTGAAAAATGCGTAAAAATTATTAATATTTTTATTTCTAATAAACTTTTTTCATTGCAATGTACGAAATATCCAAAGACAGTACTGGATGTACCTATGTACAATTTATTTATTCCTAAACCAATATAAATACAAGTATTTAATAAGTAACAACGCATTATGAAAATAAAGAATATGTTGTCAAGCAACGCACATGTTGTTTTTAAGTTTTGTATACAAAATTACAAACCTACTTCTTGTTTATTGACTAAATTCTCTGAAAACTTTTTCCTCTGGTCTCTGGTCTCAAAAAATCGTACTATAGGTAACATTGCAACACTAATAAATACAACAGGAAAATATTTAAAAAACTTCGATATGTCTATTAGTAACTGTGTCACTATTTCTGAACCAACAAAAGGGCGGTAAAAAAAGCTGAACTCATCATTTTTATTTTTAATGGAAACAATTCAGCCAATAAAATTGTTTGTAAAATCAAAAGAGTACAGTGACTTCCCATTAAAATTAATGTTAGTAAGAGAAAAGCATACGCGTTCTCTATCAGTAATAATCTGAGTATTATAATTGTTGCTGCAGATACAGCGGTTACTCCATAAGTAGCAATTTTCTTCCAATCTTGTCAACTAAAGCGGTAGAAATGTAACAAGTTAACAAAGCAGTTGCACCTAAAAAAATATTTTGAAATTAAGGTTCAATCATATATATATATATATATATATATATATATATATATATATATATATATATATATATAAATTATTTAACAATCAACGTGTCTCAACATATACAGGGTGTTAGTATATTCGACCGATAACGCTCTATCCCAGACAGCTCTCGTTATTTGATCAATTCGAATATCATCGCTCTAATAAGAAAAGTGCCTAACTCCACTTTTTGGCAAAAATGGGATTTTGCTGCCGTCTATTAGAATAACGTCTAAGCCACCTTCTATCAAAGCTGCAGAGTGTCAACTTTACCGGTTAATTTTAAATTGAAACAACAGAAATTTGCCTATCTCCGACTTGACAAATGTCAAAAATAAATTTGCCTAACTCCACACTTTTGTTTAAAAGTGAAGAACGAGTATCGGATGGGAATGATATTTTGTGTTATTTTTGTTAATAATAAGTTAAATTTAAAGTTTTATGTGTTAGGTGTGTAGAAGAACAAGTAAATAATAAGGTAAATATGAAGATACACTTTCGTTTATTTTAATATCTTAAAAATATTACCCAAATAATTTTACTGGAGTTAGGCATTTTGTGTATTATTGATAACACGTGAAGAAATGGAGTTAGGCAATTTTATAAACTAGCAATAATAATTAATAATAATAAAGCCCGCTTGTACATTCCAAGTTCAAATCATGGTTCAGCTGAACTCGGCTGGTACTTGAAGTCGCCTATTTAAAATGCATTGCTGTCAATTTCTGACAGGTTTCGTGCCATTTTGACAGCAATTATTGAGTTCAGCTGAACCATAATTTAAACTTGGAATGTACAATCGGGCCTTAGGGATTTTTGGGTAAAAACTTTAAAATACTAAAATAAAAACTAGAAAATAAGATAAAATTTAAAAACTATCAAGACAAGCTTTTATTTTAAATTACTGTTCTTGAAGTATCTACGTATTTATAATGGGTTTCATTGCTACTCTAGTACCTAGTTTTGGGTGTCTACGAAAACGAACTTTGGGCTGCCACCGGCGCGGCGCGGCGTATACAAGAGGGGGTAATGGGAGTAATTACCCACTCAGGATATAAAAAAATCCGTAGTAAAACAAAGTCCTGGAAATAAAGCTACTTTAACCCAAATTAAAATGTTTCTTTCAAAGTGTATAGTATGACATCGCCCTAAGTTATTCAAAAATAGGCTATTTTAAAACCATGAATGCGTTATTTTAGGGAGCATTTTTTTCCGCGTTCCTTCCAGATTTTTTTCTTGCTTTCCCCTTTTTTTCGGGGTATTTTTTAGGGGCGTTTTGCGTTCACCGGTGCCAGGCACAAGGGCTAGATACGCCGTTGTGGAGTTCTTTTTAACACCTCTGTAAAATCCTATTTTATGGATTAAAGTACATTTTAAATAAAAGTGTTTCTGAAAGGCGTTTTAAATTTTATTTTATCAAAGGAAGCATTTATTAATTTCAATTTAGTATTCACGTAAGGATTTTTTCCAGCAGTTGTCCAACATGTCGTCTAGAACACAAAAAATGCTGGAACTAGCAAAAGTAGTTTTTGAAGAAGGGCGAGAACTAAATAATAGTGATTCTGATTGTTTAATGCAGCCACTTAAAGAACCTTCTGGTGAGAAAATGAGCCAAATAATTGAAGAAGAACTAATAAATCTACCAACTATTTTAATGCCAGATCTTGGCGACCATTCTATTGATGAATTTGCGGATATTATTACTAGTGTAAACCAAAATGAGGCTGAAAACGAAAGGGTTTTAATTGTTGGAAATATTTCTAACTTAGAATTTCATGATAACAGTAATTATAAAAATGATGTCAACGAAACTGAGGCTAACAAGGAACCCTCTGGCAATGAGACTAACTCCGAATTAGAGAAAAATGAGGAGAATGAGGAACCAACATTAAAAAGAAAAAGATCTTTCAATAATAAAGAAAAGGAAGATAGATGGGACCAACTTAAAAACAAGAAGGAGATGGAGCAAGGTGTGAAATACAAAGGCAAAAAGAAAAGAGGGTTAGAGTGGGACTACAGCGTGGAAAAACCAGCTAGATTTATTTCAGCACCCTGTAGCTGCAAACTTGGACAAAAGACCACGAAACTTAAATGTCAAACATTAAGTGAAGAAATGAGGCAACGGCTTTATAATAAGTTTTGGTCAAAAATGTCTTGGAAAGAAAAGAAAATGTATGTAAAGGGATTGGTCCAAGTGGAAGGTGTTAAAAGGAGGCAAGGAAGACAAGAAGGCCCATCAAGAAGGGATTTTTCCATGAAATATTTTCTAAAAAACGGCGTGCAACTAGTAAGAGTGTGCAAGAAAATGTTCGCAGGGACTTTAGGCCTAAAAGAACGCGGAATTGTAAATTGGGTAAGGGAGGACTACTTACAAGAACCACAGGAAAGAGAAAACATAAACAAAAAAAGTGAATCAAGACAGAAAATATATCAAGAAAGAACATCTGGCGTTGAGAAATTTTTAAAAAGTCTTCCAACTGTTGAGAGTCACTACTGTCGTTCATCTTCTACAAGACGCTATCTAGAACCAATTTGGAGGTCCAAGAGTCACGTGTATCACTTTTATAAAAATGAATATTGTAAAGAAAAAAAATACCTCCAGTATCGGATGCGAAATTTTTAAGTTTAATGCAGAAAATAAACATGTCAGTATTTAGACCGAAGAAAGACGAGTGTGACGTTTGTGTCGGCCATCAGACTAAAAATGTTACTGATGACGTTTATAATCTACATCAAATTTTAAAAGAAGAAGCTAGAGCGGATAAAGAAAAGGACAAGCAAGCTGAAGATGCCATTACATTCACTATGGATCTTCAGTCAGTTCTTTTATCACCAAAAACTAATGTCTCTGCGATGTATTACAAAACTAAATTAATAGTACACAACTTCACGATTTACAATTTGCAAACTAAGGAAGCCTATTGCTTTTTATGGAATGAGGCTGAAGGGCAAACAACTGCTCAAGAGTTTACGTCTATTTTAATATACTTTGTAGAAGATAAAGTTGTGCCTAAAGCAAAGGAAACTGGCAAAATAATTATACTTTTTAGTGACGGATGTTCAAGTCAAAATAGGAATAGCATCCTCTCTAATGCACTTTTCCACTTGGCTTCTGTGAATAATGTGTCCATACTTCAAAAATATCTCACCAAAGGGCACACTCAGATGGAAGTTGATTCCATGCATTCGTCGATTGAGAGGGTTTTAAAGAGAACAAAAATTCATTTACCTGCAGACTATATCGAAGTTTGTAAGAGTGCTCGACGCAGTCCATTTCCTTACCAGGTTGAATATTTTACACATGGATTTTTCAGAAACTTTTCTGCGTTAAACTACTTTCCATCTATTCGACCTGGTAAAATGGTGGGCGATCCGACAGTTATGGATATCAAGGCATTGAAGTATGAAAATGGTACTTTGACGTATAAACTCCGACATACATCGGAAGTTTGGGAAGAACTGCCAAGAAGAATGAAAATAGACATACAATTTAACATAAAGTCTTACAGAGATTTACCGCCACTCTATAGCGATAGAAGAAAAATAAAGAAAGAAAAATATCAACACCTACAAGCATGTTTTTTAATTTGTTCCTAATCTAAGCTATTTTTTCGATGTTTTTTTCAAACCAAAGTAATTTGATTATTTGTTTTCTTAATTTAAGCTGTTTAATCCGATATTTTTTTATTAAATTATTTTGATTATTGTGTTTTCTTCGTTTTTTTTAATGGGTAAGAATTTTCCTATGTCCAATTTTCAGGTGCTTTTAAAAAAGAAAAATGCCTATCTCCAAAAAATCAATTAATAAATAAATAAGAATTTTGCCTATGTCCAATTCTCACGTACTTTAAAAAATAAAAATGCCTATCTCCAAAAAATTGATAAAAAAATAAGAATATCGTAATTATTTGTTAACCGTTTAAGTATTAATGATGAGTTTAACCTTGTATTAAAATTTTAACCAAAAAACCTGTATTTTGTTTAAAATCAACGGTTTTTCTTCTCTGCTGTAAATTTTTTTTTTTTTTATAGAGCTAAAATGAACAGTGTCGCAGAAATTTGCTTCTAAACAAAACTCTACATGTTCTTAATCACTTGTAAGTATTCAATATTTTTAAATTCTAATCTAGTAAGCACGTGTCAATTTTTTTAAAGTTTGTGTTTTTGACAAGATCTTGGTGGATCAAACATAAAAAAAATATTTAATAACGTTTTTGTTTATGGTAAATTTTGAATTTTGATTTAAAAGATCTTTAGTATTTCATGTTCCTATATCAAAATTCGTCAATTAACGAGAGCTCTCTGTGACAGAGCATTGTCGGTGGAATATTCTAACACCCTGTATATGTTTATTAACAGAGTAAGGGGTCTATTCTGTAACAATTCCTTTATATTTAACAACCTTTAAAAATATTTTCTTCTTTACTTCTGTCATTATTTAAACGGATCTTTAATATACATTAGAGGACTATCTTAAATAAATCTGTTTAAATAATGACAGAAGTAAATTAACGAATACGAACATATTTTTAAAGGCCGTTAAATATAAAGGAATTGTTATAGAATAGACCCCTAAATCATTTATTTTCACTAATGTGTTAATCCTTTAAGTAAAGAAAACTGGAAGTGATAGTAGTAAATAACTGCGCGTTTACATTTATTTTGATATAATTTAATACTAGTTGCAAGTTAAAACTAGGAATTATTTACCAATCTTAAAAGTATTAGTTTCAAAATAAACTGTGCCAATATTCAGATAAATTCAAATCAATTGATAGTAGCTGTCATCGAAATAAATAAATAAATTCTAATGAAGAAAATTTTAGTATCCAATAAAGTGATATTATGGTGATAAAGATAATAAAAAATAAATTGGGAAGCGGTAAATTCCTTTTTGAAAAAGGAAAACAGTAGTTTGGTTTCCGATAATGAAAAATTAATTAATTTAATAAATGACAAAGTCTCAATAAAATTAAATAAGCAAATTTCATTCAAATTGTCAAAGTTAGTTTAATCTTCAACACGGTTTAATTGTTCGGCAAATAATATATTACATCCTCTAATTACATGTATAACCTGCAAGAACGTGCTAGAAATCGAAGCCGAGAAGGATTGTGACACAATATAGTTTTTATAATAAAAAGGTGAGTATTGATCGTCTCTACTCATGTGCAAAATATAGTTCCTCTTTAAATAACTAGAATTTGTTCTTGAACGGTTAAAAATTACTAAAGTCCTTCCTATGGGGCCTCAGTATTGCATTCGTGCAGTCGAAAAAAATTTTCTTACCACTATTTTTTATACTTTTTCTACGTTTTCTATCCGAAAGTGCAAAAAAAATGTTTTATCTGGTCGTCTGTGTGTATATATGCTGGCACGATAACTCTATAATGAAAGTTCTGATTGGTTTGCAGTTTTAATTTTCTTAAATAATTGCTTCTAACTTTGAACCCTATTGATTTTCATAATTTTCGGTTCATCCTAACTACTTTAATATTAATGTTCTTAAAATCCGTCCATGCACTTCTTATGTGACTTATTTTACGCATTATAATCATTCCTAACGTCTAACATTCCTAACATACCGTACATTCGATACATTCCATACATTCCATACATTCCATACATTCCATACATTCCATACATTCCATACATTCCATACATTCCATACATTCCATACATTCCATACATTCCATACATTCCATACATTCCATACATTCCATACATTCCATACATTCCATACATTCCATACATTCCATACATTCCATACATTCCATACATTCCATACATTCCATACATTCCATACATTCCATACATTCCATACATTCCATACATTCCATACATTCCATACATTTCATACATTCCATACATTCCATACATTCCATACATTCCATACATTCCATACATTCCATACATTCCATACATTCCATACATTCCATACATTCCATACATTCCATACATTCCATACATTCCACACATTCCATACATTCCATACATTCCATACATTCCATACATTCCATACATTCCATACATTCCATACATTCCATACATTCCATACATTCCATACATTCCATACATTCCATACATTCCATACATTCCATACATTCCACACATTCCATACATTCCATACATTCCATACATTCCATACATTCCATACATTCCATACATTCCATACATTCCATACATTCCATACATTCCATACATTCCATACATTCCATACATTTCATACATTCCATACATTCCATACATTCCATACATTCCATACATTCCATACATTCCATACATTCCATACATTCCATATATTCCATACATTCCATACATTCCATACATTCCATACATTCCATACATTCCATACATTTCATACATTCCATACATTCCATACATTCCATACATTCCATACATTCCATACATTCCATACATTCCATACATTCCATACATTCCATACATTCCATACATTCCATACATTCCATACATTCCATACATTCCATACATTCCATACATTCCATACATTCCATACATTCCATACCTTCCATACATTCCATACATTCCATACATTCCATACATTCCATACATTCCATACATTCCATACATTATATACATTCCCCACATTCCATACATTCATTAGAATTTAGAATTATATGTCATACTCTGTCAAAACAAATTAGCGCGGTGTTGCCAAGTGTCCACTTAATATCAACAAAAAAGAAATATAAAAAATACTTTATTTTTGACATAACATTTCCATACTCTTTAAAAAACAGTTCTATTAATTTATTTCCGGTCACACCCAATGATTTATTTATCCATTTTGATTGAATTGTTGTATATAATTTTTAAATATTAATATTACATCATCTATAAAGTAATAAACAATGAACTTTTCAAAAACTTTGAAACATAATTACATTTTGTTATCCAAAATTTTTAAAACTTTTTTGAATCAAGTGAATTTATTTGTTTGGTAAATGACGCTAGCCAGCAAATATAAAAGAGTACTACCAACAAGAGGATAGCTGAATTAGTTCAATTTGTGTTAACTGTGACGTCACTCGGTGGATACTTTTAAGGCATTTCTTTATAAGCTTACCACAACATACTTGGTTACAGTATTGTAGTTACTGTGGTGACGTCACACATACCGTGGTAACCTGTTATATAATGTCATATGTCAAATTTAATTGAAATTTGGGGATTTCTAAACGGAATTTAAGGTCAAATTTCGTTTAGCCGAAATCAGTTAAGTAAAAATTGTTGCCATGGTAACCAGTAAACACCAATCCAAATCTCGTGGTAAGGAAATTGTAACGGTTGAAACCGTTATTTAGTCCCAAACATTGTAACGGTTGTAACCGTTTTCGTTATTTTGACACCAACATCTCTACACAAATGTCACTTGTCGTTTATGACTTGTGTCAACAGTTGGCAATTCATTTCGATATATAGCTGTCATCGAACAAGTTGAATTATTGAATTTTAATTATTTTTTATCTTGTCTTTAATATTTTTAATGACCGTCTGATTTTAAAAAGGTAAGTTTCCTACCGATATTTTGTTGAAAATATATATTTAGTACAAGAATTTCTTTGTTAAAATGCCAAATTTTAAAACATAACCTCAACACATTAAATCACACAAGAAATCACATGTTTAATATAATTTTATATATTATTTTGTTAGGAAAGAGATAATATGCTTTATTATATTTAAATATGTTAAATAAGATTTTTCCTTTTCAAATTAAGTTTAGCCTCTGTGAAACTATTCAAATAATAGTTTAAATGTGCGTTTAATAGTAAAAAGCATTATCTGTTTCCTATATACTCTTCCTGGCTCCTTTCTTTATATTTTTACCTTTTTCCTTGTAGCTTGGCTGTATATAGATGGTTCAATAGAAGTTTTATCGAAAAAGATTGTTTGGAAGGACGTTCATGCTACATGTGTGGAATTATTGAAACTTAGAAGTTTGGTTCCAGCTACGGAGGTTGTTTCAAGTATATCAAGAGGTTTAGTTCGAGCCATCCAAAGAAGTCTACGAGATTTAACTTTACCTATGAAGATTTGACACTTGATGATATCCAAGCCTATCATACGAATACCCTGTACCTGTTACCTGTTATACCACCGATAAGTTTTCAAAAATTATTTAAATTTGAATAAGTAAGTCTCTGTGAATTAGAATTTGTCACTACCTTATTTAATTATAATATCTTAATGGTTAGTGATTTTCTATATTTTCATCACTAATCGATTGTCAAGTTTAGAAAGTTTTAAATATAGTGGCGCCCAACATTCTGTTTCAAAGTAATACGAGTTGTTTAATAACCTGACCCACTCCCCAAAATCATAGAGCTTAAAACACTATAAAAATAGATAAAATAACAAGATCGTATTACAAAATGCATAGTTCCCAAGTTATAGATCATTTAATGTTCACTTTATTTTGGATGAAATCAGTTATGGTGAAAGTGTTGCCATGTGAACGCTTGACATAGTAATGACTAAACAAAAAACCAAATCCCGTGGTGAGAAAATGCGTGGTTCCAAAGTTGTAGATGAGTTAATTTAGCTGTAATCAGTTACGGAGAAACTGATACCATGCAAGCGCGCATGACCGACGTGCCTTTTTTTCCACATACGTTATAGGATCACGCTACGCTTCTCTCACCCACCTCCTAACCAGTACAGAGGAGGGCGAGCGAAGCAAACGCACCCGGTCCATGTTTCGAAATTCGGGCGAATTTGATTAATTTTATTTCATAAAATTTTATTCAAAATTGTTTTGCAAACCTATCATAAATCTAAATATTAGTATATTACGTTACTTTTTGTACACTCTGTATATAAATTTCGACTTATGCCTTAATATTTCAAATTTCTCAATATTTTTAATAAAAAAAAAATGTTAAGATAACATGGCCATAGTATTTAAATTTATTACCTACTACTTGCCTATTTATTTACTCCTATAATTTTTAAATGTGTTTAATTATCTCTCTGGGTCAAAATGATCTTTTGAATTTAAAAATGTTTGAACGTCGTAATTTTAAAAAGGGTGTATCGATGTACCTTTTAAATGGGATGACTTTTAAAGTATTCATCTAGTGACGTCACACTTAACCCAACACAAATTAAACTAATTCAACTATGCTTTAGTTGATAGTAGCAGAGACAACAGAGACGTGTAACTTAATAGGAAAATATGTTCGGTGGTCCATTTAAATTACATATATGACCCTCTTTTTCTTTTACATTGATCTTTACATATGTCTATCTCTCTCCAATAAAACTAACACCATTTTCAGAGGGCGCTGGTGTTGCTGGTTTTTTGACGTAGAAATATCGATTAAAAGTATTAAAACTGACAACTGACAATGTTATGAATGTTGTTATGAACATGTGCATTTTATTAAATTTAATTTAATTTGGGCCCCGTATATTTCTTTTAGTCTGATTTTGTTATTTAATTAATTTTCTTTGGGGGGGAATGTTTATTTTTGCATATTATTTTTTGCATGAAGCAATTTCTGGAACCAAACTCGCGTTTTTGTACACATTTCTTTCTAGAGGTAATTTCCAATTTATTAAGAAAACCACTGTATAATGTGTGTGTTTAATAATATATTACACAATGACTATAATTATTTTAGGTGAATTGGAACAGAGATCCATTGTTACAGCTACTTGTGTTCATTAAGTAGGTAGATGAATGTCTGGACAGCTTTAATGGCAGCACAAAGTTCCTATCTACTAGAAAAGTAAAATGTATGCTGAGTAAAAAATCTGCACATGTAGTATTGGCAAAGGACTTTTGAAATGATTAGAGATTAGCTATTTCTTACATACACCTACCTCTAACAGCCACTCTAAAGGAAGAAAAAAAAATTGAATCACAAAAGGGCAGAATTTTAAATCAGGATGCATTGGAAAATAAATTTGGGGACATCAGGTCGGTTTTGGATTTTATAGAGAGATCAATCTCAAGAAAAGTTAATTTATCCTGCAGAACAACCAGTAGTTTAAGTAGGATTTGCTATAACTTTATTAGAAATTTTCTTTGATAATAAATTGTAATATAGGTACCAATTATTGTTTCAAATGAAATTGAAAAAGAGTTAAATATGAAATTAGATTTTTCATGAGTAAAATGTTATATTCATTCGAACATTGTAAGGTAATCTATAATTAAGGGAATATGGAAAATAGGTATACCCTGGTGGTGTAAGAGAAAGGTAAGGGGCAATGACAAAAAAATTACAAAAATGTGTTTATCTTTAAATAGTGTTTATTATTAATAATATTATTTGCTATGTTTGAAAAGTACCTCCTGCTTCCGAACAGATCAAATAGATTAGACTTCTAGTTGGAGAAGGTCCACCTAGTAACCAAATTAGGAGACTAGGAAAACTTTTTCATGACTGGGGATACAACAGGAATGCACACACACAAGATACACAAACAAACGAAATAACCGGGGTAAGCCTTTAGCAACGTTCTGTTTAAATGATGATAGTATGTCATCCTTTATTCCCTTTTAGAAGGCATGGCATATAAATATTGATCTTGATTACTATAAGAGGAGTTAGCAGGGGTCTAGCAGGTTTCGATCCAGTTTACAGGATGGGAACTTACTTGACTCGGGCCTTATACATTTGTGTTGAGTGTATGTGTGTTTCGTTTCCATGGTTTCTATTAAAATAAACAGTCATAACATATCCATACCTTTTTGCCAGACTAACATAAGTGACATTTGTTCAAATGGCACTTATGATAGTCTGGCAAAAAGGTATCGATACTATACTTTATAAAATATTTGTTACATTAGTTTTTAAATATATTATGAATATATAACAACTGTTACTTTCTTTGTAATTTGTCACAAAATGATAGGAGGTACTTTCTAAACGAAGCAATTGTAGTTTGTTTTTCTGTACCTTACAAAAATATAATTTATAGAAAAAGAGTTTGGTGTATTATTTTTCCAAGTTTAAATATTTAATAATCAATAGAAGTTTCAAGTTTTTTTTTTAGCGAAATAAAAACTATGTTCACTGTTTATATTAAACTGATTAAAACTTCCTTTATTAAAATAATTATTTATGTGATAAAAAATTTGATGTTATTGGAAGCTTTTATATTTTTTTAATATACAGTGAAACAATAGTTTTTGTTTCTCCTGTAAATTTGTATAGAAAAACTTTATTTCTGAATCCATGTTTGAATTTCCCGCCCTAAAGCATTTTTAATTTTCCCGCTATTTACTAGTGGCGCCATCATAGACTGGTTGTGGTTACAATCGCCCAAATAACTTTTACCGAACCAAAAAAAATACATTGAGTTACACGTCTCGCTGGATTGTCTCTGATAGTAGTCTTTAAATTTGGCTAGCTGGCGTCATTTTGTCAACCAAATAAATTCACCCGTTTTAAACTTTTGGATAATACAAAGTAATAATAAAATTATGTTTAAAAGTTTTCGAAAAGTACTTTGTTTATTACTTTATAGATAATGTAATATTAATATGTAATTATTATGTACTACAATTCAATCAAAATGGATAAATAAATCGTCAGATGTGACTAGAAATAAATTATCGAAGGGTATGGAAATATTATGTCAAAAATAAGGTATTTTTTTTTAATTTCTTTTTAGTTGATTTAAATTAGATACTTGGCAACACCGCAAATATTTGAATTAACAGAGCATGACAGATATAATTCTAAATTCTAATAAATAAATACATAAATGATCACTTAATGCTATCCTCATATGCCTTTATTATGTAATTTTTTTAAAAAAACATTAATTTATGGGGTTTCCGTTTATTTATTTGAAAAATATTCTCCTTCCTGAAGTCTAAAATGTAAGTTTTGTAAAAAAATTGTATTTTTAAGAAAGGGCAATATTTAACAAAATCCTACTTACAGAACGATGCAAAATTGGTATCATTCATGGAAAAATTTAAACTTGGGACCAATGTCAGGAGAAGGGTTAATCAAGGTATAAATATGCTCTTGATGTAATAAAGCTACTTTCGTTGCATCTCGCTAGGACGCACCATTTTCAAGAAAAAAGCATTTGAAAATTTCATGATAAGTTCATATTAACGTATTCCAAAGTGCAAATAATTAGTAGGTCTGTGGAATCAGAAAATTTTTTTTCAGCTTTGGAAAACCGGTGACTAAAGAAATTTATTTAGCTTTAATAGTATTTAAAGTAAGCCCAGAACTGTTATGAGACAAAACTGTCGACCTAATTATGAATATGACGATGTAGAAAAATACTTTCGTATAAGTTTACCTTACCTTGATTATCTTTTAAATGTTATTCAAAGCCGGTTCTTTGATGGCCATTCAGAGGCATTTAAAATGTTTGATTTTTTATCAAAAACAGGAATTCAAAAAAATCATTAAATAGTATTTAAACTTAAACTATATAATAACATGTTTTTTTTTTCAAATGGTTTGGTTGGCTTTGACCAAATAAAACGATTGATGAGAATTTATTTCTTTAACTGTCGACGTTTAAACTGTTATAAGCTAATCCTTAGGACGGTAAATTTTGGCTGATTGAAAGATTTCTGGGTAGATAGATAGAAAAAGGTGTTCCCACACCGTGACCACCTCGATCTCCGTACTTAAACCCATTAGATTATTTTTGGGGTCGTATAAAAGGTATGGAATACGCTACAAAAGTTAACAGTGAGGAAGAGTTGCATGTAAGGATACGTTTAGCAGGGAATGAAATACGGCAAAATAATTTTAAAGTTATGCGAGCTTCACATGTGATTACCCGTAGAGCTAGTACAATTTTTGTTATTTTTAGTACAATTTTTAGTAGAATAGTAGAATTTTTAGTAAAACAGATAAAAAACAGTTTTTTTATAGACGACATTTTGACCTATTTTAAGTCATCCTCAGGATAATAAAAGTAGATACTTCACGTTAAAAATCTTAAAGTTATAATCAAACAGTATTTTTTGCGAATTAAAAATAACTAATGATTTCTTCTCTAACCCAGTCAAACTTCCTATTTTCAAGAAATCATTACTATTCTTGATTTCAAATTGAGTTTCGCTATAATTTTACGATGTTTAACGTGTCTGACTTACTTTTACTGTCCTAAGGATTACCTTAAAATAGTTTAAACGTCGATCGTTTTAGTGGGCCAAAGCCAACCAAACCATTCGGAAAAAAAGAAAATTTTATTAGTTTAAGTTTAAATACTATTTAGTTGTACCATTTAAAGTTTATTTATAAAATTAACATTTAAAAAACAAAGCTAAATAAATTTTTTTAGTCACCGGTTTTCGTAAGCTAATAATAAATAAAATTTTTGATTCCACAGTCCTACTAAATAGGTATCGTTTGCACTTCCGAATAAGTTAATATGAACTTATCATGACATTTTCAAATGCTTTTCTCTTGAAAATTGTGCATCCTAGCGAGAGCCAACACAAGTAACTTTATTATACAAAATACATATGCCTGGAATGTCTTTCCAGAATGTAGAATATGAAATATATTCTATGAATATTTCATAAATATTGCAATATATTTGGCAAATAGGCAGATTGGTGGCATATGCCAGGGATATAGTGTGCTGTCTGGGCTAAGCTTGATTGCAAATATAAACTTATTTTAAAACATTGTTTACATCAGTACATCAGTAGGTGTACATCATGTACATAAAATGCCCAAGTAGTGCTTAATATTCGAAAAATAAAAAAGATTAAAAAAAAATAAAAAAAAGTTTAAAAAAGTTTAAAAAGATTAAAAGGGTAATTATATAGGTGCTTAAATCTAAAAGATATTAGTAATAAGGTGTCTGTCTGCAGAAGATATAGGTTAAAAATCTGTATCGTTTCGTTACAATTCCATTTATTTACATATTTTATATTAAAATTAAATCGAATACAAATACCCGAAACTGGACCAAATTACAAAATCGGCGGTATTATGTAGCAACCGAACGAGCCATCTCAATATTTTCAAATCCCGTCCGCAATAACCAGTATATCATTATAGTGTGTATGTGTATTGAAATGAAAAAATTGTGGGCAAAAGCCTTCTGGCCCTAGGTGAAAGGCCCACAAACCACCGGCCACGCCTCCGCCATATTTAAACACTATAAAAACACGTTGACACGCCGATGCTTATTCAAAACAGTCGATCTCATCTAACGAACATGGCATTCAAAGTGAGTAAACGCATAATAAAGTGATTAGAAAAATGTGTGCGACGAGTGCTTAAAAGTTTTGATATAAAACAACCGTATCGAAATGGCAAAGGCGCTTATAGCAGTGGCGTGCTTAAATAGAAACCGCGGGAGTTCCCACGATTTAATTTTTTTTATTTGGGATCCTTTTTTACGAATGTCAATTAATTTCTGTTAATTTTTTTGTCAATTTTTCTATCAATTATTTCTGTCAATTTTTTCTTACAATTTTTTTCCTCAATTATTTCTGTTATTTATGTCAATTATTTATGTCAAAAGTTACATTTGACAGCTTCTGAGCTTTTCAAAGAAATTTTTTCCTGAGATTAATAATTATGCATTTTTTTGTCATTCCCAATATAGAAACCAACATATCTGCATTTATTTACATCGTTACTTCGGTTACCTTTACTAACCTATATAATTTTTTAAATTGTTTAAAAACTGAATACGTATTTTTTCAAAGTGACAACTAATTTTGTAACAAAATGACTACTTAGATTATCTAATTACGCTGAATTGCGTGTTTTGCATGATATTTAACAAATTTTAGTTGTTTTTTATTTTCTCAAATTTGTCTGTTTGCACTATTTGTGATTTGTGCTTTAATAAGATTTTTAAAATTCAATTATTATGGTTTTTAGTTGATAATTGTTCTAGTCTTGCAGTAAAATAGTGTTTTAAATGCTATTTTAAGTATAATTGTGTTTTGAGTGACACATTTTAGTTGTCATTTCTCGGTTTCTTGCTAATTTGTATTTTTCCTAATATTTGTGTTTCAAATTAGATTTTCTGATTATTTTTTAACGAATTTCAATTATTTTCACCTATTTTACTTGACACGTTACCATAAACTGTTCTATCGATTTTTGTTCGTATTAAGAGCAAACCGAACACATTGAAAATTCATAATTTCTTCAGAGCCTTTATTAATAGTCCAATTTTTGTAAAATTTTTAGGAAATGCCAATAAATTTAGGGTAAAAACATTTTGAGTTTTTTGTAAATTTTCGAAAAGAATTTATTTAAAAAAAAAAAATGCCGCCATTCTGTATTAAATCTATGAAAATTTGCTGCTTTTTGTTTTAATAAATATCTAGAAGTTTTTAAATGGCAGGATTTCTCAACCTTTTTTTTTTCTTAAACATCTCTATAGAGTGCTGCTTTATCGTTATCGTTAAAGCCGTCAATATTCTCGAAATACACAATATCGCGAAGTATTCCCAGGTCCGGTTTACTCATACCATAATTAATATTCTAGTTTTTGCGGTAAAATAGTTATTTTTTCAAGAGGGTGTGACTATTTTTCACTTGTGGTTGGAACAATTTTCATTTTAATTTTGATCTATTTATTTTTTCTAAAGTCTTATTTAAATAACTAATGAGATACTAATTAGACACTATTTATTTTTAAAAGAGTGTATAATGCCACTTAGTAATTACTAAATAATATCGATGTTTTTTATCCTTATCTTTGTTTGTTTTAAACAGGTAGGGTTAGATTTGGCCCAGAACATTGCGGCCTCTTGGGTCCATTGTATTCCCTGCTTTCCCTTTATTCAGGTACTGTCTTTGAAATATTCTTGTGCCTTTGGTTAGTTTTAATAAGTTGCCTGACCAAGTGTTCTTTCCGGTTCTGGGCCTAAAAGGGCGAGACGCCGCCTAGCAAGTGCTTCGCATTCGAAGATCACATGTTATGAGGTTTCTTCCTCATCCATGGAGCGTCTGATCCCATCACGTAAAGGTGTTTCAGCAAGCAATGTCCCGTTAGTAATCCCACAATGGTGAATATCTAAGGCCTTGTAAGTCGTAGTAATTCAGCAGCCATATGTTGGTTTGGTCTCTTTAGCATAAACTTACTGATTATGTGCCCTTTTTTCTGTTGCCAGTGAATTTGGTGCTTTGTGTTTATCCGCCTGTTCAATGCCTGTCGAGCAGAGGATTTGCTTATCCCAAATACAGATTCGGGTCCAGTAAACGGTAGTTCTGATGCCTCTTTTGCGAGTTCATGAGCCTTTTCATATCCTTAGATACCTTTGTATCCCGGTACCCACGCTAGTTATACCTTATTGTGGATTGCCAAATAATTTAGTATTCCAAGGCAGTTCCAGACCAGCTTTGACTTGATTCTGTTTGAACCAAGGGCCTTTAAGACTGCTTGGCTATCTAAGAGAATTAAGGTGGTTTAAAATATAAAAACTTCTTCTTTAAATTCTCTCGTACACACAACTTGACTAAATGTATTTCAGCCTGAAATACAGTGGTATGTTTTCCCAGTGAGACGATGATATGTCTAATTTGGGTTTAACTCCATGTACGCAAGAGCCTGTTCTCTTGTTGACCTGGAAGAGTATGTTGAAGGTTAGGAGGGGTGTAGGATAATTTGCCTTATGTGTTATTCTGGTATGTTTTATATGTCCCAATGGGTTCCAGTTGTTGGCGATGTCCATCCTGTATGCACTCATTCTGGCCTCCCCCTTTATGACTAAGTCGAGGGGTAAGAGATTTAGAATTATTTCCATAGAAGGTGTCAGTGTACTTCTGAGTGCTCCTGTAATATAACGGCATGCCAGCCTCTGTACTCCTGATAGGCTATTGAGGGCTGTTTCTGGTTTACTTTTCGCCACCAAACAACCACTTCATAAGTTATTATGGGTTTTGTTATTGCCGAATATAGTCAGTGGATCATTTTCGGTTTTAATTTCTATGTTTTTCCAAATACCTGTCTCCATACAATGAGAGACATTTTACATTTGTTGGTCACTTTTTTTAAGTGTTAGTTCCAAGTAAGTTTGCTATCTCGAATTAGACTCAGATATAGTATTTGGTTCTTTCTGTTTAGGCTTTTCCAAACAGAGTCGGAGTTTCTAAGACCTCCAACTTTGTTTTCCGAGTAAAGGTTATGAGTTATGCCTTGTCAGGTTTTACCAAGAGGTTTTCGCTAACTCACCACATTTCTGTCAGCCTTAGAGCTTATATGTTCCTTAAGGATCTATTCTGATACATTAAGCTGTGCTTTGACTAAAATGGGCATAGTTTTTAGAATTGTTGCAGTTTCTACTGGGTGCTCAAATACAGGATGTATCATATTCTTTGAAAATTTCTGAATACATTTTTCAAAATACCCATACGAAATAAACCTCCAAAGTGAAAACAAATCATTTAAAATGTTCATTTCTTCAATTATTTTGTTTTCGTATGTATTTATATTAAATATTAACTATGAATTAGGTTCCAAGTGAAATGTTCTTGCTTATGACATACTAATAAGGTATTTAAAACCTTCAATTTTGAAAATTCTATTATATATACTTTCGTTGGGTTCGAAATCCAAAAAAACTTATCAAAAATGAATGCCGGATTAAGTTTTATCAAAATATAACAAAAATAAACTTTTTTTTTATCTTCTCTAATCCCGTCGCCCTATCTTTACTTCGCCTTCGCCTTTCTTTAAATCTACTTGTTCAGCTTCCTTTTGTTACTACATCCTTTTTTAAATTCTGATTAACTATTTG
Source organism: Psylliodes chrysocephalus (assembly GCA_927349885.1). Taxonomy (NCBI): domain Eukaryota; kingdom Metazoa; phylum Arthropoda; class Insecta; order Coleoptera; family Chrysomelidae; genus Psylliodes; species Psylliodes chrysocephalus. Next base: position 16,554,623 of record OV651824.1, read on the forward strand.
CTCATTGACTCTGCTTCCTCGGCTTCTTTCCAAAAATACTTATCTTATTTTTAATCTCCTTTTCAACCATTTTAATAAATTTTGTTTCTCCTTTATCTCTTTTAAACTTTTTATTATCTAACTTTAATTTTTTTTACCAATTTTTTTTATAATAGCTGTTTTTTAAATTTTAAAAATCCTCCAAATTCTCTCAGTTATAAATTCCATATATTGATAAATGTCAATTTGACAAAACTGTAAAAAAACCATGAGCCAAAATTTTGTCCCCGAGAAATATCCATATCAATACTTTTTCCGCCTACCTCTATCCAAAGTATACATTTTCTGGCCTCATTGCAGGGAGCAAAGTCGTACTTTTCCTCCTTAGGGATGTATGAATGTAACAGATCAAACTCCAATTTTAAAAACGCGTTTTTAAATTAAATTAAACAAATTATCTAACGATTTTGTACGTTATAATCAAAAAACAAGTTAATTACTAATCCAGTCAAAATTTTAAAATGAAAAATTATATTTTTGGATTTAACCTAATTCTTTTTTTTTAGAATTAAATTGAAACATTAAGTCTTTTATCCAGAGATATCTTAAATATAAATCTTTATAAACTTTCTATTTTAAAAATAATTATTTTCTTAATAATTTTGGTCAATAAAATCGTTCTACGTCAATTTATTAAGAAAAACTTTCTTTATATCGTCCCTATATTGCTAAAACGTGTTAACTGTCAAATATTTTTAAAAATGAGCTAACTACATATATGTATATGTATTTCGATTATATTTCTATTGGTAAAAGGAGCGTGTTTGATGTTCCAAAATATACTAAAATGCACTTAATAATAATTTTGGTTGATACTGTACAAGTGTACAACCAATACATATTATTATTAATAAATTTCTTGTCTGTACATGTAGTTAATCGATAAACACATCTTCAACTTAATTAATCTGTGGAAGTAGCCAAATTTGAATCTTTAAACAATACTTTTAAATTGATCACCTATTCATTGAAAGCACAAAAAAAAGATAAAATTAACTTTTAGTTTTACAGGAAAAACCAGTTATCCGTATACAATTTTTAAAAAAAAGTCGAAAGTTTTGAATAAAAAATTTATTTTTTTTGCTTGCAGAAGATTCTTAAAATCAGTTGTACAATACTAATAATACTACAGTACTAATTTTAAATATGGTTGTCTGATAAAAGCAAAAATAATCCAAACTTTAAAATCCAATTTTCAAAAATCATGATTTTTACAATTAACCGGTCCTGCCAGTATAGAAACAATATATTTCTATATCAATGTGATCTTATTTTAGATATATCCCACAAATTTTGTGAAAATACATTAAACATACATTATATATAGATTAATTATATCACATTATTATTATTATTATTATTTAATTTTTTCTAATAAATAATTTGTTTCCAGTTCATCGTCTTCGCAGCCTTCGTAGCAGTAGCTCGTGCCGGAGTCATCCAACAATCCTACTCCGCACCTCTGGCTTACGCTGCGCCATCAGTAGCCAAAGTATCATACTCAGAAGCTCCGGCTGTATCCTACTCCAGCATATCAGCTCCAGTAGCGTACGCTGCAGGTCCATCATACGCCAAAATAGCTACTCCAGTTTCCTATGCTGCCCCAGCACACTACGCTGCTCCCGCTCAATATGCCGCCCCAATCGCGTATGCCGCCCCAGCTCAATATGCTGCACAAGTTCAATATGCTGCACCAGCTCAATACGCTGCACCAGCTCAATATGCTGCACCATCTCATTACGCCGCTCCAGCTGTATCCTACGCCGCTCCAGCATACAAAGTAGCTGCTCCTGTAGCCTATGCTGCACCAGTACACCACAAAACCATCATCTCTGAACCCGAAACTCCCGCCCACTACGATTTTGGTTACAGCGTTAACGACCCTCAAACCGGAGACAGCAAAAGCCAGCAAGAATCTCGTCGTGGTGATGTCGTCCAAGGAAGCTACTCCCTTGTTGAAGCTGATGGAAGCAAACGTATTGTAGAATACCAAGCCGATGCCCACAATGGTTTCAACGCTGTTGTTCACAAGGAACCCGCTCAAGTACATGTTAAAGCCGCTCCTGTAGCCTATGCCGCGCCTGTAGCCTATGCTGCTCCTGTAGCCAAGTACGCTGCTCCCCTTTCTTACGCTGCACCTGCTCAAGTTTCTTACGGTGCTCCAGTAGCTAAATACGCTGCTCCTCTATCTTATGCCGCACCTGTAGGACACCAGGCTTACTACCACTAGGTTTGTTTCTATCAAACTTTGGTGTAGAGGCTCATTTTTGTATACTTGTTACCTGTGAATATTCTCGTATTTATTTGTTGTAGAAATAATTACCAAATATAATTTTAAAATACATTGTGGTACTATTTATTATTTCCTTTCTTGTAGCTAATAGAAAAAATGATATCTTAGACTACCTATATGAACGAGAGCGTGGGACTTTAAATAAGTGGTGTTACATTTTAAATTTATAGATAGCACAAAGTTAGTTTGTAAAGAAGGTAGTTCAATTTCTTAGTATAATCCTTTCGAATTCCTTTGAATAGACTGTAAATAACCTACTACATACTATTAAACAGGTGGTGGCTATTGATAAAAAAAAATATATGTATGTGGGTTTGTCAAGATGTTTTATTTAATGAAAAAATTGTTAATTATAAATTGGTAGGCATCAATTTTATTAATACAATATACATCTATATTAATATATTTTTGGAGACTATAAAATATAATAATATATTATATTATAGAGAGTACCACGTGATTCGATGGCCATAGCTTAAGATCGTATTCCTTGTTTACTGTCAAATTTAATATTGTCTATAACTCCTTAACTATTTAGTTTTGAACAGTTTATAAGGTACTTTTAACTTAAAATTATTCAAGGAATACAGTGAATACAGTCTTAATAAGCCATGACCATCGAGTCACAGGACACCACTTTGTTTTTAATAACCCACAAAATGTCATCTTATCGCTATTGCTTATTATTTAATTAGTTCAGAAACAAAAATATAAATAATACAATAAGTGTAAATACCCAATTTCTTGACTGTTTAAAGCTAAACATCTAAGATATAAACATTTCTTACACATAACTTCAGTTTCCATCTACAAATGGCTTCTAAAGATATTCTAAAAAATGTTTATACATGTGGATTTTGTTGTTTCTTTATTCGTTGTCAACCCAATCACAATTTTTTAATTTACCCACTAGATTATAAATTCAAAAATAATTTTGTTTTCTGCTAACTTTTTTTAATTTTATCGAGATTTCCTTACTAGGTACGTAAATTTCGGAGGAGTGTTTTCATTATGCGCAGGGAAAAGCAAGCTATCCAGGAAAAAGTATCAGAATGTATCTTCCCTCTTATCCACTTTCTATTCGCGGCAAGTCGTCCAATGGAAACGAGTGCTCGCTTTCTGTTACACTTCCTATCTCTCCATTGGCGTTGGAAAATACTGTTTCAATCCTGATTGTGTTCTCCCCGCGCCCAACAGGAGAATTTCACGTCGAAGGAAATTAGGGATAAAACGTAAATACCTACTTCTTTTTATAGACAGGGAACCTCCGGTTGTGAAATATATATTACGGAAATTCGTGAAAAATCTTCGGAAAATATTTATCCATAGTATACAGAGTGATTCAAAAATAAAGATTTAAATAATTTTCTTAAAATATATAATAAAATCGATAAATGAATCTTAAATAGTATCAAGACATTTAATCAACTATGTCACTTCGACCTTAGCACAGAATCTCAGTCTTTTAAGAGATTGTATGACTCATATGTATAAATATAACTTTTATAATTAAAAGGTAACCAATAAAAATTCCCAGGCCGGATATTTTAGTAAGGAATAGAGATAATTTTATTCTGTAGAAACCAGTTCATATACCACTAGGAGAGTTTTAGTTTTAGATATAAATAGATTTTAAATAGTTTAATAGGTAGATGGCACTGCGCTCAATATTTTTTTTCGATGGGAGGATCTTTCTTATGTAGCGCATCTTATTAAAAATGCATTTTAAGCTAATTCGATAAATTTAGCGGTTTTTTATATACAGAGTGGGCCACTTAATACAGTTTCATCTTGTTTTTTGGCATTAATCATTGGATTTTAAAAAAATAATAAAACAGGTAGATTTTTATTCCAAATTAGACATATTTTCACAATACAGTCATCTGTCATGTATCAACCCCCTCTCTTGCACTTCTCCGACCCCTTAATTTTAAATAAGTAATGTATCATGTATGGCACATCATTAAAATTTTATGAACAATTCAGAAATACGACTGTTTATTACGATACTTTTAATTTTGCTGCCCTCTACCGAAATAAAAAACTGTAACGTATTATAAAGTGGTGTGACACTTAATTTGAAAGCAAATTTAATTACTAATTCAATGCACCACATAACATTTTTATAAATATCCTCCATATTGCACTTGAAAATTAGTCATGCATTATTTTAAACATTATTGCAAGTGCAATATGGAGATATTTGTAATAATGTTATTTGGTGCATTCAATTAGTAATTAAAATCGCTTGCAAATAAGGTGTCACACTTTATAATTCGTTACAGTTTTTTTTTTATCCCGATAAAGGACGCTAAAGTTAAAAGTATTGCAATAAACAGTTATATTTATGAATTCCCCATAAATTACCTCTTCAATGATGTGCCGTTCATGGTACATTCCCTATTTAAAATTAAGAGGTTGGAGAAATGGACGGGAGGGGGTAAACACATAACAGATATCTGTATTGTAAAAATATGTTCAATCTAGAATAAAAAATCGACCTGTTGTAGCATTTTCTTAAAATGCAAAAAAGCCAAATAGCAAGCTGAAACTGTTTTTGACCCACTCTATATATCGAAAATGGCTAGATTGATCGAATTAGTTGACAGAACAAAATCTTCTTAAAAATGCATTTTTTAGAAGATGCGCTATATAAGAAAGATCCTCACATCGAAAAAAAATGTTGAGCGCAGCGCCATCTACATATTAACCAATTTAAAATTAATTTAAATCTAAAACTGAAGCTCTTACGGTGCTCTGTGGACTGATTTTCACAGAATTAAAAATCTCTATTTCTCTGGGAGTTTTTATTGGTATAGGTTATTACCGCCGTTAGTCAGTCCGAGTCACTTAAAGGGGCCCTACACGTTACGATTTTTGTGACTCAACATGTAGTTTTCGATCTGACTCACATCTGGCCTCTCCACTATTGTTCTTTTGTCTAATATGATGATGAAGAGAAAAATGAGCTGAATAAATCTTGCCTTTAGACTAGAACTGTGCGTTTTGACCTGCAGGCCGGCCGTATCGGAAAGTGTATCAAGTTAATAGGCCTCCATTTTCCCTTTAATGTTTACAAATAATATATATATATATATATATATATATATATATATATATATATATATATATATATATATATATATATATATATATATATATATATATATATATATATACATTTATTCATTGTGGCACCAATTTATAGACTTGCCGTACGTTGAGGCACCAAAAATTTCGTTGTGGCACCACATATTGGTGCCAGAACGTTATGAGGGCCAGACCCCCTACTAATGCTATTAGAATATTATCTGGGGTCTGTACGCGAATTTTCGTATTGGTGCTTTAAAGTCGCTGAACATATACTTATATAGGATTTAGTTCTCACTGTTTATAACTGGAGCGCGCTCCTTGTTATACACCAACTTGTATTTTATACTTATTCGCTTTTGAGGCACCACTCTAACTACCACGGTTAAACACCTACAAAGGCATATACTTATTCGCTGTTGAGGTACCATATTACTACTACTGTTGAACAACCAATGTGGCAACAACGCTTTGTCTAATATCGCATTTTTGTGTTACTGTTTTCTCGTGAATTCTATCTTCAGTGGCAAATATTTCAAGCGTAAAACAATAAACAATACAAACGTAAATAGGAATCTGCTCGATATGTGACCGCGGGGTGATGAGTGATATTGTGATGACTTATAATAAATAATCAATTCGCTTGTGCAATTCTGAACTTTTAATTTCAGTTTTGTTACACGATGGTTTCTCGTTCGAGGTGATTAGTAGAATTAGCCGCTTTGGTACATCATTATGATTTTGAACAGAAAGAATGACGATGTGACGTATAAACCATCCTGCTACTGCTGCTCAAATATAGATTTTGACGTACTTGATGGGAGGTTATTTCCTACTTTTTGGAATATATCTGTTATTTACGCTTGGAATAGAAATTTCTACAACTAAAAGTTGCTTGTAATATTATTCTCTATAATTTTTGTCCCACACATGATTTTTCTAAAATGGTCCGTATTCCAGAAATTTGACAAAAAGTTCAAAATTCGAATTTTTAAAAAAATTGTTTTTTATAAAAACTGTTATCCTCTATAATGCTTATTCCGCACATATTTTTTCTAAAATGTACCGTGTTCGAGATATTTGAGAAAAGTACAAATTTCGAATTTTGAACACTTAAAAACGAATGAAGAAAAAAACACCAAATTTTAAATTTAAGCCTTAATCCATCCTGTGGTGAATAGATATAAGGCATAGTTGGAATATCTGGGCTACTTTAATGATGGCCGTTTTTCTACTTTATAAAATATATCTGTTATTAACGATAAGAGAAGAAAATTCTTAAAGTAAAAGTTGTTTGTAATGTTTATCACTATAATTTTTGTAATATACATATTTTTTCTAAGATGGTCCATATTCGAGAAATTTGACAAAAAAATGCAAAATTTAAATTTATAAGAAAATTGTTCAAATAAAAGTTGTTTGCGATATTATAGTCATAATTTTTGTTTTTTACATGATTGATCCAAAATGGACCGTAATGTAAAAATTTAGACGAAAAGTATAAACATTTTTTTTTTGTATTTTCTGTGTGTATATGTATTTCTGTTTGGCAGTGGTTTGTATTTTCGTTGGTAATGAATATACAGGGTGGATCACGCTCAACGGGACGGAGCTTTATGGGAAAACGACCAAAGATATAAAAAATTCGTTTGGGAGGAATACGTAGGTTACAGACGGCTACAATTTAAAATTTGTTAGATGTATACAGGATGTCCCACATAAGAAAAAAAAATTAGTTCATTAAAAATTATTCAAACAAGAGTAAACAATTAATTTCTGGGAGACTTTTTTTCCTTAAAAATTCAAATAAATCGAAAACTAATAATAATAGTAATAGGGAACCTTTAGTTAACTGACATTATTTTTGATGTAGTTTTTAATTCTAAAATAAAAAACAGGGTGTTCCATTAAAAATAATATAACTTTGTATATTTTCTCTTATGTGGGACATCCTGTATACATCTAACAAATTTTAAATTGTAGCCGTCTGTAACCTACGTATTCCTACCAAACGAATTTTTTATATCTTTGGTCGTTTTCCCATAAAGCTCCGTCCCGTTGAGCGTGAGCCACCCTGTATATTCAAAAATATTTCGAGTAAGATGTGTGCAAAAAGTATGTATTTAGTTCATACTTTAAACATGAACGTGTTGGACACATTAATAATGGTTGATAGGGATTAAACATTTAAAAAACTAAAAGCAGCAACGATTTACAATACTATTAACAATTGCATAATTTAGTAACAACAGTTACAAAAAAAGAGGCCTATGTGGTGAAATTAAGTTTAAGAAATAAGTCATCCAAGGGTGTGTCGCCTAGTATAAATTCAATTAAACAAGCCGCATATAACGCCGACGTATCGAATAAATGGAATGTAAAAGAAATCAGTATTTCTTGAATATTTCTAAATTAACCCCTAATTATGTATAAAGCATTTTTAATAATATAATAGTCAAAATCATGTTAATACAACCAAGTTTTGGCCAATGTGTCAAAAATAAATATTCTTGATATAATAAAAAGTATTAGAAGTAAAGCTATTGAACACGAAAGTATGCACATTTTGACTTTAAACTTATGTTTTTTTATTTCCTTATGTTATACATGTATTTAACTTCTGTTTGATACATTCTGTATTTCCCAAGACCTCTTCCCAAGACCATTAATCCATCAGGAATATTGCAATAATACGAACCATTATATAGTTGTGGCACAAGTTTATAGACTTTATGTATGGTGTTGGCAGAACGTTATACAGGGTGTCCGCAAAACAGTTTCAAATAAAAGGTATATGGATCTGAAACATACATATCTTAAAAATATTTTTGTATATACAGGGTGTTGCGTATTCGCCTGGCAAATAAAAATGTATTTAATTTAAATAGAACACCCTGTATTTTATTTTATTGTTAAAATTGTTTTTTAATATTATATTCAACCCGGGAATGTTTGCCAAGCAATTAATTTTTTTTTGAAATAAGAGAATAATGCAGACTTCAAATTAAATTATCATAATTTAGGTAAATTTAAATTGATTTCAAAATTGTTTAATATACAGACTTATAAGATACTAATCTAACGAATAGCGGTGATAGAACTGGTTTATTTTCTACAAAGTGTTTTGGAACATGTCTTAAATATGGCTAATTTTAAGTTCAATTTACTCAATTTTTCAAATGCAACACCCTGTATAATATTTAAGCATAAATTTTGTTATACATTTAACTATCCAACGATACCAACATATTAGCCAATAAATTATATCAGGGCGTAATTGATGGACAGTTTTATTATTGGAAATACGAAAAAAAAATTTAATATAAATGTTGTATGACTATATTTAACAATTGTTCTTAAATATACAGGGTGGTTCATAAACGAGGTGCTGACCGAATCTATATTTTTTAAAGCTTAACACCCTACAGGTAGTTAAACATATTTGATTGTTATTACATCGTCAAACAATTTTAAATGATTTCCCTCATTTGCTATGTTGTATATAGGGTGTTTAAAAACGTGAGGTTATGATTTTTTAAATGGATTACCCTTTATTAATTAATTGGTAGTATAAGATATATGGTGTTTTATTTAAAAAATTGAGAAAACCGTTACCTCGCATTTTGTCACACCCTATATACAAAATAGCAAATAAATGAAGTGTATTAAAATGGTTTGACGATGTGAAAACAATCAAATATCTATAACTACCTGTAGGGTGTTTTCCTTTAAAAATGTATGTTTGGTCAACCTCTCGATTATGGAATACCCTGTATATTAGGTAATATTTAATAAATATGGTCATACAACTTTTATATTTTTTTTTCGTATTTTCAATAATACAACGGCTATCCATCAATTACGCTCTCGTGGGACACCCTGTATATGTGTTATTGTCTAATATTTTAAAATCTTTGGATAGGTATATGTATAAAGAATTTTATAGTAAAATAATATACAGGATGTTGCATTTGAAAAAATAAAGTAAATTTAACTTAAAACTAGCCAAATTTAAGACATATTTTAAAACACTCTGTCTAAAATCAACCAGTTCTATCACCACTATTCGTTAGATTAGTATCTTATAAGTCTGTATATTTAACAATTTTAAAATTAAGGTAAATCTACCTCAGTTATGATTATTTAATTTGTGGTCTGCATCATTCTCTATTTAAAAAAAAAATTGCTTGGCAACACTAATATTGTTTAAAAACATTCTAGAGTTGAATACAGTATTAATAAACCATTCTAAAAATAAAATAAAATACAAGTTGTTCTACTTAAAAAACATAAATTTTTATTTGCCAGGCAAAAATGCAATATCCTGTATATCCAACAATATTTTTAAAATATCTACTTTTTAAATCCATAAAACTGTTTTGCTTGTCTATAACACAAATTGAAATATTGAACAATTACGCACTGATTGAACACCCTGTATATTTACATTTTTTTTACTTGTTGAGTTTTAAAAACAAATAATATGCAAAAATTATAGATTTACTCGAGGTGTTTTACATGAATACACTCATTTCAAATAGGGCTACTGAAATAGTTTATGCTATATTTAATTGGGAAAGGCGTGGGATCATATTATAAAAATATTTCATTCCTGAAATCTACAGTAAACATTATTTTGTTTTTAAAAATCAACTAAAAATTAAAAATCATGGATTATATTTCAAAACATGATGAATTTACCAACAATGATTACGTCCAAATAAAGACATTAATTGTAAACGAGTACACATTTGTATAACATTCGTTTCTTCCGTCATTTGTAACTTGATGCTTTGTTATAAAAACAATGTATGAACACAATAATAAAATTTATTTTCTTATTAACCTAATTTACTAGTTAAAATGTCAAAGTGTAAAATTCTCTGGATTACAATACTGTCTTATATTATTACTGCTGGTATACATCCCATATACAGTATGTTCCATAAAGTTTGATCCATAGGGTATTTTCTTAACATTACGATTAGAAAAAACGTCATAAGACATTCAACTCTGCTTTTTTAAAAACTTAATATAGCCCATATTAAAGTTAACAGTGTTTTTTAACAAATTGTTCATAAAAACAATTTATTTAATGCGAACTTGACAAAAACTAAGATCAGTAGCCAACTTTGATATAGACAATTTTAAGTTTTTAAATAGGCAGAGGCGATTGCCCTACAACGTATTTTCCGGTCATAATATTAAACAAATTCCCATATGGATCCAACTTTATGGAACACACCGTACATGTTAGTATAAGAAAGTAAAAATACCGATGACATCTTCAGTCGAAGATGGCGCACCCTGTATAATTGTTACGTGTATAAAACAGCAAATTAAAATCAAAAATATATCTGCCTCGGGATTATTTATCAAAATTGTTTATTTAGCTAAAATGAATTTATACGTCTGTGCTCAAATAATTACTGACTTCTTAACGTATTAATTACTGTATAAGTTATTATATACTCAGCTACGTTTAAGCACCACGTAAACTTGACAACAGCGCATGGTGCCATAATACCACTTGAAATATATATACTGGTGCCACAACCTACTTCAATTAGATGGTGCCTTAATGACGTTAATTATAACACTGGTGCCACAACTACATTAGACTTAACAGGTGCCACAATGCATTTAAAGTAGTTATATATATATATATATATATATATATATATATATATATATATATATATATATATATATATATATATATATATATATATATATATATGGGATGTTAACGGGAATTTGCAGGCCTTTTATCATAATAATAGTGACTGCTAAATAAAGGACATGTGCTACGTACATGACTAGACAGATGATTCGATAGTGCCTCTTTGACCAGTAGTACCGTTTGAACTATAAATTCTATACTAAAACATTATAGAATATTGTAGACATTTTTTTATTTCCACTGTATAATTTAATAATAGAAAAAAAACTTCTTCAAAAAAATATACATTTTAGAACAATCAACGAAAAGTACTTACCCTAAATAACTGCGCTGGTAATAACTTTCTAAGGGGCACATTTTATTATAATACTTGTACACGTAACGTCGCCCCTCTACCCTACACAGTTACCCCCTTAAAAAATTTTAATGGCTAAGGGGGTCGAGTGGTATCTCTTTTAAAAGATCTTTGAATTATTTTTACAATCGTTTACATTATTTTTTATAAAAATTTTCAATGGGTTTGTGGAAATAACTGTTTTAATTTTGGATTTTAAAAATAAAAACACGAAATTAAAATGTTCACTTATTTCTTCAACTGATGATTGTTGGAATTACCCAAATACAAGACACTGGATAGCACACGAATTAATTGTTATTATGTTAAAGTACTTAGTAAGAGTTTTTTTGACAAAAAACTTATCAGTTTCGTTTGGTTTTCGATCGATAAATTATTATATTCTTAAGAAAATATGTAGACGATTATAAAGAGAATTATGATCTTTTAAAAGGGATATCACTCGGCCCTCCTTGCAATTTAAACTTTCAAGGGGGTGACTGTGTAGGGTAGAGAAGTGACGTTGTACTTTGGTAAAATGTGTCTCCTTGAAATTAATTTCGGCGTATTTTACCACTTTTTTTAAAAGTTAGAGTGGGTAGTTTTCATTGGGACACCCTATATTCATAAAATATTCTAAATTTACAACATGAAATTACAATGAATACTGAATAGTGAATACCAGCAATCTGAGACTGAGACTGAACGCGAGACGGAGTCCTCTTGGACTGTTGGGGTTAGGTCTGCAGAAGTTAAAAGCCTTTTAAATTTTACCATACTTTTACTCAATATAGTTATTTACCTTTCATAAGGCCATCATCAACCAACATAATGCTGGGCCACTATCGAAATGCCAAAAGTACGCTTTTGCATTTTAATCGCCTCAATCATTTTCCTTTTAATTCCAGTAAAGGGCCAGCAATATCCCGGCAATTCATTGTTTGTTGGGATAAATTGATGTTCAAACTTTATTTTGGATGCCTAGCTATAACCCCCGAAAAAAGTTTATAAACGGTAATGGTTTTTGTTTATTTACCAATTAAATATCTCAACTACACTTGAAATAGCTTTTTTGACCACAAAAATCACTTTGTTGGCATTTTAGAACAATCCATTTACCTAAATTATTTTAAAATGAAAATAAAACAAACACAATTAACGCAAAATAACTAATACTGTGTCAATTTTTCGCTAACCAATCAAACAGCCGATCCAAAATGGTGAAATTTTGAAATAAACCAATCAAGTGCGGAAACACTGCTGAAATTTGGTATATATTGAGAAAAGATAATGGTTACAAATATAGGATTATAGTGTCGTGAGTCGTATCTATTATTTATTTATCAGAGCCCTTTGTAAATACCATCAAAATGTACAGCAATTTTTTCTATTACCCACTAACGAAAATCTACAAATTTAAAAAATTATTTTAGGTTCTTACCTAAGTCAAAATAACTAATTTTAAAATAATTTATGACTTTTACTAATTTATAAAATAAAATTAAAAGATTTAATTTTATGAGTCCCTGGCCGAGAATTGAATTCGGGTCTCGGAAGACAGGCACTGTCTCCTCACCTCCACCACCAGATTTATGATTTTAATTCTAATACTCGTAATTAAATTAGTTTTATATAGTTTGATTAAAATTTTAAATTTATTTCAAAATGTGGACAAAACAAAAATAGAAATGCTACTATTAATCCATTTTACACAAAAATAACATTTTAATGTTTATTTAATCTCAATAACTAAAAAATATACTGACAATTAATTTGACACAATTGTCACTTATTTAAAATTTTTGGTGGGTTTGATTTTTTGCAGTGTTTCCACTACCTAAAATGGATACTTTTTCGTTTTGTAATCTGTGCGTAGATAAGCTAATACCCATGTGGGTGTAGAAAAAATATACATTCATTCACTAATTCCAAATTTTTTGTTTCTCTAAGCCAAAACCCATTTACTGCTATGGTTATTAGCCCCTGTTCTGTATAGGCTTTGGTACTGTTTTCCAGCGCCACTTAAGGAAAGCACTGTTACATAGAATAATTTCTTATTTTGCATTTTGATACAGGGTGTGACACATGAATAATTCCTGATGATGTATTTGGGGCATATTATTAATTTGCAGCCGAGTAGTACAGACGTGTTTTAAATCGTTCAGCGTTATCTTGAATAAAAATTCTTAGTTAGCCTTAAATATCCTATTCTTGTTTTAAGAATAGAAATACTTGCAAAAACGGTAATTAAAATACTTTTGTTATTACGATAAAGTGCTTATAGTGTAAATAAAGTGTTTTTTCACAACGGTTCTCTTTTTCTTCAATCTGTGCATTTATTGTGATAGTCAGTGGCGTCTATAGTCTGTTAATAAAATGCCCAGTAAAGGAGAATGTTCCTGTTGCAAAACTAAATGTGATGTATCCAGGTTAGTCGATTGCAGTGTATGCAATAAAACATTTAAAAATACTTGTGTCGGTCTTACTATAAACGACCTTAAAACTCTTTCAAAAAATGGCATCTCATACACTTGCCCCGCATGTTTGGTTATTGGTGCAGAAATCAATGAATTGAGATCAGTTATTGTTGAATTGCGGAATGAGATAGCGAAGCTTAAACAAACCAATGATTGTTAATTCTGATTTGTCAATTAATAACATTTTGAACGAGGTTCATGAAAGACAAAAGAGACAATGCAATCTTTTGTTGTTTAATGTTCCAGAAACTAATGGGATCAATAATCAAGAAAAAAATGAAGCTGATGCACAAATGGTTAAAAATATTTTAAAACATGTATCTTCGAACATTCCTCTAGCCGTTGAATTAAAACATTTTAGGCTTGGAAAATTTGTTACAGGTGCCAAACCACGACCCTTAAAGGTTGTCCTTCCCGATAGTCAACATGTTTTTAAATATTTAAAAAACTCGAAAAAACTGAAAACAGGTACATATAAACAAATCAATTTAGCTCCGGACAGAACACCTATGCAGATATAATATAAATCAGTTAAAGAAGATCTTCGGAAACGAATGGAAAATGGTGAAGAAAACTTATGAATAAAATTCATTAATGGTATGCCATCGATCATAAATTTAAACTAGAAGTGCCCAGCAGACCTACTCACTCAATTTATTATCAGAACGCGCGTGGTTTAAGGACAAAGGTAGATGAATTTTATGTAAATGTTTGTTCTAATGAGTATGATTTTTATTTTATCACTGAAAGTTGGTTAACTGCTGATATATCTAGTTATGAATATTTTGATCAAAGATATAATGTATTGCGATGTGATAGGAACTATGATATTTTAGAAGCAAATAGGTGGTGTTCTTATAGCTTGTAAGAGGAAATTTAATGTGTCACGGGTAAATTGTTCTATTATAACCAATTCTTTTCCAGAAGTTGATATTGCGGGATGTAAGTGTGTTCTAGAAAATGTAACTATTTATTTATTTGCTATTTATATTCCCAATATACCTATAATGAAGTTTAAAAATTTATTTGAACTTCTGGAAAATATTGTCTCTCAATACAATAACATAATATTTATTGGTGATTTCAATGTAGCTACTTTTAATAATGAGAATGCCAATTGTAGGCCTAAAATAGTTCTTAACGATTTTATCAATCTCTGCAACTTGACCCAATTTAATAACATTACAAATTGTAATGGGAGATTGCTAGATCTTGTTTTAAGTGATTTAAATTGTAGCGTAAACCGTGAAAGTTTACCTTTAGTTAAAGAAGATATACATCACCCATCTCTTTCGGTTAATTTTTCGTTAGATCAATTATTACGTAATCAAATTAAATTTCCAGTTACGTGTGAACGCAAAAGTTACAATTTTAAGCGAGCGAATTTTCCAAATTTATATAGTGCCCTAGATGCCAACGATTGGTCATTTTTAGATTCTATTAGCGACGTAAATGTAGCTTGTTCAAAATTTTATTCAAACTTAAATTCTCTTTTTGATTTGTTTGTTCCACTGCACAGAAAACGTACACATGACTATCCACCTTGGTATAATGCCGACATTATAAATAAAAATAAATTAAAAAACTTTTGCCATAAAAAATATAATAAAACTAGCGATCCGTTTTAGTTAAATCGATTTAAAAATTTAAGAAAAGAAGTCAAAAGACTTACTAGGGTTGCATATGATATCTACATCTCTAAAGTTAAAAACTCCGTCTCTAATGAGCCTAAAGAATTTTGGAAATATATTCAAACTAAAAAAGGTAAATCGAGAATACCGGGAATTCTGTTCAACGAAGGAGTTTCTTACGACACTCCTCAAAACATAGTAGATGGATTTGCTGAGTACTTTAGTAGCGTGTTTGCATTAGTATCTGATACGATCCTAACAGAGGACTTAAATAATCTTCCAAGTATAAATATCGAAAGTTTTAGTGACGAAGATATTATTTTTGTTATCAACAAACTAGCCGCTAAAATCACCTCCGGTGAGAATGGTACACCCAGTTTTTTAATTAAAGATTGTAGAAATATTTTTATAAAACTCCTTAAGTTTATTTTTAATATGTCATTAAAAACTTCTATATTTCCAGATAAATTTAAAATCGCACGTGTATGTCCAATTCTCAAGTCAGGAGATCCATCTCTATTTAATAACTTTTGCCCTATTTCAGTTTTAAATAATTTTGCTAAGATTTTCGAAATTTGTATTTATAATAAAATTTACCCTCTAGCTAAATGTTTAATATCGGTACATCAGCATGGTTTTATGGAAAATCGTTCTACTGTTTCTAATTTATCATCTTTTTCTCAGTTTTTACATGAGACTTTAGATAATTGTGGTCAAGTAGATGTAGTTTTAACAGATTTCGAAAAAGCTTTTGATAAAATCGACCTAAAAGTAATCGTTAACAAGTTAGATCAATTTGGATTTTCATCAGCAATGAAAATATTCTTCCACTCATACTTATCTTGTCGACAACAATTTGTTTCTTATAATGGGTTTTCATCAAATTTATTTTATGCTACCTCAGGGGTTCCTCAAGGGTCCAATATGGGTCCTCTACTTTTCTTGTAATTCATCAATGATGTCACTGATTATATCGCTTGTTCCAAATTGTTATTTGCAGATGATATAAAAGTACTTCTTGAAATTTCTGATATAAATGATTGTTTGTTCCTTCAAGAACAATTAAATAATTTATATGATTGGTGTATGCGCAATAAATTGTTTCTAAACGTACGAAAATGCAAAGCTATAAGTATTAGCAGAAAAGTCAACACAACAAATTTTAATTATACCATTAATAATGAAGAACTAGTCAGGTGTGATCAAACTAAAGATCTAGGTGTTATATTTGATTCGGAGCTAACTTTTAGTGTACATGTTAATACTATTACTAAATCTGCAAATAAAATGTTAGGATTTTTATTTCGCAATTATCAAAAGTTTAGAACTGAAGCTGCCTTAAAGTCACTGTACTTTTCATTAGTTCGTTCCAAGTTGGAATATGCTTCTTTGATTTGGTATCCGAAGACAGAGTTGCAGAAGAACAGCATTGAAAGGGTGCAACGCAAATTTTTAAAGTTTTTAAATTACAAGGTTAGGGGTATCTATCCCCCCACGGATTTGATTAAAATTTGTTGCGTAATGGATATAATGTACAATCCCTTGAAAATAGAAGAAAATTAATGTCAATTTCTACAATTTATAAAATAATTCATACTATAATTGATTGTTCTATTCTACTCGAAGGACTTTACTTTTTAGTAACACGACAAAATGCACGGACATTCAACACGTTTTCTCTTCCTATTCCCAGGACTAACCTGCTAATGAAATCACCAATATATATTATGTGCCAAAATGTTAATATTTTATGTTTGAATTGTGATATATTTTTTGAAACATGTTTCACGCATGTTTTGCGCATAGTCACTCTCAATTTTTAATTTTAATTTTTACTTTAAGCTTTATATTTATTTTGTTATTATTATTTATTATCTTAGTACTTATTTCTGAATTGTAATACACATTTTTTTTTTTTTTTTTGAAAAACTTGAATTGAACATGTTTTGCGCAGAGTCAATTTAATTTATAATTTTTATTTTAACTTTTTTTTAGCTTTATATATTTTGTTATTATTATTTATTTTATTACTTATTAATATTTACTCTTAAAAATCTATTAATGTTATATTTTGTCCTATCTTTGGATGTTATATCTGTTGAGCAATAAAGAATTTATTTATTAATTTATTATTTATTTATAACTTTTTTGACCAAACTTTGTAGTAATTTTTATTAGAACCTATTATATAAATATCTCCATATGAATATATTAAAAATAAAATAAAGAAAGGCAAGTTTACGAATTATAATTTTTAAATTTAAAATCATTCCAGTATTGCAGAATCAAAAAATAATCGAAAACAATTTTTTTACAATTTAGCTATTGGTCACTAACTAAACTTTGGTAATTATATTAATTATTGTACCATATTTCCCAAACACTTAAATAACACCAACAAAAATAATTTTAAGTATTTAGAGCAGAATGCCAGTCAATATTGTTCATCTGATAGACATTCTTACCAACCAAATTACTTTCACTGAATGCGTATCTATTAGTACAGGAAAATAACATTTTTAAAGAATTAATTTAAATTAGCAAAATAATTAAATAAATAAAATGACCAAGAATTTATGTTGATTCTCATTTAAAAAGGGATTATACAAGTTGTTTGTAAATAAGTGACCGTTGCCGAAGTTATTTTGTTAAAAAAAAGGTCCTTTAAATGTAGGTCGAAATACGCGTCGTTTTTGAGATACAGAGTATTTAAATTTTAATTTATTTGTATTAATATAAGAGTTTTAAGGACATTGATTCGAAATTTGCAAAACGCTTTGTACGGACAAATGTGTATTTTTTGGGATGATACGAATATTTCTACTTGCACCAGTGGCGTTCGTGAGAGAATACCACATTTTTTTTATAAAAAGAAAATGGTGCGTTAACTTTTTTAACAAAATAACTTAAGCAACCACCCCCTAAAATATTTCGCATTTATTTGCAAACACCCTGTATAAACTGTACAATAAAAAATGTGTATTTTGTAACATGTAGACTAGTAGTAAGGTGGAAAAACCGATAATTTTGTTCGAATAAAGAGAAGTAAAAAAACATGGTATTTGTATTTTTAGCACATTGTGTAATTTTTTTTTTTTTGTAAAGTATATAGCAAAACAATGAAATTTTACCTTCAGCTTTCTTTTAACAGCTTCATGTCAGCTATAATTCATATTTAGACACTCGGACTTCATAGTGTGACGTCCCTTTCTACATCAATACTTATCCTTTGAGATATAAGATATTACAAGTATAAAAAGTGCAATTTTTCAGTTTTTTAGTTTTCAGTATTGGTTTCATATTTTAAAGTAGGTAAACAAACATTTTCTGCCTTCTTAGGAAGAAAAATAAATGCATTTTAATTAAAATTAAAAAATATAATAATTATTTTGAGGTAACATCTAATTATGTTCTATTAATAAAGATTGTAATTTTTTTAAAATGATACTAGATTCCAAGTCTTCGATCCAAGAAAATCCAATTTATTGTATCATTCTCCTGTACTATATACCTACCGGTAAGTTATGGGTGTATTGGTAATGTGGCAGACAATGTCGCGAAACTGACATTGACCTAGTGATCTAAAGAATCGCTTAATTGACGGTTTAATAGAGTGCATTTTCGGGCATCCAATTATAATGTATTTTTTTTTTTCATTTAGTTTGGTTTGGGCGTATCTTGTAGGTTATAAAAATGATATTATCTTACGATAATTGGTAATCTGATATTATATAAAGGTAATTAATTTGGTGGAACACGTTTTTAAGTAGGATAATTTAGTTAATTTTCGAAAATTATAAATTATACAGGAAACTGAAATAAGTTAGCTGTCATAGGTTTTATAATTTTTATTACTGAAATAATTCACTTCTTTCTACGACCATATTATTATAATGTACAGCTAGCTATATTCCATGAATTGGCTTAAACATTTGACAACGTTTGGCAACCGAACAAAATACAGATACAACAGAAAATATTTTCTGGATAAGACGACGAAATTTTTAATCACATTTATCAATAGATCGAAGCAAATTAAAAGAAATTAAAGGTGTCCCGCAGAGCCATGTGTTGGGACCGGTTCTTTATATTAAAATAGCAATACTGCAACTTTATCAATTCATTAAAAGAAAATGGATTAGAATAAAATTGAAGATTAGTCATTCATCGACAATAGGTCCCTTTATATCAGTTTAAATTAGCCCAATATAACTGAGTTAACCATAATATTGACATTGCGAACTCGTGTCATTTTACCAGCACAATACATTTGTTACCAATTTCAATATCACAAACTTCGACTTATTAATCCAAACTGCGATTCAACTTTTCGAGATAGAATCTATATATTCCAGTCGGAGTTTTCGCGTTCTAGAGTCACTACTAATAATCCCCTATCAGGAAAGTCTTTTACTCAGAGAATTCTACCCGTTGGAAAAGCCCCATGGGTTTCCCCGAGATTGCTTTCAGTTTTGTTTAATAATTGTTAAATCATTAACATGAGTGAAATTTAAGAGAAATCCGCGAATGAGTTAAACAGTATTTATGTACAGGGTGTTCTTTTAGTAATGAATTATCTTTGAAAACCTGAATTTATATAAAGGGTGACAATATGATGATTTACTATTGATATTACTGGCAAAGGTGTTATCCAAAAACTGCAGAATTCATCTACTGCAGTACACATCAACTTTCATTTATACGTTTCTTTATAAAACATCAAAATTAGATAAATTAAATTAATTAGATCAAATTACAAATTCATAGGCCAAAATAGTTAAAAAATCAAATCTCGGAAAAAAGGATCAGTTGCTTTCTATAATAATAAACAATGTTAACCTAGTAATAATAAACATTAAACCCTTTCGGCAATGAAACTGTGCATGCTTTTTTATTTAAAATGACAGCCAAATATCAGTTCCAGTTAAATACCGTTTGTTCCATTCAAATCGAAGTAATACTAAAAACAATGTACCGAATGAAACCAAAATTTTAATTTTTTGAACAATTTTTTATTGCTTTGCATATTTTTCATAAATTAATTATTTACAAATCTACAAACATTTTCGAAACCATTTACCAGACATTGTGTGCGTTGACAACTGGACCATGGGTGGCATAACCATGACCGGCATATCCATGAGAAAGAACTGGAGCTTGAGCTGCGTATCCGTGACCTGCGTATTCATGAGCTACTTGAGTGCTGTAGGCATGAGCTACAGGTGCAACAGCGTAACCGTGAGCTACAGGAGAGCTGTAGGCGTGAGCTACGGGACCAGCAGCATAACCATGAGCTACTGAAGCAGTGTAAGCATGAGCTACTGGGGCGGAGTAGGCGTGAGCTACAGGGGCGGAAGCGTAAGCTACTGGAGCGGCGACTTTAGCGACAACGGGGGCTATAGAATGGACGGCTACATGAGCAGGTTCTTTGTGTACGACGGCGTTGAAACCGTTGTGGGCATCAGCGCTGTAGTCTACGGTACGTTTGGTTCCATCGGATTCCAACAGGGAGTAGCTTCCTTGTACAACATCCCCACGTCTTGATTCATGTTGGCTTTTGGAATCACCGGTGTGAGGGTCGCTTACGGCGTAGCCAAAATCGTAGTGGGCTGGTGCTTCAGCTTCGGCAATGACGGTCTTGGTTACGGGTACGGCATGGGCTACTGGAGCAGCGTAAGCGTGGGCTACCGGTGCGGAGTAGGCGTGGACAACGGGAGCTTGAGCTGCGTATGTGTGGACGGCTGGAGAGTGAGCTGCATATGCATGGACGGCTGGAGCGTGGTGTTGGACAGTGGAGTAGCTGGAGACGGAGTCGTGGGAACCTACCAAGGCTGGAGCGGCATAGCTGAGACCTCCTAAGTGGCCGGCTTGGGCAACGGCTACGAGAGCGGCGAAGACTACGACCTACAAAATAGATGGTCTTAAAAATTTGTTTACAAATAGAACAAATGGAAGAAAAGTTATGTTACATTTCACAAAAAAGTTTATCTTTATATAAAGTTTGGAAATCTATAATTAAGACTGACATTTATAAAATTCTAATACATATTTTGGCATTGATTTTGGATTAATTATTGAATAAAATAAAACGACACCACTTAAAAACAAGTACAATAATTTAAACTTGTGCATATTTTTTAAATACTATCAACATTTTTAATCAATATTTTGGTTTAGATTGGAATTTAAAAGTATTTCACGCATTATAAATCAATGTTTTTACAAAAAAAAAATTTTTTTGTGAAATGTAAGATAAATTTTTTTACGATAAAGGACAAAAAGACGAGAAAAATAGAATTTTTAAATGAAAATAAGCAAGAAAATCTACAATAGATGGAGACAAAAATAGTGACTAACAAGATAAATAAAGATATTCAATTTCTTATATAGGTAGTGTAAAAATAAAATAAAATATTTTAGTAAAGTTGAAAATTATATAATATAGATAGACATCCATTTTGTGGGTTTTAAATTCTATTTTAATCTATTTGACGCAAGAAATGTTCGCAGACCATGTCATATTGATTAAAGTGTGACAATATCAGTAAATCAGCAAGCATTTTCTTTATTTTAACATTTGAAGCCGATCTATTAAGGATAATGAAATGTAACATAAGAACAGGCTTTTTGAATTTTTACATTAATATGTTTATTTTATAAGAATCATTGATTTTAATCCCAATGAAAAGTAGCCCGTTTCCATTTGATAAAATTTGGTTACGGTAAATTTAAAAGAGGAGATTTTTAAAAAACACCCTCTATGGGTAATACATAATTTCTGTGTCACTGAAGCAAAATTTGTAACAAAGTAACACATATCAGAAAAAACCGCACGTTTCTACGATTTCTTTAAAAGTTATAAGCTCTAGAAATGGGCTACTTTTCATTGGGACACTCTGTAATTAAAATAAATTTGAATAATTGTTGCTGCAAAAGTATTTTATGCATTTATTTGCAAAGCATGCTTATGTGTAATGAACGCAATTAAAGATAGATCTTTATTTTCTTTTTATATTCCAATGAACAAAATCAAAGAAGTGTGGAAAAAAACTTAGGATGATAATACTGTGGTGGAATACTTGATCAATAAGAAAGTAATAAGAAATGAAGGAAAGCAAATTATAAAAAAAATACTAAATTATGAATAAAATTCATCTACACTAAACTATTGGGTAATTTCACAAATATCACTTTTTAACAAACAAAAAACACTTACTTTGAATGTCATGTTTCTACTTGTCAGTGGAATTGATACATTTCGATCACCTCGTGTACTATTTATACGAAGTCGGTTGCTTTGTTATTGGTCCCACCCCGGAAACATATATATCTACATTTTTGGAACCTTTCACAATGTAGATATATCAAAATACATCCTGGCAAGGTTCGTGAATTCGAATAAATTGTTGGCCAGTTCCTGATGGCTAGCCAAAGAACAACCTAATAGGTGAACACTCGCTTTTTTTTTAAGAATTATATTAGTATAAAGAAGTAATTAAGCAGGTAGTTAGGCAATTAAATTTATGTCGATTAATATATCTAACGATTATAGTTATATTCGTTTATTTAAATGATTTAAAATACATTCTTTCGATTCACTTTTGGAATTCAGTTATTAAAATTTTTTTTAAGGTACATATTGGAAGAAAATAATAATTAAAAAAGTAGATTATAGAGGCTTATTCTAATAGTTTAACATTGTTTTTATCTATACCTAACTGGACACAAAGGGTGGGCAAATTATTTGTTGTTAGGAGCATAGCAGCTAAACTAGAATATAAAAATATTTTAAATTTAGTACTACTACAGTTGATTGTATGTTGGGAATATTTATTTGATCATATTTTTTGTTTAATAGTATATTGTTACGCAGCACCCTGTATCGTTCTGCGGTCATCATAAGTAAAGGTAGGTACGAGTAAATGAAATTTAAAATTATAATCTTTATTTACTTGATAGGCTGTTTATACATTCTAGAACGTTTACCATGAGCGGGGTTAATTTTTTTATGACTTCGTCGTCGTAATTCGATACGATTTTCTTAAAATCCAGATATAAAGTAATCAGTATAGGTGTGGATTGTAATTTTTGGATAAGGTCATCAATGTTATTTAGTTGTGGAGTCAATACGTTTTGATTTTTGAGAGTTAATATATTATCGGCCGTTTTGGTATGCATAGTTTTCGGATGCTTGGGAAGAACATTTTCGGACGTTTCCCTCTTCGTCAAAGATTTTTGCTCTTTGGGATTTATTTTACAAATTTTGGAAGGCATTTTGATAACGAACTTACTTTAACATTTTTTAAAAACTTTTAGTTTAAGATTGAGCTTCTTAATTGATTTAATGTTACATTATTCGAAAATTTTGATTATCTATGACATAATTTAATGTTACGCTGGTTTGCAGTATCACAATTTATTTGAACTCAACTTTTACAATAACTCAATTCAACTGATACAATAACTTCAACTGATAACATTAACGTTCAATGTCTATCATCAAACCCGAGAATACCGATCAAGGAGAAGCGACAGCTTGGTGTTTTTAGTGTACCGTTTTGTAACGCGCATGTGCAAAAATAAGTTGTGTATCACTCAAAATTATGTTATCTGTCAAATTCAGTCCAAGTTGTGTTTAGTACGTGAGCAATGTTAAGTGATATTTTTTGGTGTTTGTTTTGTGTAGTAATAAGATAAAGATTTTTACACACTTAGGTATTCTAATACAGATATAAAATGTGACAAAAAAGTTATTAGGAAACTAAGAATTTTATCACATGCATAAATATTAAGTATAATGATGATTTATCATTTTGGACATTTTATTTTTCATATGTAGGTATTGTATTTTGTGAAATATATATATGGTTTTCTTTTTTTAAATAAATTTAAGAAACAATGAACTGCAGATTTTGTTTATTTTATTTTGAAATTATATTTAAAAAAATATAATAAATTCGCGTGTTTCAATTAGGATTGGTCAAAATGGGCAAAATCACTTTATTATGGCTAAATTGTAAGTTACAATTATGTCAATATAAAGATGTTTTGCCCATTCATATTTACATGTATTAAATGAATCATACTGGAGTTGATTTTAGAAATATTGGTGCATACTTAAATAAGTACTATTTCTAAAAATTCGACTATGCACACATAGTCCAATGGACGTCCACTTTAGATCTATTTGAGGGTCAGGACGTCCATTTTCGGGCATCCAGTGTACGTCCGTTTATGCTAATTAAATTGACAGCTGAATATCAATACCCAGAGAATGTCTATTTTTGGACTTAATTTTAAGTTCAGTAGTATTTTGACGTCCAGTGGACGTCCATCTTATTTCATTATTTATGAAGTCTACCGAATAATACCCATCTATATATACTTCTTTTTTTTAATATAACTGGTCATTAAAAATTGATAAATTAAATCTATTGCATTTCATTCTATCTGCGGAAGTTTAAAATCTTATTCAATTATAACTGTATCTAGTAAAAAGTTTTCAAGTGGTTCCTTGGTCGAACTCGTCTAGCGTTTGAAAGCGTGAAACGATAATGGATGTGTCGTGACTTCGATGCCTGCTCAGGTCAAGCGATTTTTAATAAAAAATAAATAAATGGTGTATAGCGATTTGCGAAAATAATAAACAAATTATTAATAATATAAAATAGTGTGTGGTGAGTTGCGGTTCTGTAAAAAAGTGGGGATGTGGTCTCAATGGAAATATAATCCTGGATGTTTTTTGAATGTCCAGTATTCGACGTCCAAATATATTCCAGAATTGGACGTCCTCTGAATGGTCAAAAGTGTGCCATTTGTATACTTCACTAGACGTCCATTGAATGTCGGAAGTCCAGAAAACTTATTTTTGGATGTCTAAACATCCAAAATTGTATATCGAATGGACGTCCAATGGACATATTTGTATTGTCTGGGTAATAGCCAGGCCAGGTATTTAACTCTAAATACATAAACCTTAAATGACATCAGGTTTAACTTGGCGAGAATACACTTGTTTCTTGTCCTTTAAATATAATATAAATCTAGAAATTTTAAAAATATGTAAGTACTTTTTATACCTAAAAGCTTTGAAAATATATGCACATTGCAAATATTTAGTTAAACCTCTCAAACTTAATGTCTTTTTAATTGTTACCTAAATTTTTTTTGACACCCTTAATTTTATTTACCTTATTTTTAGTTAAGGAAAAGGTAATTTAATTTAAATATGGGGCTTTTATTACATTTTTAACAATAAATAAACCAAATATTGAACAAATTTTATAGATAAATTATAAAATATTAAACGTCTTTTACTTTTATAATAAATAATTAATAATGAATTATATTTTGGTGCCGAAATTTCAGCATTGCTATTAACCCTAACTACTTCAATGTAATTAAATCACATTGCAACATTTACGCATGGACTATAACAATAATTTCAGATAATTTGCCAAACTATTTCGCTCAGTGTAGAAAATAGGCATGTTTTCTCAGCGTGCTAAGTTGTGTTCAGTCAAAGTCATACTGTGAAAAAGGTACATCCGATATCAAAGGCACCGACAGCTACGGTCGCTTCTCCTTGATCGGTATTCTCCTCAGATAAACAAATGAAATATAGATGTGCTACGTGCGCAGTTTTACATAGGCTTTGTTTGAAGCCATTAGAGAGTTTTAGCAAATGTATGTAAGATCTCCGCTAACGTTACGTTAAACTTAGATTGTGACATTTTTGATAGACATTAAACGGGGTAGATTACAGTATATCCCTAAGGTAACGTTAGCGGATGGTTAGCGGATGTTTGCTAAAACTCTCTAGTATCTACGAACTTTTGACAGCCGTGGTCTCCATGGGCGTATCAAATAGTTTTTTCATTAGAATCCAAAGCATTATTTTGTAAATATTTTGTCAATAACAAATTTAAAGAACAATGCAACTCATGCATAAAATTTCATTTTACAAAAATTAAATTCTATTTTTTATTTAAATGTAATAAACGATATTTATAATTCAAATAATTACACTGTTAATATTGTTTATAGGTAGATATCAGTAAACTTTATATTTAAAATGGAACAACAATCCCTATTGAAAAAAAGTAAACCAAACTGAATATACCCCTTAGGTCACAGGAGTACTGGTGAGATTGGTGCACAAAGTGCCTTTGCAGGTCCGTTTTAATCATTTCATCTTATTTTAAAACCAGGAGAAATTAATATTTCTGAAACTCAACAATAAAAAAATCCAATTTACTTTTCCCAATTTTTTTTAGCATATACGAGGGATGTCAAAAAATAGGAATTAAGGCAGTTACTTATTTTTAAAAATATAAAAAAAATGATATTTAATAGATTTTATCATTTCTTAAGAATATTATATGCTTTGAAAGTAATTTATAATGGATAGACACCAATTTATAAATTTGTTGAAACTTACCTTTATAGTCTGTAATCTTGTTCCAAGAAAGATCTAATGGAGTCTGTTAAGCCTAATAGAAACAATAGATCTCTTTTCACAAACATATAAACTAGACGCATAAAAAAGTTGAAGTGACGAGGCCTTTAAACCTTGACTAACGGCATTAATTTTATTCGGATAATATATTTATATTTAAATCAAATGCTAAGATAAATTAACTGTAGCTTTATTAGTAAAATAGTAACATTACAATTTTCCATAAAAACGTCCCCAACTCTAGCAACATTTTCATTGATTTGTTATCGATTCAGGTTTTATTTTTGTTTTTATAAACCAAACTATTTCTTTATCATAAATAACAATTTTATAGATGAGAAATACATTTTTCATAAATTTTTAATTACATTTATAGAATTAAAATAGATATTTGTGTACCAAAGGCTGTAAGTATCGAGTTGATCTTTTACGGCCGAATCATAAATTTACGACCGAGGCCAAGTAACTTCTGGTAAATAATATTACATCAATTTAACAACTTATGTAAGAATAGAAAATCCGTATCATGCATTCATTTTTCACGAGAGCAATTATTAATAATTCCAGATATTTGACGCCAGTATCTAGCTAGTTTATTCCTACATGGTATGTGTATAATGTCTGAAAAACCTCCTGTATACATCAAATAAATCACATAAATTAAATTTTGTCTATGTACAACTTGTGTGTGATAAAAATGTTTTATATATAAGACTCAATTAAGCTTTATCCAAAAATGTATTAACATACAATTAACGCAAATTGAAGAACAATACAAGAATTAAATTATAAATTAATTCAATATAAAATTAATAAAAAAAATACAATATAAAAGTATCAACAGTGGTAATTATAAATAAAACAAGGATAAAATTGGTTAGTGGAAATCCCATAGGAACCGAAGTTGTGCATGGGCTACATATTATATTTAAATGTATGTCCCCAAATTTAATTATTTTTATTTTAATACTAGATACATAGGTACCTCGACTGCTTCTGATGCATTTTCACTCATGTAATTTTTGGTCTCTTAAATAAATATGCTAGAAGCGAATATTGACAGATATTCTAGATTGAAACCTTCTTCTACTCCGCTGAGTTAAAACGGGGGCTTATTGTCTAACCAGCATTTTTGAAAGCACTCAGCTCCCTCCATAAACGCGACAACTAGCAAAAGTGTAAAGCACAAACGTTTTGGTATTCTCTACTTGTTGTGCTGTTCGTATTTGAAAAAAGTAAAGCGCATTCAAAAAAGTTTATTTTCGGAAGTAGATAAGTCAAACATTAAAATATACATCCAAATATTATGACTTGAATATTAAAATGTCAGCAAATGTATGATTTTTATTGTTTTTGATTCCTTACAATTCTGAAATTGGCCTTAATATATTCTAATTGAGTTTATAATTGTAATAATGTCATGAAATTCAAATACTAACCTTAGATATTTAGACAAATCAGCATTTACGATTTATAATTATTATGACAGATTACAACAAAAATTAAAATCACATATGAATAGCAAAATCGTCTCGGATTAGAGAATACCATAATCACATGCTTGTCGTTTTGGTGATCGAACTTTGTTGAGAAGTCTGCTTGGAGCTTTCATTGATATGCATTTTCAGCTGAAAGTTAGAAAATAACCCCCTTTGACTTGTTCTAGATTAACACACTTCTAATTTATAAACTTTTAACAGGTTTTTTAAAGTTTTTGGAAATTTAGATATTTTAATAATCTCCAAAATGAACGTGACAAATATTTTTTTAAAAACGGGCATTTTTAAATGTACCTATTATTTTTAGCATAACTTTTTCTCTGAATTTGGGCATTTTTATAGATGTCTTCTTTATAAATTGAATAACCTATTCTATAGCTTCTGGAGCAATGTCGGTGGAACAACTTAAATTTTCTGATCCAGTAAATGCATATTATAATTATAAATCTCTTCTAGACTCTGTCTTTCACTACATTCACTAGGAAGTAAATTTTCCCTAAAAATAATTATAAAATATTTACAACATAATCATTCTATAAGTATAATTCATTTCATTACTAAGATACAAGAAACTCTTTGGAGTAGTTTATATTTTCATAAAATGTTTTCTTTCCAGAAAGCACTAGGATTTATTTTACTTTGTCTAGGAGAATACAATATAGCATTTATTTTTTAAATTTAATCATCAAGTTTATAATGTATGAATAATTTGTATTAGGTATTGTATTACATAATATTATAACTTACTTGTATAACTTACTTGAAAATGTTTCCAATATATTTTATATTTCCAATTTATGTTAATTTTATCAACTTCAACCTTCTCTAATTCTAGGATTTGAATACAAATTTCCATTGCTTCAGTTTGTAGGAAGCCTGCGTAAAAAAATACTAATAATATTTTACAATATAGGTGTACCGCCCATGTGTTTTATTTACTTACCTTTGAAACGACGTGGAACTTCTCCAAATTTGTTTTAGGGCAAAGAAACATTGAATAATAATTTTTAGACTTACAACTAACAAAATTCGTTAAACAAACATTCTAGATACTCTAAAAACTTTAAAAATATGCCCTGGGAATATAAAATCACACAAAATGTACAAACAAAACTGACAGTTCCCAAATGCTTGTTGACAGTTGTGAGTAAATGGTGCTGCTATTTAAAATAGACGAATCACATTAAAGACCAAGAAGAAAGAGAAAGTAATAGATAAAACGGTTCATATTAGCTTCAAATACATCCCGACCGTTACTTATCTATTATTCATTTGTTTATCTGAGGTATTCTCGGATAAAACTGCCAACTGACGTCAGCTCGTCGCCTTATATAGCTTGCCTTCCCTTCTGGAAACATCTCGAACAATCTGGACTTTTCTTTGACAAGGAATGACATTTCGAGACTTTTCGGGAATATTCTATCTTCTTCATTTACTCGTACCTTTACTTATGATGACCACAGCACAATACAGGGTGCTGCGTAACAATATTTATTACATTACGAGTGTGGAAAGTGACATTTTTCACACACGCGGGAAATATTATCGCACGAGGCATAAGCCGAGGACGATCACGCGAGTGTGAAAAATCACTTTCACACAAGTGGTGTTCCTACGACCACAAAATAATTTTATCAAAAAAATGCAAAACTTATGCCTTATTAAATAATCTTTCGAGCGTTGTACATTACAGATAGTGTTTTGTCAAAACTAAAAATATTGTGATTCCATTTACAAACAATTTCATAGGATCATAAAGATAAAATAACATTAGTTACAATTGTTTTAAACAAATAAGTTGAACAATCGTTAACCAAAACTTTTTTATTATTAATGGTTACTCACTTCTTCACTCACAATTTTTTTCTGAACAGTAAATAAAATAGTACAAATATTGTAGGATTTATATGATAATTTGAAAAAGCCAGACGGTAAACCATTTACGCTATCATAGCTGTGTAATTTGGCTTATCTAATTTAATATGTATGTGAAACAGAAAAAACAAAAATAATGTACGTAGTTACTTTAAAATTATTTTAATAATTTGTTAAAAAGAAATATCTAGGATCTATTTTTAAAAATTAACAATTTAATCATCAAATTAACTTTACTATTAAAATGGACATTACATCAATCAAAATAAAAATTAGACGTCTGACTTATTTGAGAGCTTATGCGGAAAGTAAATTTATATTCACACACGTGTGGAAAGTAAATTTATCCATACGCGTGTGATATAAGGCACTTCCCATAAGACTAAACAGTGGGATAGGTGTCACTTTCCTAAGTGGTCGTAGGAAAATTCGTTTTGCTTTATGTTGGACTATGTTTTAATAGTTTTAATTAAATATTATTTTTCTTTAAATGTGATATAAATAACAAGTATATGTACTGACTAAAGTCCAAACTGGGTATCGAAAGCTATTCAAAAGTAAACCACACTGTTTTATTAGATTCAACACCTACATCCCAAGAAAATCATTAGCAAAATACCAAGAAATAGGTGTAAGAAACTGCAATAAAATAAAATTATACAGGGTGAGTTATAACTATTGGAAAATAGAGTAAGCGCAGATTGTTTGGACTAAAACATGAGGAGTGGATCAAAAATGCCTTAAGGGCGTGCAAGGGAACAGAGAAGTCTAAACAAGTCCTCCCAAATAAAGTCACCCGACAGGTGCTGCCTCTAGTTTTAGCAACTACGTAACAAATATACGTTCTGCATTTTCGTATCTGCGAATAAAAATGTATTCTTCTAAACTCGCAGGTACGGACTTGAGTTGGCTGGCTGGACCACAGAACACTTACTCTTAGAACGGTATCTCCCATGTTAAAAAAGGATGATAGAATTTTCAGCGGCACCTGGCGGACGTGGTTGATTTTTTTTAAGTCCTTGTCTGGTAAAAGGCCATATGAAAGAAGAGAAAATAAAAAGAAGAAGAGAAAAAAAGCGCGGGGATATTCAAATTTGACAGTAAAAATTATCCATATTAAAAACTGTTAGCCAAATTAAGATTTGTTCACATAAACATTATTTTTGCTTTATTATAGCAATATTCGCTATAATAAAGCAAAAATGCAGTTTGTGTGAACAAATCTTAATTTGGCTAACAGTTTTTAGATAAAAAAACAAGCATATTCAAAAAATAAATTTATTTAAGAATATATATAATACAAATCCAATATTTAAAAAATGTAATGTATATGAAAATTGTAATATGTATGAAGTAGATGGATGGCTGCTACATATTCCAGGATACAACACTGTCCATCATTTTGTGAAGAACTTTATCTATGAAAAAAGAAAGACAGTATAAGTACAATCTCATTAAAATAAATGTATTAATAAAAAAATTATAAGTCCGACGAATACTTTATTTTTTAATAAGTCCAACATCTACGATACAGCTTTGCAACCCCAAACGTCATGAAACAGAAATTTCACAGTACATGCCGCGTTTGAGAATCCACATCGGATGCATCTGAGATGTAGTAAATCTTTGATCACGTGATTCAGTATACGTAAATGTAATGGGACAGATGGGTCCGATTTAAAATAAACTATTTGAGGCGCTGTTCTCCACATCTCAGCAAATGGGCTAAAATAATAATTTATAATACTCTAATATTACCTCATTTTAATTATTGTGCCACTATACTGTATTTGCTCAACCAGAATGAGTTGCAACGATTGCAAAAGTTGCAGAATAGAGGTATGAGGATAATATTGAGCTGTTCCAGATTGGAACCAATCAATTCAATATTGAATGTGCT
This sequence comes from Psylliodes chrysocephalus, assembly GCA_927349885.1. Taxonomy (NCBI): domain Eukaryota; kingdom Metazoa; phylum Arthropoda; class Insecta; order Coleoptera; family Chrysomelidae; genus Psylliodes; species Psylliodes chrysocephalus. The sequence continues at coordinate 16,586,902 of OV651824.1, forward strand.
TCAGTGGTTGCCTGTTAAAAAATATTTGCTATTCTATTCCCTGCTTTTTATATTCAAAATTAAATCAGGAATCTCCCGAGTATATTTACAAAATATTTTAAAATATAATCAGGTAATAAGAAAAATTTTAGTGTTTATAAGGCCACGAAAAAATGTACACAAAATTCAGTGTTTTTTTAAAGGTGTACAGGCTAATAATTTGCCTGGGGATATTAAATGTTGTTCAAATGTGGCAATATTTAAAATAAAACTGCGTGAATACCTGTTGACCTATTGACGTTTTTTTTTTTTCATTGTTTTGTATAGTTGACATGTGTACTGTATCTTATGTATTTTTTTTTTATTGCATTTTAAATGTATGTTGATTCTATATTTTTGTATTTTTTATATTTTAAACATGAAGATGTATTGACATGTAAAAAATAGTTTTTTTGACTAAATAAACGATTTATATATAGGTGTGTGGATTAAAAAAACGCTCGAGATGTAAAAAATGCATCTGATGTGGATTCTCAAACACAGCAATAAGTATAAAATAAATGAGTAGAGTACTAACTTTCCTTCTCGAAAAGAAGTCCAACATATATTATTAGTCTGCTTCTTCTACGATACAGCTTTGCAACCCCAAATGTCATGAAACAGAAAATACACAGTATAAGTATAAAATAAATGAGTAGATTACTAACTTTCCTTCTCGAAAAGAAGCTCAACATATATTATTAGTCTGCTTCTTCTTCGAACCTTTACTTGAAGTAGAAGGTGTTTGATCAACATATTCAATTTCTATGTTATTTGAGGAAAGTCCATCCGCTACTCTTCCAGGAACTGCTGGGAGGAATAGCATTGGAAAGCTTCAGGTGTTAGACCTCGACGAGAGCCAACTACTTTATACTTATCTTCAAAATGTTTATGACATACTACAAAGGTGGAATAAATTTGTAGTCTTGTTTTATTATTAAATTTTGGACAACGAACAGCAAGTGCCCAAATATCAAATAAATCGGATGTGGTTGATTTTTGCTCTATCCCAGGCCTGCGCATACCAGTTTCCCCCCTCTGCACTATATATTATATAAACCCTTTGCGCGATGAGTGACACCTGCCAGACACACGCAGTACCACTTGATTTGCATCCACGGCCACAATTTGTCGTGAAGTGACTGTTTTAGCTCAAAACATCTGTTAACAAGGATATTACTAGCCACATACAAATTATTTTACCTCTAATCCGAAAGATGTGCTATTATTCGTAATATTTATATTTAAATAATTTTTTTATTTATATTTGACAGATTTAAAACAAATTTAAAACTTAATTTCTCAAAACTTACTTAATGTGGCATGTAACCAACCTTATTACGCCAAGGTCTTCAATTATTTCAATAATAAATATATTTTTTAATCCGGGCCCGACTTTTCCGTCGATTCTAACAGAGAGCACCATTCCGTCTTGCTTGGTTCTCGACCGCCACATCAAAGACGCCGACACGGAGTTGTGGAGCTGTATTGTATAAGCTGTGGCCTGAGTCTCCACGGAAACATAGTGGGACACGTGCTATCGAGTAGGTCTTGCATTCGGTTGTTTCATTGCAGAACAGAGCGGAATTTTTTCGCGGTGAACCAGCATTTTAAATTTAGATGATGAGGCGTCAGGCGACTCTTGCTTATTTTTAGTTGTTTTACAGTTTTCACAGAATTTTTATGAAGCACCATGTTAAATGATTGACTATTTTTTTTAGCTTAGATACCAATAAATATAAATTTAGTTCTGAAGATAAACAATTTCGACCAAAAAGTCATGGAACATTTTTATTGCAGTGAAATATCCTACAGCAGATATCAATTTCAGGATGTGAGTCATGCCATGAACTTTCGTACAAACAAAAATTTTTAACAATATAAATATGTCGATAGGAAATATATTTCATTTTGTTTATTGACTATTGACAAGGCACAGGGTGCAGTGTGGTATTTTTTCTATGTTAATGAAAAAATGAAAAATAAATAACAAATTTTCCATAATCCTCACCGTCAAGCTAATTGGCGCCCCCTTCCTTCGCAACTCACGAGCCGCCACTGCTAAACGGAATGGCACTTAATGTTCGATAACAATGACATTATAAATTTTGGTAATTATATTAATTATTGTATCATATTTCCCAAACACCCATCAAAAATAATTTTAAGTATTTAGAGCAGAATGCCAGTCAGTGTTGTTCATTTGATAGACATTCTTACTAACCAATTTACTTTCACTGAATCTATTAGTACAGTAAAATAACATTTTTAAATAATTCATTTAAACTAGCAAAAGAATTAAATAAATTGTGACATATGGCTTTGTGTTTTATCTATTTTATTTAGTATCTATTTAAAATAACTAAGAAGTTATGTTGATTCTCATTTGAAAAGGGATTATACAGGGTGTTTGTAAATAAGTGACCGGTGCCGAAGTAATTTTGTTAAAAAAGTTCCTATAAATGTAGGTCGAAATATGCATCGTTTCTGAGATAGTGTGTTTAAATTTAAATTTTAAATTGTTTTAAAGATTTTGACAAATGTGCATTTTTTTTAGAATGATACGAATATTTCTACTTGCACCAGTGGCGTTCGTGAGTGAATGCTAAAACTTTTTTTATGAAAATAAAATGGTGCTTTAACCTTTTTTGACAAAATAATTTCGGCAACCACCCCCTAAAATCTTTCGCACTTATTTGAAAACACCCCATGCGGTCCATGGAAGCGGGGGAAGCACCGCTTCCCTACACTTTGAGATTTAAAAATAAATATTTTCAGTTTACAATGCATAGAAATTAATATTAAATTAGACTATATTTTCTCTGAAACATTATGTAAACTTCGTAAATGTACTAACAATTCATTGGTGTAATGTGTAAACGCACGCACCACTCATGAGAAAATTAATTGTGTAAACGCACACAGCATATACTTCAAGTCCGTCGGCGGAACCGCGTCTTAAAAAAGCCGGATCATCTTCCATTTGATTTCGCTTCCTGTTATTGAGTTATTGACCCTGCTTTGCCGCAACAATAGTCAGACTGTTTGGGCACGTGAAATACGGTCAAGAGGCAGCGATTTTTACGACGCCTTACGCATATTGCAATTCGCACCACGAATCAACGTGCAAGGAAAATCGTAGACTTCAGATAGATTTCGGTTTGTTTTTCGTAGTTGTTTTTCTTTTTATAAAATGAAGGAACTATGTACTCTGCCTATGAACAATAATAATGTGGTAAATTGTGTCTGTATTGTGTGCTCTTTATTGAAAAAAGGATTTTCAAGTAGAAATTTTGAAGATGGACATTATTAATTCTAGTAGACTAAAGCATCCTATCAATTTAGAGACGAAAGTAGAAAAGTCAGCAAAGAAATTTACAAGTATGAATGGTTAACCGGCTGCAAAACTTTGAAAAAATTGTTTTGATGGCCTTGCCTACTTTTTAATATAGCCAAAAAACACATTGGAACTCAGTCGGTATTACAGACTTGAATAATTTTCACAAAAGTGTAAAACGACATGTAAATAGCAAATCTCATATAAGTGCTACAATTAAAGAAAAAACATTCGGAACCTATCGCATTGAACATAGTTTGGACAATCAATTAAAAATAAGCAAAAAAATTCACAATGAAAGGGCAAAAAAAATAGGGACGTCTTACAACGGGTAATAGATGTAACTTGTTTCCTGTGAGAGCATGAACTAAGTTTTAGGGGTCACAATGAAGCAAGTAGATCCGCCAATCGAAGAGATTACATGGACTTTCTAAGTTTTTTTAGCAAAATACGATGATACCCTAAAAATTATTTTATTGATTCGACCACTTTCCGAGGTACCTCAAACAGAATCCAAAATGATTTAGTTAAATGCACTGCCGACGTTGTAATGGATCACATTAAAAGTTAAATTAAAAAAGCACCTTTCGTATCAATTAAGCTTGATGAAACCACAGATGTAACAAACTTAGTTAATTATCCATTGTTTGTTACGGGTCAAAAATTCTATCTTAGACTATCCTAAACTAAACTATTCTATCTTAGACTATCCTAAACTAAACTATTCTATCCTAAACTATCCTATCTTAATATATCCTAAACTAAACTATTCTATCTTAGACTATCCTAAACTAAACTATTCTATCTTAATCTATTCTATCACTATTTTACGCTTAACTATTTACACTACTCTACTTCTAACCTATTCTACGCTATCCTAAATTATTCTAAGCTTAACTATGTACACTATTCTATTTCTACTCTATTCTAACTTACCCTAAGCTACTCTAATTACTAATCTACCCTATTATATACCTAATCTATTCTACATTATTCTATTGTAGCTCTATTCTCTTTTTATATATATATATATATATTGTGTCCTATATTTTCCCTATTTATTTACTCCTACTGGGGATATAATCGATCGATTTACTAAATTCTAAACTTGAATCGTAAGGATCCTAATTTAGTATTTTATTTTACATTTAAACCCATTCTAACCTTTTGTCTTATATTTGTCAGCCTGATTACATCTAGTGAATACTTTAAAGTCCAAAGAACTGTATTTTACTACACAAAATAGTACACATAACTCTTTTAAATATCTGATATCTATAAGTACATGTTATTATTTGTTTACATTTATTTTATGACATCCACACATGTCAAATTCTTCTTTTAACAATAAGGGCCACACTCTTACCAGACTTTGTCCTGTTAACCTTGACTATTAAAGACCTTTTATTGACTTACATGGATTTTCTACCATCTTGGGAAACTTCCTTGAGTCAGTTTTTATAAGCTCAGCTTTGTGGTAACATGTGCCATCTGTTATACTGTTTGTAGGATCTGAACGTTGAGCTAAAAACGATTAAATCAGTTAGTAAAATATATCAAATAAATCGTTGTGGTTTGAATCACCTTTTTGGTGGATTTAAATATATTTATTGACTGAATTTACTAGACTAAAAAGGTCGCCCAACAGCTCCAGGTGAGTCCTTAAAATTAAATAAGATAGCTTTCTTGGCTTACCTATAGTTTATAAGACTATTTATATGTATGGCTTATGCAAATCCCTCTTTCAGACCTCCTTTTAATTATCTGGGAACTTTCCGAGTCACCTTCTAATACTTTACGGCTCTTCCTTCTTCTTCAAGCTATCTTCGCTATCGCTTATAGCTAACCTACCGCACCTCCTGCTTAACTTGCTAGTACCAGTTCGTATTCTACAGGCAAGACAGAAGGATTTTATCAAGACTGATTACCCCAGGACCAACCCTCCTTACTAATTAAGGATTATTTGCCGCTTACCCTTGTGAAACCTTGCTTGGGACCGAAAGTATAGCAAGCTGCACCAGGCGACTGACCATCGATATCACAAGTAAGACCATTCCTTTATATTAAAGGCCCCCATCTACCACGAGGTTCCGACATAACCTCAAACCGGCCACATACCGTTTTAGGAACTACCTGCAAATATTTTAATATTAATTCCATAGGACAAGCTAATATTTACCGTATAAAATAGTTAATGAATAGACTTGATATATTTCGGTAGATTTTTATAGTTACGAAAACATCTTTTGTTATTAAGAGTCAGATTAATACTTACGTGGTATAAGTACGGGTTTGTAACGGATAGTACTATTCGGGGACCTCTTTTTACATATACTCACTATTATAATATATATAATTACCGATATATCGGCGTGATAATTTCATATTTTTCCCCATATTTTTTTTTATTGACATAATTTTTTAATTCATCTAACCTCAAAAATTAAATAGCTGTCAGACGAGAATGAGTTTTATTAAGTTCTGACTAAGGACCCGACCCTACTCTCCGGAAATCAAAAAAATTAAGGAGCTAGCAGAAATTACGCTTGGCCCCTTTCATAAGTAAGGGCAGAGCGTAACATGTTGTGCGATATGTATTGGATGGCATTCCTCAAGAGCGATTCTTAGGATTTTTTGACGTCACTAGCGAACGAACTCCAAATGCATTGTTTAAAATTGTTTGTGACATTATTTCAAGTTTAGAATGTGGATCTAAGCTTGTTGCCCAGAGCTACGATGGTGATGCCGTAATGGCTGGCCATTTAGGAGGCCTTCAAGCTAAAGTGAAAGAGAAGTTTAAACATGCAATTTTCATTTACTGTATAGCACATAGACTTAATTTGGTTTTATCGCGAAGCATGGATAATATTAAAGATTGCAAAGTTTTCTTTTCGACGCTTAGTGGTTTGGCTACCTTCTTTTCAAAGTCATCGAAAAGAACTCGCGATTTGGACATTCACGTTCAAAAAAGGTTTCCAAAAGTTGCTCCGACGCGATGGAACTACAATAGACGTTTAGTGTAAACAGTGTTTCAATACCGTGATTCTTTGATACACTTTTTTCAAGACGTTTGGAAAAATAAAGAAACATGGGATGCTGAAACTGTTACTGCTGCTAAAGGGTATTTGAATTGGGTCAAACAAAACTTTGATTTCAATTTTTTGCTCAACATTTTTGCAGAGATTTTCCCTTTTACGGACATTTTATTCGACATTTTACAGACAAAGTTAAATGACATTGGCTTTTGCATTAAACAAATTGATGATTTTAAAAATAAAATGAATAAAAAACGAGATAAGTTTGAACACTTTTGGAATAAGACTTAAAACATTGGCTTAGAACCTGAAAGAAAGAGAATTAGAATTGATACTGTTGGCGAAAGAGAGACCTCCTATCGTCGATTATACACCGAAATGTTTGATAATATTTTACAACGAATGAACTTTCGATTTCAAAACTTTAACGAATTAAAATTTGTTGAATTGTGCAACTTTAATATTGTAACTACGATTCATCAAAATTTCCATCGGAAGTACAATTGAAGTACAATTTTTTGATAATTTTGTACGAATAAAGAGAAGGAAAAAAAAACATGTAATTGCTATTTTTAGCACATTCTGTAGTTTTTTTTTTGGAAAAATGTTATATCAAAACAATGAAAGTGTACCTTCAGCGTTCTTTTAACAGCTTTAAGTCAGCTTTAACTCATATTTTGACCCTCGGACTTCATAGTGTGACGTCCTATGAGATATAGGATATTACAAGTGTAAAAAGTGCACTGTTTCAGTTATGTACATTATTTTTTCCTACAATACCTACATTTACAATCATACATTTTCATTTTATTTCTAAAACAAGTAGTGATCCAGTAAAAATAATGTACAATTCTTCTTCTTTATAAAATTAGAGTAAAGTTTTAATTTAGACGCATATAATATATCTGTATTTGTTGATCATGGCCTACTTTGAAAACATCTTTTGTGGATCACATTTTTCATTACACATTATTTCAAGTAAGTTTTAGAATTTAAAATCATATTTTCCACTCACTGCAACTTTAATAGTACATTATATACCTAGGGTGAGAAGTGAGCTATTATTTACCGAGCACTTTTATATCCTGAGGCGCGTAGCGCCGAGGGATATAATGTGCGAGGTAAATAATAGCTTTCTCAGCCGAGGTATATATAGAATTTTTTTTACTACTAACATTAATGTATTAGCAATTTTAATTTTGACATAAGTAATTTCCTAACAATTTGTTAAATATTTCGAAATATCAAGCAGACTGGAGCGTGTTTCTAATCAGACTGGCTTTATTTATGTAAAAATTTGGCATGTGTCAAATTTTGGTATGATTCTAGGAAATATCCCATTGCATTTTTGATATTTTAATGACATGGATTTATTGTTATTAATTAATAATTTTTAAAGCCGGTGTTGAATTTCCTAGTTAATATATATTTTTACTGTTTACACTGATATATATTATCATATTTGATTTGATTAGATTTGATAAACCCAGCTTTAGTTATTTCCTACTTATTTTTCAAATATTTCAAAATATCAAGTAGTCTGGGAGTTTAGTTGTCAAATTAACAAAATGAAACTAATGAAATTTAGTTTCATTATTTACCTAGGTTTTTTTTTATTATCATTATTTACCTAGGGAGAGAAATATTACTTCTCATTAGAGGAATGGAGTAAATAATGGTGATTTCTCATGTTAGTAGTAAAAAAAATAATTTTAATAAAACTGTTTGTATTTCCAAACAACTTGCACTTGTCTATTATTGGTTTCATATTTTAAAGGCGATAACGTTGACAAAAATAATAAGTAAACAAACATTTTCTGCGTTTTTAGGAAGATAAATAAATGATTTTTAAATAAAATTTTAAAATATAAGAGTTATTTTGATGTAACATCTAATTATGTTCTATTAAAAAAGATTGTAATTTTTTACAATGTTACTTTTAGATTCCAAATCTTCAATCCAAGAAAATCCAATTTTTTGTATTTTTCTCCTGTACTATATACCTACCGGTAAGATATGGGAGTATTGGTAATGTGGCAGACAATGTCGTGTAACTGACTTTGACCTAGTGATCTAAAGAATCGCTTAATTGACGGTTTAATAGAGTGCATTTTCGAGCAACCGAATAAAAATATATTTTTTTTTATTTAGTTTGGTTTGGGCGTATCTTGTAGGTTGAAAAATGATATTATCTTACGATGATTGGTAATCTGATATTATGTAAAGATAATTAATTTGGTGGAACACGTTTTTAAGTAGGATGATTTAGTTAATTTTCAAAATTATTTATTATACAGGAAACTGAAATAAGTTAGATATCATAGGTTTTACAATTTTTTTTACTGAGATACCTCACTTATTTCTACGACCATATTATCATAATGTACAGCTATATTCAATAACTTGGCTTAAGCATTTGACAACGTTTGGCACCCGGACAAGATACAGAAACTACAAAATCACATTTACCGACAGATCGAAGCAAATTAAAAAACATTAAAGGTGTCCCGCAGAGCTATGTGCTGGTACCGGTTCTTTATATTAAAATAGCAATACTGCAACTGTATTAATTCATTAGAAGAAAATCCATATTGTCAGTGAAAAATGCATTAGATTAAAAATGAAGATTAGTCAGTCATCGACAATAGGTCCCTTTATGGGTCAGTTTAAATTAGCCCAATAGAACTGAGATAACGATGATATGGGGCAGTTTGACACTGCAATCTCGTGTCATATACATTTGTTAGCAATTCCGATACCACAAACTTGGACTTATTAATCCAAACCGCGTTTCAACCTTTCGTGATCGATGTCCAGAATCTTCGGTCGGAGTCTTCGCGTTCTGAAATTACTACTGATAATCACCTGCCAGGAAAGTCTCCTACTAAGACAAATTTACCAGTTGAAAAGATCCCCGTGGGTTTACCCGAGATTCCCTTTAGTTTTGTTTAATAATTGTTAAATCATTAACAAGATCGTGATTCAAGAGAAATTCGCGAATAACTTAAATATCATTTATATACAGAGTGTTATTTTAATAACAAATTAACTTAACAATATGATGAATTTGCTATTGATATCACTGAAACAGGTGGTATCCAAAAACTGCAGAATTCAGCTACTGCAGTGCACATCCACTTTCATTTATACGTTTCACTATAAAACGTCAAAATTAGATCGATTAAATCGATTAGATCAAATTACAAATTCATAGACCAAAATAGTTAAAAAATAAAATCTCGGAAAAAAGGATGAGTTGCTCTCTATATCAATAAACAATGTTTGGGATTTACCACAGTAATAATAGAGAGTATTGCCTTTTTGGCAGTACTACTACTCATGTTTTTTTATTATAAATGACAGCTAAATATCTGTTCAAATTGAATACCGTTTGTTTCATTATAATCGAACCAATAATAGCGAATATATACATTATTGCATTTTTTGCAATGCTGCAATATTTAGTAGCAATACTAAAAAAGAAATTACCAAGTAAAACCAAAATTTTAATTTTTTGAACAACTTTTTATTGCTTTGCATATTTTTCATAAATTAATTATTTACAAATCTACAAACATTTTCAAAACCATTTACCAGACATTGTGTGCGCTGACAACTGGACCATGGGCGGCATAACCATGACCGGCATATCCATGAGAAAGAACTGGTGCTTGAGCTGCGTATCCGTGACCTGCGTATCCATGAGCTACTTGAGCGCTGTAGGCGTGAGCTACAGGAGAAGCAGCGTAACCATGAGCTACTTGAGCGTTGTAGGCGTGAGCTACAGGGGCAACAGCGTAACCATGAGCTACAGGAGAGCTGTAGGAGTGAGCTACGGGACCAGCAGCGTAACCATGAGCTACGGGAGCAGCAGAGTAACCATGAGCTACTGAAGCAGTGTAAGCATGGGCTACTGGGGCGGAGTAAGCGTGAGCTACAGGGGCGGCAGCATAAGCTACTGGAGCGGCGACTTTAGCGACAACAGGGGCTACAGAATGGACGGATACATGAGCAGGTTCTTTGTGTACGACGGCGTTGAAACCGTTGTGGTCATCAGCGGTGTAGTCTACGGTACGTTTGGTTCCATCGGATTCCAAAAGGGAGTAGCTTCCTTGTACGACATCCCCGCGTCTTGATTCGTGTTGACTTTTGGAGTCACCGGTGTGGGGGTCGTTTACGGCGTAGCCGAAATCGTAGTGGGCTGGTGCTTCGGCTTCGGCGATGACGGTCTTGGTTACGGGTATGGCGTGGGCTACTGGAGCAGCGTAGGCGTGGGCTACGGGTGCGGAGTAGGCGTGGACAACGGGGGTTTGAGCTGCGTATGTGTGGACGGCTGGAGAGTGAGCTGCGTATGCGTGGACGGCTGGAGCGTGGTGTTGGACGGTGGAGTAGCTGGAGACGGAGTCGTGAGAGCCTACCAAGGCTGGGGCGGCGTAGCTAAGACCTCCAAAGTGGCCGGCGTGGGCTACGGCTACGAGAGCGGCGAATACTACGAACTAGAAAATATATAGTCTTAAAAAATTGTGTACAAATGGGACAAATGGGAGAAAAGTTATCTTACATTTAACAAAAAAATTATTATTTATAAAAAATTTGGAAATCTATAATCAAGAATGAAATTTATAGAATTCTAAAATTTTCTATACATATTTTGATATTGATTTTGGATTATTTATTGAATAAAATAAAACGAAACGTTTAAAAATAAATACAATAATTTAAACTTGAGCATATTTTTTAACTACTATGAACATTTTTAATCATTATTTTACTTTAGATGGAATTTAAAAGTAATTCACACATTAATAAAAATCAATATTTAAAAAAATGTATATATTTTTTGTGATATGTAAGACAAACTTTTTTACGATAAAGGAGAAAATAAACGAGGAAAATAGAATTTTTAAATTAAAATAAGCAAGAAAATCTACAATAGATGAAGACAGAAACAGTGACTAACAAGATAAATAAAGATATTTCATTTCTTATATAGATAAGGTAAAAAAAAATAAAATATTTTAGTATAGTTAAAAATTATAGTTGACATAAAGACAGACATCTATTTAGTGGTTTTTGAATTTTATTTTAATGTATTTGACGCCAGAAGGGATCGCAGACCATGTTATAATAATTAAAGTGTGAGAATATCAGTAAATCAGCAAGCATTCTTTTTATTTTAATATTTGAAGCCAATCTATTAAGGATAATAAAATTTAACAAAAGAATAGGGTTTTCGAATTTTTACATTAATATGTTTATTAAATTTAAGGTTGGACTCGTTGATTTAACAGATTTTTATAAGAATCATTTATTTTATTAATTAAAATTAATTTGATTAACTGTTGCTATAAAAGTATTTTAGGCATGCTTATTTAAAATAAACGCTATTAAAGAGATATCTTTTTTTTTTATTATTCCAATGAAAAAATCAAACAAGGGTGGAAAGAAAACTTGGGATGATACTGTGGTGGAATGTTTGAAGAATAAGAAAGTAATAAGGAATGAAGGAAAGCAAATTATAAAAAAAAATAGGAAATTATGAATAAAATTCATCTACACTAAACTATTGGGTATTTTCACAAAAATCACTTTTTAAAAAACAAAAAAACACTTTTTAAAAAACAAAAAACACTTTTTAAAAAACAAAAAACACTTACTTTGAATGCCATGTTTCTACTTGTCAGTGGAATTGATACATTTAGATCACCTCGTGTACTATTTATACGAAATCGGTTGCCTTTGTTATTGGTCCCACCCCGGAAACACACATATCTATATTTTTGGAACCTTTCACAATGTAAATATATCAAAATACATCCTGGCAAGGTCCGTGAAGGTCGTTTCGAAGAACTTGCTGGCCAGTTCCTGATGGCTAGCCAAAGAACAACCTAATAGGTGAACACTCGTTTTTTTTTTAGGAATTATATTAGTATAAAAAGGCAATTAAGCAGGTAATTAGGTAATTAAATTTATGTAGATTAATATTTTTAACGATTATACTTATATTTGTTTATTTAAATGATTAAAAATACATTCTTTCGTAGTTTGATTCACTTTTGGAATTCAGTTATTTAATTCTATTTTTAAGGTACTAGAAGCAAATAATAATTAAAAGAGTAGTTTATGAGGGATTATTCTAATATTTTAACATTGATTTTATGTATACCTAGCCGGATATGAAGGGTGGGCCAATTATTTGTAGCTAGGAGCATAGCAGCTAAACTAGAACATTTAAAAATAGTTTAAATTTAGTACTACTTCAAAGAAGCTATATTTATCAAACGAAGGAACCAGCAGTTTTCTTTTTTTTTTTAGTTTCCATATGCACTGAGTTCTTCTCTTGGTAATTTTTGAGATACAGGGTGTTAAAATTGTAAATTTTCCAAAATTTTAAAAATACTTTTTGACATAAACATTGTTAATTAGCTGAGATTCATAAATATTATGTTATAGTTGAATTCTATAAGATAATAATAGAGAACCAACCTTTTTGGAAAAAAACTATATAGGGAGAGTAATGTTTTAATTAAAAATAGAAAAACTGCATATAAAAAAAAATAATATAACTTCTAAAATAATAAATATAAATAAATTATTTATATATAGTTAAACAAGTGTGTATAAATAACATTTGATTATTATAGGAAATACACGTATACAGGGTAAGCCGTAAACTTGGTTCAGTGAGTGTCCTATTTTTAAAGGGTACAACGTTAGATAAAGTACAATTATACGAAAATTGCTCTTTTTTTTTTACAAAAAAGACAATAATATATTAAATCAAGTATAATTTTGATATAATAAGACAGCACTGCTAAAAAGCTTATTTTCACAACTTAATTCGTGTTCCTATGTTCCAAAATAATCAATAAATCGAAAAGAATCAATAATCGAAAAGAATCGATTATTTTTAAGTGATCGATTAATTGGAAATAACGATTATTTTAAATAATCGATGACTAATTATTATTTACTTTGATAATGGCCCAACCTTAGTTATAACCTAACGTTTTTAGCAATAATTTTTAGCAACACAATAATTAGATAGGAAGTTTTATAGAAAAAATTGGATTTTTATTTTTAATTTATAGAAATATACAAAAAAAAAAAAAATACGAAAACTAGCCAAAAAAGTTGAAATCTATCAAAAAAGTAGAAATCTAATAAATGAGGCAACGTTAGATCAAAATCCAAGACCCGACAAACTTCTCGGTAGAGCAGACTGTTGTTTGGACACTTAAAGTCCCATATTTACATATATTATTTAGGTATACTATACCATGCATTAGAGATGTTTAAAATAATCGTTATTTTCAATTAATCGATACAATATTCGATTAATAATTCTTTTCGATTAATCGAATAGTTTGGAACATAGAAACTCGAATTTCGTTGTGAAAATAGGCTTTTTAGCAGTTCTGTCTTATTATATCGAAATCTTAATTGATTTGACATATTATCTCTTTTGTAAAAAAAAATGGCAAATTTTTTATAATTGTAGTGTATATAACGTTCTACTCTCTTTGTGTATGATGTCCAAAGTAAATCTTTTTGTTGATGCGATGTTGTACTTCTTCGGGACACGTTACGATATACAGGGTATATTCTATAAAATTAGGGCATTCACTAAACCAACCTTTTGGCTCACCCCGTATACGTGTATTTTCTATAATAATAAAATGTTGTTTATACACACTTGTTTAACCATATATAAATAATATCTACTTTTAATTCAAACATTACTCTCCCTATATAGTTGTTTTCCAAAAAGGTTGGTACTCTATTTTGATAGTTACAATTATGATCTTATAAAATTAAACTGTAACTTATAATATTTATGAATATCAGCAAATTAACAATGTTTACGTCTTAAAGTATTTTTGAAATTTTGGAAAATTTTCAAGTTTTACACCCTGTATCTCAAACATTAGCAGTCGTGTTACCCTCTAACCAAGATCGTTTGTTGCATACAAACCAGAAATTTATCATTTAAATGACATTTTTTTATTGCCTTGTTTATATAATTTAGTATTTTCAAAAATATTAGATGTTATAGTAATTTGAATCACTATGGGTATTAAATAAAAATAAGGCTATTGGTAAATTAGTTTACAGTTGGTAATAAAGAATGTTTCGAAAAAGTCTCGAAATAAGTATCAAACAAATTGTGATTTTGATTAGGCACTTAACAAGTCACATCCCACATATCTACATGCTCTGGCTTATCAATCCTATAAGTACATATCAAAACATTAATATACTATCTACAATTAAACAATAATTTGAAAATACAGTCGATTTACCTATTTAAACAAAATTACTATTATTCTATTTATTAAAACACATTATTTTTCAGTAAACTTGGACATGCAAAAGCAGCCATGAGGGTAGGACATTAGTGAGTTCAAGAATACTTTGGAATGTGCTGTGAAATACACTTAAAAAAGGTCATATGGAGAATTAAGTGTGATAACATTTTACGATATGTATCTCACTAGTTTAGTTCACAGATTTCTGTGTTCAATTATGTGCTGTTATTTCAAACTTTTAGTATCCTTTGATAAAAGAAGTTGAATATTATTGTTGATATTTTTAAATTGTTTATTTTACCTAATACATTTTATTTTCTACTCTTCATACAGTATGTTGTGAAGAGTATTATAGATTTACTTTGTTTGTGTGTCCGATGTCATGTTTTTTGTCTGCACGATAAGTCAAAAACGAGAAATGATATCAATTTGAAAATTTTAAGCAAAAATCAAGCGCTATAAGGGAACAAAGCCTATTGATTTTTAACAAATCAGATTAAAAATAGGGGGATAAGATGGGTTGAAATTAAAAAAAAAAAATTCTAAATTAAAAACGAAAAGCGATATCAACATGAAATTTTTAGTAAAAATGAAGCTTTATAAGAAGATAAAGCCTATTGATACTGAAAAGAATATAAATATATTGGGGAGTTAAGGGAGGTTAAAATATAAAAAAAATCCTAACTGAAAAACGAAAAATGATATTAACTTAAATTTTTAGCAAACATTAATCTCTAAAAGAAGAAGAAGCCCTTTAATTATAAAAAAAATCTGATTAAATATGGAGGATTTAAGGGGGGTTGAAATTAAAAAAAAAAACAAAAAAAAGCGATATACCTAATCATGAAATTTTTTGTAAAAATCAAGCTCTATAAGGAGTTGAGGCCTATTGATTGTGTAAACAATCTATTTGAAAATAGGGGTTAAGGGGCTACTGCGAAGAGTATCATTTAGAATGCCAGGTATTATATATTTTTATGAGACTGATCTTATAAAATAAACATTTAAAACATTTTAGTTTTCTTTTAATTTGCCAATAAAAGGTATTTAAAAAATATATTTTTTATTTGACATCCTTGACAAATTGTGAAAATTATTAAACTTACAATAAAAACTAAAAAATGGTAGGTAAAGTTTCATATTAAATTTTTTACACAAAAATCAGTGTCAACCTTTCTACATAACCTAATATATATTTAAAAATAATCTCAAATTATGAAGAAAAGTCAGTTTACTAACTAATAATATTTATAGATGGTTTTTAACGTAATAAAAACAAAACAAATATTACACAAACTAAAATATTCATTTATTAATAGTCGTAGTGTTTGAAAACAGTATGATGTTGATAATAATAACTACACTTAATACAAACTCAAATAGTAAAAAAAACAGCGATATTGACTCTTGTACAAAGTTTTGATATGAACTTACAAATGATAAAATTATTGGAAAAAGTGAACACCCATTTAAAATTACCACAAGCCGCCACTGACTACGAAAGAATGTATTTTTAATCATTTAATTGAAAGAATATAAGTAAAATCATTAGATATATTTATCTACATAAATTTAATTACCTAACTACCTGCTTAATTACCTCTTTATACTCACATAATTCTTAAAAAAACGAGTGTTCACTTATTAGGTTTTTTTTTTGGCTAGCCATCAGTAACTGGCCATTAAGTTCTTCGAACCTTGCAAGGATGTATTTTGGTATATCTACATTGTGAAAGGTTCTAAAAATATAGATAAATGTTTCCGGGGTGGGACCAATAACAAAGCAACCGATTTCGTTTAAATAGTACACGAGGTGATCTAAATGTATCAATTCCACTGACAAGTAGAAACATGACTTTCAAAGTAAGTGTTTTTTGATTGTTAAAAAGTGATTTTTGTGAAAATACCCAATAGTTTATTGTAGATGAATTTTATTCATAATTTCTTACTTTTTTTTTTATAATTTGCTATCCTTCATTCCTTATTACTTTCTTATTCTTCAAATATTCCACCACAGTATCGCCAAGTATTCTTTCCACACTTCTTTAATTTTTTTCATTGGAATAAAAAATAAAATGATGATCTCTCTTTAATTGCCTTTATTTCAAATAAGCATACTTTGCAAATAAATGCATAAAATACTTTGGTAGCAACAGTTAATCAAATTGATTTTAATTATAAAAATCAATGATTCTTATAAAAATTTGATAAACATATTATTGCAAAAATTCAAAAAGCTTATTCTTGTGTTAAATTTTGTTATCCTTACAATAGATCGGCTACAAATGTTAAAATAAAGAGAATGATAGCTGATTTACTGATATTGTCACACTTTAATCATTGTGACATGGTCTACGATCTTGCATCAAATTGATAAAAATATAATTTAAAAAGCACAGATTAGATGTTTATATATCGACTATAATTTTTAAGTTTACTAAAATATTTTTAAAAAATTTACATTATCTATATAAGAAATTGAATATCTTTTTTTATCTTGTTAGTTACTGTTTTTGTATCCATCTATTATAGATTTTTTGTTTATTTTTATTTAAAAATTCTATTTTCTTTGTATTTTTTCTCATTTGTCGTAACAAAGTTTATCTTACATTTCACAAAAATAATTTTTTTGTATGAAAATATTGATTTATATTAATGTGTGAAATACTTTTAAATTCCAATCTGAAGCAAAATAATAATTAAAAATGCTTATAGTAACTAAAAAATATGCCCAAGTTTAAATTATTGTACTTGTTTTTAAGTGGTTTCGTTTTATTTTATTCAATAAATAATCCGAAATGCCAAAATATGTATAGGAAATTTTAGAATTTTGTAAATGTCATTCTTGATAACAGATTTCCAAACTTTTAATAAAGAATCATTTTTTTGTAAAATGTAAGATAACTTTTCTTCCATTTGTAAACAATTTTTTAAGACTATATATTTTTTAGTTCGTAGTCTTCGCCGCTCTCGTAGCCATTACCCACGCCGGCCACTTAGGAGGTCTCAGCTATGCCGCCCCAGCCTTGGTAGGCTCCCACGACTCCGTCTCCAGCTACTCCACCGTCCAACACCACGCTCCAGCCGTCCACACATACGCAGCTCAAACCCCCGTTGTTCACGCCTACTCCGCACCAGTAGCCCACGCCTACGCTGCTCCAGTAGCTCACGCCGTACCCGTAACCAAGACCGTCATCGCCGAAGCCGAAGCACCAGCCCACTACGATTTTGGCTACTCTGTAAGCGACCCCCACACCGGTGACTCCAAAAGCCAACATGAATCAAGACGCGGGGATGTCGTACAAGGAAGCTACTCCCTTTTGGAATCCGATGGAACCAAACGTACCGTAGACTACACCGCTGATGCACACAACGGTTTCAACGCCGTCGTTCACAAAGAACCTGCTCATGTAGCCGTCCATTCTGTAGCCCCCGTTGTCGCTAAGGTCGCCGCTCCTGTAGCTTACGCTGCCGTCCCTATAGCTCACGCCTACTCCGCCCCAGTAGCCCATGCTTACACTGCCTCAGTATCTCACGGTTACGCTGTTGCTCCTGTAGCTCACGCCTACAACGCTCCAGTAGCTCATGGTTACGCTGCTTCTCCTGTAGGTCAAGCCTACAGCGCTCAAGTAGCTCATGGATACGCAGGTCACGGATACGCAGCTCAAGCTCCAGTTCTTTCTCATGGATATGCCAGTCATGGTTATGCTGCCCATGGTCCAGTTGTCAGCGCACACAATGTCTGGTAAATGGTTTAGAACATGTTTGTAAATTTGTAAATACCTAATTTATGAAAAATATTCTAAGTAATAAAAAGTTGTTCAAAAAATTAAAATTTTAGTGTTACTCGGTGATTCTTTTTTAATATTACTACTAAACTATTGCAGCATTTCAAAAAAGGCATTAACGTATATATTCGCTATTATTGATTCGATTTGAAAGAAACAAACGGTATTTAACTTGAACAGATATTTAGCTGTCACTTATAATAAAAAAACATGAGCAGTAGTACTGCCAAGAAGGCATTAATCTCTATAAGTACTGTGTTGAATCACTAACATTGTTTATTGATATAGAAAGCAACTGATCCTTTTTTTCGAGATTTTATTTTTTAACCATTTTGGCCTAGGAATTTGTTATTTGATCTAATCGATCTAATTTTGACGTTTTATAGTAAATCGTTTAAGTGAAAGTGGATGTGTACTGCAATAGATAAATTCTGCAGTTATTGGATGGCACCTTTTTCAGTAATATTAATAGGAAATTCATCATATTTTCACGCTCTATATAAATTCATATTTTAAGAGTTAAATCGTTACTAAAAATAACACCGTGTATATAAATACAGTTTAACTTTTTCACTTGAATCGCGATTATGTTATTGATTTAACAATTATTATACAATACTTAAGGGAAACTTATGGGGCTCTTTCCAACGGGTAGGAGACTTTCCTGGCACGTGATTATCAGTAGTAACTCCAGACGCGAAGACTGCGACCGAAGATAATTAAAATAAATACGTCACCAGATAACGTGTATAGACGTCAAAAGAAACACCATAATACTCATTTAAAAATGTTTAATTTGTAAAGAAAACATTTATAAAAGAAGGTTTTATAAAAAAAATTATATAAAAAAAAGATAGGTATTGCATTCTTGTTACTGCATAAAATTTCTGAATTGAAACATAGTAACTATTACTAAATAAACATTATTTCTTATAATATGTACTCAGAAATTATAAATTAAAAAGATTATATAGCAGTGTCCAGATATTCAACAAATCATTCCTAGTATACAGGCTTGGAGCAGCTTTCTTATTAATATTATTATTATTGTTGTTTAGAACAGGCAAGCGACATAGTCGATGAAGCTGCTCTTTTTGTTAGTGGCAAAAATTATTCTAAATGACTACATGACAGTTAAAACCCAATACACTATAAACTATAATGAATAAAATTATTTTTTCTCTCTTCGAGTTCTATATCCACTCTTGCCTTGAACTGGTTTATGTTCTGGGCTGAGACTGTATGTTCCTGGAGACCATTCCACAGATATATAATTCTGTTTGTTACAAAATTTTTTCTTTTCACTTTTCTTTATCTAATTTCTTCGAGTGACCTCTCAAGGTTCTTGATGTGCTAGCCTGGTTTCCATATTGAATTTTTGTTTTATTGAAACAAAAATAAAATATACGTAGCTACCAGAAACTTAATTATTTAAATAAAATGTGAGCCAAAAAATAGAATTAGCTATGACCGACAAAGATAGATATATTATACATCGAAGTTCTAACATGTCGTATCCCGGGAAAATAAAACTTTACAGAAGACACATAAAAACAGGTGTGTTCGTACACAAAACATTATACCTACAACCTTTTCGAATTAATAAAAAATAAGGTGTCAGTTTAAATTTAACCTATTTAGACTTCTGAGCCTTTCGTAAGGTATTTTGCTCAAAACTATTTTCTCTACGTTCGCTCGCTAGGTGAATATAATGTCAAAGTACTGAATCACAGAAACACACAGAATCACACACACTGAATCACAGAAACAGCGATGCCAGTTTTTATTCAATTTCCAATATAACTTTTTTTGATGTTAAAATCGAAATAGGTATGGTTGGCATGGAACTATTTTAGAAAATGCAAATAATACTTATTTCAAAAACAATAACAAATAATAAGAGGATTGTCTCGAAAATACCTACGTCATTTGTTTTTGTGCACAATTTTTTAATTCGAACAGTAAGTATTGTAACTGTAAAATATATTTGTGGTGGTATGATGTTCCTTATCCCACAAATATCTTCGTTTGAATATTGATATTATTAATTGATGGACGTACAAATTAATATTTTTTTATTTTTGACAATATTCTAATCTTTTACAATTATTTTTTTATGAATCTATAGTTACCACATATAATGACTAAACTCTAACTATACATTGTAACTAAAAGTCTAACATGCTACATATTAACCCCCTCTTCAGTGACAACGACAAAAACATTTAGTTAATGGAAAAGGTTACGGAATTGTTTAGGTTCTGTTTCTTAGTTTCTTTATTAGGTGAGTCTAAATAAGCAGGTTTAACTGTGTCTATAGAGATTGCCTGTTCTTTGCCATATTTTTCAATAAAAAAGGTTTTTCCTGAACGTCGTAGGACTTTGAAAGGTCCTTCGTATGGTTGTTGCAAACTAGAAGTTTTTCTTGGAACTTCCATGAATACGTACTCGCAACTTTTGTCTAAACGCACACACCACCCATAAGAAAATTATTTGAATAAACGCACACACCATTTACTTCGAATCCGTCGGCGGAAGCACGTCTTGAAGAAGCCGGCTCATCTTACAATTGATTTCGCTTCGTGTTATTGGCCTTGCTTTGCCGCGAAAGTAGTCAGTCTGTTTGGACACCTGAAATACGTTCGAGAGGCAGCTATTTTTACGTCGCCTTACGCATATTACAATTAGCGTAATCGACATGTGAGGAAAATAGTAGACTTCACATTAGAACTCAGTCGGTATTACAGACTTAAATAATTTTCACAAAAGTGTAAAACGACATGTAAATAGCAAATCTCATATAAAAAAACATTCGGTACCTATCGCATTGAACATAGTTTGGACAATCATTTAAAAATAAGCAACAAAATTCACAATGAAAGGGTAAAAAAAATAGGGACGTCTTACAACGATTAATAGATGTGACTTGTTTCCTGGGAGAGCATGAACTAAGTTTTAGGGGTCACAATGAAGCAAGTGGATCCGCCAATCGAGGAAATTACATGGACCTTCTAAGTTTTTTAGCAAAATACGATGATACCCTAAAAAATCATTTTATTGATTCGACGACTTTCCGAGGTACCTCAAACAGAATTCAAAATGATTTAATTAAATGCACTGCCGACGTTGTGATGGATCACATTAAAAGTGAAATTAAAAAAGCACCTTTCGTATCAATTGCGCTTGATGAAACCACAGATGTAGCAAACTTAAGTCAATTATACATTGTTGTGCGATATGTATTGGATGGTATTCCTCAAGAGCGATTCTTAGGATTTTTGGACGTCACTAGCGAACGAACTGCAGATGCATTGTTTAAAATTGTTTGTGTTATTATTTCAAGTTTAGAATGTGGTTCTAAGCTTGTTGCCCAGAGCTACGATGGTGCTGCCGTAATGGCTGGCCATTAAGGAGGCCTTCAAGCTAAAGTGAAAGAGAAGTTTATACACGCAATTTTCGTTTACTGTATAGCACATAGACTTAGTTTAGTTTTATCGCGAAGCATGGATAATATTAGAGATTGCAAAGTTTTCTTTTCGATGCTTAGTGCTTCGATGCTTCAAAGTCATCGAAAAGAACTCACGCTTTGGACATTCACGTTCAAAAAAGGTTTCCAAAAGTTGATCCGACGCGATGGAACCACAATGGACGTTTAGTGCAAACAGTGTTTCAATACCGTGATTCTTTGATACACTTTTTTTAAAGAGTTTGGGATAATAAAGAAACATGGGATGCTTAAACTGTTACTGCCGCTAAAGGGTATTTGCATTGGCTCAAACAAAACTTTGATTTCAATTTTTTGCTTTACATTTTTTGCAGAGATTTTCCCTTTTACTGAAATTTTATTCGACATGTTACAGACAAAGTCGAATGACATTGGCTTTTGCATTAAACAAATTGATGATTTTAAAAATAAAATGAATAAAAAACTAAACCCTTTTGGAATAAGACTCAAAACATTGGCTTAGGACCTGAAAGAGAATTAGAATTGATAATGTTGGCGACAGAGAGACCTACTATCGTCGATTATATGCCGAAATTATTGATAATATTTTACAACAAATGAACTCTCGATTTCAAAACTTTAACGAATTAAAATTTGTTGAATTTTGCAATTTTAATATTAGTAACTTCGATTCATCAAAATTTCCATCGGAAGCTTTTAATTAACTAAAATTAAATTACGGAATTTTTTCGATATTCCAGCATTAAAAACCCAATTAAGTGTTGTTTATGAAACAACTGAAATTGGTGATAAAAAGACGCCCATCAATTTGTTAAATTTTCTTATAACAGCTGGTTTAAATAAGTCCCTTTGTGAAGTCGTCAAGTTGTGTGAATTAGTACTAACCATTCCAGTCACAAGTGCGTCAGTTGAGCGAAGTTTTTCAGCTTTAAAGTGCACTAAAAGTTTTATACGAAATTCAACAAGTGAAGACAGACTCTCAAATTTAGCCCTAATATCCATTGAAAAACAGCTTTTTAAACAGTTATCAGAAAATCCAAAATTTTACGATGATGTTATAGATAAATTTGCAGCCATTGAGGATAGGCGAATAGAACTTAAGTATAATTAAATGTCAACTGCTGTGTCAACTGTGCGAAAAATGCTGATAAAAATAAAAAAAAACTCCAGTAAAATGTTTTTTTTACGTTTAAATAAACCAAGGAAGCTTTACAATGGTAAGTTTTTTTATAGCTTCTAGTACTAAACTAGGCAATAAAGTAATAGTAACACTTTAAAAATCTCAATCTCGGATATCCGTAGTACTGAGGAAAAAAAAGCAAGATTTTGACAAAATGGTGAATGCGCCGCGAAAATTTTTGCCTGTGGCACTATGCTTAATGGCCTGGTGTATTTTTATATAATCGCTTCTCCTTCGAAAAATGTTACCGCCCGCCACTGGTAACGAGTGACTTTTTTAAAATAATAGGATTTTCTGAGCCTGAAATTCAAAGGTTTCGTACTTTCTTATGTTATTTTCAAAACATACGATCTACAAAAATTAGATTAAATATTTATGCAAGCTAAATAATAGTTTATGCAATAAGAGTTAATAGATAAAGATGGCCAAAATAATTCCATAAAACTATGTAATTAAAACCACAGTACATAAAGGGTAAAGTTTTAGTAAAAATACATAAAGCAGTAAGGTGTTTTAGTTGCCTAAAGGTGTGTTTAGTCAGTCAGATTTAATTTTAAGCATTCCCATCATTAACATAAAGGTTATCAATTAATTTCAATATACTTGTTTATACAGAATAACAAGCTATTGTCGCAACTTTAAACTTTCGAACTTCTAAACTCTTTTTTACATCTTTTTACTAATAATATTTGATAGATAGCAGAGCAATTTCAAAAGCAGCTACCACATGTCTTTTTAATGATTTGTCAAATGTTATGTCTAAATTATCTGTCTAAACGGTTTTATTTTAAAATCCTCAAATGTATGTTTATATTCATGTCTATGTAAATGATTAAAACAAAATTGGACTAGCTAATAGCGCATCTTAACAATATAAAAAAATTACCTGTGGTAAAATATATTTTATTAATAGGAAAATAAGTCCAATTTTCTCCTGAGGAGTCGCCCTTTTTT
Organism: Psylliodes chrysocephalus; assembly: GCA_927349885.1. Taxonomy (NCBI): domain Eukaryota; kingdom Metazoa; phylum Arthropoda; class Insecta; order Coleoptera; family Chrysomelidae; genus Psylliodes; species Psylliodes chrysocephalus. The sequence goes on from OV651824.1 coordinate 16,610,989, forward strand.
AAGCTCTTGATAAAAGATTCTTGTTGTTTATAAGAAGCTCCTGCTTTCGGGATGTCAGCCATACATTAATGATACCCAGCTGCCGTGCTTGTTGGTGTATTGAATTTTTATAAACATACTAAAAATAAAAAATAATAATCGAACTAAACTTTTTAACTACTTACCTTCAAAAAACTTGCAAAATCAAACGATAAAATGTTAGTTATGGGAAATGTTGCAAAAAGCGTAACGAAAAACATGAACGGCGAAGCTTGGACAATAACATGACATCTGACATTTCCAAACAGTGTCGGCAATATAAAATTTTATACGAAAAGGAAAATTCCCAAAAGATCCTAGATTTATGAGAATCATAAATCAATGTAAACACTAAAGATACAAAGAATGTAAAACAACTGGTGCCTAAATGACGTCATAGTACGTCTTATTTTGGTGTCACAATGACCGCAAAAAAAACGATGTTGGATGAATCATTGAAAGCGGACAACGTGTTAAAGAATTATCGCTGAACATACTTAAAAAAAATATATTACGACAAATTGAGAACCTCCTCCTTTTTTGAAGTCGGTTAAAAACAAAGCTTTTTCTGCGATGTCATTCGCTTCTCTTAAAATCCCGATAATTCGCTTAGTATATAATCGATTTCATTACATACTCATTGTTTTGTTGGGGTTTTCCGCCACTCAGACTACCTGAATCAGACTGTAATCAGAATCAGGGTACAGAAAATATGGTCAAATTTCTTATCCCGTCGACGCCCGATTTGCGAACTCACAGGTATAGTACGAGCAAGATATATAGTGTGACTTTAAAGCCAGCCGGCAACATACAATGTATGTATTTTGATTTACCACTGTTCTGTTTCCTTTGCCGACATACACATTTGTACTGTCACTTCCCGTAGAAATTTTGATACCGCAACTTGCTTTACCGTCCAGATTTCATGTTTATCCTCATTTGTACAGACTATTTGTTTATTTATTAAGCCTTCTCTACTATTTATTTAAAATTTCCGGTTTTCTTTACAAACTCTATCGTCTTTCCTTCACAAAGAAAGCCCATTCCAAAAGCCAGTTTATTTTTTTTTCTAGATACCTCCTAGATATCAAAGAAAAACCCAATTAAAACCATTATACAATTATGACATCACATGTTGTATGTCTTACTTGGATATTTGGCTGAACTTCTTATGTTATCTTTCAAAATAAAATTCTGTGTATTTTAACTTGATTAAACACGTATTAATCTTATCTTTCTGTTTTATTTTTTTTTTATTTCTTACCTGACAACCAATCAAAATTATCTTCCCAAATTTACATTCACTTTGACATTTTAAATCAAATATATTTTTTACTATATTGGGTGTTATTTTGTTATGTATTGCCTTAATTTATAATAACAAAATTGCATTATTTACTTAATTACTTCTATTTTTCGTTCAATTTTATAATTCCATAACAATATATATATAAGAAAGTCATATGTTGGACGTATCAGATTTTTATTCATATCACCCAATAAGAGGATTCAAACAACTCGAGAAAATCCTGTTCAAGCAACATCAACATCTTGTTTTGATTTATAATATTCAACGTAATATTTAGATACGTGTAACACTTTTTTTCCTTTTGAGATAATTAAAACCTTAAGCGTAAATACAAGAAAATTTGGCTAGCTTCGGGTTTCCTTAATTGCACGATTTTTATACCACCTCTTCTTTATCGCACATTTTAAAAATCAGAAAAAGAATGTACAACGAACTAAGTTAATTTTCTAAAAGTTTATTCACAAACCTAGTCCAGTCCTGCCGGTTGTATTTCCAGCCACCTGCACTGCATTGAGAATCGTTTAACTGCCGACGAGTTAGTCAAGACGCAAATTGTTTAGGAGTACATTCAACACGATGACGAAAATGGATACATAGAAAATTTTCTAATGGACAATGATTTGTATTTTCAAAACAGCTATAAGAAAAAAAAAACTTCTAAAAGTTTTACGGACGAAACAATTTAAAAAAGTATACGCCATAGATTGTATTGCTGAATACCATGGACATACTGTATTGAGATTTCCCAGTTGTTTTTGTATTTTTAATAGAATATAAAACCACATACTTTAGTGTTCATCAATTAAATTAAAATTTCTTCATTTTGCAGTATTGACGATTAATTTCAATTATTTTAATCTAGAACCGAGCGGGTGGCGAGAAAAATACAAGATGTCGTATTGATGTAGAATTGACCAGTCAAATGAGTAAAAATATCAACATGAAAAAATGTCAGTGGCATACTACTTTTTTGTAGAAAATATGTGATGACATATTTGCAGAGACGCCACTAATAGAGCAATAAATGTTCTAACTAAAATATATGGTTTTATGTCCTATTAACACATGCCAAAATTGAAAATTATGTCTAATATATTTTCAGAGATATTAAAAAATATCCTTTTGAAAAACAAATTTTTAACTCCCTGTAGCAAAAAATTGAAGCCGTTGCGAACATATGTTCATATTAGTTTTTCTTCTAAAATGACCTAAGGAATCACACCCCACAATATTAGCATACGATTAAAAAACACTCTGTATAAATTGTAAAAACAGGGAAGCAATTTTCAATTTTTAAAAAGTAATTTATGATCTGTTATCTTCGATCAGATAAAACTTTTTTCAGAAACCAATTTTAGTCGAAATCTGCTGTTTTAAAAATAAATGTTTTTTTTAATTGCTCATCCTGTATGTATCTGATCGGAAGTATAACCGGTTTTGAGCCAAGAGGAAGCCTTACCTGCATACAAAACTTTTTCTCTCAAGCCATTTTTGAGCTATTGCGACAACAGACAGACGGCAGACAACAGACGGCGGATAGACCAACGGAATGGAGAAAACGCATGTTTTTCGTAATCTAGGGACCCGAAAACGTGAAAATCTAAAAGTTTACGATTACAATACTTCCCTTTTATTGAGGGAAGTAAAAATAAAATAAGTATACTCAATCTCTTGAATGCTCCTCTACTAATTTAAAGGTGATGTATCAGTCTCCTTAGTTTTTTTGTATGTTGCCGGCTGGTTTAAAGCTTTAAAGTCACAATATATCTCTTGCTCGTACTATACACATTTTTGGAGGGCGCTCGAGATGCGAAGAATTCAGTTAGTTTTTCATCACGCCCGAGTTGCTAACGCACGAGTTAAGAATGCACCATATTTAGAGTTTGATTGCAAAATGATTAGAAAGGTTCGCAAGCCCGCCCTAATTTGTGACGTCACGCCTTATTTATGTTCGATGTCCAAAATAGTATGGTTTTAAGCGGTCACATTTTTTATTTTCAGCTGACCTCTCTTCTTAACTACAGTAATTTGCGAAAATCTCTCGTGTTTAATCAGCCGGAGCGCAGCAGCATACAAATAAATATAGATTAATTTGTATGAACATATTAAAAATATTAAAATTAAATTTATATTTTATTTTAATGATTTTAAAATAATGTGTTTTTATGAAATTTAACTGGGTGTTCACTGCACAAATGAACGAATGGAAAAACCACCCCTGCTTACAAACATATCTCCACAAAAGGCGTATCACTTATCTTGAATCACCAATATACGAGTAGTAATATTTTATATCGCTCTAATTTGTATAAAAAAAAAATATCTGATGTGTCCGACACATGACTTTCCTATCTAGTTATTATAGGCTTTTTTCGGTTATTTTGTACAACCTATTGCAGTACCTCTATAAATATTTAGAGGATAAACTAAATATATACTTTTTCCAGATACATCTAACTTGAAACATTTTTCTATAGATATTTATTGAAAACGAAAATTTTGAAAAACTTAAATTTAGCATTTTGCCTCGAATTTTTCTATTACGGTCCATTTTAGAAAAATCATTTAAAAAACAAAAATTATAGAGATCAATATCGCAAACAACTTTTAGTTTAACAATTTTCTTAAAAATCAGAATTTTGCACATTTTGTCAAATTTCTCGAATACGGACCATTTCAGGAAAATTTGGCATAAGTCAAAAATTATAGATAATAATAATAGAAGTAACTTTTATTTAATTAATTTTCTTCTCCAAACATAAATAACAGATATATTCCATAAAATATAAAAACGACCTCCTAAATATAAATAATATCCTAAATAATCCTAAATAAAGTACCCCCCAGATGTTCGGACTTTGTCCAAAATCTAATATTTTCACCTCAGGCCGAAATAAAACTTAAGTTTAAAATATAATGTTTTTTCCTTTATCCGTTTTTGAGTTTTCTTCAAAATTCGAAATTTACACATTTTCTCAAATATCTCGAATACGGTCCATTTCAGAGATATTATGTATGGGATAAAACAAATTATAGAGAATTATATTACAAACAAACAAATTTGAACAATTTTTATAAAAAATTATTTTTTTTACATTTTGTCAAATTTCTCGAATACGGACCATTTTAGAAAAATACAGATAGGAAATTAAAAATAGGTTGTTCTATTTAACAAACTTTTAATATGGGATTTTGCACTTTTTGCATTAGACTAAATCGAATTAAAACATGAAATTGCGAATATAACATAAAAATACAATAATGTAAAGTACCTTTAATTAATCATAGCCTTTTTTGTTACGTTATTTTCATGTTTAAATTGAATTGAAAAGAGCCAAAATATGATTTGGGCACTCGGTATCAGCAGAAGATTAAGGGACATCATTTTTACTGAAGATAATAACATTCATCTGAGGTAAAAACAAGATTGTAAGGTAAAATTTGCAGGTGTCAGACAAGTCCGGAACGAACTCATGTTAATGCTAATAAACCACCTACCAATAGATATCTGCTAAAGGTCAAGTAAGTATAATACAATAATGAAACTATAATAGTTTTGTTATTGTTCAATGGAAACCATTTTGTCATAATATAAAACGGAAGTTATAAAAAAATTCCGCAATAATTATTAATAAGGTTATTCAATTATTTGATTCTGTAATTTAGTGTATAGAGATTACGAATTGATGTATAAGAATAACTGACCAACAGCACACCTACTTCAAACCAGTAAATGTATTCAAGGATTCAAATGTGTTTCTAGATATCGATCGTTGGGTTTCTGAGTAATTTTAGATTCATAAATTTCCCAATAGTGGGTTGTTAAAAGCGGAATAGGTACTCTTGACAATAAGATCCTTTTATTGTACCTGATATCCGTGTTAATTCATTGATTGCCAACCGATATTAGGATTATACTACTCACATTGTAAAAAAAATGCTATACTTTTAGTTAATTAATAATCGATAAATCCACTTATATTAAAAAACATTTACTAACATAAAAATCGTAGTTGTTGTCTGTTAAATAGAAAGGCATACATATACAAGTGGTTAAAAAAGTAGATAAATTATAGTAACGATTTGCAATTACATATTTATTTATATACCCATATGTCGCGTTAATTTGAAACTTTTAACTGTCATATGTAGAATTTATATTTTTTAAAAAAGAAGTTATAATTCAGTGTTGGTAAAGTTTGGAAATATCTGCAAAGCATAAATGATCAGACTACCTGGTTTAAAAATTCTACCCAAATATTTAAAAAAATAAATTATCATATTCTGTATATTTTTGTTCACTTAAAGAATTATATTATTGTATATCTATGCAACAAATATTACGTTTTTATTGTTAGTTGGATAAATAACTTACATATTTGTTTTATACAAAATTTTCCTAAAATGGTCCGTATTCGAGAAATTTGACAAAATGTAAAAAAAATAATTTTTTATAAAAATTGTTTAAATAAAAGTTGTTTGTAATATAATTTTTTATAATTTTTATTCCTTACCTAATTTCTCTAAAATGGACATTATTTGAGATATTTGAGAAATTGTGTAAATTTCGAATTTTGAAGAAAACTCAAAAACGGATAATGAAAAAAACATAAAATTTTAAATTTAAGTTTTATTTCGGCCTGAAATGAAATAATTAGATTTTGGACCAAGTCGGATCATCTGGGGGGTACTTTATGGAAGGCCGTTTTTATATTTTATGGAATATATCTGTTATTAATGTTTGGAGAAGAAAATTGTTCAAATAAAAGTTACTTTTAATATTATTATCTATAATTTTTGCCTTATGTTAAATTTTCCTGAAATGGTCCGTATTCGAGAAATTTGACAAAATGTACAAAATTCTGATTTTTAAGAAAATTGTTAAACTAAAAGTTGTTTGCGATATCAATCTCTATAATTGTTTTTTACATGATTTTTCTAAAATGGACCGTAATGGAAAAATAGGAGAAAAAGTGCCAAATTTAAATTTTTCATTATTTTTGTTTTCAATGAATATCTATAGAAATATTTTTCGAGTTAGCTGTTTGAGGTGCTGCAATAGGTTGTACAAAATAACCGGAAAAAGCCTACAATAACCAGATAGGAAAGTCCTGTGTTGGACACATCAGATTTTTATTACGATTTAAACATTGAACTTGTCCTGAAATTGCACATGAAATTAAATATTTTAATTCAATAAATATTTTAATCCAATAAATAATACATTTCATATACAAGATGTCAATTCAATAGGTGAATATAAAGAAAAATGTTCAAATCTGAACTTAAAGTTCCTGTTTGACGCTAGTCTCTGGAGTTCGATCATATTTGTGTGGTTTGGCGATGCAGGAGTGGCACTCTGTATCAAATTGCAATGAAGAGAACGAAAGAGAAAGGGAAGAGAAAAAATCTCCTCTCTTTTTTTCCGTATCGAAATTTGTACTCTGTAGCAATTTCTTTATTTAATTCGCTGTGAATCGGGAGTTTCCGTCGCTAAGAGAAATTTCTAAAATAACGAACTACTCGTCCTAAAACTGTTGGCTTGACTTCTATTTGACACATTAAATAAAAAAAGAAAGAATTTTAACTAACCCAATTTTTTAAATATATTTGGATGTTTTGAACGTGGAATTTCTTAAAATAGTATTACTCCATTGATTATTCTGGATCTAAGTTCATTTTCGACTGCTTTTTAATATTTTTATTTACCGCTAATTTAAAGCAGACCCTGTGTTCAAAGGTAAGTGGAGAAAATAAAAGTGATTTCAGATTATACCACTAATTTGACTTTCTATATTTTAATAATATTTTAACTTTCAGATGAATCCTGTCATAAGACATGTGATGCAAAAAGCCCAAAATGATCAACAAAAATATGAATGTTTTCTTTATTTTTATTAATCTTGTGATTAATTACAAACCGACAATCCACATAAAAATAAAGTAAACTTAAAATGTCAAAACAAAACTGCCAAATCAAGTTCTTAATGTAAACAAAGAAAGAGTTATACCCCTTCCATACAATAAAGCGAGACATATTCTTAAGCGACGAGGTCTTAGCGATCTTTTTCCCAGTGACAATCGTACATGTCCGGTTCAATCGTAAGTAGTCGAAGAGAGTTACAGAGTAGAAAAACGTCAAAAGAAGTCGGGATAGAGAAAAGATCTCTTGCCTTTCTCATATTTCTAGTTACGGAGTGCCGCTCCAGTTGGGCCAGGGCGAAGAGTGGTGGTAGATCTTGTTTTGTAGAAGACCCGTAGAACTATTAGTGTAGATAACACAATAGCTGCTGTGATGGCATTCGATATATATCTTGAACTGCATTTTCTTCGGAAACTATGGAATTTAAGTTATCCGTCTAAAGCGTTATACATTATAAAGAGCAATTTATGTAAAATAAGTGTCTTTTTAGAAATAAATTTATATTTAGTTTCAATATTGTTTTTCTATATACCTCCTCTTCTAATGAAAACCAATCCAAAACATGGTCCCATATCTCATGTCAAATTGACTGGAATTATACTATTTGCCCCATTTTATAATTATAATTACACTAGTTGTCCCATTTTAAATTTTTTTATAGATTTTAGTAAAGAAATAATTTAGTTAAATTAAAACATTTGCTGGGGTTTTGGTTTTATTTTATTAAAATAAATATCATTACAATATATATCCTTAATTATACATTTATAATAAACATATAATATAAAAATAATTTTTAAGTGCAGTCTCAAATCTCAAAATAAGATAAAATGTCATAAGCAGGTGTAATGTCATCATGGGTGTTTTTCACACGAGGGCAAAGGGGGCGTCTGTCCCCTCCTGGATTTCTGATTTTAGATTTTTTCGCCATAGCTTTAAACTATAGCCTGAGTCTATTTTACCCTGCCTATAAGACTTGTCGCCCCCTGGAAATGTTTTGAACGGCGCCCATGAATGTCATAATCATGTGTAATGTCATGGTCAAGTTTAATATCATAATCAGATCTTATGTAATGCCATGATCGGCTGTAATTGTTAAAATCTGGTAAAATTTTAATAAGTCACGTTAGTTGAAATTACATTATATTTAGTCATAATTGGTTATTTAGATTTATTGGTTTTTATAATTGAAATTATTTATGAAAAATTATTGTTGTCACTTTTTCTATACCTTTTTGTTTTATGTTTAAAGTGTTTGTATCGTTTTAAATTTTTTATTAAGTATATTTTAAAAAAAATTCTTGTTATTTTTTCCTTTCTGGTGTAAATGATCTTCTTTTAATTCTCGTTTTATACTTATAAGAAATAAGCCTTAATTTAATTTTAGTGTGCTTAGGGCGGATTGTATAATAAGAAGTTAAAATGTAATCCTGGTTTAAACTGTGAACCTTGTAGTATAATCATCAGTTTGTTATTGTTAAACATTTTTAAAAAAGACATTTGTACTTTGTATATAACCAGTTAAAAATTAAACTCCTGTTAGCTAAAGTGAGTTTACAGCATTCTTTGTACAACCCACCCTTACTTAGTAAATAATAATATTTTTAAATAGAATATTTGTCGAATGTCAAACAGCCCTGATAATTTAAATAAAGAGTTTGTGAGGTAAGTACGTCTTTTCCCGTATATTATTTTTGAATAATCCACACTGATAACAGCGATAACAATATTAAACTTTTCGCTATATTATGTTGACCACTCTACAACCTCAGTTATGCGTTTATAACTGCTCATTAAAAACCTCCTTATTCTTCGAAATTACATATCGGTGCAGACGTCAATCCCAATGCCATAAATCAATCGATAATGGATTTGTCTTTAAACAATCAACCGTACATTTTTGCGTCCTAGATATACATAATCATAATATCTCCGATTAATCCAGTAATGCAATAACAAATACACTTTTAATGGCATAGACAGACGTAGGTATTATTAATTGTTGGACACATAATCTTTTTCTAGTTCAATGCCGGGTCACCACGTAATTTAATACAAATAGAAATTGGAATTAAGACCATAGTGAAAGTATAAGTATAATTAATACAACGCGAGGGGTATTTTTGCTCAATACCAACCACGCCTGTCTGATCTGTGGGATAATATAAAAACGGTTTGCTGTTTAATTGGGATTATAGTTTGATTTAGTGCTCAAACAAGAAGTAACAACTAATTTAACAATGGCATTTAAAGTAAGTGATAAAAAAAGGTGTAAAATTTGTGATTGGTTTGATAGTGCAACAAAATCCAAGTTCAAAATTTTCGACATCTCAGAACCAGTTGTATAGGTTCATATTAAACTACAAGTTCTAGTTAAACCTAAGTATAAGCAACAAGGTTCTTGGAATATAAGTGGATGTAACCGTCATTCGGAGTTTAACTATCAACCGGTAGATAGACTAGAAGTTAAACTACAAGATTAATCACATGCGCAAAGCATTGCATTTTCAATCATTAACCTTTAAAATATTCTAAATCTAAATGGATGCGTACTATTTGATGATATTTTATTTGCATCACTTTTTTTAATATATACTATACATTGTCTGTATATTTCTTCATGAGTGATATTATTAATGAACTTATTTCGAGTTTGGGTAAATTTGAAGACCTTTTGCCATCATTATCCATTCTAATACCTAAATATAGTTGAAAGAAACATCAAAAATAATATTAATAAACAATAATTTCATATCGAAAATTAAAGAATATTATTTTATCTTAAATAGTTACGTTATAAGGTTATTATTTAAAATTCAAATTATATGTCAAAATTATCAAATGAAGGTAGGATGAAGTTAGCCACAAATAATTTAACAGTAACTTAGACATAGATTAGGGAAGTGTTAATAGATGGGAAACTCAATATTAAAATTCTAAGGTGATGTGCTGCAATCTATAAAATTGGAGTGGTACTAAATTCAATATGGCCGCTAGGAGCGGGCTTTTTAAAATTTTACTTTTTTTTACTGAGGCAAAAATGTAATACAGAATATCAAATAAAAATATTAATTAGTGTATTTTAACTAGTTTAAAACCATAAAACAATTAATATTTGCCATTTTATATTTGATTTTATTTTATTATATTTTTGCATTAATTTCAAACTTGTCAAATTTGTCAACTTTTTTACACCTGCTTGAGATGAAAAGAAATAAAATGTAGGAGTTGCTCCAGATCAACAAAAACTGTTAAAAAAATCTGATGTGTCCAACACATGACTTTCCTATCTAGTTATTATAGGCTTTTCCGGTTATTTTGTACAACCTATTGCAGCATCTCTATAAATGTTTAGAGGATAAACTAAATATATACATTGTCCACATACATCTACCTCGAAACATTTTTCTATAGATATTCATTGAAAACCAAAATACTGAAAAATTTTAATTTAGCACTTTTCCATTACGGTCCATTTTAAAAAAATCATGTATAAACAAAAATTATAGAGATCGATATCGCAAACAACTTTAAGTTCAACAATTTTCATAAAAATCAGAATTTTGCACATTTTGTCAAATTTCTCGAATACGGACCATTTCAGGAAATTTTGACATAAAACAAAAATTATAGATAATAATATTAGAAGTAACTTTTATTTGAACAATTTTCTTCTCCAAACATAAATAACAGATATATTCCATAAAATATAAAAACGGTTTTCCATAAAGTACCCCCCAGATGATTCGACTTGGTCCAAAATCTAATCATTTCATGTCAGACCGAAATAAAACTTAAATTTAAAATTTAATGTTTTTTTCTTTATCCGTTTTTGAGTTTTCTTCAAAATTCAAAATTTACACATGTTCTCAAATATCTCGAATACGGTCCATTTTAGAAAAATTATGTATAAAATAAAAATTATAGAGAATTATATTACAAACAACTTTTATTTAAACAATTTTTATAAAAAAATATTTTTTTTTTACATTTTGTCAAATTTTTCGAATACGGACCATTTTAGGAAAATTTTGTATAGAACAAAAATTATAGATAATTATATTAGAAGTAACTTTTATTTAAAGAATTTTCTTCTCCAAACGTAAATAACAGATATATTTTATAAAATATAAAAATGACCACCTATTAAGTACCCCCCCTTAATCTAATCAGTTCATTAGATTAAGTTTAAAATTTGGTATTTTTCTGTGTATCGGTTCATGAGTTATGCGACCTAGAGACACACACACACACACACACACACACACACACACACACATACGCACGCACGCGCACACACACACACACACACACACACACACACACACACACACTCACACACACTCACACACACACACACACACACACACACACACACACACACACACACACACACACACACACACACACACACACACACACACACACACACACACACACACACACACACACACACACACACACACACACACACACACACACACACACACACACACACACACACACACACACACACACACACACACACACACACACACACACACACACACACACACACACACACACACACACACACACACACACACACACACACACACACACACACACACACACACACACACACACACACACACACACACACACACACACACACACACACACACACACACACACACACACACACACACACACACACACACACACACACACACACACACACACACACACACACACACACACACACACACACACACACACACACACACACACACACACACACACACACACACACACACACACACACACACACACACACACACACACACACACACACACACACACACACACACACACACACACACACACACACACACACACACACACACACACACACACACACACACACACACACACACACACACACACACACACACACACACACACACACACACACACACACACACACACACACACACACACACACACACACACACACACACACACACACACACACACACACACACACACACACACACACACACACACACACACACACACACACACACACACACACACACACACACACACACACACACACACACACACACACACACACACACACACACACACACACACACACACACACACACACACACACACACACACACACACACACACACACACACACACACACACACACACACACACACACACACACACACACACACACACACACACACACACACACACACACACACACACACACACACACACACACACACACACACACACACACACACACACACACACACACACACACACACACACACACACACACACACACACACACACACACACACACACACACACACACACACACACACACACACACACACACACACACACACACACACACACACACACACACACACACACACACACACACACACACACACACACACACACACACACACACACACACACACACACACACACACACACACACACACACACACACACACACACACACACACACACACACACACACACACACACACACACACACACACACACACACACAGACATCATCGCGAAAATAGTCAAAACGGATTCAGGGGACCTCAAAACGTAAAAATCCGTCGAAAACTCGAAGTCGAAAAAAATCATGATTCCTATACTTTCCTTATATCTGTATACAAATAGGAAAGTAAAAAGCGCTAAGCTAGACCCAGGAACTAGTACTGCTCGCGAGTAAGCCAGATGACACAGAAGAAAGCACTCATAATTTATAGATAATTGAATTTTAAACCTAGTTTCTTGTTTTCTGCTCTTTTTCTACTACCTCTATGGAATTCTCTAACATACTCTAAATCACTTCTCAACTTTGTTTACTGTGAATTGCGAAATTGGTTTTAGGTTGAGATATGTATTGTTGTATAAAGCATATACTTCTCAGCAACAACCAGGAGGATTTGACAAGTTGAGAGGCAGGTCCTACAAAACCCTGGAGGATGCAAAATTGGCTTTATGATGCCTAAGTGCTGTAAAGCAACCCACCTTTATATACAAACCTTTATATGTATCCTTGTTTTGTTTCCATAACCAATCATCATCAGAATTTGAATTAATTGCGTTTCAGTAAGCTTCATTTGATAAAAACCGTTATTACCATTTTCATTTTCTGATTACTCAAATACGTTTAATTTGAACGCTGCAGTCTTGATAAAAAACAAATTTTTAAAAATGTCTAGCAAGAAACCGAACATTTTTTTTTCAGTGACGTCTTTTACCAAATTTACCTTTTGGTCGAAAATTATTACTTAAAACGTTTTCTGTTGCAATTTTATAAATATTTTTTTACCAGTATGATGAAAGTAGTTGAATAGATAATTAAAAGCACTATCGCAAATGTTGTACAGTACAAATCACATTTATACTATTTATTCTGCATTAATCCTTATTACATAGCTTAATTTTTCTTTACAGTTCGTCGCACTTTTCGCTCTGGTGGCAACCTGTTCAGCAGGTGTCCTCAACAACCCCCACCATCAAGCCTATTCAGACGCCCCCTCAGTTTCATACTCCAGCGTTTCAAGCCCAGTAGTCGGACATGGCTCTCCATCATACTCAGCACCGTCACACTTAGCCTACTCAGTTGCAGCACCATCTCACGTAACCTACTCGGCTCCAGCACCTTCTCACGTAGCCTACACGGCTCAAGCACCATCTCACGTAACCTACTCGGCTCAAGCGCCATCTCACGTAACCTACTCGGCTCAATCGCCATCTCACGTATCTTACTCAGCTTCAGCACCATCTCAAGTAAACTACGCTGCTCCCGCTTACAAGGTAGCTGCCCCAGTAGCTTACGCTGCTCCTGCCTACAAAATTGCCGCTCCAGTATCCTACGCTGCTCCTGCCTACAAAATTGCAGCTCCTGTAGCCCACGCTGAGCCATCGGCTCCAGCTCACTACGAATTTTCTTACGGAGTTGAAGACCACCACACCGGTGATATCAAGAGCCATCACGAAACCCGTGAAGGTGATGTAACCAAAGGAAGCTACTCCCTCATGGAAGCTGATGGTTCTAAAAGGATTGTAGAATACACTGTAGATGCTCACAGTGGTTTCAATGCTGTCGTACACAAAGAACCAGCTCAAGGACACGTTAAATCTGTAGCTCCTGTAGCTTACGCTAAAGTAGGTGCACCTGTAGCCTACGCTAAAGTAGGTGCGCCTGTAGCCTACGCTAAAGTAGCTGCGCCTGTAGCATACGCTAAAGTAGCTGCTCCTTTTGCTTATTCGGCTCCTGTTGTTGCTAAAGTACCCGCTTTGACTAAAGTAACTTACTCTAGCGCTCCTGAGGTGTCATACTCTAGCGTATCTGCACCTGTTGAAGCTGGTCACTACCATTGATTTGTTTGTTGACTAAATTAGTTATTGATATTGACTGTTTATTTATTATTAGAGTTTAAGGCAAATAAAAGAAAAATTACTTAGTTATTGGTTTTTTTTTTTCGTTCTAATAATGGGAGTATGAATTTTCACATTGCTTTCGATGACTTAAGGGTATATATTATAAAAGAGTGTGTATTAACAATAGTAAATCTAAAAAATGTTTCATACTCAGAAAGCAATTAATTTCATCTATAAAAATGATCGTAATACTAAATATATATCAGTGTCACAACAACTCGTTTTTATATTGGCTAACATTCAATAATATTTTATAACGAGATTTAATGTTCTGATATACAAAAGTTATAATAAAATGTTTATTGTATAAAAAAAGAACGACCTTGCGATGAACGTGTTAAGAGCCTGTGGCAAGGAAAAGATTATCGTTGCTATAAAAAGGTTACCACACCCAAATAACAGCAAATATGCATATCCATCAAGGTATTTTTAAACATGTGTACATTATTTTAAATTTGAATTATTATAAAATTAAGTTAGAAGCTACAGGACATGACCATTTTTGTCTCGATGCTTATTATAAGGCTGTAAAAATGATTAAAAAAAAGTAGTATGTGAAACAAAAGTGGATATGGATAATCCACTCGAGTTGTACAGTATATCTTATTTCTACAACCACCTAACCAAATGCTACAAATTTTAAAAATTATTTTAAGGTTATTAAGACAAAGTAATTTATGACTTTATAAATAATTTATAAAATAAAATATACGTGAAAAAAAGATTTAATCTAATTAGTCCCAGATTTGAAGAAGAAAAATATACATATAGAGATAGGATTAATCACTTTACCCATTGGACAGGCCAGGAAGTTTTAGAAAGATTAATAATATTACCCCACAATTAAGTTCTCCTACAACATCGTAAGTACCTAAGGACTCAAATTCCTGTTAAAGAAATTGAATGTCTTTTTGTAACGCTTTCATTTAAAAAGAAATAAGCAAGGTATCCGTGAAAAAGTTCTTGCAACATTAAGATATTTGGGAACTACAAGTCATTGGTGATTTTTATATAATCAATAAGGGAACAGCTAGTAGATTGAATGTATTGACAATTTTAAGACCACAATTTATCAATATATGCCAGGTACTAAAAAATAAATCATGACATTTAGACAAGGGTTATGCTACAATATTGGAAGATTTTCACGTTGCATTAGACTGGACCTGCATAAAAGTTAAGGTAATAAATAAATTATTTTTTTAATAAGGATTTTTCTCTTAATTTTATTTAATTTTAATGTTATAATAATCATTCTTGGCCAGTTGAAAAAAATGGGTTGTGATTAAAATCGTTTTAAATTTACATTTTAGTCTCCTGAAAGATCAGAAGCTGAAAATTACAGAAATAAGGAAGGATTTTTTCCCTAAATTTTCAAGCCATATGTGACAGTGAATAACAAATCAATATTTCTTGTGCAAGTATAAAACAGAATATGGAGCATGCATGGGCGTCGTTACACAATTCTATAGGGGGGGGGGGCAAAATTTTGAAAAAATTTTAGAATGTTTATTTGTTGGAAAACAAAGGAAATGAAATACAAAAGGAAATTTTCTTATGATGGATTTAATTTTTCTATGACGTCATGGCTTACAGCTTTTCCAGAAATAACAGAAAATCGCAATTTATTTTTTATTTTTAAATGAAAACCATTTTTTTATTAAAAATTTGAATATCTGGGACATTTTTGGGGCGTGTATTGAAAATTTTCTATAACATATATATTAAAAAAATATATTTTCCAATATGATGGTAATTTTGACAGCTGACAGAAAATTTTCAATACATGATTATTATACAAAAAATTTTAAATTTACAATAAAAAAATTTCGATTTTCGTTATTTCCGGAAAAACCGGAAGTAAGCCAGGACAGAATAATTGAATCAATCATAAGAAAGTGTTTGTTCCAGTCTTTCAAACAGAACAAAATTATTCAGATATCTCACTAAATATTGAAAATAAGGGGAGTGGAATTTTAGTAGTAACCCTAACAATGTCGCTGACCCATTTGACAGAACTGATACTTAAGTTGTCATAACAAGTTTCTAATAAATAAAATAACCAAACAAAAAAGACAAAAACTAAAATTAAAAAAAAAACAAGAAACTTAAAGCACATTTTTAAAAAATAAACAGAAGGTGTGATATAAAAGAAAAATATGAACACAATAATATTAAAAATAAAAATTTATAAAAAACAAAAACATAAAAAAACTCACTCAAATATGTCAATGAATACAAAAAAAAACACTAGGAAAACGCAAATTTTAAATTTCTTTTTTCTCTACTAAAAACATCGATAACGAAAAACACAATTTATTTTTCAGTCAGCCTATTTTCATTCATTATTCACTCCGTGCGTGACAGCAACGCCAACTATTTTATGAACTAACGGACGATATTTGCGTATACTAACAATACAATTTTTTAGAGTTTGTAATTAAGAAATATATATGTTAATTAAGTGAAAAAATTATTATTATTATATATTTTTATTACTTTAGCTAAAAAAGGTCAATAAAAATCAATAATAAAACATAGGCAGGTATTTACATTTTCTCGTAAATAAAGATCTTGCCTAAACATAATAAGTTGTCATTGAAGATTAGGTTAAATAATGTCAAATTAAAAATATTACCATTATATAATAACGTAGAATTAAATCGTAATAACAAAAATAGTTGGTATATTTGCGATTATAATTTATATTTTCTTCATTTTTAATTCGAAAGAACCCATAGAAATTAATGAATAAAACTGGTTTCCTATCAATAAGTCACAAGATTGCATGTCAGCCATATACAATAATTAAAGGCAGCAATCTAATCATTTACTAAACATTTTAAATTTAAGGGATGTTAAAGTATATCATAAAAAAATAATTTATTGCTTAATTATTACATAAATAAAGGTTTTTTGTTCTTATTATACAGCTGTCCATTTATTTCTTTTATTTAATTTCGATTTTGCTACTAAACACTCATATAATTTACAGTCTTTTTGCTAGTATAATTTGCAACATAGCAACTCCAGTTGCTCATTTTATTGTTTTTACCTATTTTTTTAATAAAAAGTAAAATTTATACGTGTATTTGATACGCCAAAATTACAAAATATCGCCCTAAAATACTCGAATTATCCGCAGCTTGCGCTAGTATCGCTTTTGCTTCCCCTACCATGACTTCGCTCTGATCGAATAGACCGCAGCCATGTTTTAACATGCCTTAGCGTTTCAAATTCCAAACGTTCTTTCGATAAACTCTGTCGTTGGTGGAAGAGCCATAAATATTTTTTAAACCATTTTGTATGTCTGCCCCCCCCCCCTTGCCCCCCCCCCCCCCAAACGACGCCCATGGGAGCATGAGTATAATGTACAATGTCTATGGAGATAGCCGCTACCTCTTAACGCCTTTAGGGGAACATCGTACTCAAGCAGCTGAAAATCTATTCAATTCTACCCAAATAAGGAGATGAAACCCCATTGAAAGGTGTTTTGGAGTTTTAAAAAGGATATTATCTTTGTATATTTTTCATCCAAGGCAAATTTAGGGGGGCTTTGAAAAACAACTGTCGCCAACTGGAAAGTATTTAAAAGTAATCGATGAAGTTTTTTAATGTAGGCAGTAGGCCAAAAAAGGTTGGGAATCTATGGCTAAAATATTGTGTCATCTTTAATACTGCATAACATTATTGCTATACATTATAAAGATAGAATGCTACCAATACGACCAGAGAAATTGAACAAGAAATCAATATAATATTGGATGGTATTAATCAAGTTGAACATGTGCGAATTAATAATAAAGAAGTAACTCGTTGTGTTTTAAATGATTATTTTCATGATTCATTAATTTAATTTATTTTTTAATAAAGTTTATTCAAAAAAAAAAAACAAATTATTTTTCAAAGTAGGTATGTATTAATAATTATTAAATATTGTAAAAGAACAATAAATAATTCTGCATATGTTGGGTTTTTTTTTGCAAATCAACCATTTTTTTAACCATCTTTTTTTTTAATTAGTACAGTGCCCTAACCTTGTTTTAATGAGTCATTCTAGCTTATTAACATCTCTAACACTGGTGGAAAATGGTAGGCTTTTGTTATTTTTAAAGACTCTGACACATTGCCTGAATAATCAGATGGCTTCCAGATGCTGATATTTTCTGGTTCTTCATGCATTAATTATTCTAAAAAGTAAACTACATTGTTAGTTTTATTTTAATTAAAACTAGCTTCACACAAAAATAAATAGACAAAAGATACTGCAAGATTATATTCATTTTAGGAATACTTTAATTTAGTAAACAATTACACAGAAAATATTATCATCTACATTCAAGAAAAGATAACATTTGTTTGAAATAAAGTAAAGTTTGCTTCAAATAATATTTCTCGATACAATAAGAAAATAAATGTTGAGTGAAGTATTGGCATAATCTTGTATTAAAGAGCCGATTCCACCGTTGTGTTAAACGGAGATTAAAATGACATTGTTAATGTAAAAATGTCATTTTAAACTTCGTTTAACACAACGGTGGAATCGGTCCTTAGAGTTATAATAATTAATCTGAGAATAAATTATTTCATTTCAGTATAGAATTGTAAATTAATCCAAGAAAGCTCTTACGTTTATTATAACTATAATATGCTCTTAAAATCGACTATTGCATACTCAATGTTATAAAAGGATTCTGTTCAAAGCATTTAAATTTCAGAGCAAAAATTAAACAATTCGAATCAAAAACCTATATACTTCACAAAAGATTAGCTAGTACAAATTCACTGCACGGTGTTGCCAGCTAAAACTTATTTTAAAATGCAACCACCACACTAATACGGTAGATATATGACTGGCACATGTTGAGATATAATACTTATTATTTGGAAGTTAGAGACACAACCATTTATAGAGAATCTGGCAAATTGGCATTAGCACGTGTTCATCATATTGTCTATTTTCTAACATGTTTGCATCGTATCGTTAGGGTTGCGTTTTACTTTTTGTTAGAAATTCTTTGTGATTCAATTAATAAGTGTATGAATACATTAAATTAAAATAGAGCATTTGTTAAATGAATGGGGCCTTAGCGACCTGATACCAATATTTAAATGTAAAATAATTTTTTGTTAGGTATTATTATATATAAGTAAATTTATAATCATAAGAACACGAAACAAACTGGAATAAAAGTAAAAAAAATGTATGATGCTGGATGACGAATTTTTGGAAAGACGACTTCTGCCTTGCTAAAACAAGAGGTCGTATCTACGAAAATTCTCATTTCAAGATTCTTACAAATTTAATTTTAAGTTTAAGTTTACATTTTATTTTATTATAACACAAAATAATAAAGGCCTATTTGTATTAGAAAATATTTACTATAATTATAAGAAAAGGTTTGTAAAATATGCAAAACCTATTTGCGAAGTCTAGAAAGACATACGTATTGCTACCTACTTTCCGTGCCTAAGCACCTGAGGTGGGATTTATATTAATCCAAAAGTTGGATGCCGACTAACTACAGTGAAGAAGGGGTGAGTCGTAAAAAAGTTATATATATTAGTGAGCGCCAGGAGTTTAACATCACATCCAACAATCCAAGTGACAGTTCACTATCAAACTCCAAATAGCCAAACTATAAGCATCTCCTCTACGAAGGCATTCAAGCGGCTACAAATTGAGTATGCTCCTATTATAATAAACGTTACCTTACCATAGGTCTTATTGACCAACCTGATTGTGTAATCAAACAAACAATTAGCAAGTGGGGTTAAATAACAAGAAAATTCAATATATACCCAAGTTTAATAATACAATTATTGTGTTGACATGGGGGTCAACTTCGTTCACACTTTGAAATATAAGCAATAATTAACATCTAAATCATTTAGTACATTAACTATTAAATTCCCCAGCTATTAACAATAATCCAGTATTACTGGGAGTATTATTCACAACTAAACACTATATAAGACTTAAAAATTATTAAATGGGACCAGGGGTAATCGTAAAACTGAGACACATGAGGTGTGTACTGTATTTAGCAAATAAATAAATAATAGTGATTTATATACGGACGCTAGGGGTAAAAACAAGTAAAACTCTGTTACTTATTTAAAATATTAGTTACCCATAAGTAATATACCGCACGAAGAGCTCTTGGTGACGTGTTTCGGGTTAAATAAAATATACTGTAAACTATACACCCCTAAACCTCGTTTACATTAGGTTTAGATAAAAATACGTACTAATAACCCCCCCAATAAAATAGATTAAATGGTAATATAGTAATGTAAAAATAAGATAGCAAAAACTTGCGGTATACCGTGACTTCTTTCCAGCTGGGCAAACTCCAGTAGACGGTTGATGTCCTACTTAGGCATACAAATCAATCTGCCTGTCATAAAGGTTGCTAGCCCGTCACACGAATACTAGCCCGTCACAAGAATTACTAGCTGGTCACAAGATTGTAACCTACGAAATGAACTTGGTGATTCCACCAAAATTTTTAAACTAAAAAAAAATTATTAAAGTATTAACAACAATTAAAAATGTTGTCTACTAAGGTTACACAAGTTTCGGTTGTTCCGGTGTCAACCTTCGGGCCTTCGACGTCGCTCAGACGGCAGCTAGGGGGTGGATAGCTTACAAAAATTCCGGAAATAGTAGACAAATAAATAGGCGCCAACTGGGTCTATATAGTGGCCAAACTATGATCCTATTTCCACAAAAACCCAGTAAATGAGGAAAGAAATAAAAGACAAACCTCAACTTATGTTCCTTTATACAGAAAAAAATATTTACTAAATATACAGACTAATTACCTAATGGCTTAGGTAATCAAAAAAATTGGAGGAAATTAAAGAGAAAATTTACACTGTATATGTATATGCATAACCCAAAATAAATTATTAAATCAAAATATGGCACGGTTCGTCGTTAGCTTGGTACCAGGCATGACGCTTGCGCAAAATATTAATTTCCACCTTACATAAAAAATAAAATATAAAATAATAGTTAACTTAAATCTTGTGCATAACCGCACCTATACTACATCGTATATTATAAACTAAACAGTAAACATGAAATCCTTATAAGCTTATAGCCCTCTCCAAATTGGAAGGTCATATCTGCTTAACTTTTAGTTAAGATCAAACTACCCAAAAGAAAATTATTAAACCATGAAATTTTATAATTAAGTATAATTCATAGAACTAAATAAAAATATAAAAAAAATAAAAATACAAAGATACACAATGGACTTCAGACACAGAGGTTATTTACTTAAACTCCCAGATTGGAAGAGGTTACTTAATCTCTGCCCCCACACGGGTCTTCTGAGATTGCTTAACTTATAGTTAAGTCTTATCATAAAAGGAATAAATAAAATATAAAAATGAAGAAGGTTAAATTTGACTGTAGCTCTTAATAACTGAAGGTTTACAACTTAAGCGTAGAAGCAGCCCAGATGTTCTGCAACTAGAAGAATCACTACTCCAGCATTAAGTACTTATTTAAATAAAAATAATAATAATAATAATAAATGAAAGATACACGAAGGACTTCAGACACAGAGGTTATTTACTTAAACTCCCAGATTGGAAGAGGTTACTTAATCTCTGCCCCCACACGGGTCTTCTGAGATTGCTTAACTTAATCGTTAAGTCTGGACCATTTAATAATGAATAAATTGAATAAAGTAAAATTATGGCAGTAGCCCTTAATAACTGAAGAATTACAACTTAAACGTGAAAGCAGTTCAAGTGTTCTGCGACCCGAAGGATTACTACATCAGCATTAAGTGCTTAAATTAAGTAAACATTTAAAATATTAATCAATTAAACGATGTAACATTTGATAAAACTTAAGTTATGAGTGAAAGAACCCTAGAACATTCTGTGCTCAAAAGTATAAATAATGTTGAGAATACCTTGACAACATTCGATTGAAAGTGAATGTATAGTTCAACAATGCACACGTGAAACCTTCAATATAAAGTATAAAAAAAAACCTGATAGTAGGGTGTCTTCTTTCACAGCATTCCCATCTCCCTATCCAGAACAAGAATCATCATTGTAAATCTAGCTGCAAGTACAAGTAAGCTAGGCGGCTAGCATACCAATGTTCTGTGTTCCCTCGATGAAACCGTTGAACTCCGGACGATATAACCCTCTGTGTACAACTGTTGAAATCCTGAGTCGCTACCCCCTGGGTGAAACTTTTGTCGAATCCTGGGTTAACAAAGCCCCTGGGTGAAAATTGTTGTCGTATCCTGGGTTAACAACCCCCTGGGTTGAAACTGTTATAAATATTACAAAGAAAAATGTCAATACACATTGACTCAAGTATCCCGAACTATAGGGATTACCCAAAAATGTACATAAACTAGAAAATATTCAGCATCTAGAGATAAAGAAAAATTACATTGGCTCAACAGTGAGTCATAAACAGTATTATGAGCTCAAATAATTAATATTCTGTTACACCATGCCATAACACAAAAGAAATTGACAGCCACATGGTGCGTAACATAACCAAATATATACAAAACATACCTTTTTCGTAAAGGGTTAACTTGGTAGTCTTCCAAGGATGAGAAACACGTGAGATGATCCACAGCACAACAATATTCCACACTCCAAATGCTGTGATCTTCCGATTATTGCGTTAAAATCCTATATTAGATATGGGCTGGACCAATGACCATAGGAATTTACCAATACACTAAAATTTCTCTCAAAAATACGAAATGTCCATTTACCCACAATTAACCATGAAGTAGAAATCTAAAATTCCCCTTTAAATTAGGGTAAGCCGATGGGGGCTAAATATTAAGGAAAATTCTACTTCGACACAAAAATCGTCTTTTTCGTGACTCAACACACACTGCCAGAAACAATACGTCAGCCGTCCAAAATGGCCGAAATCCCTTTCCGATAAATGTCAAGTGGGTTCAGAAATTCATCCTCAAGAATTCCCCACTATATAACTTAAGAGACCATTTACGAAAGGTACCCTAAAAACTATATTTATATACAGTATAACTACATTTGGGAAACTGTTCCCAACAAAAATATAATAAACAGCGATCGCAAAAAAAAATCCCTCACGACTTAAAATCGCTCGTTGTGAAACTACCTTACCTCGGGTTCTGAGCCCGATATTAGAACGTACTACAAACATGACACTTGTCGGTGTTCTGTCGTCAAATGACGTTTATGTCATTCACTGTCATAATTAATAAACATTAATCCAATTCTGACAGCTATAAACAAAGAAAGTCTTAAAGAATGGTATCGTAAATAATTAATTACCCAAAGGTGAGACTATAATACATAATATGTATAAATTTACAACGAAACTTGGTCTATTTTTAGGAGAACTACTATCCTTTTACTTAGTGGTGAAATAAATTGTAATAATGATGTCTCGAAAGTTAGGATACAGGTGAAATTAGTTAATGACAAAAATAATAGTGATATATCAATACGATTTTACCCTTTTTTTTCGTATGATTAACCAGGTAAGCCAAAACAATTTTTATTAATTCGTGGGGCCAAAAATGAACGGTTACAGATTCCCCCCTTACTTCAAGAGAATTCACTCAGGTGAATTCTCACCAGCGCTAGCTGTCTTCAAATCTTTAATATTCCAAGTACCTTTGTCATTACCTTTTTCGTCCATCAAAACATATGTCCACGGGAGATACCTTTTCCTTAACTAAATAGGGACCAACCCATCGATGGTGCTAGTTTCTTAGTATAATACCGCGCAGCATCAGAAGAAACAAAATTCTTACGCCAAACCAATTGATGAGGAAGCAATTCCTCCCTACGTCGCCGAAGATTATAAACCCTTTCGTTTTTTCTGCGAAGCTTTATCTAGTCGTTCCCTGACGTCCTTAAACAAATCATCAAATGCCTTGTTATTCTCAACATTATTAATACCAATGTCAGCAGAACAGTCTCTCAGTTTATCTTTAATTGCAAATTCGCTTACCCTTTAAGACCATATTTCTCCCAAAATTAAGATAGTAAGGAGTCTGTTTAGTAGACTCATTAAAAGAAGTACGTATAGCACAAGTCACTTTTGCTAAGTCAACGTCCCCACTTTCGGTGATTATCAGAAACATACAATAGCCAACATCGTTTTTAAAGGTCCTATTATACCTTTCAGTAGGATTCGGCCTGAGGATGATAATAGCGCGTTAAAACCGTACCGAAACTTCATACTCCTTCATTAATGAAGAGAACGCTCCCGAAGTAAACTGGTGACCATTATCGCAAAGCAACAAACGCGGAATACCAAACAACAAAACTACCCCCTCTTCAATTCGTTTAGCTACTATTGGTGCAGTAGAGGATTTCAATGGAAAAAGTAAGCGTAAACTTGGTGAACAGATCGACAACGGACTAAGATGAATCTATTGCCAGCCATGGATCGAGGTAGTGGACCTATCAAGTCAGTAGAAATAATTTCCCGAAGGACGAGTAGCTCTGGGGTTGGGGTGTCATATGTCCTTTAGGGGCCACTCTGGTCAACCTTATGCGCTGCGCAAACCGAACAATTCCTAACAAACGCAGCCACATCTGACCTAAGTTTGGGCCAATAAAAACCTTTCACTAACACGCTTAAAAGTTTTCAACACACCCATGTGTCCAGCTAAAGGCAAATCATGAAATTGTTGCATAATCCCTCGCCTATCTCCTTTAGGAACAACTTCTTTCAATCGTCAGCAACATCTCCTAAAGTCTTATAATTTGTTCTAATGTGTTTGAATAGCTTACCATCAATGACTCGCCACTGTGAGTACTTTATAGGGTGTTTTAACACCTTATCTATCATACCACTGTACCAACGATCTTTAACAACAGAAACCTCACTAATCTCAACATCCGGTATAGCCCTAGACAAAGTATCCGGCACAACATGATCTTTACCCTTGCGATGAACAATCTTAAAGTCGTATTGTTGGAGTTTGACACTCCATCTGGCTAATCGACCAGCAGGGTCCTTTAGATTTTGTAACCAAACCAGGGAATAATGATCGGTGATTACTGTAAATGAGACACCCTCTAAATACGGTCTAAGTTTCTCTACTGCCCATAGAACAGCCAAACATTCACGTTCCGTAGTGGAATAAACACGTTCCTGCTTAGTCAACGAACGACTCAAATAACTAATTACTCGATCCCCATCTGGATGAATCTGAACGAGGACAGCACCAAGTCCATAACCACTAGCATCACAATGAACTTCAAATGGAAAATTATAATCAGGACAACTTAGCACAGGGGCCTTCATCAAACATTCCTTAATCTTAACAAATGAAACATCACACTCTGGTGTCCAGCTAAACTTCCTACCCTTACGCAACAAAGCCGTAATTGGTGAAATCAAAGTGGAAAAAATCGGGAATAAACCTGCGGTACCATGAGAAAGTTCCTATCACACCACGAACATCCTTAACACATTTAGGCGTAGGTAACAACAACATAGCCTTGACCTTGTCAGGATCCACATGAAGTCCAGTCCCATCTATAACATGCCCTAAATACTTCAATTGGGGACGACAAAAATAACACTTATCCCAACTAACAGTCAAATTGGCTTCCCTAATACGCCTAAAAACTTCCTCTAAAATAACCAAATGTTCCTCGAAGGTCTGAGTAACAATTACTACATCGTCTAGATAGGTGAAAACGTTAGGTTCCAGCTCGGGTCCAAGAACTTGATCAATAAGGCGTTGCCACGTCGCAGGGGCATTATGGAGTCCAAAGGGCATTCGGTTAAACTGAAATAACCCACGTCCAGGGACAGTAAAAGCTGTAAAAGGCCTTGAAGTCTCAGCCGCCTTTACCTACCAATATGCAGATTTGATATCCAATGTGGATAAATAATGGGCATTACGAAGTTTGTCCAAAGTATTGGTAATATAAGGAAGAGGGTAACTATCCCTTTCAGTTACAGCGTTCAACTTGCGATAATCCACGCAAAAGCGAAAAGTACCATCCTTCTTCTTCACCAGTAAAATCGGCGAACTCCACGGGCTGTTGGATTTCTCAATAACACCAAGACGAAGCATTTCATTCAACTCCTTATCAATATGTTCCTGAATCACTGGAGAAACTGGGTAATATCTTTGTTTAATGGGTGGAGAATGACAAACAATTGTGTGTTCAGCAACATTAGAACACCCTAAACTAGTCCCCATTAAAACTTTATTATGCTCAATTACAGCATCCAAACGAGCTTTCTGCAAATCACTAAGTGTAAAACTGCTCCTAAGATGATCTACTGTGGCAATATCAACGGAAGACTCTGAAAAATGCCACGTATTATGTCTAAGATCTGGTACAAACCCCCATTATTCTCCAAAAATCAGCACCCAAAATAAGAACATGTGGAACATCTAACACTACTAAAACAGGAATAATCTTAACTTGATCTCGAAGGGCAAATGGAACCAAACACTCACACATCTGTCCATTCGCAACCCTACAACTAGTTTTCTTCGAAGTATCAACTTCTAAACCTAAAGTCTGCAAAAGTTTCCAACCAGTACTACCTACAATAGTCTTCGACGCACCCGAATCCAAAAGACCTAATAACTCAACTCCAAATACGTTTACCTTAAGGTAGGGCCTTTCATCATCCCTAGCATGATCCAAAATATAGTCAAGAATGGGCTGAACTTTAGTCGAACGTTGTACAGCACTACTCTTTCGACCAGTTAAGAGCGCCTGACTTCGTTTCCCTGGTTACACCTTGGACAAGTCCTCACTGTATAACCTTCACGCTGATATTTAAAACATTTCAGCTGCTTGGGAAGAAGACAACCAATTGCACGATGTCCAGGTTTCTTACACCGATAACATACAACTGACGACTCTTTACCAATCGACATACTATCTACCTCCAAACGATCTACATCCAAACGATCTACTTGACGTGTGTCAACATCGACGAAAGCCAAATCTCTTTCTAATACATTACCTCTTCGACTGTTAGGCTCAACATAGCTATTTATAGCATCGCGTCTATCCTCCATACGACGACAAACTTGTCTCAACTCCTCTACAGTACTAGGGAGTGGATCTCTCAATCTATCTTGATAAAAAGGGTGTAAATTCTTAATAATAATTGCCATTTTTGCATTTTCAGGCACAAAACATCCCAACCTACTAAAATAACTAGACATAACAGCAAGATAAACACCTATAGACTCAGACGAATGACGAATGTTGTGTCCTTTTCCTGAGTTCATCAAACAAATCATCAGTATGATGTGCAGTTAAATACTCTCGTTTGAACTCATCTTTTAATTCACACCAACTGTGAGCACGAAGCCTGACATCCTTGTAGAATTGATAAGCTTTGTCGGAAAACAAATCAACACCTGAATCTAACAATATTTCTGATGGAACATGGCGAGCGATACGAAGTTCTTCCACTCGTTCGAGAAAAGCTGTAATGGACAAAGACCTAGATGATCCAGAAAACTTTTCTAATCCCCACTTATGTGGCGGTACCATTTTAGAATTTAGGCTATGAGACATATTAGCCTGCGAAATATGAGTTTGTGAAATATTAGCCTGAGAAGAAGCATGTGGAATACTAACAACAGGAGACGAAGTAGCAGCATTTTGCACACCATTCAAAAATTGTCCATCTAGATTACTGGTCACGACACTCAATGCAGCTGGTACATTAGCATCTTTACTAGGAGGTGGTCGCGATTTCGCCTGAAACTCATCATGCAAACTAATCAATTTGGTCAATATTTCTGTTCTTTTGCCTTCAAGTGTTACATCTGCGGCAGTATCAATTTGATCAAACCTATTCCATGTGTGTGACAACTTACTCTGCAGTTTCTGAGTCTCGCTGACATTAACACTCCCACTATAACTACTTAACAAAGCGTCTAACTCCACACACTTCCTGGAAAGAGCAGCCTCATCATCAGCAAACTTAAAAGGATAACTAGGGTACTTAAAACTATCACCAGCTTTTTCCATACGCAGAGCCATAGAAAGTGGAGTTCGCATCTCTTCTGCGGTGCCAACATTGATACCTCTAAAGCGAAGTTCCCACTCAAGCTCCTCTTTCTCCAAACGATTAATAAACATTTTACGAGCCATCTTAATATCAAAACTCATAAACTCGATATAAATATAAGTTCCAAAATATACAGTAAATAGTGCGAAAATAATAATAAAGTCAAAATTTCAACTATAATACACAATTAGTTGACTTTCTTTAAATACTCAAAATTCAAATAGTAAAAATCATTTAAAAAGGTGAATCAATGAATCAAATTGGTACACTATTCAGTTCTTACAACAAATGGTAAATGCATATACATATACTCAATTCTATCAGCATGAAAATTATCTAAGACTTATATTCATCAAAAAGCCAAGGTAATTACTCAAAATATAATATTTTAAACACGACGGCCCCACGTTGGGCGCCAAAAATGTAACCTACGAAATGAACTTGGTGATTCCACCAAAATTTTTAAACTAAAAAAAAATTATTAAAGTATTAACTACAATTAAAAATGTTGTCTACTACGGTTACACAAGTTTCGGTTGTTCCGGTGTCAACCTTCGGGCCTTCGACGTCGCTCAGACGGCAGCTAGGGGGTGGATAGCTTACAAAAATTCCGGAAATAGTAGACAAATAAATAGGCGCCAACTGGGTCTATATAGTGGCCAAACTATGATCCTATTTCCCCAAAAACCCAGTAAATGAGGAAAGAAATAAAAGACAAACCTCAACTTATGTTTCTTTATAAAGAAAAAAATATTTACTAAATATACAGACTAATTACCTAATGGCTTAGGTAATCAAAAAAATTGGAGGAAATTAAAGAGAAAATTTACACTGTATATGTATATGCATAACCCAAAATAAATTATTAAATCAAAATATGGCACGGTTCGTCGTTAGCTTGGTACCAGGCATGACGCTTGCGCAAAATATTAATTTCCACCTTACATAAAAAATAAAATATAAAATAATAGTTAACTTAAATCTTGTGCATAACCGCACCTATACTACATCGTATATTATAAACTAAACAGTAAACTTGAAATCCTTAAGCTTATAACCCTCTCCAAATTGGAAGGTGATATCTGCTTAACTTTTAGTTAAGACCAAACTACCCAAAAGAAAATTATTAAACCATGAAATTTTATAATTAAGTATAATTCATAGAACTAAATAAAAATATCAAAAAAATAAAAATACAAAGATACACAAAGGACTTCAGACACAGAGGTTATTTACTTAAACTCCCAGATTGGAAGAGGTTACTTAATCTCTGCCCCCACACGGGTCTTCTGAGATTGCTTAACTTATAGTTAAGTCTTATCATAAAAGGAATAAATAAAATATAAAAATGAAGAAGGTTAAATTTGACTGTAGCTCTTAATAACTGAAGGTTTACAACTTAAGCGTAGAAGCAGCCCAGATGTTCTGCAACTAGAAGAATCACTACTCCAGCATTAAGTACTTATTTAAATAAAAATAATAATAATAATAAATGAAAGATACACGAAGGACTTCAGACACAGAGGTTATTTACTTAAACTCCCAGATTGGAAGAGGTTACTTAATCTCTGCCCCCACACGGGTCTTCCGAGATTGCTTAACTTAATCGTTGAGTCTGGTCCATTTAATAATGAATAAATTGAATAAAGTAAAATTATGGCAGTAGCCCTTAATAACTGAAGAATTACAACTTAAACGTGGAAGCAGTCCAAGTGTTCTGCGACCCGAAGGATTACTACATCAGCATTAAGTGCTTAAATTAAGTAAACATTTAAAATATTAATCAATTAAACGATGTAACATTTGATAAAACTTAAGTTATGAGTGAAAGAACCCTAGAACATTCTGTGCTCAAAAGTATAAATAATGTTGAGAATACCTTGACAACATTCGATTGAAAGTGAATGTATAGTTCAACAATGCACACGTGAAACCTTCAATATAAAGTATAAAAAAACCTGATAGTAGGGTGTCTTCTTTCACAGCATTCCCATCTCCCTATCCAGAACAAGAATCATCATTGTAAATCTAGCTGCAAGTAAGCTAGGCGGCTAGCATACCAATGTTCTGTGTTCCCTCGATGAAACCGTTGAACTCCGGACGATATAACCCTCTGTGTACAACTGTTGAAATCCTAAGTCGCTACCCCCTGGGTGAAACTTTTATCGAATCCTGGGTTAACAAGCCCCTGGGTGAAAATTGTTGTCGTATCCTGGGTTAACAACCCCCTGGGTGAAACTGTTAAAATATTACAAAGAAAAATGTCAATACACATTGACTCAAGTATCCCGAACTATAGGATTACCCAAAAATGTACATAAACTAGAAAATATTCAGCATCTAGGAAAAAGAAAAATTACATTGGCTCAACAGTGAGTCATAAACAGTATTATGAGCTCAAATAATTAATATTCTGTTACACCATGCCATAACACAAAAGAAATTGACAGCCACATGGTGCGTAACATAACCAAATATATACAAAACATACCTTTTTCGTAAAGGGTTAACTTGGTAGTCTTCCAAGGATGAGAAACACGTGAGATGATCCACAGCACAACAATATTCCACACTCCAAATGCTGTGATCTTCCGATTATTGCGTTAAAATCCTATATTAGATATGGGCTGGACCAATGACCATAGGAATTTACCAATACACTAAAATTCCTCTCAAAATACGAAATGTCCATTTACCCACAATTAACCATGAAGTAGAATCTAAAATCCCCTTTAATTAGGGTAAGCCGATGGGGCTAAATATTAAGAAAATTCTACTTCGACACAAAAATCGTCTTTTTCGTGACTCAACACACACTGCCAGAAACAATACGTCAGCCGTCCAAAATGGCCGAAATCCCTTTCCGATAAATGTCAAGTGGGTTCAGAAATTCATCCTCAAGAATTCCCCACTATATAACTTAAGAGACCATTTACGAAAGGTACCCTAAAAACTATATTTATATACAGTATAACTACATTTGGGAAACTGTTCCCAACAAAAATTAATAAACAGCGATCGCAAAAAAAATCCCTCACGACTTAAAATCGCTCGTTGTGAAACTACCTTACCTCGGGTTCTGAGCCCGATATTAGAACGTACTACAAACATGACACTTGTCGGTGTTCTGTCGTCAAATGACGTTTATGTCATTCACTGTCATAATTAATAAACATTAATCCAATTCTGACAGCTATAAACAAAGAAAGTCTTAAAGAATGGTATCGTAAATAATTAATTACCCAAAGGTGAGACTATAATACATAATATGTATAAATTTACAACGAAACTTGGTCTATTTTTAGGAGAACTACTATCCTTTTACTTAGTGGTGAGATGAAATAAATTGTAATAATGATGTCCGAAAGTTAGGATACAGGTGAAATTAGTTAATGACAAAAATAATAGTGATATATCAATACGATTTTACCCTTTTTTTTCGTATGATTAACCAGGTAAGCCAAATTAATTTTATTAATTCGTGGGGCCAAAAATGAACGTTACAAGATGTGCTAGCCAGCGCGTCACAAGAAGTGTCAGCCCGTCACAAGAATTGTTAGCCCGTCACAAGGACTACTGGCCCGTACCAAGAACCCTAAAAAAAAACGTGTAAGATAAAACACAGAAATAACTATTTAACCCTGGTTAATAAAGAAGTTAAATTTAAATAACCAGGTACCTACAAAGCCTTTAAAAATACTACCCTTTAAAAGTCAATCCCATATACTGAAAATATATACAACGAAAAGAATCATAAATTAGGGTAATAATCGTTTAAGTAAGCATGCTAACTAAAATCAAAACATATTTACCCTTTTAGCTGCTATAGGGGAACGGAAAATCACCAAATCACCAATTTCCTTGACGTGCTTATTCAGAAAGACTACATATATATGTGGGCACTGAAATAAAAGACGAAGGCCTTACAAAAAGAATTACTACGTCGTAACTTTAAATACTGCGTAGAAGAAAACTTACCAATGAGATTCAACACGTGGTTAAATATATCCTCCTAAGAGAGCTCCTACAACATGTGCTCACCAAAAATACTAAATACTAAATCACACTGTTGTAACTTTAAACAAGGTTGTTTCGCAAAATCCCAATTATGGATTGAAAATTAATTCCAATAAATTTCGAAACTTCCTTTCTATCCACGTATCCAAAAATAATCTCCAAAATTCCAAGAAGCAGGAAACCGACGTCTTTTCAAAAAAAACAGTAATACCAACATACCTTAGTGACAAATAGATATCCCATCAGCGCCCTCTATTACGAAATAAATTCTTGACAGAAAGGGCTAAAATAAGCAAACAAAGCCTCTAAAACGAAATAAATAGCCTAAATAAACTCAGCTCAATAGAGGTTATATCTACCCCAAACTGATCATATACCCACAATTACCATCAGGGCGGAATCGCTAGACCGACATCTTGAATACAGGGCAGCCACCTACTCGCTCAGAGTGTCATAGAAAAACCCCTGAATCTATGGAAAAATGCCCGCGAAGAAATGCCTTCGACTGTGACGACAAAATCAGCCGTTCGAATATCGATCCAAAAGCACAGTGGTTTAAATGCGGGTATAGAAGGACCCTTTTAATAATTACTGAACACGGAGTATTCCTATTTTAAAGAAAAACCGCTATAAGGCCAAATTTAAACGTTACAAATTCCCCCCTTCCGTCAAGAAATTTAACTGTAAATTTATCTGCAAGCTTACTCTAAAACCCTACATAATCCTTATTAAAAAGAGAGAAAATACAACAATAGGTGTAACCCCTAACGAAGCTACAACTAGCCTAACACTAATAATACCCCCTTAAATCTACCCCATAAAACTCCATACGGAGGTATTTTGTCTACCAAATCACCACACCCAGATCGATGAAACCCGAGCCATCCATCGACTCCTGAAGAATTTGGCAGAGCATTCTGTTTTTGCGGTAGTTGCTGCGCCGTAGGAACTTCTGAAATTACCACTCCAGGCCCAACAGATGACGGTGGCTTGCACTCAGACGCCACACGAACTACATGGGGAAACCAAGTAAACACCGGTGGAACAAAAAGAAAACCAGATATTATTGACAGACAAAAAACTAGCTACCACCCTTAGCTAGCGTGGAAGAAGGCCCACGTCCTAAAACAGCCTAATGCTGGAAACTTATGCTGTATGACCCTTGTCAAAACAGCGCAGTGGCACACAAAAAGATAAGATAAATGTCCAGCCTGCCACCCTAAGCTAGCGTGAAAGAAGGTTCACGACCTAATACGACCTAATGTCGGAACAAATGATAATCCTGTTACCAGTGCGGGAGTGTTTCTAACTGCACCACTGCAGAAATGCGCTGGTCTCTCCAGCTCAGAGGAGGTAGAGAGGAACATAGTAGTCATGCTCAGTGCGCCTCAATTGACGGGGCTATAGTCGGCCATGGCCCTACCGCCACCGAAAACAACCCCCATGTGAATGTCCTCCCGTCCTAAGAACCTCGGTCCCTACGACCAAGAGACACCAACTATAGCTGCACCCAATACAGCCAAGTCCCTATTCTAGACTCCGAATTCACAATAACAGGATTTCTAACTAAAATTACCCTATAAAAAACCCCATGAAACTCCCGAAGGAGGTGATGTGTCTACCAGGTACCCACACGCAACCCGGAAGAACCTGAGCCGTCCACTGACTCCTGAAAAACCTAGCAGAGCATTCCATTTTCGCTGCAAGATGGTATAGTAAAGAAAGCCTCTAAAACGAAATAAATAGCCTAACTAAACTCAAATAGAGGTCCTATCTACCCCAAATTGATCATATACCCACATTTACCATCAGGGCGGAAACGCTAGACTGACATCTTGAATACAGAGCAGCCACCTACTCGCTCAGAGTGTCGTAGAAAAACTCCTGAATCTATGGAAAAATGCCCGCGAAGAAATACCTTCGACTGGGACGACAAAATCAGCCGTTCGAATATCGATCCAAAAGCACAGTGGTTTAAATGCGGGTATAGAAGGACCCTTTTAATAATTACTGAACACGGAGTATTCCTATTTTAATTAAAAACCGCTATAAGGCCAAATTTAAACGTTACAGTATATACCTACCCACATTTACAAAAAATATTCATTTTGTAGATATACGATCTCTTATCTTAGTAGGACAAACTTTTGTGTTCCATGTTATAAAATTATTTTTTTTTTAATTATAGGTGGGACACCTCAGAGGACAGAGAAATTTGGTATATTAACTAAAAACAATTTTGAAAAATGTTGTGGATAGGTACCAGTGAGAACCCTATTAAAAAGCAAGAACAGCCTGATCTTATTTCAAGATTATTAATTTCTTCAATGGAACTATCCTATAATTCAACCAAAATCAATATATTTATGTCAAAGATCA
Source organism: Psylliodes chrysocephalus (assembly GCA_927349885.1). Lineage (NCBI taxonomy): Eukaryota > Metazoa > Arthropoda > Insecta > Coleoptera > Chrysomelidae > Psylliodes > Psylliodes chrysocephalus. Next base: position 16,646,173 of record OV651824.1, read on the forward strand.
TATTATTATTGTAACAAATTTAGTTGTATTGGATTTAAATACATGGTATTATTGAATATGAATAAAGTATATTTAAAACAAGTGTAAGACTATTTCATTTAAGATGTACATAATACTGCAATTGAGCAATAGATACTCTTCATTTAATTAGAGATATGTATTTTGGTTGGGGCAAGTTGATTCTAATCTTGAAGCAAGGCTTATTAGCTATTGTTGAACAAGTATTACTAGAATTTCAAATCGAGACGAGTTTTAATTGCGGGTATACAAACACAACAAAGCATTGAAATAAGACCATTCATCTTGAATATAGTACACCTTTTTTTCTGTGTATATTTGGTACTCATGAATAAAATACTTATTTCAAATACTTCCAAACAATCTTTCAAATAGTAAAATATACGTACTCACACTCTTTACTTTCATTATAATTTTCTAAATTTGCTTCAGAATAATCAAATAGCCACTTAATCAGTGTCTGAAAAAATATAAATGTTAGAAACATTTTTCAAATTTCTTACTATACTAATTTGTTACTATAAATCACAGAAATAAAAGTTGATCAAAAGTTACAGTGACTGCTATACGGGGGTTTTTTAATTAGAGGCACGTTCCTATATTGAAGGCGACTATAACTTAATAATACTTGCATTCTTCAGTATTAATAGTAATTTCCACATCAACAATATCTTCCTGGTATAGTTCAATGTTAGTATCTATAACAAAATACTGATAAATTGACAAATTGCTAGAAAATACAAAGGTTAAAACAATAGAAATTTTAATTCTTAATTTAATGTTAATTACCACCCTTTTTATTTATGAATTCATGTTTTTTGGAAATCAAAATTGCACGGAAATATGTAAATAGGTATATATAGGATGTTTTATTAATATGTGTAAATATTCTAACAGGAAAATTTTGATCCCTAAAATATGAAGATTGATCTTAAATTACTTAGTCAAAATATTGTTCCTTACCGAGCTTATTTATTTATTTAAAATATAAAAAATAAATTTTGATCATTATTTTTTAATTTCAATTGTGAACTGTACCTATCTAATGACAAGAGACACTGACATAATCAGTACTAATATGAACAATAAATAATATTAAAATCAAAATGATTGTACAACCTCCAATGGCAGAGAATGTAGGAAAATAAAATTCTTCCTATACCCCTGCCGTACACCTCCAGTGGTAGCAAGAAACTCTTTATTACTATATAATTTTATATGTCTCAAACTACGCTTGAACTTATTACCAAATATCATAAAGAAATGTCTGGCAATATTAAAATTCATTTTTAAGTATTAAAATAACTAACTCGAGCAATATTTAATCTAAGTGATTTGAATTATATCTTTCTATATTTCGAATTCAAAATTTTTCAGTTAGAATATTTACACATATTATTAAAATACATCCCATTTTATACAATATTATGAATATGAAGTTTATCTTATTACAAAAAAAATCCTTTCTTTATATCAGTTGTTGCAATTGCAAAAAAACATTGATGGGTTATTCATTATTATAAATCATACTTAATGGATTAAACGACTTACCTGAAAGGAAATTCAATCCATGATGTCTTACGAACTGCTAGGTCCCAATATATCCATAATATGTAGTGTACTCTCGATTGATCGAAGTGTACGATTATTTCACAACATTTTTAAAGATACTAAAAATTTTTGGGTACGCCGCTGCCATATTCCATGCTTATCATCGACGACCCGATACACCTTATTATTTTGTTGTGGTCCTAGATCGCTGATTTCTTTTGGGGTTGGTTATAAAATCGTTCTTCACAGGAGGGGAGGGAAGTGGATATATTGGGGCCCAGCAGTTCGTACAATTAGGATTGAACTTCCTTTCAGGTAAGTCGTTTAATCCATTAATTGTACTTCACTGCTGGGCCCCAATATATCCATAATATGTAGATGTTTAGAGATCGACAGCGATCGTAATCATTTAGAGAAACACGATTGATTTTTAATAAAAACTAAATATTTTGTTAAAGAGGAAAAATTATTTTCAAATTGAGATTTTTTTTACATTTTATGTACACGTTGTATACAGAGTGGCTCAAAAGTCTGGAAACGGCCAATTATCTCGTAAATTGCTAGTCCTAATTGTACAAAATTTGGGGTACACCTATTAGGGGATACGGAGATTTTAGATTTGATATTTGCAATGTTGCTAGATTTGCCGTTTCGCTTAAATTATTAGTCACTTTAATTTTTCAAATTGATCATACTGTATATTAAGTCATTATTGGTATCTCCTATTCAATACGAGTTCAACCATAAGTAACACTTATGATTTTATGTAGTCTAGAAGGTCTTAAATAAATAAAACAGAAGTCTGGCAACGCCTAATTGTCTCATACATTTTTTAATACAAACTATTTTCAACTACATTAAAACGTATCAATTGAAAGATTACACCATTTTTAACATAATGGTTACTTTATCAAATGTTTAAAATGTGCTTCATTTGTGAGTTGACAGTAACCTAATCGATGGTAGAATGCGTCTACCACATTTCTCCATGATTGTTTTATTTATTTAAGACCTTCCAGACTACATAAAATCATAAGTGTTATATATGGTTGAACTCGTATTGAATAGGAAATTCCAATAATGACTGAATATATAGGGTGATAAATTTGAAAAACCAAAGTGACTAATAATATAAGAGAAACAACAAATCTGGCAACCTTGAAAATATCAAATCTGGAATCTCCGTTTCCAAAAATAGGTGTACCCCAAATTTTGTACAATTAGGATTAGCAATTTACGAGATAATTGGCCGTTTCCAGACTTTTGGGCCACTCCGTATATGCTATCTCTGTGGGCATAACTGATATAGAGCATTCAATATAAAAACCGATGCACGTCAGAGATGACGTCAGTGACAGTCATTGGTACCACACACACTATTAAAAATAATTAAATTTTATTTTGCAAATAAATGAATCAATTTAGACGCATGGAGTTCATTTTTATAAAATTGCATATTAAAAATGTGTTTTTTATCATATCACAGTAATAAATGTACTGTAGGCATATTATTAACGGAATACTTTCTAGTGAATTTCATAATAAAAGTTGGCATCAAATGTGTCAGCTTTTAATTTTAATACATTGTTGTCAATTGTTATTTGTTTTGTATTATTTTGCACAGATCGATTTCTTTTCAACAAATTATTTGCATTTTAGATTAAATTATTAACAAACTGTTCTTTTCAGAACAAATTTATTAGGAATTTAATAGTGGTGTTCGAAAAATGCCAAAACAATTAAATAGTGGCTGCAAGGAACTAGTGGCTTTTCTAATAAATTATTTTGAAAAAGAACGTGATAATAATGGGCCTTTGTTACCTTTAACAGCTGTAAGAGAAGTGAGTTGAGTAATAATGTATCACCGTCAAATTAATATAATTATTTTGTTTCAGCGTATCGCAGAAGCACTTAATCTCAATTTTTCTACTGTTAGTTTTATTTCACAAGCCGTAAAGAACAGTGAAGTTCTAAAGTCACCACCAAAAAAGCGTCCTAGGCAAAAGAAAGTTACCAACACAAGAATTTTGAATACCAGTGCTATTAGAGATGTTATTTATAGCATATACGAGTCTAGTAAGTGTATATGTATATAAATTATTATAAAACAATTACAAATTAATGTATGATTTCAGAGGAGCAAGCATGTAAGTTTAGATTCTTTGTTGGTGAAACTTAATGAGAAGGAGTTGTTCAATGGATGTCGCATATCATTGCATACCTTATTATTAGAAATAGGTTTCAAATGGCAGAAAGATGAACCAAGGCGAGGTCTTATGGAACTTCCAGATGTTGCTGTGAAACGGGCAGAATTTTTAAGAAAATATACCAAAGAAAAGGAAGCAAATTTATACCAGTTTGTTTTTATTTATGAGACTTGGATTTTCCAAAATGGCACCATAAACCGTTCTTGGCAAGACAGCAATTAAAGAAGTGTAAAAAGTACAAAAGTTGATGGTAAAAGGTTAATAAAAAAAAACTAATGAATATATACATGTTAACTGTATATTGATCTTTTTTATAGATATGTAATTCTTCATGCTGGAAACGAAAATGAATTTATTGATGGTGCCGAGGCCATATTTGCTTCAAAAAGCAATGATTATGATTATCACGGTAAGATGAATAATGACAATTTTTTTAAATGGTTCGAAGAACAATTGTTTCGAAGACTGCATGAACCATCTTTAATTGTAATGGACAATGCTTCATACCATAGCACATTGGCACACAAAACACCGAATAGTAATTCGACTAAGGTTCAAATTCAAGAGTGGTTGACGAATCAGAACATACCTTATTCAGTCACCATGTTTACGGCTGAACTTTTGAACCTTGTTAGACGGTGAGTAGTGGAAATCTACTTTTTCTGTATTTTTTAAATGATTTTATTTTTTTAGTAATAAACCGCCAAAAATATATGTAGCTGATATGCTGGCTGAACAGTATGGACCTAAGGTGTTACGTCTTTTTAATCCAATAGAACTGATTTGGGGTATTTCAAAACAATATTATAACAGGCACATTGGTCGGGACGGAAAGACACAAAGAGATTGTATAGACATGTGGTCTGAAGCACTCCGAACCATTACCCCACAAATGTGGGCAAACAGTGTAAGACACACTGAAAAAGAAATATACTGGACCGATTGAAAATTACTCCCATTATTATAACACCAAATACAGATGATTCTGATTTAAGTTCTGATTATTCTGACTGATTTTAGCTTAAATATTATTTAAGTTTTAAAATGTCATGTGTTGTTAATTTTATTACCTAACTGTTCTAATTATTGTTAATTCTTTTAAATATGGATGTTTATAAACTGACTGAACATAACTATTTTTTATTGTAAATTAAATCAAGCCTAAATAAAATTTGTTTGTTTTTTCATCCTTAACCTAACCTTTTTTTGTCATTTTAAACCTCTTGTGCAAAATTTATTAGTATTAAATTCAGTGTTTCTCTAAAACTTCAATTTAAACATTATCAATGACCTTCATTGGCTTTTATATAGAATTCATTATACATTTAAAATTAATTGTTCCTAATTACATAGCTAAAAAAACATAAGCTCATAGTTTTAAAAATTCCTACATTCTTAGACTATTTTGAAGATTGGGCAACATTGCAAGGCTATGACTTTACAACGTGTATCGGTTTTTAAATTGAATGCTCCATATATAGTATGTGAATAAATGTATTATTAATAATATGGCTACTTGATGCAACATGCTAATAATTTTGTGATAATTGTTATGACTGAATTTTGCATTTATTACGTTATACAATGCTAAATTTACACGTTTTTGTGCTAAATCATGTTTTTGTATTGCGCTCCATAAAATTAAATTACAATTGGATATGGAAGAATAAATTTAATATCTGAAATTGCAACCACTTACTTTCGTCACTAGAGACGAAGGTAAACGTTATGGGATATTCTATTACTGGTGTCGGAACTGGCGTTTTCGGTTGGAGTAAAACGTGACGAAAGTTGTTGATTATTAAATGGTTATAGAAAAAAAAATTTTTTCTTTTAAATTCGGCAAGTTTGCACTAATTTTTTGATATTGCACATACTTTTTCACTCATCTTAATTGCGTCTGTAATGTTTAATTTCTGTTTCGTAAGTTTGAAAGCAGTACTGTTGGCAACAAAAAAACAGTTTTCGTAATGACCGATTTTCTAGAGACTTCCATGTAAAGTTGCCAAAATATCTAGGTTTTCTAAAATAAGTATTCATATACAATTTAATGTGTCAGCTTAGATCAAATGCAATGTTTGATTTACTTCTTAATTAATGAGGACTCAAATTATGATGAGAGTTTAAGAGTCTTACCTTGAACTTAATATTGAAGTGTATGAGGTACTTCTATTCAAACTATAACTTCTTTTATTTGTTGGCAAGTTTATTACTGTTAAAGAAGTAGGTACTTGGTCCATAATCAAACGATTTAGTATCTAAAGAAATTACTATACTAGAAACATTCAAACAATATTGGTTCGCCAAGTAAATTAAACACAATACCTTCTAGTTTTTTTTTTAGATGACATAGGTTCATTACTACTTTCTTTTTACTGCCTTGTTTGTGTAATACAAAGTTCTTAAAAGTAAAGATACAATTTTTAAAAGTGCTCGATATTATTTAGAATCGTAAAAACTTGTAATATATTTTTCGCAGCAAAGGAGTCATCTAAAAAGTGCCTTGAACAAATGTAATATATTCGTTCAACTTCTAACAGTTCAGTCCATTCAAATGCCTCTAACCATAGGTTTCTTCTAATTAGTCTTTTAGAACACTAAATATAATAACCATTTAATTTTTTTTAATATTCATATTTTACTTTCCTTTTTTCTCCTAAAATGACCCCTATGTTCTTTGATAAGAAATAATATTAACGAGTGAAACGTAACCTCACTTCCTCTTTTATATTTGAAACCATATAAAACACAAGTTTTTTCCTAGTATAAAATAAACCCTACAAATCTTTTAACACCACCATACTTGAACGAATTTAAGTAAAAACTTAAATAAATGTTTAAAAATAACTTGAAAAATAAATATAGAGATAAAGATATTAATCTATTTCTCTCTAATTAGAATTTTGGATGCGATTCTCGACCATATTATCAAGGCGACACAAACATTGTTTACTGTCCTCTCTGTACTACTTTGAGCCATAAATAAATTGACAAAATTATGAATGCTTCTTCAACATAGCATAAAAATTCTTCTTTTAAACTAATTACGAATGCACCTATTAAGACCAACCACAAAACTTACTGCTTGTCATAATTGTATAGATAAATAACACACACACAGTTAAATGCCTAATAAGTAATACCAATCTTTCCCAGTTTTCATAACGTTGCTCGAGGTTATAGTAATAACCGTGGTGTTAAATATTATGGTGGAAAGTTACGTGCGGCCACCATATTTAAAAAAATTAAGTGCCTCCACCAAAATTGTCAATGCGCAGAAAAAAATTATAAGAGAAATTATTCGGCTGCAGAATTTGTATTTGGTGGAAAAATATATAAATAATAAATACATTAAAATATAATTATTATTTATATTTTCAATATACCAAAGTAAACATTAATATGATTAGATATATTTTTATTAATCTTTCAAAAAGCAAAAATGTCCACATATATGTATAAAAAAAGGTCAAAATATCTTATTAATAACTATATACAAATTTCTTCAATAATAACTATTAAAAAAAATCTTTAAAATGTAGAAATGAACAAATTATTAAAAAATATAGTATGTCAAAGTGTCAGTACGGTTTTCAAAAAGGCTTATGTATCTGTAACGTGTGGAGGGTGGGTTACCCCCCGGCATTTAGCCCTCATTAGGCCCATTGTGCATCCTCCTAAGATGATAGGCACCTCCTACCTCGTGAGCCAGCCTACAGATTTAATGTAGTTGACAAACGTCGCCAAGAGGTGCTTCTCTTATATCGCTGGTGTTAGCCGATATTCGCCGAACAGAAATCTTCTAATAAATGAGAGCGTCGGGCAATCGTAAAGGATATGCTTGATGGTCTCATCTTCTTGTTCGCACCCTCTGCAGAGTGCGGATTCTGACAGCCCCATGATATGGAGATGCTTCCGTACTTGGCAATGGCCAGTCAGAATGCCTGTGACCAGACGCAGATTCTGTCTAGTCATAGTCAAGTATTTGTTTGCTGCAGTGTTGTCAGGATAACTTAAAAGCTCCCTGGCAACTCTGCAGTTTCTTGTTTTATCCCATCTTTCCTTGAATTTCACAAGGGAATGTTCTTTAATTAGGTCTGTCACTACCAATTTTGTCAGGCCAATAGAAGGGCCAGGTCCAAAAAGTGTTTGGTTGGCTGCTTTCTTGGCTAGTGAATCAACAAGACGCGTACCTTTTGATGTGGCGTGACCTTTGATCCATCTTAAGGTGACCACATTGTTGATGGATACTTTGGCCAAAGCTTCATGACATTCTAGTACTAACTCTGAATAAATTCGTGGTCTGTTCAGGGTGAGCAGTGCTTGTCTGCTATCTGTATAGATGAGCATGTTCCTTCCAGTGATATTATTTCTGGTTATTTCTTTTGCTGCTATGAGAATCCCCGTTAGCTTTGTTTGAACTACACTCTCACTATTGCTCACAGCCCATTTTATGTTTAGGTTTAAGAATCTGGAGTATATTCCGCCTTGTTTTGTTTTAGAACCGTCGGTGTAGATATGAATCGTACCTGTCACTTCTGGCTCTTCTATTTGTTCTATTATAACTTTATATGGCTTATGGAAGATATATAAGTATTTTACACCATATATTATATAAATATCACACTAGAAGTAAAACGCAAGAAAATATCAAATTTCTTTATTTAATAATTCTGTAGGTCAGAGGTCTTTTTTGTACTCAAAAATATTTTATTTTCTTCCAGAAATTTTTGAAATATATTATTATTTAACAACAATAAATTCCCTAAATTTGCTAAAAAAAAAAATTAAAAAAATTATATACTGATATAATCTTGTTACATAATTTAATAGAAAAACCAAATAATAATATCACTAAATTATTTTAAATAAATAAAGTCAAAATTTTTGTTTAACATTGTAATTATCTGCAATTTTTAACTATTATAGTCACAACCATTTTTTTTCTCTTTTGCACGTTCTCCTTATAATTAAAGTATTACCAACAGGTCATCAATGGGCTTTTCCTGTTTATTCGTTTTAGAATCATATGATGAACTATATATGTATAATAATTACTTATATTTTAATATTATTAATTAAATTTAAATTTTGTATTACGTTATAACTGAAGAAAAATTGAATAAAAGATGATTATTATTATAAATTTCAAAATAACAAAAATCCGAATTTGGGTCGATCAGCACATATTTCGCAAAAATAAAATGGTAATTGATTACAGTGATAAAGAAATTGTCTATACCTTTTAAATAAATAACGTTAAATTTGAAATATTCTGCTTAGATTTTTGAACTGTTACAAATTTTCCTTTGAATTGTTTGTCAGAAAACTTACTATCAGATTATTTGATTTAGCTCCAGATATTACTACACGCTGTATATGTATATATTCCGAAAATAATTACTATCCCCAAATTTAAATGATATATATGTAAATAAAGCCCAGATTAGATTTCCGCAATTCCCAGAACCGGGTGAAATAAGTGAAAATTCCACCTGAGCGCCCCGTCGCACACTCCTGACCTCCGCACCCCCCCCTACCTTCACCGAACAGGAATTACTCACAAGATTAGGATCATGTGTCAGTGAATTAATTTTGAAAGTTTGCGAGTTTCGATGCAATACGGCGCCATTGTGCCGGCGTTAACAATAGAATTGTGACTTTGCATAGATATACGTTCTCACAATATAATTCCGGGGGTAGATTAAATTAATTCTGCGCCTCACCTACCTATACCTCTCGCATATATATACATCAAATTTGAAGTTATTGTGTATTATTCCTTTGCTACGGAGTTTTGGATATAAATAGAGAAGGATTTATTAAGAATTGGATGCCTTTATTAGATTCCGATTCTTCGGCTCGAAGGATCATGCATAGCAAAATATAAAAATTAAAAATGCATAAGTAATAAATTGAAAATAAATACGGGGGTTCCTTAAAGTACTATTTTAGGACCTTTATCATTTTCCATATATAAATAAATAATTTATACAACCTTAAGACAACAGGAGAAATCCTTATAAAATGTTAAATCGTGGAAGGACTTATATATAACTGTTAATTTGAGCAAAATAGTTTTCATTCCCTTTTCTATTTACCAACAATGTATACCAAATTATGATGCTTTAAAAATAATTATTAATACTACGACTGAAATAAAGTCTGCAAAATTTGTAAAATATTTAGTTGTGATATAGATTGGCAATTTAAAATGATGTAGATAATATAATGAAAACTTTGTTGTGTTTACTATTTAAATACTGGTATCTAATCACAATTTTAGATTTTACCTTCTTATCTAAAGACAATATGGTGGAATTCAGAAAAAAGAACGAAATTTTGGGTTGGGGAGGAGAATACTCTTTTCATATAAATCTTCTGGATTTTTTACAAAAAATTCTTAAAAAATATGTATAAATTTTTTTTTTTTTATTTGACTAATATTATCTTTATTAAATCAATGACACTAGACTTAAATGAATGTACATTAGGGTGGAGCGAAAAAGAATATTATAATTTTTACTATATAATACCTAAGAAAAGTTGCCTCTACATATATTAAGCTATTTTCTCAAATTTAAATTTAAAAAAAATGTCTTCAGGGCTCTACCTCCCAAAATAAAGCCTCTACCTTTCATCAAATTGAAAATAAAATACATACAATTCTAGTAAAAAACATAAACCAAATGCACCTATTCAAAAGTGCCTGGTATCAAACTTTTACATTAATAAACAAATCCAGAAAATCCCAAATATTATGTCACGAAACTCTTCAAACTTGTTCAATCCAGTTAAGACCAATTTATAATCGTTTATGCACGGCGAATTGTGTAGCTCTAAGCTGAACTTAGAGTTCTTTTGATAGTCAAGGAAGTAAGATCTATGTTTTAAGTTGTAATGAGTTTGTCAGGGAAGGACACTAGGGGCAGTAGGGGAGCTACTAATTGTCCAATATTTGGTGCACCAGCGGATATACCCTCTACTGTTGGCAACTGTGCTTATTTGAAATGAATTTAAAATTTTGAGCTCCGGTAAAGACCCTAGTATTTTAGAAATTTCTTAAATTCTTGCGAATGAAATCGAAGTGATCTGGGGAAAAGCTTCAATTCCCACTATATCGAAAAATCGCATTATACAATTAATTCGAGATATATCCTGGGTAAGTACCAAACCCTTATTAGATATCCTAAAACTAAACGAAATGACAATTATAAGTTAAAAGTTGAGAAATATAAAAACAATTCAAAGAAATTATTCGATATTGCTGCATGTAAATGTACATCTTTTGATACATGTGGCTGTGTTAGAAAACGAAAAATACCAAATACAGAACAAAAATTTATTCAAGATCAACGAGTTGTGAGAAAATTTGATATTGGAAAAATAGACGTTACTGAAACAAATAAATTAAAAGTCAACGAAGAAAGAAAAATTAAGATCAAGGCGTACGCAAATCAGCTTCCTTTTAAGTTTGAAGTAGACAATGACAACATTGAAAACTTTGAGCAAGACAGAATTTCTTATTCATCTGAGTCTGAGATGTCAGTAGAGCTTGAGAATTTGACAGAAAAACAAGAAGCTAAGTCGAAGCTTCCATCAACATCAGGTTGCAGTACAAGCCAGCAAATGAGATAGCCTATTCCCAACCTAGCTCGTATTTCTGACCAATTTGGCATTTTGGACCGTTTTGCAGCAGAGCTTGCATCTGCTGTATTACAGGATTTGGACTTATTTCAAAAGAAACATCGTCTCCACTTATTGACCGAAGTAAGGTCCAAAGAGCTCGTCAAAAACACCGTTTCGATTTAAAAAGCGAATTCCAAACATCCACTCCGGAAATTAGAGCATTATACTTCGATGGAAGAAAGGATAAAACGATGTGCCAGGAAGAAATTAGAAAAAAAATTCATTGCAAAATAGAAATCGAAGAACATATTTCATTGCTCGAAGAACCCGGTTCAAAATATATGGGTCACATTACACCAACAACAGGTACGGGGAAACATATTGCCATATCTATAGTTGATTTTCTACAAGAAATTGGCATCATTACCTACAAATAAGCTTTTAGTAGTAGGCTGCGATGGTACAGCGGTTAATACAGAAAGGAAGAATGAAGTTTTGCGGCATTTAGAAACAAAACTGAAAAGTCCTCTGCCGTAGATGATATGTCAGCTACATATGAATGAACTGTCTCTTCGTCATATTTTTTAATATCTTGACGGAAAAATCTCAGGACCTCGTGTATACTTTGGAGCTATAGGAAAAATATTGGAGTCTTGCGAAAAATTGCCAGTTGTAAATTTTGTTCCTATTGTTAGCCCTTTACCAGAATTAGACGCTGCAGATTTTAGGAATCTTAGCACCGATCAAAAGTACTTATATAAAATGTGTTACTCAATTTCTAGAGGAAACTGTTCATTAGATCTAGCAGCTCGTAATCCAGGTAAATTATCACACGCACGATGGCTTACAAAGGGAAATCGTATATTGCGTCTTTACATCGGAAGTAAATGTCCGTCTACAAATTTAAGAACAATCGCTAAATTTGTGGTAAAAGTTTATGCGCCAGTGTGGTTTGACGTTAAAAGAAAACCATCGTGTAATGATGGAGGAAGACACGTCTTTAACATGATACAGGTGTCACGCTACTTGAACAACGAATTGAAGGCAGTCATCTAACTTGTTAACAAACGAAATGCGTATTTTTGTCACACGGAGAACCTTCTTCTAGCAATGCTTTCTGCTGATCGTCCTGCTATAAGACAACTTGGCTTACGAAGAATATTGAAGGCGCGCACAAAAATATCTACAGGAAATTTGTTATTTCTTAAATTAGATTTCGATGCCAGTGAATATTATAAGCCTATTGATTGGCAAAATTGCTCAGTTACAGCACCACCTCTTTTAAGTACTACAACTGATGGAAATATTAGAGAATTTATAAACGATACAAAAACTTGTCCTGTAGATTTTTTGTCCTTTCCCTGCCATTCACAGTACAGAGGTGCGTGAAGTTTGTAACAAAAGCTTCCAATTCTGTGGTCGGTCAAGACTCTAGAGATGGATTTATTCATGCAAGAATTCATTCCAGAACCATACTACCTCAATTTAACACTAAGGCGAAATACAATGCATAAATTTCATATACCTATTTTTTTTGTTTGCTCGTCTGTGTTATATTGTTAAGTTGTACTTGCTTTCGTTTATAAACGAAACGTATTTAAATTGTTTATTTTCATTTTTATTAAAATATTTGCAAAAGTGACACTAACGTATGTCTCAAAAGTTTTAAGAAAAAAGTAATGGTAAAAAATTTGATAAATTTTTTTATTTATTTTGTATTTTAACAATATGGCTAAATAACTACGTTAATTCTTATTTCTACTAAATATTCACACATGACGGATAATGGTCCATTCTCTTCTATTGCACGTAATATGTTCCTTACATGTGTCATCAGTCTTTGGACGGTAGCGATGTCGACTTCCCGGATTTTCTGGTATATTGTGCGCCTTAGTTGTTCCTCATTTTGGGCTTCCCAACCGCCATCGTACACTTTCCTGCTCATTATAGACCAAAAATCTTCAATTGGTGTCGCCTGAGGCAAATTTGGAGGGTTGTCGACCTTAGGAACAAAGTTGATGCCATTTGCAGCTAACCAATCTGTCGTTCTTCTGGCGTAGTGAGACGACGCTAAATCAGGCCAGAATATTATTTGGTCGTTGCGATGATGACTATCAATAAAATTATGTAGCTTTATAAGACATCTACCGATGTAAATGTCAGCATTGATGGCTTCATCACGAACACGTCCAACATACGGCTCTGAAATACCATTATTCGATATGGCACACCACACCAAGATTTTGTCCTCAAACTTATGTATGCCTTTGAATTTCACATTATCTGGAGCATTTTGTACATTATCTGTATAGAATCCGTCATTATCTTTGATGTCTGAATTTGGATAATGTGAAAATATTTTTCATCGTCAATAACAATAACTTTACGTCTCAAAGCACGGCAACATCTCGGAATTCTTTCCAACTGATTGTCGCTATATTTTGCTGCCTTCCTTCGTTGTCGATACTGAATACCATTTCTGGTGAATGTTCTACAACAGTTGCTTTTGAAACATGAAATCTTCGACCTAACTTTCGCACTAACATTCCAATCTTGTTCTTTGCTGCTTCAAATAATCTTCGTTCATTTGATCGTCTCAAAACTTTGGGGCGCCCACTTTTTAGTAAATTTGTGCAAGGTATACCCTCCTCGCACTTTTACTGTCTGGTAGATTGTCGAAAAATATATATGTTTTGGCCCCTATACATTTTGACAATATCACGCGTTCAAACAACTGATAAATACCTTTACGAATATCCAGCTTGTATGACATCTTACTTATAGTATATTAAGTAACAAGAGTTGTAAGTAACCCATCACGCACGAAGTGAAAAAGTTTACGCACGAAGCCGCTCAACGGCGAGTGCGTAAATTTTACGAGTGCGTAATGGCTTACAATTCGTGTAACGTACTATACTTTTTCTACGCCCACTTAAAACATTCTCAAAAAAGGATTTAACGTTATGCTTGTGACGCCAATCCATAAATTTTCGATAGGTAATTTCGTACCTTTTTTTGGATTTTAACGATAATAAATTATGTGTAGCAGCTTGAGCTTTTCCTAAAATCTCCGGTGGAGTGCTCATAATTGAATAACTTTCACTGCTAACAAACATATTCGTAGGTAAAGTTGAGAAAATGTTCGGATACAATCATATTTTGTTACAAAAATTGACAATATAAATGGCATGACGTTTATTTTCATAGCATGCTAAGAAAATGCGACATATTTTTTAAAATATTGTATAATAATCTAAAATGTATCTCGCTAATGCTAAAAGTTTTTATGTTTTTAAATGACTAAATTTATGTAAATAGACTAAATTAAGTCGTACGTAGACAAAAATTTGATTGCAATTTAATTAAACCAAGAAATGTAAGTTTTCTTATCAAAACGCACGTTTATGTTATGAGATCTCATTACGTGCATGTTATTGTTAAATGTCATTTACAAGGTATGTTGATAGTGCGATTTTTAATGTTTACTGACATGGGCGTAGAAAAAATATTTTAACATAAATGACATGTCCTATTAAACTTTAAACAACGGTAACCTGATGAGACGTTACTTACTGTAGGTGCGTTTTATTGTAACATTTTTCGAAAACTTTTAAGACATACGTTATTTCATTTATTACTCCGTGTTATTAGATTATTTGGGAAAATTGGAAATCAGCTATGAATATTTATCTTCTTTTGTCCCTACCCCATCCTGTGCTATATTTTCTGATGAAACGAATAAAGCTAATAGGTTTTTTAATCTTTCTTTCTACAGTTATCTATCTCTTCAACTGGTAAGAGGTTCTGTAATTATGAGTTTATTGTTTCTTCCTCAAAGGCTCAAATTTTTGAATTTATCTTCCCAGTTTTTGAGTTTTATTGTTTAAAATAGCTCTATCAGATGGATCTATAGACTGTTGCCATCTCTTTCTTGCTCTTCTTTTTTCTCCAATCTCAAATTTGTCTAATGTCAATTTGAACAATTTTGATAAGATTTTTGCTTCCTCTTCAAGTTGTTCAATTGTTGTGACTGGGTCGGGTGATTGCATATTTTAGTAAAATAACCGCACTGTTGCATGAGTAGGTACTTTAAACGCGTGGTGCTTATGCGTGCAAGTCGTTTGAAGCTGAAAAAGGAAATTACTACATTTGAGTGTCAAGGAGAATACTTTACTGCTATTTATGAATGTTTACTGACAATTAAACCGACAAGTGTAGAAGCTGAGAGAGCCTTCTCGGTCGCAGGCTACATTTGTAGCAGCTCTATTAGAAGTCGATTGGTAGATGACACAATCAACGCAATTTGTTTCCTAAGATCATTTTTTCTAACCAAAAGTTCACGGAAAAAAATGTGACTACAATGTTGTAGTAGTAGACTTGTAGAAAAATACTTAACAATTTGTAGAAAATTTTACTACAATTTATAGTTAAAAACTATTAATTATTGTAGCAATTGAATTGTCGAATAAAATGCTACAACAATAGGAAAGAAGTTCACAATGTTTAGTATATTTTACTATTGTTTGTAGAAGTAGAAATTTATTACAATTATCGTAATTACTACTACTAACTTCTGTAAAAATTTGTACAAATATTAATAATTATCTCTACAAAAAATAGTAATACTTTACATCCCTTCTTATGAAAAAAATTCAATTTTGTTCAAAAATATTCTATAATATTGTAGAAATTCTAAGTCATGTGAACAAAACAGAATTCTGCTATTGGCCAACGTTTTCTGGCGTCGATCATAAATGGCCAGACAGCAGTAGCCGTTCGCCATGTTCACATAACAAATTATAAGCACCGATGCGTTTGAGAAAATTTAAATAATAAATTCTATTGGTGGTAAGTACATTTATTATTGTTTCTGAATAATTTACCTTTAGATAACTAATTTAAATAACCTTAGTAGATTATTTTAAAAAAATAGTTGTGGCCAACGATCGAATTTTGTGCCAAGTTCAATGATGTTTTTTTGTCTTAATTGTGACATACCTACTTTCTCATTTTTGTTAGTTATCTGACTTAGTCATTTAATATCCAAATCAGTGTAAAGGTGATAAATATCTCCGTTTTAAGGGTATGAACAGTTCAATTGGTATTAATTTTTATTTCATATTTTTCAGGTGCAGAGAAGCCAACTGAGACTGAGGTAGCTTCACAAATTTATGTACATAATCCTTATTTTCAATATTAAAAATTGTAATTTCTCTACATAAAAATACATTTTCTTCAGGAAATGAAAACCCTTGTACATCAATGATAAACATATTTAAAATTGTTTGAATACTTTTATACAATTAAATACAAATTATCTGTTCTTCTTTTATATTTAAAGCCTTCCCCCCTCCATTACAATACATTTTTTTATCAATCCAACTATTGTGGGTGTTATCAAAACCAAGACATTTTACAAAAACTTTATTTCCTTTTCTTTTTAAAATCCTATCCACAAGATATACATCTGGATATTTAACTTTTTGTAACTGTTCGTTATAAAATGGACAATTTTTAAATAATTTTCTTCATCTTGTTTGGTTCTTAGGATGTTTTTTAAATAACAACTCGTATAAACCTTGAGTTCCCTTGTATTTTTATTTTTTACAATCACGTTAGAATCATTGATGAATACTTGTGAATCACCAATCATTAATTTTTTAGTAGAACTATCAAATCGAATTCCGTATTTATAATCAAATTCTTTGTTATCTATATCACGATACATTTCATCAATATATTTTCTAGGTAATGGATCATATTGTTCTAGATGATAATCTTCAATAAAATGTTGAGAGGCATCTTCAAATCGTAAGTCCTCTGAAGTTTGAGGATCATTATTAGAAACTGTTTCAGACATTATATTTTCCAAATTTGATTTATGTAATTCACCATTTAGATCATCATCATCATAATAATAATCATCATCATCATCATTGCTTTTAATATCATTTTCATTTTTCTTTAAAGACAAAACATTGGCAAACTGATCAGTTTCTCTTGAATATTGTTCCTCGTCATCTTTAAACTCATTTTTGATATTATTTTGAGAACTGTTCAATTTATGTTCAATATTTTTTAAGTGTTTTGTTATAGGATTAAATAGATCTTCTTGTAAGACTTCACCTCGTTTAAGTAACCTTAATTTATTTTTTACACTTTGTCGTTTTATTATAAGTCTTTTTGTTAAATTTTTATCCATGATTTAAATCTCAATGATCTGTTTATTGATCAGCTTTTAATCAGGTATTGAACAGCTTTTAATCAGGTATTGAACAGCTTTTAATCAGGTTTTGATCAGCTTTTAATCAGGTCCTAATCAGCTTTGATCCGCCTTGATCTGTTTTAATCTTCTTTCAATCAGCTTTTGAATATATACTAACGTAATATATTAATGGTTTAGGATTATATAGGAGATAGTATTATGGTTAAATTATGAAGATGTTTATTGTTATAATTACTGTTATTTATTACATAATGTAATTAAGACTTTGTATCTTTTATATTAAAACAATAAATTGAATATTTTATTAAGGAACATTTTTTTCTAGGTTATAATTATAATAATTATGGAATACTACTACAAATTTTTTTAAAAATTACTACAATTTGTATGAATTTTTACTATTTATTGCGTAAAATTTTCGTATTTATTTTCATAAAACGCAATACATTTTTAATATAAATTCATACAATGAATAGCAAAAATTATAACAATTTGTAGAACAATTCTCATGATGCATTTGGATATTTTTACTAAATATTGTAGATAATAACTCTACAATACATTCTCTACAAATATTTGGAAATTTTTACTACAAATTGCCCCTGTCCCTATATGTACTATTTATTGTAGAGAAAAAAAAAATTATAATTGTAGAAATTTGTTCTACAATTTTTTTCCGTGTTAATTATTTGTTTAAAAACTAAAGAGTTAAAATATTATAAAGAATAGTTATTGATTGTTTTGTTGTGCTGTGCTTTTCATTAGATAGATTCGGTAGTCTATCATGTACAGAGCCTATTATTTTGTATTAGGCATAGCCGTGCTTTAACAGTAAACATGTGGCAACTACGATATCTCCGCTATCCTTATACACTCTGGTTTTGTCACAGAATAATCTACTATTACAGAAGCGAAGAAAAGCTAATTTTTCTGGTCCAAAATTTTTTGCTCATGATCTAGGCCACCATTTTACAATCGACGAAAGTGTTGTTTTGATGCGTCAGAATCAGTCATTTGCAATTTGAGATTTTTTAATCGAATTTAGTGTGTTTTAGTGTGTTTGTATATTTTTTAACCATTATTGAGTAAATCTGTGTTTGTATTTAGTGTTTTCATTTGTCTATTTTATGAACATTGTGTAGTAAACCTGTTTTTATTTGAAGACTTATGTGTGGTATGTGCTGAGCTAATTACACATTTTTATTTGTTTTATTGAACCAAAATAATTTTTTAGTGAACCAATGAAATTTAAAAGAAAGAGAGGTGATTATCGCCCAAGTTCACCTCGGACGGACTCGAATACCAGTTATTTTTCATTTCCCAAAGTTCCAGAAAGGTATTAAAAATAAATTATGCAATCTAAGTGAGGAAAACTGATAGCTCTACCTAACAAATAATTTAAATTTTGATCCAGGTATGCAAATTTACCAACATTCTGTTAACTGCATTATTTATTCGGTTACTTAATCAAAACATAATTATTTTAGTATCATTTTATACCGATTGATGGAAATCCGGTCGGACCCAGCCGGATTGAAAATGAGGCCGGTTTGCAATTACTAATTGTTTTCAAACATATGAACAGATCAATCTGGCTTTAAAGTTGAATTCTAAAGATTTTTCAATCAGTAGTTTTGTTTTTAAGAGTAGGTAGGACTGCTTTTTTAATGTTGATAACTTCTTGAAACCTAGGTTGAAAATATTTTTTGTAGCTTCGTTTTTGATAATTCTTAAACTTTATTCACAAAAAATACAGTAAGGCATATACTGCTGAGTTTAATAGCGATAACTAGCTTTAAATTAATTTATAAAAACTGTTTAATATTTCATCCCACATTTTCTCGATTGATCGTAACTACTGCTTTGCATCATTTTTATTTTCATTTTAGGTTCTGTTTTTTTTGTCGTTAGATTTTCCGTTGGTTTGCGCGTGCAGGCACTCCTGATAAATTGTCAGGGATTCAATCAGGATACCGACAATGAAAATGTTCGTCCGAAATGAGAAAAACCGAGAATATAATTTAAAAATATAATAAAAACAGCAGACAATACACAATCTCGAACATCAGGGATCAGTCGTCCGCAAAAGCATAAATCTAGACTCTGAATCTGAAAAACGAGGATAATTTCAATAACTCTAAAGTGCAGGTCCGTCTTCAGAAGTTTTTTTTTTACCCAAGGAACGTTTCTGTTTAATCTACTTTAACGTGTCTGTAGATTAAGTTAGGCTGTCTGCAAATGAGATTTTACAGCTCTTAACATTGTGCTCTATATTAAATAAAAATTATCATTTAAAATGATAAGGTTTTCCTGAAAATAAGCATCCAACTGCTCTAATGTAAAAGTAGTAATCAGTCGCACATAAATACATTTTATTGATTAAACGTAAACCGGTTTCGGCCTTAGGCCATCATCAGGTCTAAATACAGAGAAGATAACTGTAAGCAAATATATAAAAGATAATAATTTTTACGTACCTAAAAATAAAGAGATATGGGCTTACAATAAATTAGGATGTCTCCATATAAAATTAAAAATATACGTGTTTAATTGAAACAGGCACCAACAGGGCAAATTAGTAGAAATAAATACCATGATGTGGGAAAAAATGATAGGTGTGCGGGAGCTTATAATTAAATTGAACGTTAAAAATTAAGGTATTCATAACAAATTAGGTAAAGTGCCTAAAACAAAAGTGTCTTCAACGCCATTCTGGTGTATTGTTCGAAAATTCTATTGCTTCTATAGTTACCAGTATAAAAATAGTAAATTTAAAGCGATCAAAACAAGGAGTGTAACGGAAGAGTTGTGAAGGTACGAACGAAGGTGACACAGGAAAATTACAATGGGAAATCAAAGTGAAAAGAAATTGTAAAAATGTTTCGAATATAAAGGATGGAATTAGTGTCCTCAGACCTCACTTGTGTTATGACGAACTCAATAAGGAGGTAACAATCCAGGGACCAAAAAGAGAAACGGTAGGTCAAATGGGGAATTACAAATATTGTAAAAAACAAAGATAAATCCTTGATCGGGATAGGAATAACTTTGTTATATAGTTTATTATTATTATTATTATTATCACACGGGCCCAAATGATAATGTAGGTGATGCTGATAAAATTCACAAGAAAACAACTGTGTCCAAAACTCAACTTGAGATATAATAACAAGTTATAGAAGAAAATTAAAAAAAAATCATGCAGATGCCGTTACCAGATCTTAACCCAATTTATATGAGACTACCCCTGAGGTACCCCCTTTCTAACAAAAAAATCATAAAAATCGGACAAACATGAAAAATGAAGAGTGTGAAGATTTTCTCATGGATTCAATAAATAGATCTTGACCAAATTTATATGGGGAAGTGGTCCCTTCCTAACAAAAAAATCATTAAAATCAATTATCGCTGAATATACATAAAAAAAAATATTCCGACAAATTGATAACCTCGTCCTTTTTTTTGAAGTCGATTAAAAATGAAATGAATAAAAATTTGAAAGTAATAAGGTGAATGCATTGAAGGTTTAGGTACTATGACTATAACTTAATTTCAGACGGTAAAGTATGTGAAGAAAAATAACAAATCACGGTTCCTAGATACTACAGAGGCCTCATCTCCCTTCCTAAGAACGGAGTGACGTCACCGAATGAAAAAGCGAGTTGACAGAAACTATTCTTTTTTTAAAAAAAATCTAATATTTTATTGGTATTTAGTGATGTATGTATTTTTATTTTTGAAAAATTTTTAGTGTTTTTATAATATCCGTAGTTTAATTTTTTGAAAGACGGGCTTAAACCAGCAATGAAAAATCATGCAATGAATTACTTTTTATTTGAATTATAAAGAGAAATATGAATGGTTTAATATGAACATTTTGGGTTAGCTTGCTTGGAGAGAAATGTACTGTTTGCAAACACAATTTTTACCAAATAAAAATGGTCACAAGAATTTTTTCCTTTCTCAAAAAGCGACCATTTACAAAAAATATGGGTGCAATGTTTTAGAAAATATTAGATCAATGTTAAAAATGTAAAAATATGCAGTGTTCATTTTAAGGAAGATGGTTTTATAGATGACTTTCGGATGCGAATTATATTATAATAAAATCGGGTTGTATTATTCAATTTTTTAAGTTCATTATACTGTTCGTAGTGTTCATGCATAAAATAACTAGGAACTGACAAATATATTTTTTATTTTTGATATAAATATACATTTTATGGTTCTTCTGAAGTCGAGCAGGTCCTTGTTTTCTTTGATAAAATTATATGTAACTCGTTTTTACTTGAAAACTTCCTGTGGCAAATCCTTTATTCAATAATCTATGTTCTTTTAGTAAAGGTCGGTAACCTATTGCACCCAGGTACCTTCATAATTTATTATTTCCATTTTTTAAAGAAAATATTGCATTCTAATTAAATTCAAAATCATTCATTTAACGAAAACTCTCCTAGATAATTAAATCTATTTACGACACCTAATAAATACTATCTGTAACCCTGCCCGTAAAAGATCCAATTTCTTACAAGTGTCTGGGAACCCAACCCGAAACCACCATACAACATAAAGTTTGTCATTAAGTAATAATCATTGAAATACTTAATACACAAGTCAAGTTTGAATAGTAACATCCATATATCAACCAAAATTCTTTTCCACCAGAATTACGACAAGTAAGCCTCACAAAAAGTCATTTAATCGGGTATAAAAACCCAATCCGGAGGGACTTGAATCTCATTAAGAAAAATTCATTAAGAAATCCAACCACAGTCATTCATTACTTTCAAATCTAGTACAATTCATGTTCACTATTCAGTAACTTTCCCAAATCGACGCTCTTCCTAACCGAGGTCTATCCTACAGTATCACCTATCCTCTGAACGCTCTCACGTCCTGCACCACCTAAGTATTTCCTTATATTCATTCCGATGGTCAACGTCTCGACATCATCTCCTTTATCCAACGCTCTACGTCCCGATGCCCTATATCCCATTCGACGCTCTACGTTCCTACCTTAATACGTACAACGCTCTACGTCCCGACGCTGTCTCTACGCTCCACCGCTCTACATTCCGACGCACAACGTCCCGGTGCTCTACGTCTCGATGCCCCTTCAATATTTCCAAATCAACAACACTTCCACGTATCAACTACAATATAAAAAAAGTCAGAAATAGATGGTGAGTTAATAATTTAAAAGAGGTTTATTATTGTACTATTTATTATTATAGAAATTTATTGTTTATTAACGTCACATTTGGACCGCTAAATAGACACTTATCAGTATGAATTTACCGTTTTATTATACCAACGTAAAACTATTTTAGAATTTGATCTACCGAAGTGTCAATGCTCTCTCGCTAATAGCTACCCAATATCAGCTGATTGGAGCAAATGACACTTCGGATGGCTACATTCACATCTTAATGTAGGTCCACATTGCTCGCGAACAGTGCGAACAAACACAACAAGCGCAACAAACAGAGCAAACAGCACGAATGAAACAAAAATCATATTCGTCGTGTTTGGGCTGTTTGCAGCGTTCCTCGTGCTTGCAATCACCCAAAACACCTGTTTTGACTGTTCGGTCAAGTAGCGGTACATCAAAGTGATACATATTGCGCGCGCGAGCACAGTTGATGGCAGTTTGGTGATTTTTTTTGTTTTTACTGTTCGCTTTCCAGTTCAGTCAAGTACGAGCATACGAGCAAGGCATAGTGCAATATGGAGTGGATTGAAGAAAATATTTTAAAGCTAATTGGGCTTTACGAAACTTATCCTGTATTGTGGGATCCACAACATAAATTTTATACGCTAAATAATAAAAAAAATTGTGGTATTCTTTCTTTGGATATGTGGGTCAACTAAATTAGTTAGTGCTTTAAAATCGATACTACTCATGCGACACAAATTATTAAAAAACATCCCATCTGTTTGCAAATCATGGAGAAGATTACTTCCACTGTATTTGGATCTACTTTTAAAAATATTTGACATCTAACACCGTCTTTTTGTTCTCTCTGTTTTATAATAATAATAATAATAATTAACGCACTGGCAGCAGCCGTTAATAATAATTGATCATCCATGTCGGAACCACAGAACTACAATGTGGACACTTTTGCTTGCGGATAAAACGATAATGAAAAATAAAAAAAATACAAAAAGCAACTTTCCGGAAACAGCATAAGCGCGATCACGAGCACGAGCATGAGCACGAATAGGAGCAATGTGGACCCACCTTTACATAAATATGATTGATGTCACTGCAGGGTTGCACTATCTCAAATAATTTTCTCTCAATCGTCGCACCGTAGGTAGATCTGAACATAGGGGGTAGCTCGTTGGTATTGATCTGGCTCTATTTTAGCAGGACTACTCTACATAAACCCCCTAGGTGAGGCTGAAACATAAGGGAATATCCGTCTGTTATTACAACTACTGTATCTCAGTAAGCGTTCCTATATAAAAAAGAACCGACGAAACAAAGAATTAATAAAGATAGTGCAATTCTGAGGACGTCTGGTGTATATCCTCAAGAATTCTTCAACAGTATATATTTAATGGCAAGTGGATTTATTTGGGCGGGACACATGTGAGAGGTCTCAAAAAATATAATTTCTTATTCCCCAATTTAAGTAATGGTATCGCTATTTTATTTGAGGATAAAATAATTAAGTTAAATATAATTTGAGTTTTATTTCATTCATAAATTTGTACCAAACTTTGCATTGAATCTTGCTTTATTTAAATTAACATTATCACAACGTGGGTAAATAAATTATCAATTAATGAACTAGACGATCACTACTACTAGAGGAAAAAAGCCTAAAGTAAGTATGAATTTCACAAAGAGGAGGGAGGTAAATAAATACGTGCCTTTAAATAATTAAGAAGCGATCGGGGGGGGGGGGGTTAATTACAGTCCTTTGGATTTTTTTGTATTTATTGTATTGTATTGTATTGTATTTATTGCTTGTAAGACGCCATCTCATCTGCTTTGAAGTGTAGGGTATACAAAGTCGCAATTAATTTAATTATTGTGGACATTTCGTGATTGTATTTGATTTGGTAGTATCATAGTCTCAATCTAAGGATTACATACTATTATCAATCGTAGTTTGGTCTTTATTCATTCTCATATTTGTGGTTTATTATTGTAATACATGTGTATCTGTTGAATCATTAATAATGAGTTACTCCAGTGACGAGTAAATAGACTTTGAGGCACTTCTAAATAAACTTAGATTAAAAATTGAATATAAATAATTTACTTCTGTTCATACCATTTAATAAATTGTCAAATCTTATACCCTCCAGTGTAAATTAACGATGTACCTCCAGGTTTTACTATAAACACAATCACAGTAACAACCACAAAAATAAAAAAGTAAACACATTTATGTGTCGTTATAGCGTAAAAAGTATCCTATCTTAAACTATAAGAATACAAACAATCTTAATTATGTTAGTTGGGGCAGATAATTCCTTGCCGCATAACTAATTAAAGCTCAGTGTACTAGGATTATAATCGGTGGTACCAAGGCATAGACTTTATGTGCAGAGAGTAAAATAAATAAATATCACTTGATTCCAGTCGTATAATTACCATAAACTAAATGTTAAATGAATAAAATCCCATTTACTATGAAATATACTAATTTGTAAAACATAGGACATTTCTCTTTTCAAAATATTACTTACTTACTGTCAAACTTGGATTATAAAAATAAACTAAAAATGAAAACAAAAGAAAGATCACATGGAGATTGAGGGGTTACAGTATTGGCAAAAAATGAGAAGATTAAATGTATCACCAAGCTCACAGATACGCAACAATGATAGACTAAATAACAAGTCAAAAGCTCGTTAATTGCATTTAAAGAAACTAGTTAGCAGGTCACAAGTACAGTGGGACTCGAAGAATTATCCCTGACAGCCGTCAGCTACAAACTCAAAAGCTGCCTTGAGTGGGACATAAATTTTATTTCAAATGACAACATGACCACTACTACTACTACACACATCTCGAAAAACAAACAAATTATATAAAATATAAGTGCTACCATAATAGGCCGGAGAAAAACTATCGACAGCCATAAGCTGACACAAACATTCACAGTTACAAGGTATTTACCACCGTTAATATTTAAACCTAATAGACACAGAGAGATACCGCTAAAATATGCAGAGTGTGTCAAATAACAAAATTAATTTCCAAAATCAGTTGCCAGAAGCGTTCGAGAGAATTCAGATCGTAACAAACAGAAAGGAAAAATGTGGAAGTTACGAAAGAATCAAAGCTGAAACTAGAGGGAATTGTAAGTTCTCCTCGTTTTAAAGCCCCAACTTTCAACGCTATAAAAGCCATTAAAAATAAGCGGTAAGCGCTTGTTTTTTTTTTATTTTATTATAACCATATTTTTGTATTGTGTGTTATCTCTCAAAACTTAGGATCATTATTTATAAAATATTGGTTAAAAATATTTGAAACTTTATCGGGCTCATGGATCATGTAATTAGTTTCATCTGATATGGTTTTCAATATTATTTTTATTCGTTAACTCTTTGATAATTTTCCAGTCTGCTCATCTCTATTTGTAGAATTAGACATTTAATTGTTATACTATTTATTTAGACTCATTTATTATTTTAATATGAAATCGTTTTGCCTCCAGTTTTAAATCGGGAATTGATGGTTAAACATTAAGATTTGTTAGCCTTTCGCTAGATGATTTAAATCCATTTTTTTGACTTATACATTGGTAACTCCTGCTTTTTGTTTGCATAGTGAACATATAAAGGAGATGTCAAAATAAAAAATTAATATAATCAAACGTTAAATGCAAGTCCTGAAAGCTATATAGCTCTAACCAGTCTTTCTATATCAATGTTTAAATAAAGAAATTTATATTGACTTCACGAAATTTTATTCTCAGAGTGTTCAACTTTTCAGAAAAATAACATAGAGTACCGTTGAACATTTTGCTCATCTACTTAGATGATTGAATGGCCATCAGGCGTTACTGACACCTACATAAATCCACATATTTCGCGTCCAGACTCGTATTGGTTATGGATCCTATTCTTTCCGTTACGATCCTGCGGAGGTGCCGGCGGCAGAGAGGAGAACTTTGAAAAGCGATCCAGGAAAAAGGAGATTTATAATCTGGCTGGAATAATAGTGTCCGTGTCGGTGTCCGGCGATGTCCAGGGCTTTTTTTATCCAACCACCAGTCAATGTCGGGCCCAGATCGCGATTTGTATAAATCGCTAAGCTACCCTTGCCACCGTTCGCCTATGCCGATTGCTGAGGCTGAAGCTGATGCTGACCAAACACTCTCTCATTTCCCTGGGAAACGATCGGCTGATTTGTCACCGGATATCCAGCGTTTTTTTCTGATGGTGTTGGAGAGAAGTTAGATTTAGATTTATGTATTTGAGTAATATTTTTTATTCCGTACTATAAAATAATATTGGAGGATAAAAATAAAATCGTACATACTTTCTAAAATAAATCTTTAGAGGAAAAGAAAAACACAAATTTTAATTGTGGACAACCTTTTTATTTATAAATATTTAAGTATACTATACCATAAAGGTAAATTGTAAATAAATAAAATATTTTGCTAAGTTGTTTTAAAATACGTAAAGTTAATAATAAATAGGATAAAGTTATGAGAATAAATCATAAAATAAAGTAAATTATTTTCGCTTTTCCAAACTGCTCTCCAATGAATTAGATTTTATTAAAATCTGCATCATGTTTATTTTTACAACGAGTTATTATTTATTCATGAAACATTAGTATTTTCAAAACCATCAAACTTTATTCATCAAAATTTACTAAAAATTAAATCGATATTATAAATAAAATAACTATAATCGACTATATTCCAATTGGAATAACTTTTGATTGTAATTTTTCATACTTTCATTGACGGATATAAGTAATGAAAGTTGAAAGAAAATAATTTTGGTTCTGAAAAACAATATGTTATATCCACTTTCGAACGTATTTTTAGTACTAAATATGTTATAATTAATTAATACATTCTTTTAGTAACTAAATTTATTATTTGGCGTTAAAAATGTATTAATTTAGTTCTAAATTTAGTAACTAATTTAGTATCATGACAGTCTTAAAGATAAAATATAGCATTTACTCAGGGACAATTTCTCCATTATGCAATGAACACCCAGTTATATTTCATAAAACATTATTTTAAAATCATATAAATAAAAATATAAATTTAATTTTAATATTTTTATTATTTTTATACATGTTAATCTTTACTTTTTTGGTACGCCACTGGGCTCTGGTTCGTCGCATTTCTGTCGGTTTACAATGCTTATTGAGCACCAAAGTGACCAGAGGTTTCCGTATGCCTGTAGTTTAAAAGAGAGGACAACAAATCCGTGAAACCAGGTGAAACAAACAATGTGATTGCTTAAAACCACGCTTTTTTGTGACAAGGCGTGACCTCACAAAGTAGAGCGGGGCATACGAATCATTCCAATTATAGATATAGATGCTATGACGATACAAAGTGTCCGCACTTTTGCATTAGACTTTTACGTCTTATTTCAAACTCGAGCTAGTAGAGCTATTAGTTTTAATGAGAATTGATACTTCCAATTTTACACAAAAATTTAGTTTTATGACTGTAATTTATGTCTTGTTTTTTGTTTCAGGGTCTACGACTAATTCAGAATAGTCATGTGTTTTGTACCCAATTGTAAGTACTATGCATTGAGCAACAAGTTTGTTAATCTTTTTTATTTCCAACAAAAGCCGTGAACGAAGTTTCAAAAACAGAAAAAGGCTTAAATGGATACATTGTCATTAGAAGAAATTTCACAGACACAAAATTTAATTATATCCGGATTTGTCGAATAAACTAAGTAAACTATAGCAACTTTATTATGTTGACTTATATTTAAAACGGTACTCCCTTATAGGAAAACCATATTTAAGTGATGAATGGGTTCCATCTAGAAATGGGTTCGTATGGCAATAATATAAAGTACGTAACTTTAAACAGATCTTAAATTGCAGTTGCCAGCCAAAAAATCATTGTACCAGAAGATATTTGAAAAATATTATATTTTATGTTTTATTTGAACAAGAATAATTAGTGAAAGACCGTTGTACAATTTTATATGAATAATTGTTTTATTTTATAGGTGGTCCCTAATGAATTTAAAGTTATGGAAATATTCCCTGCTAGAGGTACTTATAAACAGTGTCAAACTGATATAGCGGTAAGGATTTTACTCAAATTATATTACCGCATCTACAAAAAAATAGAAGCTAAACTTACATTACAGTTTTTTTAAAGACGATATAAAAAATAAATTTTGCAATGGTCTAAATTAATTCAAGAAACTAAATAGTTGTGCCTATGTTAGGTATGTACCTATTTTAAAAATACTAAATTAAATATTTACCGATATCAGTACCTGGGAGGTAAACTGAACTATGTCAACATAGTGCAGTTTTATAAAGGGTATATTTTTAAAATCAGCTCATCGATACCTTTCCAGGGGTATACTAGTAATGACACAATAAAAGTTGATAAAAAAAATATAATACTATGTTCAATAAAAAACTCTTTGTGTTTTTAACTCTCACATTAGTTGTATTATTTATAGAGGCATGTTCAAGGTATATGACATGACACTATCAGATAGAACATTTGTTATTAGAACATAGAATTATGTTACAAAAACCAACAATTTATGTATATTAAAAAAAGTTTTTTATTATTTAGATTATTAGTAAACAATACATATTGTGACAATAATTGGGGCTAACTGCATTTCTTGTCGAAATATAATTAATTAATCGTAAGTACGGAACACAAAAAGTGTCCAAACAACAGTCTACTCTATTGAAAAGTTGACTAGAATGACAGTGTAGTTTACCTCCGAGGTACTGATATACCTATTAAATAATTTTCAAAACTTTGACTCAATCATTCTTTTATTGTATTTATTGTTTTAGTCTATTATGTGGGACTAATCTTATAAAATAAACATTTTAGTTCACTTGTTTTATTTGCCAATAAAAAGTTTTTAAAAAATATATAATTTTATTTGTGCGACAAATTGTGAAAATAAATAAATTTACAATAAAAACTGAAAAACGGTAGGTAAACTTTCATATAATAATATTGTTACACAAAAATCAATGAAGCTTTCTGCATAATCTGATAAATATTTAAAAATAATCTCAAAATATGAAGAATAGTCAACTGATTATAACTAATAATGCTTATAGATGGTTTTCAACTTATTAAAAATAGCACAAATATTACAATAACTAAAATATTCACTTTTTAACTTAATAAAACATCAATAATCCTATATTCTTCAATGTAAATCGTATGTTTGTGTCCACACTCCCCTAATCTGTGGGTACTCTAGTACTCTGATCCATCGATTTTTCGATTTTTCGATTTTTCGATTTTTCGATTTTTCGATTTTTCGATTTTTCGATTTTTCGATTTTTCGATTTTTCGATTTTTCGATTTTTCGATTTTTCGATTTTTCGATTTTTCGATTTTTCGATTTTTCGATTTTTCGATTTTTCGATTTTTCGATTTTTCGATTTTTCGATTTTTCGATTTTTCGATTTTTCGATTTTTCGATTTTTCGATTTTTCGATTTTTCGATTTTTCGATTTTTCGATTTTTCGATTTTTCGATTTTTCGATTTTTCGATTTTTCGATTTTTCGATTTTTCGATTTTTCGATTTTTCGATTTTTCGATTTTTCGATTTTTCGATTTTTCGATTTTTCGATTTTTCGATTTTTCGATTTTTCGATTTTTCGATTTTTCGATTTTTCGATTTTTCGATTTTTCGATTTTTCGATTTTTCGATTTTTCGATTTTTCGATTTTTCGATTTTTCGATTTTTCGATTTTTCGATTTTTCGATTTTTCGATTTTTCGATTTTTCGATTTTTCGATTTTTCGATTTTTCGATTTTTCGATTTTTCGATTTTTCGATTTTTCGATTTTTCGATTTTTCGATTTTTCGATTTTTCGATTTTTCGATTTTTCGATTTTTCGATTTTTCGATTTTTCGATTTTTCGATTTTTCGATTTTTCGATTTTTCGATTTTTCGATTTTTCGATTTTTCGATTTTTCGATTTTTCGATTTTTCGATTTTTCGATTTTTCGATTTTTCGATTTTTCGATTTTTCGATTTTTCGATTTTTCGATTTTTCGATTTTTCGATTTTTCGATTTTTCGATTTTTCGATTTTTCGATTTTTCGATTTTTCGATTTTTCGATTTTTCGATTTTTCGATTTTTCGATTTTTCGATTTTTCGATTTTTCGATTTTTCGATTTTTCGATTTTTCGATTTTTCGATTTTTCGATTTTTCGATTTTTCGATTTTTCGATTTTTCGATTTTTCGATTTTTCGATTTTTCGATTTTTCGATTTTTCGATTTTTCGATTTTTCGATTTTTCGATTTTTCGATTTTTCGATTTTTCGATTTTTCGATTTTTCGATTTTTCGATTTTTCGATTTTTCGATTTTTCGATTTTTCGATTTTTCGATTTTTCGATTTTTCGATTTTTCGATTTTTCGATTTTTCGATTTTTCGATTTTTCGATTTTTCGATTTTTCGATTTTTCGATTTTTCGATTTTTCGATTTTTCGATTTTTCGATTTTTCGATTTTTCGATTTTTCGATTTTTCGATTTTTCGATTTTTCGATTTTTCGATTTTTCGATTTTTCGATTTTTCGATTTTTCGATTTTTCGATTTTTCGATTTTTCGATTTTTCGATTTTTCGATTTTTCGATTTTTCGATTTTTCGATTTTTCGATTTTTCGATTTTTCGATTTTTCG
Organism: Psylliodes chrysocephalus; assembly: GCA_927349885.1. Classification (NCBI taxonomy): domain Eukaryota; kingdom Metazoa; phylum Arthropoda; class Insecta; order Coleoptera; family Chrysomelidae; genus Psylliodes; species Psylliodes chrysocephalus. The sequence goes on from OV651824.1 coordinate 16,677,675, forward strand.
ATTTTTCGATTTTTCGATTTTTCGATTTTTCGATTTTTCGATTTTTCGATTTTTCGATTTTTCGATTTTTCGATTTTTCGATTTTTCGATTTTTCGATTTTTCGATTTTTCGATTTTTCGATTTTTCGATTTTTCGATTTTTCGATTTTTCGATTTTTCGATTTTTCGATTTTTCGATTTTTCGATTTTTCGATTTTTCGATTTTTCGATTTTTCGATTTTTCGATTTTTCGATTTTTCGATTTTTCGATTTTTCGATTTTTCGATTTTTCGATTTTTCGATTTTTCGATTTTTCGATTTTTCGATTTTTCGATTTTTCGATTTTTCGATTTTTCGATTTTTCGATTTTTCGATTTTTCGATTTTTCGATTTTTCGATTTTTCGATTTTTCGATTTTTCGATTTTTCGATTTTTCGATTTTTCGATTTTTCGATTTTTCGATTTTTCGATTTTTCGATTTTTCGATTTTTCGATTTTTCGATTTTTCGATTTTTCGATTTTTCGATTTTTCGATTTTTCGATTTTTCGATTTTTCGATTTTTCGATTTTTCGATTTTTCGATTTTTCGATTTTTCGATTTTTCGATTTTTCGATTTTTCGATTTTTCGATTTTTCGATTTTTCGATTTTTCGATTTTTCGATTTTTCGATTTTTCGATTTTTCGATTTTTCGATTTTTCGATTTTTCGATTTTTCGATTTTTCGATTTTTCGATTTTTCGATTTTTCGATTTTTCGATTTTTCGATTTTTCGATTTTTCGATTTTTCGATTTTTCGATTTTTCGATTTTTCGATTTTTCGATTTTTCGATTTTTCGATTTTTCGATTTTTCGATTTTTCGATTTTTCGATTTTTCGATTTTTCGATTTTTCGATTTTTCGATTTTTCGATTTTTCGATTTTTCGATTTTTCGATTTTTCGATTTTTCGATTTTTCGATTTTTCGATTTTTCGATTTTTCGATTTTTCGATTTTTCGATTTTTCGATTTTTCGATTTTTCGATTTTTCGATTTTTCGATTTTTCGATTTTTCGATTTTTCGATTTTTCGATTTTTCGATTTTTCGATTTTTCGATTTTTCGATTTTTCGATTTTTCGATTTTTCGATTTTTCGATTTTTCGATTTTTCGATTTTTCGATTTTTCGATTTTTCGATTTTTCGATTTTTCGATTTTTCGATTTTTCGATTTTTCGATTTTTCGATTTTTCGATTTTTCGATTTTTCGATTTTTCGATTTTTCGATTTTTCGATTTTTCGATTTTTCGATTTTTCGATTTTTCGATTTTTCGATTTTTCGATTTTTCGATTTTTCGATTTTTCGATTTTTCGATTTTTCGATTTTTCGATTTTTCGATTTTTCGATTTATCGATTTATCGATTTTTCGATTTTTCGATTTTTCGATTTTTCGATTTTTCGATTTTTCGATTTTTCGATTTTTCGATTTTTCGATTTTTCGATTTTTCGATTTTTCGATTTTTCGATTTTTCGATTTTTTGATTTTTCGATTTTTCGATTTTTCGATTTTTCGATTCTTCGATTTTTCGATTTTTCGATTTTTCGATTTTTCGATTTTTCGATTTTTCGATTTTTCGATTTTTCGATTTTTCGATTTTTCGATTTTTCGATTTTTCGATTTTGCGATTTTTCGATTTTTCGATTTTTCGATTTTTCGATTTTTCGATTTTTCGATTTTTCGATTTTTCGATTTTTCGATTTTTTTATTTTTCGATTTTTCGATTTTTCGATTTTTCGATTTTTCGATTTTTCGATTTTTCGATTTTTCGATTTTTCGATTTTTCGATTTTTCGATTTTTCGATTTTTCGATTTTTCGATTTTTCGATTTTTCGATTTTTCGATTTTTCGATTTTTCGATTTTTCGATTTTTCGATTTTTCGATTTTTCGATTTTTCGATTTTTCGATATTTCGATATTTCGATTTTTCGATTTTTCGATTTTTCGATTTTTCGATTTTTCGATTTTTCGATTTTTCGATTTTTCGATTTTTCGATTTTTCGATTTTTCGATTTTTCGATTTTTCGATTTTTCGATTTTTCGATTTTTCGATTTTTCGATTTTTCGATTTTTCGATTTTTCGATTTTTCGATTTTTCGATTTTTCGATTTTTCGATTTTTCGATTTTTCGATTTTTCGATTTTTCGATTTTTCGATTTTTCGATTTTTCGATTTTTCGATTTTTCGATTTTTCGATTTTTCGATTTTTCGATTTTTCGATTTTTCGATTTTTAGATTTTTAGATTTTTAGATTTTTAGATTTTTAGATTTTTAGATTTTTCGATTTTTCGATTTTTCGATTTTTCGATTTTTCGATTTTTCGATTTTTCGATTATTTAAAATAATCAATTATTATCGATTACCTAAAAATAATCGATTCTATTCGATTAATCGATTATTTTGGAATAACCAATTATTTTTATTTAATCGATTATATATCATTAGCCTACAGCAAGTTAGTTAGTAGTTGTAGTGTTTGAAAACAGTATGATAATGATAATAATAACTACAGTTAATACAAACCCAAATCAAAAAACAGCGATATTGGCACTAGTACAAAGTTTTGAACCGAACTTTGCTAAAAATATTGAAAAAAAATTGAAGGTCCATTTTAAACTACTACGAGTCGCCACTGCATTTAAGATTGTATAACGTTACCGAAGTACGTGTTATTATTTTTTTATTTCAAAATAAATTTTCTAGAAACTTCTTTAAGCAAATTGTTTGAAAATTTGGACAATTAAAATATTCAAACAAGCAATTTAACTACCCAGTAATTTTCAATATCAAAATACACGTTTAAATATCGAAATTCATATTCATAATACCAGACGATATTAATAACAAAAAAAGAATAAGGAGCAGAACGAAGTTGATTTTCATATGGCGCAGTCGATAGGACCCGTTCACTCCTTATCTATATCCTCAGAAAAAAAAATAAGAAAGAAGAAAAATAACCGTGCATTCGCGAAATTAACAAGGATCTTCTCGGAGGAAGTAAAATTACAAATGAGATTTCATCTCGGCGCTGATCTTATACAATAGAACGCTATTTCTGAAGTCATTCCGCGTGAGATGCGCCATTGTCGTGCGGTTTCTTACGTCAGAGATAGACTCGCAGACTTTTATGCACAATTACATGAAATTGTCTCTTTGAATGCGAGGACAAAGAGCGGTATGTGAAAGGTTATATGTAGAATAAAAGAAGGGGATAATGACGACGGCGAGGCAACGTTACGGCCGTCTCTCTCGCCCGCTTCAGTCCGGAATTTTCATTAAATGAAGATTATCTGGATGCGGACGGATGGATACATCGAGGCTGGATGCCGATGGCTTTTGAATAAAACAAGAACTATTTTGGACACCTGGTTAATATTTCGGTTATTGTTGCGAATCATATGATACTCATATTGCCCTTTGTTTGTTTAACATCGGGATGCATCGGGATGCTCCAATAATTATTAAAAAATGAAGTAAATAAATAAAAATCTTAAGAGAATAAAGAAACTCATATTCTCTAGACAGAGCTTAATCAATTTTGTGATTATTAAATTCTTAACCAGTGGCAACTCGTAATAATTTAAAATGGGTGTCTAATTTTTTCCAATCATTTTATCATTAGCAAGTTAGTTTCAAAACTGTGTATTAGGTGTAGTTATTATTATCAATATCGTACTGTTTTCAAATACTACAACTATTAACTAACTTGCTGTACTCTAGTGATTTATGATCGATAAATATTCAATTAATAAAAATAATCGATTATTTGAAAAACTAACCACAATAGAAATAATACCCAAACCAGACGACCGATCATTAATAATGCACTAAGAATGGTAAATTTGACATACTCAAACGTAGCTAGTAATAAAAGACCTAATCAAACTGAAAACAAATCTTCAACGAACCAAATAATGACTTAGTGCATGGCATAGTGACGCATTCGTTTGCAAAATTGTTTTAATTCGTAATTTTTTTTTAAAATATCCGAAAGGCTTTTCTGATTATAAAAGTGTAAGATGACACTCGATATTTGTTATTGTTTAAACAACGAAAAATTAATTAAGCCAGAAAAAATGCATTTTTTGCAATGAATTAATTTTTTTTATATTCTTTAGGATATTTAGAATAAAAAAGTCCTAACGCCCATCATCGTATCTTTAACCCTTTAATTGTTATGAATTTTTTAAAATCCGAAATTGACGAAAATTCTAATTTTGTTGAATTAAATAATATACCTTAAAATTTAAAATGCTATAATTTTAAATTTTTTACCTAATATTCAAACTATAATAAACAAAATAACCTAAATAAATTTTAAAAATTTTGTTTGTTGTTATGTTTTTTTTTACGTTATAACAATATGCTTCCTACGCGGCGTATACTTTTAGAGAGAAGTATAGTCTTTCCATTATCAATTGCAGAACACAGTTATGTGGGGAATCATCAATATTTAATATATACGCACGGTACTCATGCCAAATTAAGAAACGAAAAATAATGTTTACTCCCCTTATACAAAGCGGTAAATATTAAACGAACCATCAGTTGTTTACCAATGAAAACATCGAATCGTAAACTTAAATGCACTATTGGCCGAAGGTTTACGAAAGGCAGGTGTTCGAAAATATTCCTGGAAGACAGTCTGCGATATCAGTGGAGTACTGTCGTGCAGTGTGTTTTGTATGTGTGGTTGGTTTAATTTAAATTTCTTTTAATACATATAAATATGGCGTTCTTTAGACCATGGGCGAATGAAGAAAATAAAATTGCACAGTGTAGTGAGATTAAAGACAGGTATGACTATAACGATAAGGATTTAGATATACAAACACAACAAGTTATTTTAAATATATTCGAATGTTTAAAAAAGGAAAATATTCAGCAGTCTGATAATGCGTTCATAATAACAATTGCTGAATTAACTAAAGTAAATAAATTTTCCGTTTATCCGGTAGTCACAAAAGGGGTTGCTGTGGATTATTCATAAAACCGAAAAACATGTAAAGAAAAACTGAAATCAGTTGACAAGCTACCCAAAATTTTATACGAAGGACAATTTATAGTTTATATAAGGAGAACAGGGTTCCGACATTGGAAGTAATACAGCAAAAGGTGGCAGATTTTCCAGGATACACTTATACCAGTTTAGAAACATTGCGTCAGGTTTTGTCAGCATGTGGTTTTAAACACAAAAAATTGAATAAACAGATGGCAATCACCGAATCGTCAAGGATAGTTCAATGGCGACAAGATTATTTGCGTCAGATAAAAGGCTACAGAAGTTCTAATAGACACATAATTTATCTAGATGAAACATGGTTTGACAGTTACGATGTAGTAAATTTCGGTTGGGTTGGCAGTAGTAAAAATTGCTGTTTGAATGGGCCATGTTCTAAAAGGAAACGCATTATAATAGTACACGCTGGAAGCAAAGACGGTTTCGTGCCTAATGCTTTATTATTATCTGCTAAACAAATTAAAAACTGTGCAGCTGATTATCATGAAGATATGACAGCAGAATTATTTGAAAAACGGTTTAATGAACAGCTTTTACCTTACATTCCACCACAGTCAGTAATCGTTATGAACAACGCATCCTACCACCAACGGCAACTCCTTAAAATACCAAATAGTAGCAGTAAAAAAGCTTAAATTTTAGCTTTTATGTCTGAAAAAAATATTCCTATTCCTGCCAGTGATAGTAAAAAAGAACCAACAAACAAAGAATTGCTTACTGTTATTAAAGGTATAAAGTTAGAAAAAATGTATTATATTGACAAGCTGTACAAACTCTTCTCAGACTACCTCCTTACTATTGCATATTTAACCCTATAGAGTTATTATTGGCAAACTTAAAATCAGAATTATGGAAATGAAATCAGTCTCCAGAACTGAGTAAAGAAGTTGTAGAACTCGTAAAGAAAGTTCTAGCAGCAGACCGCCAAGAGCTTTGGAAAAACTGTGTTTACCCTCTTTACAACCCATCATAATTCAACCAAATGATGACTCTAGTTCAGAGGATTCAGACTGCCATGATTATTTATAAAGATACTTTAGAATTGAATTGTTTTTTTTTTCTTTTGTTTTATTTGCAAAGAATTTATTTTCCTTTATGATTTTTTCTTTGAAATTTCGTTTTCCAAAAAAAGAACGAATGGGATACAAAAAGGGTTCAGTTCACATCTGGTACCCTGTTTAAACCAAACGCCCTTACAGGCAGGTACACTTTACTCGCTTTTTTACGTTTTATAATTTAATATTTAGTTGTAGCAAGTTAACGAGCTATAATGATTTTTTTTAAGCACAAGTAAGATTACAATTAAGTGAATCTGTCTAAATAAGGGCGTATAATAACGTCCAATTTATAATTATTCGATTTCCTTTTAACGAATACTTTCTTGCATATGATATATATTAAAAGTATTAATAAAATAAATTTATAAAATGAGGTAGGTATCTACGCCTATGGCAGATCAAACAAAATTTTCGGTAAAGGTTTCGAACGAGTTTTTATGATCTGCAATTGATAATGGAAGAACTATACTTCTATCTCACTTTCAACTCAATGTCGTATAAGATGGGTAAGAGAAAGCCCGATGACGCGCTGAATCAATGTTTTGCTGTGTTTCAGAGGTAATAAGTTTAAAAAAATTATTATTAACATTTTTCATAACACTTTGTTATATTTTCCGATTAATAGTTTTTTATCATGTGATTTTTTTTACTTTTTTAAATACTTTTGAAAACTTTTTTATTTATTAAAGTTAACAGAAACATTTATTTTTAACATTTATTTTTATTCATGAAAAAATTATTTTCAGATACTGCCTGAGAAGTAAAATCTTCTTCAACCTTTTTTTTTCAATACGATAAAAAGGCCAAATGCACTTGTCGTGATCCGTGAAAAATTTCTACCTGTTACAATGAACATAGTAGGCTTACTGGGGTTATAAAATTTTATGATTTCAAAAATATCCATTTAACAAAAATAAGAAAACATTTTTTTTTTCTAATATTGAGAGTAAGTACTATAAATATGAAATTTTTTTATGACTTTTAATCTTTTGCACTATGAGTACAAATAGGTAAAGAGACTTATTTCGTATTTTGAAAAAATTGTACGTTTAACTCTTCTTCTATTTTTTTTCCTGTCATAAACAATTTTTACAACCTTCCAAATAGAAAATTCAACCCTACCTTAGAATTTTGGGCTCGTTTTGAAAATTATTTTTCAGTTGTTATTCAGTCTTGCTCGATTCTACATCTACTGGTTTACTTTGCAGTCGTGTAATTTTCTGAGTAATAATATCGTTCTCTTAAGTTCCAAAAGAAATTAAATTATCTGACGACAAAAAGTGATCATGGCGAGGCGTTAGTGAAGTGTCCGAAACCTGATACATATTTAAAATTAAAAAATGCAACTCTTCGTCGAAACGATAACGTGACTGTGCGATTTAATTTGTTGTTTAATGAAAATACTATTAGTGAACAGTTTTTTTCGTGGCATCGTGGCGCGTAGGAAGCATATTGTTATAACGTAAAAAAAAACATAACTACAAACAAAATTTTGAAAATTTATTTAGGTAATTTTGTTTATTATAGTTTGAATATTTGGTAAAAAATTTAAAATTATAGCATTTTAAATTTTAAGGTATATTATTTAATTCAAGAAAATTAGAATTTTCGTCAATTTCGGATTTTTAAAAATTCATAACAATGGGTAGAAGATACGACTTTTTTATTCGAAATATCCTAAAGAATATAAAAAAAAAATAATTGATTGCAAAAAATGCATTTTTTCTGGCTTAACTAATTTTTCGTTGTCTAAACAATAACATCAACAAATATCGAGTGTCATCTTATACTTTTATAATCAGGAAAGCCTTCCAAAAAAAAATTACGAATTAAAACAATTTTGCAAACAAATGCGCAAGTATGCTCTGGCCTAACTATGCTTAATACAATTCTAGACAGAATTACCAGATTAGAGGAGGCTACCTTTCTCCTCCCTAATGGAGCAAAAAGACTTAATCATTGTTACGTGGATTGCCAATTGACTTGACCATCCAGAAGAGCTATAGGTGTTCCTGATAGATATCTGCCTAATATCCGAAACGCATTTAATAAAGCAAGGTGTATTAGAATGAATGAGTTAATACTGCCCAAATGAGCTGGTTGTGAAACGTTTCTCAAATTCGCTTACCTTAATATTGTATATTCAGCCGGAGGATGGTTCAAATTTCTGGTAACAGTGGTATAAGGACAGGGGCCCGATTATGATGGTTGTAATTATATAACACAGTCGTGGCGGTATAAAAGCAATTAAATTCACTTGTTCTGATCCAAAGTCGTTTCACTGGTTTTACATTCATGAAGCGCTGGTGTGATCAAAGTTCGAAATAAGCGATTTGAGACAGAAGCGCGATTATTTTAAAATGAAAAAATGATATTAATTCATTCTGCAACACAAGGTTATATACAATTTAAAGGATACAAAGTCTATAGTACTATACATCCCTCGGAAAACGCTTGAGGTGGAAGCGCCGTAATAATAAGAAAATATTAACCATTATGACGGGAACAAAATAGCAACAGAAGAAATACAGGTAACAGCAATTAACATAAAAACGAATAAATACAGTTTCACAGTCGGAGCAGTATATATCCCACCACGACAGAATTTGGAAAAAGAAAATTACAGAGAACTCTTACGACAAATGGGAAAAAAAATTATCTTGGGAGGTGATTATAATGCTAAAAATATAATCTGTTGTTCGATATTAACAACCACCAAAGGTGGGGAATTACATGCAGCTACAAGTGAAATAGGGTGTGACTACCAGTCAACAGGAAAACCAATCTATTGGACAACCGACGGAAATAAAATACCTGACATACTGGACTTCTATATCACAAGAAAAATACTTGGAAACTTTATCAAAATAAAAGAAAACTTTGACTTAGACCCAGATCATTCCCCGGTGATATTGATACTAAGCAAAATATAATCCAAACAGAAATTAGACCCACATTGTACAATAAAAAGTAAGACTGAATAAGTTTTGAAACTGAATTAAGTAATAGAAGTGAACTAAGTGCACTACTAAGAACAAACGAATAACTAGAGTACGAGGTGGACTTGTCATATAGCAATCGTCATAGAACAATACATCAGAAATTACAAGAAAAAACATAGGCAATTCATACCCCAGAGAAATAAAATAACCAATAAATAAGAATAGAAAATCAAGAAAAAAATGGCAAATCACCAGATTCCCTAAGGATAAAGTAGTAGTCAGCTATTTTTGTTGAATCTAAATATCGAGAATATTTTAATACCAATTTGATCAGTCATAATTTTTGGAATTAATAATCTGTTTAGAGCCCGAGAGCTTTGGCTCGAAGGCTTTAATCAATTGATTATTAATGCCAAAATTATGTAGAATCACATTTTAAAACGTTAGAGGAATTTAGCAACAACAAAAATAGCAGAATATTAATTAAGGTCGTGTTATCTATGTTATGGATGACTATTTCAGTAGACCAAAAATTGACTGTCTCTAGAGAAATAGTCATTGACATTTGATCTAGGGAGATAGTCACTATTAAAAATTTATAAATAGACACATCTCAGAAAATTGACAAACGATAAAAATACTGATTACTCTCTGTAGAAAACAACTAGGAAACTTCCAATAATCCATATGCTACCAATAAAAGAAGACAACGGAAACTTGGCAAGATCAAATAAACAAAAAGCTGACATCTTTGCAAATCATCTCGAAAACATTTTTCAGTTGAATGAAGAACGAGGATTCGATTTATTAAAAGAAGAGAACACACAATAAAAATTCTTAAGGTAATGTCTAAAGAAGTAGCTAAATAAATCATAGAAGATATCAATTCTAAAAAAGCAGCAGGGTATAATCTGATTACAAGTGAAATACTAAAACAAGAAAAGCTGTGGTTAAACTCAATAATATAATAAACGCTGTATTTCAACTAAAGCATGTATGTAAGCATCTGAAAAGTCGCTTAAATTATAATGATTACCCAAACCTGCAAAACCACCGGATGAAGTAAATTTCTATAGACCTATATCCCTGTTACCAAAAAAACTTTTACTAAAAAGATTGAAACCACTGATAGGCAGTAAAAATATTATACCAATTTGGATATAGGAACAAGCATTTCACTATTGATTAAGTCCACAGAATAACGAATGAAATAGAGAAAACACTGGAAAACAAGAAGATCTGTACCTCAATCTTTCTAGATGTAGCTTAGGCTTTCGATAAAGTATGGTTGGAGGGCCTTGAATATAAAATAAATAAACTTGGCACATTTGCTGACGACACAGCCACACTTGTCATCGGTGAAACCATTGAAGAATAATAATAATAGCTTTATTGTCCAACAGTTTCCCATTTACAGGACAACATTCTTAATAGTAACAATAATAAAAGTGGTATTTAAAAATAAAATTATTAAATTACAAAAGTAATTCTACTTATAGGTTATGTTATAACATATAATTACACGAAAAGTAAATAAAAGTAGCTAAATAAAAACTATAATAGAAAACAAATTATTATTGAGAAAAGCCAAGAAAATATTGAAGAAAACTTAAAACTTCTTACAAAAATAAAACAAAGAATACAATATACTTATTAGATTATTTCGTTAAGGAAAGTAACTGTATTTTTAATTAGATCACCAAGAGAACAATGAAAAATATCGCAATAACAACTAATTTTATTGTAATTGTTATACGCATTACATATAAGGGTGATTTTAAAATCAAGCTGGTTTTTGCTTTAGGGCATTCGATTGGCTTGTTGGTTCTAGAATTTAGACGGGGTATAATAAATTTAATTTGTGACAAAATTACGCAACAATCAATAAAATTGTGTATGAGTTTAAATAGAAAGATAAGCGAGGCTGTATTTCTTCTTAGACTATTAATATCGAATTGGTTATATATAACTCCGCATAATCACAACCACGTTCGGGATATACTCCATCAATTTTGATATAATGTAAAGGTTTTAAACATTTTTAAAGCAGGCTTAGCCATCAAATCCAGTCAATAGGCCTCCATTTTCCCTTTAATGTGTAGACATAAATATATTGGCAATTAATGGCCTGTTGATGGGAAGTTAACTGGAAATTTCAGGCCTTTTTTCCATATTAATACTGACTGCTGAATAAAGGCAATGTGCCAGGCACATGACCAGACAGGCAATTCGATAGTGTCTCTTTGACCAGCAGTACCGTTTGAAGTAAAAATATAAAACCAAATCCATTCCAATATACCTAGAATATTGTAGACATTTTATTTAATTCAGTTATAAAATATATAATAGAGAAAAAATGTCTTCTACAAAATGTATATTCATAAAATATTCTAAATTAACAACATGTATCAGTAAAAAATTACAATGAATAGTAAATACCAGCATTCTGAAACTGGCCTCATATCCACTCGTTGAGTATGTAGCAAGCGACCCTCCTGGACAGTTAAAAGTCTTTTGACTTTTACCTCGCTCTTACCCAATACAGTTACTTACCCTTCATACGGACATCAACAACCAACATAATGCTGCACCACTATCGAAAGGACAAAAGTAGGCTTTTTTCTTTTAATAGTTGCATTCATTTTCCCTTCAATTACAGCAAAAGGCCAACAATATCCCGGCAATTCATTGTTTGTTGGGATATAATAAAAACCTATTACTAACAAGTATACCAATACAACATTTGTAAATAATTGATGTTTACTTATTGCATACAGCCTATTAACAATAAAATTCACTTTTGTCGCGTGTAGATGCCACCTAATAATAGGTTGGTACTTCTGAACTTTAAAGTATAAGTAATTGGATGAAAATGCAAAACGGAACATTTATTCATGAATATTCATTAAATTTGGTTTTAGTTCTATATCTATCAAATTCTTCATGAATTAATTAATGAAGAATCAGATGTAAAGCACTCATTAGACATTACTTAAAATATATATCTATCTACTGTTTTTGGCTGATTTCTGAAATATCTGTTGCTGAATTTTATTAGGTAAAATATTCTAAGACGAATAAATAACTTTAAAAGGTAGTCATTAGAAAAATGTTGACAAGGGTGTTTAAATCCTTGAACTGTATTAAACAAATTATACGAATTGTTTCCAGGTGTGGGACAAGGTAAGTAATTTTCTATATTTTTCAAAAAATAAATATTCCAACTGATAAATGTACTGATAAAAACAATCGGTTAGTGTTTTTAGACTTCCAAATAATGATTTGATATTATAAGCTTTCAAATGAATAAAAATATTGCTGCTACCTAGAGTTGCAGAAGAAAAGTTCATATGTTTACAGTTATGAATTCTAAGACATTTTATACGTGCCGTAGATGCCACCACGACGTATATTCTTCGTTTCACTCATGACTTATCTACAGAAGAAGACTAGACACAAATACACAATGTTTTTGTTCTAAAATGCACAAAATAATGTCACCTCACACATCATCCTAAGCAAGGTTGTCATGGCATAATGAAAAAACTTTGGCTTCGGAACTGCGCGACTGGAAGCGAATTGCTACGAAGGAGCTTTAAATGGGTATGGCCATTTACCTCTTTCTTAATTTTGATGTTCTTTGTCAACTTTTGCATATGAGTAATTTGTGGCATGAACCTAGATATAAAATTAAAGTGGAAAGGACACAAAAAACTGGAAGAGTTGGATATTAAAAATACTGTTTGATGAATAGAAAATCAAAACTTTTAATCGAAAATAAACTTTCAATATATAAACAAGTATTGAAGCCAGTATGGACTTACGGCATACAGCCAGTACCGATTTAAGGTACTTTTTCGCCCGGTGCTACTTGTAACCGTCGCCCCTACGTATTAGTAATTTATACATATGAGATTACTGAATTTGTATATTATGTAAACAAAAACAAGATTACAAAATCCACAATTATTATATTTAGGTATAACTGCATTTTTTTACCAAAAACATATTATTAAAACAAAATGGTTAAAAACAATTATAAAACTAATACAATAAAACACAAACAAAAATACAAAAAAAAATAAAAAAATGAGGCCATGGAAAAAAGGAATGAAAACAAAATATCCGTCTCAAACATAGTGCCATCCTTGTTTTCTACAATCTATATTATTTTAGTAGGTCCTAGAGGGTGGGTGGCTGAGTGGTTAGAGTCTGGACTTGCGAATTCAAGGGTATCCGGTTCGAATCCCACCGTTGGCTGGGATTTTTTTTTATATTTAAAAATAATTGTGCTGCCAAGGTAAGATTTGACACTCCGACCATTCACTGTTGGTTCTAATTAATATTGCTGTTCCACCAGTTTTATTAAACAAAAAAAAAATAAGTAGGTACCTTCGTTAATACATGGCCCCCATAGCCCCCCTGGAGCCGCCATTGATATTAAAATGGAAATTAGTATTAACACATAATCAAGGCAAGAAAAGTGACTCTCTTAAAACTAAATAAAACTCCCCGTTTGTATTTTAATACTTACATTCTGATATGATTAACACATAATCAATCATTTTATCAATCATTTATGTTTGAAGATTGTCAAGGATTGAAAGGTAAATTTGTGATGATTTTTTTCTATAGGATACAAAATAACTCCTGTATTTGGTTTCCCTAATATCTCTTTCTTTTAGTGCTTCGTCGTATGTATTTTTCGTTGGATTTTTAACTTCAAACTCTTTTCTTAGATATGTTTCGAAAGTCAACTCTCACAACACTTTTTTCTTTTCTATTTTGAGATATTTATACTAAACATCTTTTTATTGATGCATAATTGCGCCCTAGGTCTTTGAAGGCATTAAATCGTGTAGTGTAAACTCTCCCTGCGCACAGCAATATTTACCAATTTACGATTTGCCGCCCGGTTCTATAGCACCAAATAGCACCCATATAAAACCGGCTCTGCATACAGCTCTTGGGGTGTGTCAGTTAAACTTACATAAATATAATACAACGTTTCCAAAACAAAATATAAAGGGCAAAACTAAACGCCTCTTGATATGTTAGGAACTCAGACCTTCATAGAGATCTGAAAACGCCTACAGTCAAAGAAGAGAGGAAAACTATCGCAAAAATACATGAAAAAGACTGCATGATCACGTCAATATTGAAGTTCTACAGTTCCTGGACAAACGATACCTAAAGAGGAAGCTCATAAAGGCAAAACCATTTGAATTAGTGATGTGAAAGTTGTTAATGCAGTGTGTTAGAGCAGTGTGCGTGTGCAGTGTATAGTTTATCAGAACCGAAAGGAAAATATACCATTGGGTGAACTCTTAGTTTATAATAAAGACAAATTGCTGGTTGGCTGAAATATAGTTGGGTGCAATGCAAACTAACAAAACAAAATTTAAATCAGGCTAATTTGAAAATAACTGTCATTTATTTTCACCAAAATTGACTAGCTCGAGTTTGACATATGACGTAAAAGTGTAATGCAAAAGTGCAGATACTTTTAGTATGGTAATAACATCTCCTCGTTACTTTATCTCAATGATTGGAAAGGTACGTATGTCCCGCACTACTTAGTGCAATCTTAGTGACGTCACGCCTTGATTATGTGCGATGTACAGAATAGCGTATCTACTTTTAAGCAATCACATTGTTTGTTTCACGAATCTGTTTACCTTTTTTAACTACAGGCATTTGCGGAAACCTCTGGTGCTCAATCAGCATAGTGCACCGACAGAGACGCGACGACCCAGAGTGGAGTGGTTTTAACAAAATAGAGATTAACATGTTTAAAGACCAAAATATTAAAATGGAATTTATATTTTTATATTATCTATGTAATTTTAAAATGAAGTATTTTATGCAATGCACAAATAAACCAATGTAGAAACCGCTCCGGTCTATACCTTTAGAATTAATTAGGATGATAGTTGTTATTAAAACAATTTTTTTTTCAGTGTAGGTATCTGTAACAGAAACTGCCACTGGCAACAAGAACCGACCGAAACCAAACAATCCAACAAGTGTCTTTATACAAGTTCGACAACCAAACGAAAACACGCTACACAAACAAACGCAAACATAACCTTATCAGATCGATCTTCCCATTGAGTAGGTATCTGTCACTATTCGTATTTACCTATATCGGGGGAAATAAGCTCGACCCGAGAAATTCGAACAATGGCAATTAGGCCTCTTGCTCGCCCCATTTTTTGTCGAGACTCTGCTCACAATAAAGTTACATAATACGGAATTAAGCCGGTGCCGTGCCAAGAGGGTTTATCTATATATCTATCACCCTGGTTACCGCAGCTCCCACGCATCCCAGAGTGTCTTTCTGAAAGGATCGGTTTTTTTTAATTAAACGATAGATATGCAAATTTGTAGAGTGACTCAATAGTAATGGTATTTCGCAACGTACCCTATTCTTTATTAACTCACTGGTGGGTATCCCCCCAGATACAGACTCCCCCCGATGCGATCGGAATAGAAACGTAAATATTACTTATTTGGAAATAGGACATAAGGATTCCGCACTTTTCATATCCAAACAAAAACAACATTAAATTGTCTGATTTTTTAAATGTTACACTACTGATTAAAAGTCTATATCTATATGGTCTCAATACTATCCTATGGATAGATTTAAAAAACCCGATCTTCTTAAAATGGACACAAAAAAGTACCTACTTCCTGAATATTTTGGAAGTTATTAACTATCACTGAACGAAAAAGTAGCTATTATTTAATTAGAAAGTGAATTGAATTAATGATTTTGATGATCAAAAGTCAGCCGATACACAACGTGATTAAAACAGTCTCATGTTATCGACCGATCATCACGTATTGATACAATCACATAAGGTTATTAATCTAATTATAAATGGAAATTGATATGATCAAACAATATGATTGACTTGAGGACATTTAAAATTTAATTCAATTACTTTGAAGAGTAAAACAATACGACAAAATATCAATATTAATATCTGCAGACGAGTAACTGATCATTGTTGGAGATCAATCCGATTATTCTGTTGATTAAGTTGATCAGAGTAAAATGATAAAATTATTGATTAATTTATTCAGAATAAAATAAAATCAATCTATGTTGGCCACTAAATGATCAATCTATTATTGTAAGTTAATCAGAATCTACGAGCAATTAACTGATAAGCACTAGATATTAATACATTATTTAATTGATTTGAAGAAGACAAAATAATATCACAGTATTGTTTGTATAACTGAGCTAATAACTCATTACATTAATTAAACACAGTATCTACTGTCTTTTTAATATGAAAATCATTAATTCAAATCACTTTTTTTGTTTAATAATGGTCGTATTCTAGTAGATATACATTGATACCTATAACTGGACTTACCTTACTAAAAACATCTCTTTGGATCATGACCTAAGAATGCTCTTGCCTATAGAGCTATTTTTGCATTTTTAAGGTACCATTTCGGTAGGCGCGACAGACGACCGCCGACGCGACATACGACCGCCGACGCGACCGAGAAGTGTCGCTTCACATCTAAAATACATACAATTATATAAAACACATTTCGCACGGCGAGACACTTCCTGGATACACTTCTGAATCTGACTTGGGGCAAAGGTTTGCTGCCTGTCGCACTCGAGGTCACTGTCCTTGAGCATCGCTTCATCGCTTGGAGGTGAATAGGTTGAAAATTTCTTTCGATCTAGGCAGTGTTGCCAGATTTTGGAACAGTATGGGTGAAAAAAACCGTAGATCTGAACAGTAGATTTTAATACAGGGGGAAATAATTGAAATTTGCAGTGTAGTAAATAAAAAAACAAGTATATAAGAAACGAAAAATAAACTTTTTTCGACCCAAATTAGAAGGTAAACAAAGAATAAACACAAATAATAACATTTTTAATATATACTTAACGAACGGAAACAGAAAAAAACAATGCAAAATAATAGGTACCTACTTCTTTTAGATCAGTCTGAAACAGATAATTCAAAATCGTAGTGTGCATGTTCTTTTTATGATGCCCTATTAATTCTTTGTTTCATTTTAAATAAAAACAATGATTATCTCGATGTTTTTTTTTATGGAGTCAACCTAGAGTAGTAGATGCTTATTACGCTGCTTTTACTGCAGAAAATTTACTAGAGAAAATATTCTTTAACCATTTGGTGAAGAATGAGGCAAACTTAATAAATTAAGAACAAAATTTGCTAGAAACAAAAACAGTGGATCTACGTGAAAACAGTAGGTCTGGCAACGCTGATCGTTCCCCCGAATGGTTATCCTGTAAGTGTCGCGCGACTCTTCCCAAGCTTGCGAAATGTACCAAGCGTAACATTTATGCATCTGTCGTCCTACTCGACCTTGGGGTCGCATCGATGGACGCTTATCTCTTGACGCGCCTACCCAAATGGTACCTTTAAGGTACCATTTCGGTAGACGCGACAGACGACCGCCGACGCGACCAAGAAGTGTCGCTCCACATCTAAATACATACAATTATATGAAACACATTTCGCACGGCGCGACACGAGAAGTGTCGTCAAGATGACACTTCCTGGCGACACTTCTCGGGGCAAAGCTTTGCTGCGTGCCGCACTCGAGGTCACTGTCCTCGACATCGCTTCTTTTTGGGGATAAATAGGTTGGAAATTTCTTTCGATCTAGGCAGCGTTGCCAGATTTTGGAACAGTATGGGTAAAAAAAACCGTAGATCTGAACAATAGTTCTTAATACAGGGGGAAATAATTATAATTTGCAGTGTAATAAATAAAAAACAAGTATATAAGAAACGAAAAATAAACTTTTTTCTACCCAAATTAGAAAGTAAACAAAGAATAAAAACAAATAAAAACATTTTTAATATATACTTAATGTACGGGAAAAACAAATGAAAAATAATAAGTACCTACTTCTTTTAGATCAGTCTGAATCAGATAATTCAAAATCGTAGTGTTTGGCATATGCATGTTCTTCTTACGATGTCCTATTAATTCTTTGTTTCATTTTAAATAAAAACAATTATTATCTTGATGTTTTTTTTATGGAGCCAACCTACAGTAGTGGATGTTTATTACGCTGCTTTTACTGCAGAAAATTTACTATAGAAAATATTCTTTAACCATTTGCTGAAGAATGAGGCAAACTTAATAAATTAAGAACAAAATTTGCTAGAGACAAAAACGGTGAATCTACGTAAAAACAGTAGGTCTGGTAACGCTGATCGTTCCCTCGAATGGTTATAATGTAAGTGTCTCGCGACCTGTCTCCAAGCTTCCGAAATGTACGAAGCGTAACATTTATACATCTGTTGGCCTACTCGACCTTGGGGTCGCCTCAGTGGTCTTTTGTCTCCTGACGTGGCTACCAAAATGGTACCTTTAAAGGTACCATTTCGGTAGGCGCGACAGACGACCGCCGACGCGATATACGACCGCCGACACGACCGAGAAGTGTCGCTTCATATCTAAAATACATACAATTATATGAAACACATTTCGCTCGGCGCGTCATGAGAAGTGTCGTGCAAAGCTTTGCTGCATATCGCACTCGAGGTCACTGTCCTCGGCATCGCTTCGTTTTGGGGGTGATTCGATTGGAAATTTCTTTCGATCTTCGATTAAAATTTGCAGTGTAGTAAATAAAAAAACAAGTATATAAGAAACGAAAGATAAACTTTTTGTCGACCCAAATTAGATGGTGAACAAAGAATAAAAACAAATAATAACATTTTTAATATATACTTAACGTACGGAACCAAAAAAAGAACAATGAACAATAATAGGTACCTACTTCTTTTAGATCAGTCTGAATCAGATAATTCAAAATCGTAGTGTGCATGTTCTTTTTATGATGCCCTATTAATTCTTTGTTTTATTTTAAATAAAAACAATGATTATCTTGATTTTTTTTTATGGAGCCAACCTAGAGTAGTGGATGCTTATTACGCTGCTTTTACTGCAGAAAATTTACTAGAGAAAATATTCTTTAACCATTTGCTGAAGAATGGGCAAACTTAATAAATTAAGAACAACATTTTTTAAAGACAAAAACAGTAGATCTACGTGAAAACAGTAGGTCTGGCAACGCTGATTGTTCCCTCAAATGGTTATCCCTGTAAATGTCGCGCGACACTTTTCAAGCTTGCGAAATGTAGGAAGCGTAACATTTATGCATCTGTCGTCCTACTCGACCTTGGGGTCGCTTGTCTCCTGACGCGCCTACCCAAATGGTACCTTTAGAATTTTTAAATTCTCCGTGTAATAGCTAATTTCCAAAATTTACTACACCGGAATTGTAGTTTCTTTTAAAGAGTTTTTGACTATAAACAATTAAAAATGGAATTTTGTAGAAACAAAATATTTGAAAAAAATCACAATAAGTATCATTCGTATTGGTATAATCTATGTAAGGGCTATCTAAGTAAAATAACAAAAAATATAAAAACTGATTAGTGCCCAAAACTACTATTTTGTCCACAAACATATATTTTAAATACCGGGTACAAGTGGTACAACGGCAGGACGAAAACCGTTACCATACGAAATGTATAAGATGGACTGCGCGCGCCACCACTTGGCGTCGCAGGACTGGAACTGTGACGTATACCCAGTGATTCCAGCTTAGTTGGACTGTTAAGCCCTGGTTATACTACAATTAAATAGTTTTCAAAATGTTGCAGAAGGATATTCTCGCCTATTCTCGCCTTCTCCAACTTGTATTTTAATATACTATTCAATTTTTCTGAAAAAACACATTTTGAAGGCATCATGTATGCTGGTATTATTACAAAAGTACTTTTTTCTTCCTATTGTATGTACAGCTATTCATTTATTTTTTTGATTTAATTTCCATTTTGCTACTGAAAATTTATAAAATTTACACTATTTTTTGCTGGTATTCTTACAATTTATAATACAGCAACTCCGGTTGCTCATTGTATTGTTTTTACCTATTTTTAAAACAAATGTAAAATTTATACGTTTATTTGATGCGCCAAAATTACAAAATATCTCCGTAAAGTGCTTGTGCTAGTATCGGTTTTGCTTCCCCTACCATCACATCGCACTAAGCGAATATTCAAAAAGTAATTGAAAATTTTGAGGTAGGTAAGATTCAAAAATTATAAAAAAAATTAAAAAAATTTTGAAATCCTTCACTTAAAGAATCAATTAAGTAGAATTAAGTAGAATTTTTTTAATTTTTTTAATTTTTTTTCAATTTTTTTCAATTTTTTCAATTTTTTTCAATTTTTTTCAATTTTTTTCAATTTTTTTTAATTTTTTTCAATTTTTTTCAGTTTTTTCAATTTTTTCAATTTTTTTCAATTTTTTTTCAGTTTTTTTTTCAATTTTTTTCAATTTTTTTAATTTTTTTAATTTTTCTAATTTTTTTTAATTTTTTTAATTTTTCTAATTTTTTTTAATTTTTTTTAATTTTTTTTAATTTTTTTTAATTTTTTTTAATTTTTTAAAAAAATTTTAAATTTTTTTCATTTGTTTTCAATTTTTTTTAATTTTTTTAATTTTTTTCTTTTTCAATTTTTTTCACTTTTTTTTTTTCAATTTGAACGAGTTACATAAAACTGCATTTCGTAACGTGTTACATACAATATTTTTTCTAATTTGATTAGATTATATCTGTATAAAATTGTGTTTTGGTAAGAAATTACTGATTTCTAAGCAACCAATATTAGTACTTTCTTGTATTGTTAGTTGCATATGCATCATTTTATTGACAAATAGAACATAATAATAATTTATTCTCAACGACTTGTAGTGTGTTTATATAGCTGCATGAATAAAGTTATTTAGTTTCAAAAGAGGGATTTATTTTGTCGTGTATTGTGTTTTATTTATTCTGTGCTGAGTTCCAATGGAAAATAAGAACCAAAACAACATTATTACTAGGTTGTAAGTTTAACCAAATTCTATTTTTATAAGTCAACCTGCCCTTCTTTGATATAAACTTTCAATAATAATGTATATTATTGATTTTAAAACCAGAAAAAGATTTATTTTTATTTCTTTTCGTAACTGGTGACATAATGAATTTTTTGAAACCAGTTTCATAATGATTAACATTATGCAACTGGTTGCGTAAAGTACCTAGATCATTTTGATGCTTAAATGTATGTACGTTTCTTCAAGTAGTGGCCTTTCGTTGGGGGTCTGGCATTGGTAAGTAAAACCCATGGTCACAACGAGCGACAGAAGGCTGTTGTCACTTTACCAGTAATAAGTAGTAAAATGCCTGTAAATAGCCAGCAGTGTCCCATAATATTAATGTGCCCTTTATTGTACTTGCGTTCATAAGGCTCGTAACTTTACCAGGCATAAGTAGTAAATGTTCAAATGAAATAAGTTTAAAATTAAGATCTGTAACGATTTAGAATTGTGTTTTAACGTTTGACCACCCGCTAAAATAATTTTAGTGTTTCTAAGTATTGAGAAAATTCGAAAAATAAAATTTGGAAATCGAATTTAGGCTTGGAAAAAATGGTCAAACTACATGAATTTAAAATTAAGATCTATTACGATTTAGAATTGTGTTTTGACGTTTGACCATCCCCTAAAATAATTTTAATGTTCCTAAGTAATGTGAAAATTTGAAAAATTAAATTTCAAAATCGAATTTCGGCTTGGAAAAAATGTTCAAATGACATAAGTTTAAAATTAAGATACGATTTAGAATTGTGTTTTGACGTTTGACCACCCGCTAAAATAATTTTAGTGTTTCTAAGTATTGAGAAAATTCGAAAAATAAAATTTGGAAATCGAATTTAAGCTTGGCAAAAATGGTCAAACTACATAAACTTAAAATTAAGATCCATTATGATTTAGAATTGTGTTTTGACGTTTGACCATCCCCTAAAATAATTTTAATATTTCTAAGTATTGTGATAATTTGAAAAATTAAATTTGGAAATCGAATTTTGGCTTGGAAAAAACGGTCAAACGACATAAGTTTAAAATTAAGATCTATTACGATAAAGAATTGTGTTTTGAAATTTCACCACCCCCTAAAATAATTTTAATGTTTCTAAGTATTGTGAAAATTTGAAAAATTAAATTCTAAAATCGAATTTCGGCTTGGAAAAATGGTCAAATAACATAAGTTTAAAATTAAGATCTATTACGATAAAGAATTGTGTTTTGAAATTTCACCGCCCCCTAAAACAATTTTAATGTTTCTAAGTATTGTGAAAATTTGAAAAATTAAATTCTAAAATCGAATTTCGGCTTGGAAAAAATGGTCAAATGACATAAGTTTAAAATTAAGATCTATTACGATAAAGAATTGTGTTTTGAAATTTCACCACCCCCTAAAATAATTTTAATGTTTCTAAGTATTGTGAAAATTTGAAAAATTCAATTCTAAAATCGATTTTCGGCTTGGAAAAAATGGTCAAATGACATAAGTTTAAAATTAAGATCTGTAACGATTAAGAATTGTTTTGACGTTTGACCACCACCTAAAATAATTTTAATGTTTCTAATTCTTGTGAAATTTTGAAAAATTAAATTTGAAAATCGAATTTCGGCTTGGAAAAAATGGTCAAACAACATAAGTTTAAAATTAAGATCTATTACAATTAAGAATTATATTTTGACGTTCGACCACCCTCTAAAATAATTTTTAGTATTGTGAAAATTCTAAAAATAAAATTTGAAAAATTTGAAAAATTTTCGAATTTCGGGGGGCCAGCTTCACAGAGCTAAAGTCCTGCACACCGCCCGCAGTTTTTCATAATATTCATGTTAAATTCTGTCCAATGGGCTTGTTGTATGTGGCACGTCACTTTCCCAACAGTAAGTAGTGAAAGGCTTGCATTTTCCAGCATTTTTACATAATATTAATGTCCCTTTCAAAGGTTTGCATAAGACTCTTATAAAAATGATGCCAGGCTTTTAAAGGTAATGTCACGTGGCACATGGAAAAAAGGTAATGTTTTAGGGAATGCAACATTATGAGTATTTATAACTCAATCCTCAATTTTAGCCCTTTCTTGAAGGAAAAAAGTGTTACCGAATCAAAGTGTGGCATCTCATAATGAGAGCTAATTTTACTAATATTTCAGTGTTTCATTTGACTTCAACTTATAGGTACCTCTATCTCTATAATATTATGTAGTTACTTAATTATTTGTTTAAGTTTATTTTTTTTTTATTTAAGTTAATTTTACGTCGTATTAATATTTTAATTACCTATTAATAAAAGTAGCTCTCATATGAGGCACTTTGTATTAGGTAGGTACATTACATCGAAATTTTGGGGTATTCGTTCTAACATACCTAAACAATTACCTTTTTAATGGTGTGTCACACTCAGACAGGGTACATTCCCTATCTAATTGTTTATTCTGATATTAGGTATATTTAATTTATGAGATATAGCAAGATTTAAATTGTCACTCTGTATAATAATGATCTTAATACAATAATTAAAAACAATTTAGATATTGGAGCAGCCTGAAAAGCAATTAAAAATATGCAAATTTATGCAAGATTAAATCTTCACTTTCTTCACTCTTAATACAGTATAATCGGTTACGATATTCTCCTCCTCTTTTTATTTGTGGGAAACAGTTAGAAAGCCATCAATGGCCAATCGAAGAAATACAGTTAAAAGCCATTTAATTAGAACATTTCAAAAGGCTCAATAATTTTACTGTTGTTTGTGGGAAACACTTTAAAAGCCGTCAATGGTTCATCGAATAATTAAAAATAAAAAGCAGTTCATTACAAATTTCAAACAAACCATAACGATTTTACTGTTGCATGAAGGAAACAGTTGAAACGCCGTCAACGGCCCATCAAAAATTTAAAGGGCAGTTTTTTAAAAATTTCAAACGAGCCATAACGATTTTACATTTGCATGTGGGAAACAGTTAAAAAGCCATCAACGGCTTATTGTTAAATTAAAGTACAGTTAATTAAAAATTGCAAACGACCCATAACGATTTTACATTTACATGTAGGCAACAGTTAAAATGTCATTAACGGTCCATCGAAAAATTAAAGGGCAATTAATTAAAAATTTCAAACAGGCCATAATGATTTTACAGTTGCATGTGGGAAACAATTAAAAAGCATGCTTTATTAAAAAGTGTAAACATTTTTTCATTGACCCCATAAGGGGACATATAAATGTCTTATTTAATTAAAAACCGAAAAACAGATTCCTGATAAATGGAAAACGGCTTTCGCTGTGCCAATCCACAAATTAGGAAATAAAAACAAGGTGAATAATTTTAGACCTATATCAAAATTTAACTTATTAAGTAAACTATTTGAAAGTTTAATTTTCGATTTTCTATTTTGTGATGTCAAGAATATTCTTAACATTGAACAACATGGTTTTTTTATTAAAAAACGATCGGTTGAAACTAATTTGTTTATGTTGAATACATATTGAAAAGTTTAAATGAAATGTTGGTAGATTCTGTGTATACCGATTTCAGTAAGACGCGCGCGTTACGCTTAGAATCGACAAAATTGCAAATCGCATCTGTTTTTGAGTTGTAAATCCCGATGAGTAACCGATCAAGCGACTATTGCGCTACGCGCTCAGGGTAGGACCCGCTCTTTGATTTTTTTTATAATGGCCCTATTTTGTTTATTATATTTTTTTTAGAAATATGAAATCTGCTAATCACTCTCAAATTATGCGAACTACCACCCCTACAAATTTGGACGCCAAGTTCGGAAACACCCTGTATATGGCTTACGTTAAGAGTGTACTCATGTTTGGATCAATAATTTGGAATCCGTTTTACTTAGTATATATAGATAAGTTACAA
Source organism: Psylliodes chrysocephalus (assembly GCA_927349885.1). Classification (NCBI taxonomy): domain Eukaryota; kingdom Metazoa; phylum Arthropoda; class Insecta; order Coleoptera; family Chrysomelidae; genus Psylliodes; species Psylliodes chrysocephalus. The sequence continues at coordinate 16,702,519 of OV651824.1, forward strand.
TTTGTTCAGAATAAATTTATTTCTTATTGCCATAAAAAATATCATGAAACAAGAGAAAACAAAATTTTATCAAATTTAAATTTAATCAATCTAGAATCTCGAAGACACATTTCTGATAGATATAATGTTTATGCACAGAATACTTAATCGTCTCAAATAGATTGCATTGATATAATTAATCTCCTTCAATTTAATTGTCCCAATTATAATACTAGAAATATTCATACATGTTTTCTTAACAAGGCAGCAACTAACTACTATTTAAATGCTCCCCTCCGTAGAATATCAAAAACTTGTAATTAGTTGCGTAGATATTTTCTTTTATAGTTTTATGTTCGTAACGAAAGCACTGTTAAAATATTTTCTAAATCAGATTATGTAATCTCTCTTGTTGATTGTTTTTAGTTTTGAGTAGATAAGTAATATTGTAAATGGTATGATTATTGTATAACTTTGTAGTATATTATTGTATAATTTAATATGTAATCTCTCTTGTTGATAGTTTTTAGTCTTTATTTTTGAGTAGGTATTATTGTAAATGATATGATTATTGTATAACTTTGTACTATATTATTATATAATCTGGTGGACACTTTTTTGGGCTAGTCCTGTCAGTGTCTTGAATAAAATAAAATAAATAATAAAATAAAAGCCATCAATGACACATCCAAAAATAAAAGTTAAAGGGAAATTAATTACAAATATCAAAAGGGCCATAAGATTTTACAGTTGCATGTGAGAAACAATTAAAAAGCCATCAATGATACATCGAAAAATTAAAGTTAAAGGAAAATTAATTATAAATTTCAAAAGGGCCATAGCGATTTTGCCGTTACAATGTTTGTTGGGTAGGTAGGTATACTTACGGTTATTCTGATTGCAAATAACTTCTTTCATCACCTCAGTTCGATTGATCCATATTGGATATTCTGTATATCTAAAATGTATTAATACCTAGATTAATTGATTTGCTTAATGCAGACTTTTTGCTACACACTGTACGTAATCGAACTTCTTACTTTATAAATGTTGGTTTTTATAATAAAATTACCAACTTGGTTGTTTCCTTAATTTATTACCTTTTTGTTCGGTTAACGAAATAATTAAGTAGGTTAGGTAGGTATTTATTCTTTTATATCCAAATCCATCTACATTACCTAAGTCATCAATAATTCCTAATATTCCAGTTTCTATAACAATTCTAACTCAACAGTAATTTCCAAGCAGAAAATAATCTCTCCCAGCAGCACAAACGCAAACCCATTGTTCACATATTAATAGTAAAACATTTAAATCCCATTGAAAACACAAATCCATTCTCCACAGACTCCCATAAAATCTATCCAAACTAAATTATATAGTATCTCACTCAAAAAGCCCAACAATAGCATATTAGTAGGAAACTAGGACCCTCCTTCAACGTCTATTATCCTACCCGCAATATATTTGCCATTCAAATCTAGTTTGTATATTCCTATTGTATGTAATACACTGAATATCCTAGATGGGCGGTGCCAAACGCTACGTCATCGTTCGAAGGCGTGGCTTTAGTAAGTAGTCGCTCGCTATTGGACGATGTAGCAACGCGCAGGCGACCGAGATTGGGGTACAGTATCCACCACCGGTAACCGTATCATTTGACAGTAAATGTCAGTAAGTGCAACATCCCTGCCAGTGCTGCCATTCTTACTTACATACGCGCCAATTTTGACATGTTATCATCGGTTTAAAAATGAGTTTACCGGGTAGCGGAGTGGACATGTCTGCTCTGATGTCTCAGCACCCCGTTTTGGGCGCAATACCGCCGGCTTTCTTCCTCAGAGCCTCCGAACGGTATCAGAGAACTCCGAAATGTGCAAGATGTCGGAATCACGGTGTCGTGTCGGCTTTGAAGGGCCACAAGCGGTACTGCAGATGGAGGGATTGTAACTGTGCCAAATGTACGTTGATTGCGGAACGCCAGCGGGTGATGGCGGCTCAGGTGGCATTGAGGCGACAGCAGGCTCAGGAGGAGAACGAGGCCAGGGAGTTAGGGATACTGTTTCCGACGCAGATGCCTCATCAGAATGTCGGCGAAAGTCAAGTACCGCCAGTTAGTACCGCTTCCGAGTTAGGGATGGCTCCTGTTATGCAGAGGAGCGCCTTCACCAGTGCTTCTGATTCTTCAGAGGCTTCTAGTCCAAGTAAGTCAAACAGTTTTATTTAGATATCAACTGAATGGCATTTTTTAATCAAATAGTAGATAAAACAATCCAAAAGTCTTGGTTACCTACAATAAATGTATTACCTAATGAAAATTAACTGTTACTACTAGTTTCCTGCCGATCGACTACTTATTGGTATATTTATAAAATTTAAAAATCCTCGACCACACCAATATAATTAATTTTATATTAAATAAAGAGAATAAATCGACAAAAAATGTAATTTAAACAATATATCATATGCAATACCTCTTTACAAGACTTACAACATAATAAAACATAAATTTTGAAAGCTCCAACGGCTGCTATAATATTCTGTACTTTTACCACATTAACACAACAACAACCGCGCCATAAATAACTGACATTTTTAGCAAACAGTGTAACCAACTTTTTAAAATATTCTTGCAAATGGAACTAGGACAACGGTCGAGTACAGGGCGTGGGCAAATAATTTAGATAAATTATAGGATTTCTTTATTTTTACTGATTTTTTTTTCAAAAAAAAACTACTCTAACGTGTCGATAACATGTTAAATTCATATTTCTCGAAATGGGTTGAATGTTAATATTAACAATTAAAAACTAGAAAAAACAATAGAAAAGCCAGGAGTAAAAAAATGGATAGTTTTCTTCATATTAGAGTGTCCGTGACTCTTTATCTAATCTCAAAATTGATAATACACTTATAATTTACTATCTCAAAAATATTATCCTATCAAATTTCGAGACAATACGTTAATACTAACTAAGACATTGCAAAAAACGATAAATAAATTTTATCTTTAACACCCAATATCTAAATAGTGGATAATATTTGACTTAATGTTATTTAGCAAAATATTATTGATTTTTAAGACAATGTTTTGGGTTGCTACTTTAGCCACTTCAACAGAATGACATTTAATACATTTTCATTTTACACAAAGTTTATTACCTTAAAATGTTACTGCAAAAAAATGGAAACAAATAATTAATTTAAAATCGAAATCATAATCAAACAGTACGTCCAAAGCTAGCATGGCAAACTCATTAGCCCGCAGAGCGACTTTTACTATATTTTTGGCTTAATTTTTTGCTATTTTGTTACCCAATTTTTAATTTTTTTGCCCCTGCCGTTACCGAGAAACATTGGCCATCCTATCTTGATACTAAAGCTACAATGGCCAGTGCTGTATTTCTGTTTCAATGAAATATATGAGAATCGGGTTTGCAGCTTTTTTTTGCTAATTTTTTGCTCTACAAATATATATCAATTTTTTTTGCTCTTGTGGTTCGTAAGAAACAATGGCCATGCTAGCTTGATACTCAAGCTACAATGACCAGTGCTGTATTTCTGTTTCTATGAGGTATAACAGAATCGGCTTTGCAGCATATTTTTTGCTAATTTTTTGGCTTCAGAAATATTTATTAATTTATTTTTTGACTCCTGCGGTTCGTAAGAATCATTGGCCATGTGCTAGTTTGATACTTAAGCTACAGTAAGAAATGGTGTAGCTCTGTTTCTATGAAATTAATTTTTTCTCTCTCTCTCCTATGGTTCATAAGAAACAATGGCTACGCAGTTTTATACTTAGATAAGCTGGCCTATTAAGTAATGTATTTCTTTTCAGTGCAATAGTTATTATTATTATATGTTTTCGTGCAATTTCATTATAACTTTAATTTAGAGTCAATAAAGATTTAATGTCATAAATTTGTTTCACTTTAATTGGATGATATAAGCAAATATATAAATCTGATAATCGTGGCAATATCATAATTTGGAACGTAAGGCTATTAGTATCCTAATACCTAACAGGATGAACATTATGGCAACACAAAAATAAAAAAAATCTGTAAAGTATTTCACCCAGAACTTCCCTCGATATAGAAATTGTAAACACAGAGAGCGCATAAGTACTTTAATTTTAATAATTTAAAATTAAAACCACCAAACCAAAAACTCTTTTTCACATTTCTCTCTCTATAATTGATCTTCCTCTTGATCCCACCCGAAATCTCACTTCAAGTCCGCTCGGTATTCTTCATCAAGTTCACCGTTTTTTAACAATAATGATTAGCTGCTTTTAAAAGGTCCAGCAGGGTTATTCTACTAAATTTATAGACCGGCTAAAAGTTTATAGCCCGGCTACAAGTTGGATTTTGAAGTTAGGAACATATAAAGTTCAAGCCAAAATCCAACTTGTAGCCGGGCTATAAATTTAGTAGAATAACCCTGCATGTACACAAACCAAAAGGCCGAGTTTTATTATTCCATTCAAGGGGGCCTTTTTTGATTAAATGCGATTCCTTACAACGCCATTTTAAATTTTTAAAAACTTCTTAGCTTCTAAAATTCTTAAATCTAAAAATAATTAAAAAAACTGCTTACCCTGTATATAACTGATCGAAAGTATAACTGGTTTTGAGCCAGAAAAGTTTTTCTGTAAAGCAGCTTCTGAGATACCGTGACAACAAACAGACAGACAAACAGAAAGACAGACGGACGGACGCACGGACGGATGGACCGACAGACAGACAAAATTGGGAAACATGATTTTCGTAATCTAGGGATCCTAAAACGTGAAAATCTGAAATAATCTCGGAAGGTGACTTTTCAATTATGATATTCAACTGATTGGAACACTGATTAGATAGTACTAATGAGCAGTATATAAGTAGCAACAAAATATGGCATCAAAATCATTTTGATATCTCATTTGGTATAGGAGATGGTTTTCTCAATTTAAAGGGGTTAATATTTCCGGAAAACTACTAAAGCAAAAAACATTCTTTCGGTTGTAATTAGTGATGAGCGAGACTGGTCTTGGTATTGCGGTCTTGGTCATGCTTTTTTGCAAGACCAAGACCAGCTGAAAGCTTGAAAGACCAAGTGGTGCAAGACTTACGCAAGAAGACGCAAGACCAAGACTCTTGCGGTATTGCGTTCTTTAATTGTTGCCTGAAAATAAAAGGTAAGTATATAAACATTCGTCTCGAAAAACTTTGGTTTTCGAAATATAGGGTTTGTCTTTAGAAATGTGTAAATTAATAAATATACATTTAAAGCCGTTTGTTTGTTCAATGCGAGATATTCTCCAGCAGTGGATTACATAAAGCTTATGTTATAATAATTTAAATGGCATTTAAAAGTTCATTTATATATACTCTCTTACTGCGTTTAACTAGAGTTGACACGAGACGACAGATAGGACCTTATATCGTTTCGTCTCGAAATTTCGAGATACATTTTTCCGAAACAAGAGACAAGCCTTGTCTCGTCTCGATTCGTCTTATGTTTTATCTCGTCTCGATTTTATTATTATAAAAAATAAAATACAAAAAAATATTAATAATATTCTTAAAAAATAATGAGGAATTATTATTTAATCTTAACATAATAGGCACGAATTTAAATAGAATAATATTTGAATAATTATTCTTATGAATAACTATTATTACTGAAAATAAATGTTAACATTATTAAAGAATAAAGTAACAAATTATTCAGAACCAACTAAAAATTCCAAATTTTGTTTTCAAATAAACGTTACTTACCTAACAGCAAATACCCTTCTCCTTATTTATTCACTTATGCAAATGGACAATAGGGATTTTAGTTTCCGTATGTTTAAGTTGTTTTGACCCAGTATTTTATGCCAGTATGCTATGCATCTACATTTTTTATTTTAATTCCATACGTCTGGAACATCCAGGTTCAATTATCAGTCGCAGTTTTTGTTGATTTAAGGATACAATTTTTGTTTTTTATTGGATTGTTGGATGCGCAAAAAAATATTTCAAATAAAAGAATACACAAAATATGTTAAATATAAATAAATAAATAAATAAATATCAAATTGTGGGGAAACGAGTCACCTATTTTATTTACCGTTTTTTTATATACTACGTTTCGAAAAAATTAACTTTTATTCTTTTTTCGTATTCAAGTGTACAGCATATAAACATTACTAATTGACACATTTATAATTTTAATTTTTAAAACTGTTCACAGCTTTTTACATGCTGTACATTAAGTTTATACTTAAATACAAAAAACTAATATTTTTGGAAACGTTTAATAAAAAAGGTTTGAATAAAAAATATATGTGGGTTATTTACAATTACAAACCACAAGTTTTAGAAGATAACTATATTTACTGTTTGCGTAGTAGTTCCTGATTTTATAATGTGCATTAAGCCTCTAATGGCAATAATTTATACGGGGTGTTTCATTATTAACTACAAATAGAGAACACTTAGGTGATATCATAAAAACTCTTTTCGGTGCTGGAAAATGTTGTAAAATACTATAATTCACAGAACAACAACACTTTTTTTGTGTACAAAGTAGCAGAGTATTTAAAATTTACCAAAAAATGCAAGACTCGCAAAAATCTTGCAGCAAGACCAATACCAAGACCTAGCTGTACAAGACCAAGACCAGCTGAAGGCTTGCAAGACCAAGACCAAGACCGAGTGTGCAAAACCAAGACCAACATGGTCTGGGTATTGTTTTGCTCATCACTAGTTGTAATTAGAAAAAAAATAGGTCTGTGAACTTGGCACCACAACATTGAAAAAAAAGGTCAAAAATGTGTGAGACGTTTGCCCATCGTTTGCCCATTATTGCCCATGAAATAACTTTTTGTGCCCACCCTCTGTTTTCACAATATACCTAACGAAAATAATTTTCGCGGGCCAACTTCCAGACAAAAGTTAAAATTTTCATAATTTAATTTCACGGCATAATAGCATTTCGTTTGCCCACGTTTGCCCATAAATTAGTTTCTTCAGAAAAAAAAATTAAAGAAAATGAAAAAAAAAAAAATAAAAAAAAAATATTCACAAAAATGCAATATGATAACTGCGTTAGATAATCATTCGTTAGCCCATGTTTGCCCATTTTTTTGTTTTACAAATTTCCATAACAATCTTCAAAAAAAAATTAATTAAAAAAGGGATTTGATGACAATTTCACTATCCGAGATTTATACCGAGTTTATTTGTTATAAAAAAAATGAGCAAACATCGAAATAATGCCAAAATATTTGTGAGTTACTATAAAATGTTTCATGAGGATTGCTCATTTTTTTAAAAAATCCTCGTCCAATGGGGGGGCTTAATTTCCGATAGTAGTGCATTTGTGTGTTTTCAGTTGATATAAAAAAATGTGCAAACATCGAAATATTTCAAAAATAAGTGTAAGTTGCTAAGAAATGTATTCTGAGGATTGCCCATTTTTTAAAAAAATCCTCGTCCAATAGGTAGGCTTAATCTCCGATAATATTGCATTTCTGTGTTTTTATTTGATATAAAAAAATGGGCAAACATCGAAATAATGCAAAAGTAAGTGTAAATTGCTAAAAAATGTTTTCGGAGGATTTCCCATTTTTTAAAAAAAATCCTCCTCCAATACGGGGGCATAACCTCCGATAATAGTGCTTTTATGGGTGTTCATTTGATATGAAAAAATGGGCAAACATCAAAATGATTTTAAAATAATTGTAAGTCGCTAAGAAACGTATTCTGAGGATTGCCCATTTAAAAAAAAACAAAAATCCTCGTCCAACAGAGAAGTGCATTTCTCTGTTTTTACTTAACCCTCCATTAGGCGCGTGGATTACATATGTAATCCACGCCTTTTTAAACAGTGACCAATTAAAACGAGGCTTGTGGGTGGAATCGCCCGCTTGAGTAGCTGTCGATAATACACCCAACTACCTCCTTAGTATAAAATAAAGAGGCAAAGAATGCGCTTGTCTAAATTAGCGGCTGTCAAAGACGACCGTTGTACTCCACGTGCCTAATCACGTTACATTTTTTTCCTAGTGTGCGGTTTGAAATTTTCGCTGTACGAACATGGAAACTCAATTTGATGAACCATACAAGATTAGTAATTATCCAGTTGACATTGTTCTCCGATTGGTGCACCCTGTAGAAGGGACAAACCGTAACATAACTGCTGACAATTGGTTCACCAGTGTACCGCTTGTAAGAAACTTATTGGAGGAAAAGAATCTTACATATATGTTGGCACTATGCGAAAAAATAAACGCGAAATACCCCTTGAGTTTTTGCCAAAAAAGGACAGAAGAAAATACTTTATTATTTGGCTTTCAGGAAAAGTACACCATGGTTTCATATTGTCCAAAAAAAAACAAAAGCGTTATACTTATTTCTTCAATGCACCATGATAATTCGATTGACCCAAATACAGACGACAAGAAATTGCCCGAAATAATAACCTGCTACAACAAGACGAAAATAGGCGTAGACTTAGTAGATCAGATGTTCGAAAAATACAATGTAGCGAGAACAACAAATCGATGGCCCATGGTAATATTTTACAACTTACTAAATATAAGTGGAATTAACGCTATCTGCGTTTATAAAGCTAACTACCCCGAAAAAAAGTTTTAAGATCTGGTTTTATTGAAAAGTTTGCTTGGGACCTAATAAAACCCCAAATTGAACATCGGTCAAATATTTCCAGTCTACCAAAAGAACTTCGGCGTCGAGCTGGGCACCTACTTGGATTCGAAGATACCTTACCCCCTCTCCCACCCGATATGTCAGCAAATTGCATTCGACGTTGCTACATTTGCTCCAGAAATAGTAATAAATCGACAAGAAAAAATTGACAAAAATGTTTCAAGCATGCATGCAAAGACCACATAAGAAATGTGTGTACCGCATGTTTTTTAGACTAAAAAATAGTCCACATTTGACTTGTATTTTTTAGTTTAGTTTTTTAAATATTTTTTTACCGTTCAGTTTATGTAAGTATAAGTTTGTTCTTTAAAAAGAAAATATATATAGTTTTGTTTTTTCATTAAAATTTTTATGTTTGTAACAATTTTTAATGAACCTGCAATTAAACGCCTAAAAAACACGTGTATACATCTTTCAAATTTTCTATCATCAAATTAAGGTAAAATGTATGTGTAAATATATTTTATGCTAATAAACTAACATAAATATACTTACACAAAAAAATATATACATATTTTTTCAAATAAAACAACAGGAGTCAAATAAGTTGGATTACCATTGTACTCCACGCGCCTAACCGTGTGAGTTGAATCCGCGCGCCTAATGAAGGGTTAATATAAAAAAAATAAGTCACTAAGAAAGGTATTCTGAGGATTGGAGTAAACTCCGACATTAGTGCATTTAGGTATGTTTATTTGATATAAAAAAAGTAACAAACACCGAAATGAAGAATACATTTCTTAGCGACTTACATTTTTTTTTAAATTATTTTGATATTTGCCTATTTTTATATCCCTAAACACATATAAATGCACTATTATCGGAGTTTAAGCTCCCCTACTGGACGAGGATTTTTAAAAAAATGGGCAATCCTCATAAAACATTTTTTAGTAACTCACAAATATTTTGGCATTATTTCGATGTTTGCCCATTTTTTTATAATAAATAAACTCGTATAAATCTCGGATATTGGAATTGTCATCAAATCTCTTTTATAATTAATTTTTTTTTGAAGATCGTTATGGAAATTTGTGAAACAAAAAAATGGGCAAACATGGGCTAACGAATGATTATCTAATGCAGTTATCATATTGCATTTTTGTGAATATTTTTTTCATTTTTTTTATTTTCTCTAATTTTTTTCTGAAAAAACTAATTTATGGGCAAACGTGGGCAAACGAAATGCTATTATGCCGTGAAATTAAATTATGAAAATTTTAACTTTTGTCTAGAACTTGGCCCGCGAAAATTATTTTCGATATAATGTGAAAACAGAGGGTGGGCAAAAATAGTTATTTCATGGGCAATAATGGGCAAACGATGGGCAAACCTCTCACACATTTTTGACCCTTTTTTGCAATGTTGTGGTGCCAAGTTCACAGACCTAAAAAAAATATCATAAATATATGCTACAAACCCGATTCATATCTCATAGAAACAGTGAGACAGCACTTGTCACTGTAGCTTAAGTATCAAGCTATCATAGCCATTGGTCCTTACTACCTACAATAGCAAAAATTAAATTGAGATATATTTGTAGATCAAAAAATTACCAAAAAAATATGCCGCAAACCAGATTTAATTATATTTTACAGTTTTAATAAACATTTAAATATGTATTTGTTGTTGAATTATTGCCCATTGGTGAATTTACAAAATACCTAGATTAATTAATAAAATAACAGGAGTTACTAAAAAGAATCAATATTCTTAAAACCTTACTGGATACCTATTCTCTAACTCATGGGAGCACTCCCACACTCCCATGCTCCCATACTCCCATGCCAAGGTTGCCAAGTCGACAGAATAACTTTGATCTACTATTTAAGGACCGATCCACCGTTGTGTTAAACGAAGTTTAAAATGACATTTTTACATTAACAATGTCATTTTAATCTCCGTTTAACTCAACGGTGGAATCAGCCCTTAGTAATTCAAATTTGCTTTGTGATAAATACGGACCTAATCTGGCAAGCCCGCAATTCTCCCTCCCATAGTATAAAATCTGACCTTACTACGCATGTACCTGGGCTAAAAGTGAGTAAGCACGATATACCCACCTAAGAGTAAGAGAGCAAAATATATGGGAGCACTCCCATGGGAGCGCTCCCATGACTTAGTGAATAGCTATCCTGGATAAAAAATATTTTGTGAAACTGTTACTGACTGAATATAAATAGAATGTTTGTAGAATTTTTAATAAACAACGCAGAAGGTTGCAACAATGGCTCAATTTTACAGCTAAATTTGCAATTTGGTTGTGACCTTTTTCGAATCAGGTAGGAAACCCTATTTTGGGATGCAGTTTCGTAAGAGCCATTTTGAGGTCCTGAATTTATGGTTAAAGTATTTTTTAAATGTACATTGGGTATAATATTCATATTAAATCTGATCTGTAGTTAACTTGTCCAAAAAATTCTTAATTGTCATAATTCTTTGCTACTTGTTTCAAATTGTATACTTTTTTTTCTATGTTCAGAATACATACTACACATGACGAACTACCTAAAAGGTTAGTATTTCTTTATCTTAACCAAATTTAATTCATTGTTTATCTGCTAATAAGTCTATTAAACGGAAAATAGAAATTATTAGAAGTCTATTACATGGAAAATACAAACATTTTCACACTAATATTACGAATAAGTTCATTATCTATTGAATCGGTATCAATATATAGGATGTTTGTAAAAAATCTTTACAAAAAACATACCACATATTTCTTAGAATAAAATAAGATAACTTAAGTAGACATACTTTAGTACAAAGTATATCTTTTTAATAAATGCACATTTAAAATTTCTACGCCAATGGAAGAAAAGGGAGTTGAATATGAGATTTTCGGATTGCGTAACTCGTTTAGGTTTGATCTCAGGGTTTTGGCAAAATTTGTATTTTAATAATTTGGAGTATATAGGTCTCAAAAAATAATATTTACTAAAACATTAATTTTGCCAAAAACCATAAGAATCTTATCGACTGTACTATTACATACAGGGTGTAGAAATTTGAAAAATTATTTTTTGCTCTTACTCTAAAGTGGCTTAATATATTTTTATGAAAATGTACACAAAATGTAAGTATACAATGACCAATAAAATGTAGTTAGTGGCATTTAAAATTGTTTTAATTCTAGGTTTTCAGAAGGTTTCCGCACCCCTTAGACCCCCCCTACCTTTTTAGATAATCAAATTTAGTTAAAAATAGGACGCCACTAAAACCCTATATCTGTTTTGAAATTGTCTTGCCTTAATTACTGAGTTATAGGCCCCTGAAGGAAAGTCAAAGTGAAAAATATTCACAATGAATGTTTTTTTTATTGATCTTAAACCACTGAATATTTGTTCGCGATTTTTTGTACTATTTCATAACTTGATTTACAACTATTTCCTTGTAATATCGATCATTTATAAAGTTGTAAAAGAAATCGTGAACAAATATTCAGTAGATCCATAGAAAAATGTCATTATATTTCTCACTATAATCTTCCTTCAGGTGCCTATAACTCAGTAATTAACGTTTTCACAAACAAATTTTTAAATAAATTTGATTGTCTAAAAAAGTAGGGGCCAAAAGGGTGCGTAACCCTTTTAAAAACCTGTATAATTAAAACAGTTTTAAATGCCACTAACTCCAAATAATTGGTCATTGTATACTTACATTCCATGAAAAATTTCATAAAAATATGTTAAGCCGTTTTAGAGTAAGAGCAAAAAATCGTTTCTACAGTTTCTACTTTAACACCCTGTAATTTTTTTAAAATAAACTTTTTGTTACATCCTACAAATCAAATCAAATCAAATATATTACGTACCAGATTACAAGTTTTTTTTTATCCATGGAGGGGATCGTACCTAGGCATATATGCCTGTCTTGTGTGATCCCTTCCATAAAAAAAATACAATAATAAATTGATTTAAAAGTACAAAAAAAAATTAAAAAGAAAAACGACTCAGTAATAGGAGTAATAGGAAACTAAAGCAAGACAGGTCCAAAAAGTGAGATAGGTTTAAAACTTTCTCCTGTAGTATAGTTAAACAGAAGTTAACGCTAAAAAATTGTAAAAAATACTTGAAAAAACACCAGAAATAATGTACGTTATTTGCAGTTTTATTTAAAATATTTCACACATATCTGGGGAAGTTTGGATCAATTCCTTGATTTCAGTTTTAAATTTAGTTAAGATTAAACAATTTGGGGCCAAAATAAAAGAAAGATCTTTGGGTTACCGTTTTTTGAAATAGGTCTACATTCAAATTTAAATTTGTAGTTGCTCTGGTTTTTGATGAAACCTTGTGTAGTTTATCCTGATCTCTGTATACCCTTTGAAGACACTGATATGTATATAATTGTCTTAAAGTAAAAATGTTTAATTCTTGATATAGTAGTTGAGTTGAATATAGTCTATCCTTTTTAAATAATATTTTAATTAATGTATTTAATGTAGTTTGCAGATTTTGTAACGTACTTTTAAAAGTACCACCCCATATCGTTATACAATACCTTAAAATTGATTCGGAAAATGAATTATAAATCATAAATAAATTGTTTTTTGAAAGAATATCTCTAATATTATAAAATTTGGTAAACAAGACTTTTAAGCGTTTTGTAACGTAAGTAACGTGTTCGTTCCATCTTATGTGCTGGTCAATCATTACACCTAAATATTTTATTGCTACTGTTTTTTCCAAGATGGGACAGTTACATCTAGTATGATTGCATTTAGAGTCATGTAGTTTAACGTCTATTTTAGGTTGATCAGCTGTAGTAGGAGAAAAAGTAATATATTTTGTTTTTTCAATGTTTAGAGTCAATAAACTACAATCTAGATAAATTTTTATTTTTTTTAAGCAAGCTTCTGTATTTAATTTTACTTCATCCCAAGATGTCCCAGTCACTACAAGGGCAGTGTCATCAGCATAACATACAAGTTTTTCTTTAAAATGATTTATGTTGGAGATGCTATTTATGTAAATTAAAAATGGAATTGGACCCAATACTGTCCCCTGTGGTATTCCTATTTGTACTATTGAAGCGGCACTTAATGTATCCCCTATTTTTACTTTTTGGGTTTTATCTGTTAAATAATTTCTAAGTAAATCAAGTCCTGTACCTCTAATGCCATAGTTACTCATTCTAATTAAGAGATCAGAGTGAGGAACCGTATCGAAGGCTTTTGCCAGATCAAGGAAAACCGCTAGGCATTTACTTGATCTATCCAAGGCGCGGATTATCGGTTCAAGTAGATTTAATGTCGCATCTTCAGTACTGGATTTTTTTATGAATCCAAATTGTATTTTCGATAGAACTTTATTTTTGTCTAAGAATTTTATTAATCTGTTTTTGACAGCTTGTTCAAATATTTTTGCAAAATTATTTATAACAGATATTGGTCTATAGTTATTCATTTTGCTATGATCCCCAGATTTAAAAATAGGAGTAACTATAGTATGTTTCCATTGACAAGGTATTATTCCACTAGACAAAGAAAGGTTTATAATATGCGATAAGGGAGTCACTACATCTTTATGAATATATTTAATGAGTTTAGTTTCTATTTTATCAGGTCCTGCAGAACAGTTATTTTTTAAGTTAGAAATTAATATTATTATTTGTGGAACCGTTACTGGTTCTAAAAAAAGAGAATTTTTTATGGCATTATCAGCTAAGAAATTGTTTGGTAATTTAATTTTTTTGATTTTATTTGCCATATTTTTACCCAAGTTTATAAAGAAATTATTAAATAAGGTTGCCTTTTCTTTATTATTTTTAACTAAACTGTTTTTGTATCCATTTATATCATTGATTATTTTCCACGTTTTTTTACAGTCACCGTGAGCATCATTTAATTTAGTTTGATAGTAATCATTTTTAGTTTTTTTTATTAATGTATTTAATTTATTTCTATATTCTTTAGATTTGGTTTCCCGTTCCATAGAAAAGTTTTTTAACAATCTCTTTTTTAATTGATCCCTCTTATAGATAGAAGTAATTAAGGCTGAAGTTATCCATGGTTTAAGTTTCCTATTTTTTTTGTTTACAGTGAATGTTTCAGTGGTTTCGTCTATATAAAGATTCAGTTTACTGATAAATTTGTCATATGAAATTTGGGTATCTCTTGCCATAATTACATCTTCCCAATTTTCTTTTTCTACTAGCTTTTTGAGTTTAATGAAATTAATTTTTTTGTATGTTCTTTTATTTTCAATAGCAGATATGTCGAGTTTTTTGTTTAAATATATATGGACAAAGGGTGTATAATGATCAGTAAAAGCAGTATGAAAAACTACTAAGTAAAGTTTACGATGAAAAACCACACTTTTTTGAGTTCATCCATAATAAAAAAATTACAAGTTATAGGTACAGATTTATAAACATTTATCTTCGACAGCTATTATATGTGCACATCTTTTTTTCCAGTCTTCTTGGGATACTGATTTAAATTCAATTTCAGTTAACATTTGTACATGTGCTAATTTAAAATGAATATTCTTTATAGCTACATTATTTTTACTACAGCCCAGATCATTTCTGTTGGATTTAAGTATGGGTGGTATGGTGGTAATCTCAAAACTGTATGACCGTGTTCGGAAAATTCTCTATCAAATTTGTATTGCTTGAATCTATTTTTGTGCTGTTTGATTAATGTGTACAGCTGAGGTCGTAATAAGGAAGGTTGAAATTCAATATTGTTGGACGTCAACAATTTTATCATTTGGAGCTTTTCTTGAATTTGAATTCGGAGCAGACAATAGCATTTGGTGGTAAATTTGGTATTAACAGTTCTCTTAGCCATTTTTCATTATTTTCTTGATTCATATCATTATGATAATTACCAGATTTGGCCCCAGACACAAACAGTAATAAACTGTTAGGAATAAAGCCCATGCATAAACTATAACAAGTCTCTTTCCTTTCGAAATGGTGGAAAACAAACCTTTTGCATTATCATCACCCCAATTATGTGATGATGTATGGCTACTATGTATACCTATAAGTTTCATCAATATATACAATGGGACGATTTTGAGAACGAAAATATCTAATTTTTTTAATATAATCTATTCTTTTTTCTCTGATGTCAAGCCGTTCTATTAGAACCAGTCTGTTGTTTCGCGTTTTTCGCCACTTGAACACAAGTTTTTTTAAAATAGTTCCTAATGATGTGTAGCTCCCTTTCCACTCAACTTCCTTTTTTAATTTTTCATAAGAGTTTTGACTGTTACGCGCATACCTTCTGTTTCGTGAAATCTATGAACTATATCTCTGATTGTTCCAATATTTTAGGATGGAATATCTGTTACACTTGATGTTCTTTTGCGCTTTTTTGGACTTTTAAACAATTGTTTAGGTATGGTCGACGTAGACTTTTCACCTTTTGATATCTCACCTTCTATAATTATTCGTTCAATTGGTTTTATCGAGTATCCTGTAGCTTCAGCAACTTGTTTTTTAATTTAAGTGAGAGTTTTGGGATCAACACATTGTCTATAAGTTTCACTGTCATCGTTGTTTTTTTTTTTTTTCAAAACTATTTGTTGCCGAGGAACAATTTTTTTTTTTTTTTTTTTTTTTTATAAAATATTCGAATAGATGAAATATTATTTCCTTTGCTTGACTACCTAAATGTTTCAGCATTTTAACACAAGTAAAGTCACTACTCAAAAGAAAACACTATACAAACAAATAAAAATAAAATATAACTCAAAATCTTCACGCTACACAAATACAAATTCAAGAAAATATTATCATCTACTGATCACCCCCGACAACACGGCTATTGTTTGCATCTCTCTTTAACAGTTACAGTAGGCGTTGACAATTGAAATTCGAGATTAACGCGCTTTCCCTCTTCAGACAAATTAGGTTGAGATGCAAATTAGGTTAAGATGCTTGTACTTTTAAGATATTTTAGTTCAAAATTTTGATGATAGTTATTTTTATGTACCAAGTTAGCAAAATTATTCTTTATCGAACTATAGTCTGAGATTGTAAGCCAAGCGAGAGAGGCGAGTAACAGGCGAGTTCAATAAAGACACTTTAACATCACATTTTAGAATGACAAAGTAGACAAACAGAAAAATAACAGCGAATACAAAACAAATCAGTTACAGACTATTTATATGTTGATAAATATTGGCAGTAGATAAAATAATTAATTTTTACAGTGAGATAAAGTGCTTGTTTACTTCCGCAAATCGCTATGGTAATACATGGCTTTATTGACAGTTGGCGGTAAAATATTTTTTTATTAATTTAAATTATATTTTAATAAAAAAAAAGTGCTAGGTGGGTACATAAAAAAATTCACAGGAATTGTCAAATTAATTCAAAAATATAAATACACTGGAAATATAATTACAGTCTGTTCGCTATACTTACGCGGGTTTCGGATTAAAAATTTCCAGGTAAGTACCCGAAAGTTTGACCTGTTCTTTGGGGAAATATCAACTGGTTAAATGAAATGAAAAATAATGTACAACTTTTTAATTAAATAATAATCTAGTCTAATGTGGTTATTATAAACCTAATAATAATTTTATATTACACTTCACACAGAAAATATGGTCTTTGTATAATAAGAGGATTATTTAGCTCAAATAAAATATTTTCTAACATAAAAATTTGTTCCATGTGGAGAATTTCAAATGAAAAATAAAAAAATTGAACTTGCCAACAAAAATGAAAATCAGTCATTATCATCCAAAATATCATAATCGTCATCATTATCACTATCATCACCATTTATTAATATTATGATTGGAAATTGGAAAATAAAATAAACGAAATAACGTTTATTTTATTTTCACGAGTCCACCAATCTTCTATTAGTTTTTCGCAACTGGGATATATAGTGCCCCACACTTCTGGAGTTGCAACTGAAAGTGCTTTTCGCCAAGTTTCCCGAACTGCGTCGTCACTATAACCATTAGGCCCAATATGGTTGTCATAATATTGTTTTGCTATTCCCCATATATATTCGATGGGATTAAACTGGCAATGATACGGTGGCTGACGTAAAACTTGATGACCGTAACTTTCAATAATCTGATCCACAACAAAGGTTTTTGGTTTTGCGTGTATATTTGCCAAGCGTAATAATTCTGATTTTAATATATATTATGGAAATGGTATATGTTTCTTTGTCAACCATTCTTTAATTTTATCAACAGTCCAAGAATTCGGTGGACTTTTGTCTAATACTTCAAAATGGTAAAATGCATTGTCTAAAATAATTACGCTGGGCTCACTTAAACCTGGGAGAGTTTTTCATGCAACCATCTTACAAACATTTCTGTGTTTATATAATCGTGATAGTCACTGGATATTGATTTAGATGAAAATATTAAATCAGCATCTTTTGCATGTAAAATTATGTGTCGCTTTCCTTCTCCATCAGTATGTTTGATGGACTTTACGTTATCATCTTACCATATTCTCTTGGTTGCACCCCTAGAAAATATCCATGTTTCGTCTAAATATATAAAATTCTTTCCTTCTTCTTTGAATTTAGAATATCTTCTTAGAAAGTTAATTCTCCTGTGCACGACAGAATTTCTTTCACAAAGGGCCTTTCTGTTATCCTCCTTTTGAAATTTGAAACCCAAGTTATGTATCACTTGCCATAGACTTGTTCTGCAAATGTCGTCAAATTTTCTATCTATTAATTCCGAGAGAATTTTATTTAAGGTCACATGTTCCTTGTTGGCCCTCATTCGATAAATGGTATCACGAATTTCAAATTTCTTTCCATCTGGAATATCTTTCGATTTCAATGATGGGCGAATTTTGCGGTGATCTTCTTTCGGCAGTTCACTATTGTGATTTTGTAATACTCCTCTTAATTTGGTTTCACTAATTCCTAGAGCATCGCATACGCGTTGTTGTACAGACATTACCGATTTTAAAGGACCGCCCTTTTCTTTTTCATCCGTAAAATACTTATGTACACTACAAATTAGACTATCTACATCTAACGCACGCCTAGGCATTTTTAAAATTGCCACTAAATTTACAATATACATACAATGTCAATATTTGTAACAAATTTAGTACCTACCCTAATGTTATTTTAATTTAAATCTGACCATTAGGGCAATTTTACCTAATTTCTTGGGAAGAGGCTTATTGGAACTGGTTTTCAATGACTAATTTGCATAATTTTGGTAATCCGAAACCCGCGTAAGTATACAGCGAACAGACTGTACACTCAAAGTTTCGAATACAAATAGAAATATCACATAAATAAAAGTAATTTTAAAAAATAGACTTCAAAATCATGCAGATACCCTTAAAAATTATTTTTATTTTCTCAAAGATCATCAGATCCTGACCAATTGTATATGAAAGTACCCGTGAGGTATCCTCTTTCTAACAAAAAGAAAAAAATACTTAAAAAATGAAGTTTGATGATTTTCTTATATGGACCCCATTATTAGATCTTAACCAAATTTATATGGGACCACCCCTGGAGTGTCCTATTTCTGACAAAATTATAGAAATCGGACAACGTAGTAAAGAATTGTTGCTGAACATATCTACATAAAAAAAATATTCTGACGAACTGAGAACCTCCTCCTTTTTTGAAGTGGGTTAAATGAAACAAATATATTTATAATAAATTATGCTAGATCTATGCCACTTACATATTATTACGATAAGTATAATACTTACAAAGTATGTAAGTATTAACTAGATAAATACAGGGTGTCCCACTATAAAGAAACACATTTTAACAGCTTATAATTCGAAAATGGAAACAGTTTTCGCTAAACTTCTTACAATTTCTTGAAGGTTTTTTTGACATAGTTGCCAAATGTATATTTTTTTCTCGAAACTGCCGGAAAAAATCTCGCTTTTTTTAAGCAAAATTATTGGTTTACTTTAAATGGAACACCCTATATTTTTTCACATCATCTGAAAGTCCGTTTCTTCCCCTTTTCAAAAATGTATAAATTGTGATTATTTATTAAATGTTTGAAGGAAATATTTTTTTATAAATCTACATCAAAAACATGTAATTGTAAGATTATCTAAATTTTCTGTTAAAATTGATGCATTTGTTATAATTTTTATGGGTGCATTTTCTGGTTCTGGTTCTTCAAAGAAAAAAATGTTCTGATACTCTTATAGGGACCGTGCGTCAAGACTTTAACGCTAACTGGTGAAAAAAATTTGAACTTTATGGGGGGTATTTATTAATATTTTATATGGCATTTATTGTTTAATAATTATTAATTAAATAAAGTCGAATTATTTTCGTAATATCATTATCGAAAAAACTTGTTGCATCCGTGGATGTACGAACACATTACTTTGGAAACCTGGATTTCATTCAATAGTAAAGAAATTTTATAAATTTTCACAGAGCAGAATTGTGTCTCACGCCCAATGATATACATAATTACATTACATAGATTGCTTATCCATATGTAAATCAGATGACGGAAAGCGTATTTCACTGGGCAAAGTTTTTTTTTATCTAGCTTTGTATCAATTTTGAGCACTTGAGTATTTACAGAACCGGTTTAGAAATTAGAGTCTTTAGTGTTTTATTGTCATTAAGATTTTTACATATTTAAATGAACATTTTATATAAATATAATTTTACAGATAATTAATGGTTTATTCTGTTGATTAAAACTAACGTAGAATGTTACTATGAAATAAGTATGTCCAATTTGACAAAAATATCATAGCCCTCTTTACAATTTATTAACTATTTCTCATTTATTACTAAAATAAACAAATCATAAATAATACGTACATTACAAGTACTATCAAAAGAGACTGCAACAAACTTTAAAATATTAAAAATCCAGTGATTTTTGTAAATTTTTTTAGTGACATTACCATTAAACATTATTCAGAACAATAGATGTGTCCAATTACAACTCTCACCAAAGTAGTTTATATCTCATATCAAAGTTGTTTACATTTCCTTTTCAAAATTGTATTTTCTGAAATGAGAGTAGTCTAAAATTATTTATATCCATCTGTTTTAAAAATTGTTTAGATCTCTTAATATTATTTAACTACATGGAAACTCAACTTTCCAAATACATAATAACGTGTCTTGAAGTAAAACTTTAATTATTTTCTTTTTCTAAAGATTAAAATACTGAAATTTTATATTAAAACACATTTGGGCTAGAACGGCTCTATTTTAGTGAGCACTAGGAAAGGCACATTGCAACCCGCTTTTCGTAATTTTTTTATAGATGGGTGAGCAATCTATAATATGTATATCATTGGGCGTCTCATAAACGTCAGTGGATGAATGACATTTCGACTAACATAAATCTAAAAAGAATTATTATTATTCCCAATCTTTTTTATTAATTTACATTTTTTAAATGTTATTGTAATACTTTTAAATTCAGTGTTACTAAATACCGATATTTTGACATTGGATACACTTGTTTAAGGTACAACTTTACAATTTATTGTCAATTAGCCATATAAATCTTTTTGCTTAAAATGTATATAAATGTCCAGATTTTAATAATGTTTTACATTTTATATCATTTTGACCATGTACCCGATTGTTTGGTACGGGCCGGTATCTATATTTAACTATATTTAATATTTTAAAAAATATTCTTTATTATTTACTTGCAATGTTTACCCCATTTAATTCTAAAATTAAACACTAGAGAGGGCTAACTTCGGCAGTAGTGCTGCCTCTATATTTCACGCACGGTCCCTATAATCAACTGTATCCTTTTTTCAAATCTGTCTGACGTATTAGACACTGTTTTATCAAAGTGACTAAAAAAAAAAAAAAATAAATAAAAAAATGAAAAAAAAAAAAAAATGTGAAGTAGGTCAGAAACGAACACACTCAAATTTATTCAGCGAAAATGTAAACAATCCCATTTTTTTTCAGCAATTTCGGGAATAAATATACAATTGGCAATTATGTCAACAAAAACTTGAAGCAAATGTAAGAAGTTTAGATTACATTAGGTACCATATACGTTAGATGCAAATGGTGGTTAATTAAAGCTGCTAAACATAAAATAATTATAAAGTATATAATTTATGATTATGCAATTCAATAAGACCTTAATTTCATTTAAAAACCAGCCCGACGAAATTACTTTTGATTTTTCGCAAATTAAAAAAAAAAAAAAGCAAAAAGCCACCTTTCATTGACAAGGGGACAAATTCATATTAAATTTATACCCAATCATCTAAGTCTCTGGAACGCGGCAGCAACTTTCCATTTTACTTTAAATAGCAAGTATGGTCAAGTAACACATCGTTTGAAAGGTAATTTTATAGAGAATTCGGTAATATGACTATTCATTGCGTTAATTTTGATTTTAGCACCTTCTAGCGGGATAAAAACGTATTGTTAAGTATGACACTTCATTTAAAAGCTTTATTAGGGATTAATTGGTAGCTTTAATTTGTTTTAATTGTTTTAACGTTAGATATCTGCGCGATGTTTAAATTAGTTAAGTTCATGTTTCTTAAAATTATGTTTTGTTACATTGTGCATTAAAAAACTAATAAAACTAGCTTTGAAATGAAGTGTCACAACTTACAATACGTAACTTGACAATAGTTGCTATTTACAAACATATAGGGGGTTGTTGCCAGACTCCAGTGAGTTGGATTTCTATGTTTTAGAAAGGTAATATTATAACCTCTTTAAAATAGTGAATGTTTTTTACCTCTATCTGTTCTAAGATGTAGGTATATTCTGTTATTGTGAACCCCCAATATTTTAATCATAAGCCGCTACTGCTTTAGTGTTAAAAGTTTTCTTAATGATTTATATTCCAAAATAATTTCGTATTTGTAGTAAAGTATGACTCAGTCGCAGGATAGTGGAACATTCCATGTGGAAAAAGGTATAAAAAGGGCATTGATTTGAGTATTTTGAGCGTACTTGTACGTATAGTTGTTCATCGGTAGCTTCTTCGTCTTAAACTGACCACCGCACGCATGACTATAAATCTCATATCTAACCATATTGCGATACGCAAAATATCGGATAAGAGGGCAAATTAATTAAATAATTTGAGTGGTAAATAAAATAATTAAGACGCGACATTTAAATGTGTCCTATACAATGCTTTATTTAGTAATGTGAATGAATACCATAATACCTATATAATAAAAATAAAAGTTATTCTAGTAATATTCAAAGAACCTAAATGGTAATGAACCACACACTATATAAATAATTTTAAAATTAACCAAAATTTTATAAAATACATTCTGAGTATATACATCTCTGGGTACCACATTCCAATGTTCTATCTGTTGGTCAAATATGCTAAAGTGTTTTGTTTGCTCTTTTCGCGCCCTCTCATAACGAACCGTCACTGAGTTTGTACTGTATTTCAACTCCTAATTTACCTTAATTTAACCAATTTGACCATAGAATAACATAAAAAAGAAAACGTCGATCAGTTCATAACAAACAATCCAAATCGCGAGCGAGCGATATCTGAAATAAATGCCTGGAAACTTTCAAAATTCATTGTATGAAGGTACGTCGAATACGTTCGCATATAACCCGTGGATGGAGTATTTTATTAGTGGTTCGGAGTTCATTCATACGGATAATAATGGAAAATAATAATAGAGAACGCGCTTGAGTGTTACACCACGAGCCTAAGATCTAATGTTTCGATGGTTTTGGCTCTTTGGCTTGCAGCAAATCTCTTTAATTGACGCAGAGGGGTGGCCCTCGTCGTTCACTTTCTTCTTTCTCGTGCTGCCTGCCCGCTAATGACTCTTGAAAACGATACACACGAATCATTAGTGAATACTCGACTTCCACCAACCGTTCCTCAGGGGTTAACCGCGTATTATTGAAAGGTTTCGATTAAATGGGACTTACATTCATCGGGGATATTTGTACAGTTAAAATTTCAGTAAAAAAGTCGAACGTATAGGCAACACAAATATTTTTTTGTAACTGTTAATGCGCGGTAACATCCGACCAGCTTTAAATTAAAAACAAGTTGGGGGCCATGGAAATAAAATTAAGTAGATTTACGTCAAATTTATTAAATCTGTTATCGTGATTTTGTGCTTTTACATTTTCATTTCAATAAATTTACAGAATATTCAATTTAAAAATGATTCTAACCAGGTCTCCAGACTTGACTTGCTTAGCCTTCTGTTTTTGTCATTAGAGACTTTAAAATTTTCAAATATATGCCTGTTTATAAAAACAAGGGCTCTAATTAGAATATTAAAACTATCTGCTATAGTGTATTAATCTTCACCACCATTGTGAAAATATATCCGATTTGGCGATAAATTATAGAAAAGATCGGTATAGTGTAAGGGAGAAGTGCGGACCAAATGAATTTACAGAAATGTTGTGTAAGATTAAGTTTAAGGGAACGATTAGCGCGGTCCTAAATTAAAGATGTCAGTAACAAAAGGTCGATAAAGTCGGAAACTTTTTAATGAGAGATAATAACCGGAGAAGAATCTCGTAAATTCTCAACAATGGGGAAAATTAACTTCTAACTCCTCGATTCGATATTGAATTTATTTTCCTTTTATTTGGTTTTAATTACCGGAGCTTTTCTTTCCGGTTCGTCTAGAGTGATCCGAATTGAAATAAACTGGAATTCGCGTGATAGTTTTAAAAGGATTTTAATAAATATGCCCTTTTAATAGTATTTTTTTTTAATCATCAAAACCTTATAAAATTGTTGCACTGGAACTTGGAACATTCAAATGTTACTGCTCTAGATTTCCTGACAATCTTCACTTGTTCCAGTGAACAAAAACAAAATCTGGAGAGTTGAGTGAAGATATAAGTTCAAAACAAAAGCTGGAATATTTAACCTTGCTTGTCCATCTATAAATTGACATATATTAACAACTTATATTTAGAACGGCAAAATATACCGACATACAGTTTTCAATATACTTTCTATACAGGGTGTTAAAAAAAAAGTGTCACAAAATGAAATGGTGAATAGTATGACCCAAAATAAGCAGAAAAGTCTTAATAAATATATGACCGCAAATTAACGGTTTCGGAGATACGGACCATTTTGTGTTTATAACAATTTTTTATTATTATAAAAAAACAATGATATTTATAAACAATCAATAACAACATAGAGATGTTCAAAGTGCCCTTCCTCCATTTCAATGCATTGCCATTTGCACGACCGTACATAAATGCATGTCAGCTAATCAAATATTAGTGTAAACAGGCATAACGAAAATTTATAAAATTATTCACCCACAACAAAATAATAACTGCAAATAGTATCTATGAAAAAACATCGGTAACTCCGATAAGAAAAGCAAGTTTTTGAAAATGAAAAAAAAATAATCAAAAAATGATACAAAACACAAAACACTCCGTATCTCTGAAACCATTCATTTGCAGACATATGTTTATTAAGACTTTTCTGCATATTTTGGCCCATACTACCCCCCGTTTTATTTTGTGACACTTTTTTTTAACACCCTGTATATACTTAATGTTTTTGTTGAAGTGTTGCCGCATGTAATATTTTTCTGGAAAGTGCCGAAAAAAAGAACTTTTTTGAACCAAAATTGTGAGTTTACTTTAAATAGAACCCTATAATTTTTAACGTTCTCGAAAAAACCATTTCTTCTCCTTTTCAAAAATGTATACATTGTACTAATTTACTCAATTTTTTAGAGAAACATTATTTTTTTTATGAAACCATGTTAGTAACTTTTAAACGTGAATTTAAATTTTTTATAAACGATTGCCAACTCTCAAACCTCTAAAATTTTCGAAAAAAAAATACTTTTTTAAAATCAAATCAAGGTCTCATGGCAAATAAAGCACTTCGTATTTTTAACAGTCATTAGATAGTTTGATTCTTATCCTTTCTATAAACTGACTTACTCAGCTTAAAATAGAATTTCTGATTGGCGAATGTTTTTTAAAAATATTTCTAAATTTTTTTTTGTGTATGTGTTACTGACCTTCTTTCATTATAAAGTAAAACGCACTGGGCTTTTTCTCTTTTGGTAAACATTTTTTTAGTACCTGCTCTCTCTTGCACTAATTAATACAAATATGACACTTCTGCCAGCTCGATTTAACTTTACACCAGTAGCGGTTTGCCACATACATAGTTAAATGCATTTTGAATGGTTACATTTAGCTCCCTGTAGTCACATTCGGAAATCGTTATTGGCCCAACTGATTGTTTTAAAATATATTTAATTTTTATTAAGCGGAGAAATTGTTTTCCTATGGGAAAAACGAATCCCGGGATTCCTTTCCAGTGTGTGCCCCTTTGCAGCTAGTGCTTACGAGCTGCCACTGCTTTACACAGCACCCTTGATAAATTCATTAAATTAAATATCATTTATTAAGTCATTCATATTCTATTCAAAGCTGAGTAAATCAATTTACAAAAACAGAAATATTAAATAGAAGAAACAGATATTAATATTGAAAACGCTAAAGATATTCTTTTAAATGATGATTTACGGATAAAGGTTTGCAAATAAACATTACAAATACGAAGTATTTCATTTAGCATGAGCACTTAATCTGAATTGGAAAAAGTATTTTTTTACGAAAATTTTAAAGTTACGAGACTTGGCAAACATGTTATAAAAAAAATTTAAACATAAACATAATTACAAATAATGTAAACTCATAATTTTGGTGCAGAAACTTTCATTTCATTTTCGACACTTTCCAGAAAAAAATTACATGTGGCAACAAGGTCAGCAAAAACGTAGATATATGAAGTCTAGTGAAAACTACATGTCGATATATTTTCCGTTCTCTAGTTACAAGTTGTTAAAATGTGTCAATATTGTAATGACATTGTTTCTTATACAGCTGGGTTTATAGCAGAAACTATGAAAAATCCATTAGTAGAGTCCAGTGGCGCACCGAAAATTTTCCTCTGGGGAGGGGGGGTTTACTCAATGCGCTGATAAATTTACAAACCCATGCAAAACATTTTGTACAGAAGTTAATTTAAGACTTAAGAAACGCAATTCTTAATCGTGCTTAATTTATAAACTTCGAATTATTCGAAACTTAGATTATTTATTATTGCTGGAGTTTAGTTCAAATTATAAAGTAAGAAATTTCAGGTGGGGTGAATATAAATATACACTCGTAAGAACAATAGAAAACATTTGTATTAAAAAACTTTTTCTATTGGAGTGTCCAAGTTTATATACACGACAATGCTAATCCAGTAGAATTTCTTAAAAAGGTTTTTAGTAATTTGAGTGAAAAAAATGACCTTTCACATGTACATGTTGTCACAATTCTTACACATACTAACAACTTCAATTGCTCTTTTTGGTTTTGGTTCTGAATCTTTAAGGAACTGTTTCCAAATCGTGATTTCCCCTCTTATACCTGAGTCGTCAAGTTAATAAAAATCTACCAAAAATCGACTTTTCCACTGCCTCGTCAGATGTGTTCAATAAGTCCTGGAATAGTTTTAAAATGTCTTTTTGGGCCTGTATAACCTCGTCAAAAACGGAATGAAAATTGATCTTCTGTAATATTCTTCTGGAGATGAGGCTGGCACATTATTTCAATTTGTTTGATAATTTACTACTCTTGGAAGAGATATAGTAATATCAAATTCATTATAAAAATCTGACACCTGTCGAAAAATATCGGTGAAAGTTTCATCTGCGTTTTGTCTTAACTTTTCTAACGATTCTTTTGTTTTTTGTGCAGAATCAACAGCTAAACGCAAATCCAGATTTTCTGTTTGAAGATACTTACTAAGCGGCAGAGTGAGTTCAAATAGCGAGTTGACCACAAAAACACTCAATAGAAAGACTTACAAATATCAGAAGATAACAATTGAGAATCAGTAGCAGTTTCCTTTTCCTTCCATTTTGTAATATCGTCCAGGCTTTGAATATGACAGGAAGCAACGTAATAAATGTACGAACTGAGTCACGTCTTTGAATCCACCTCGTTGCGCAGTCTTTTTAATTTTTCAATTTTTGGCTTTTGATCTAGTTGTTCAATTTGATTTTCTAAAACGTGTTGCCTTTTGGAATATTTAAAAAAATTATAAGTGGCTTCTATGGTTCCCATACAATTTCTAATATCTGCTACTGAACATTCTTGAGATATCGCAAGATTCAAACTATGAGAACAACAATGCACATACATAGCTTTGAGATATTCTTTACGAACAATTGTTTGTACGCCCGCCTTTTACGTAGCCAATCATGGAACTGGCACCGTCATATCCTTGGCCAACTATATTTTTACCCTTTAATCCTATATCTCTTACAGTCGAACAAATAGTATGAGCTAAAGCAGCTCCAGTGGTTTCAGTTACAGGAATAAATTGTAAAAAGTGTTCATGTACTTTATCAGTTTCCACAAATCTAACGAAAATGATAGTTGAATTGTACCACTAATATCGGTAGTTTCATCATACAGAATACTAAAATATTTGGCTTCATTAACTCTTCTTACTAGATTTTCTAAAATAATAGTGTTGCATGTTGAAATTATTTCATTTTGAATTCGCCAACTGATATAAGTCGTATTTGCTCCGAAAGCTTTTAAATGATTGTCGAAAATTTGATCTCCTGCCTAAACTCTAGATTTTAAGAGAGACCTAAAGTTTCCTTCTCCTCTTTGTGGTGGTACGCTTAAATCAAAAGGTTCAAAATCGCGATGTCCTCTGAAAGACTGACCTGTTTTAGCAAGAAAAATAGCGGACTTAATAATGGGTTTAAGAGATTCTCTATTTTGTAATATCTGAGATTTTCTTCCTTTGTCAAGCATTAACTGAATATTGTCTTTTTCTCGAGTATATGTAGCAAGAAAAGTAGCTGATTTTCCAAACAGTTTTTATGATACCGATTTTCAGAATGTGTTTTAAATGTTTTCCTTACATCTTTTCATTTTCGAAATAGTGTCTTAACTTATTTCCCAGCACATGATCCTTGTTGTCCCACAACAGTAGAAAATAAGGCACAAAACTTGCAGAACGCAGCATCCATTGTTGGAGAGTATACCAACCAGTTCCAGTCTGCCATCCAAATAATTTGAAATTTCTGGTATCGGAAGATGGAAACTTGCATTGAAAATCAGGAGCTCAAGGCTTTTCTAAAAGCCTCTCTTCTTAGTAGCATCATCTACCTGTCAAACCCAATAAGAAAATAATTTTGTACCTATATTTAAAAAAAACTCTTATGACAAGCACTCAAACAGGGTTGTTGCTAGAGGCCGAGCCGCCGAACAAGGAGGCCGAGCCATCGAGCAAGGAGGCCGCTTGTCACAAATTAATATTTTATGTACTCCATGCAGGCATTCGTCTAAAAACTATTCCCAAAATCCATCCAATATCCATTCAATCATAAAAGTTTGCTAAAAATATAAGGCTTTATAAGACTAATAAAATATGACTAACTTTTTCAACAAGTAGTTTTTTACAAAGGTTGGCTTTTCTTCGTAGAATGGAAATGGACAATAAAGATTTTTTTTGCTAATCAACTTTATCCGGGGTCCAGGGACGGGACGGGACACGCTATGTATGTACCGTCATATTTTTTTTTTCTCACGTGGCTCTGGGGGGGTTATAACCCACAAAACGCCCCCTCGGTAAGCCACTAAGCCACTTACAATAAGAAGAACACCGCTACGTCATAACCTTTATTTCTAATTTCAAATCTAAATTATCTATAACTACCAATAAATAAAGAATAAGTTGTTGTGTATAAAAAAAGATTTCCTATATTTCTATAATACAGGGTGTCCCATTGAAAATTGTCCGGTTTTCATTTGATAAAATTTGGTTACAGTGAATTTAAAAGAGGAGATTTTTAAAACATAGGTAATACATAATTTCTGTGTTACCGAAGCAAAACTTCTGGCAAAATAACACATATCAGCAAAAACCGCACGTTTCAACGATTAGGTGTTTAAAAGTTATAAGCTTAAGGTTATTTTTCATTGGGACACCCTGTATTAAAACATTACTATATGCCCAGTAGGCGGCGATAGCCAATGAATTACTTCGCCAAATTTTAATCGGACCCTACTTGCTATTTTTGTTCCAATTTATTAGACCATACCCTTAGATAAAAGAGACCAGAGATATAACATACACCGGTGTTTAACCTGCGCAAATGTTGCCAATTTCTAAAGAAAGGTTAACGGAGTGGGGGAACTGGGCAGGGACTCGAACTCTGTGACAGGGACCGGACTTTGTTTATTAGCATCATAATGAACTATTAGATTTATTTAAAATATACGTTTAATGGAATTTTGTATTATGAAATAAATTTAACGTGATTTTTTAATATCAAACAGATGCCACGACATTTTATGTAAAGAGAAGACCTTTAATAGAATATTTCGTTAGCTATTATTTACTATGGACTTTTCTGTAAGAGACTACAGTAAAATGTTGAAATAGAATAATGTTAATCGAGTAAGAAATGGTACTCATTGTCTAAGAGTATTATAAAAAAGCATGTGCGCAGGCGAATACTACAAATCAAACCTTGTGAGTTGAACATTATATTTTTTCTACGACTATAACATAATATTAAAATTTAGTTAAAATGAGAAAATGCTGTTTTGTATTATAACCTCAGAAAAAGATATATTAAAGCTTGTTTCTTTAGGAATATTAATTAATATACAGGATGCGTCACATAAAACTCTAGAAATGTATATGTCTGAAACCAGATAACATTTTAAAATTTAAACCTATTAAAAGTCATTTGGTCGCTAGGAGTGGGTGATTATCGAAATAAATTATTGATCATTAATAATAATCGATTATTTTCGATCAATCGATTATTTTCAAACAATCTATTTTTGTTCGTATTTCCTTTAAAATTGACTACTTGATTATCTTTAAAAAATAAAAAAAACTAGATTAATTAAAAAGCCAATTAACCGATAAATCAGTGTTTACAAAAAATAATAAACGAATTATCGTTTATTTTAAATAATCGATTATTTTTAATTTCTATTTTTTTTTTTTCGTATTTCCATTGAAACATTATTCGATAATCTTTGAAAAATCTAAAATAATCGATTAATCAAAAATAATCGATTAATTAAAAAGTCGAATAATCGATAAATCGATTTAAAAAAAAAAGAATTATTTCCTTTAAAATCAATTATTCGATCATTTTTTAAACATCGAAAATAATCGATTAACGGAAAATAACCAATTAATTAAGAAGATTCTACGATAAATCGATTTTCAAAAAAAAAAACTGAATAATTATTGATTATTTACAAATAATCCTTTTCTTTTTTTATATTCCTTTTAAAACTGATTATTTAATTTTCTTTGAAAAATCGAAAATAATTGATTAATAAAAAGCTGATTTACCGATAAATCAATAATTCTAAAAAATAACCGAAATATCGATTATATAATATAACCGATTATATTCGATCAATCGATTATTTTTTATGTAATCTATTTTTTGTATTTTAAAACAAATTATTTGAATACCTTTGAAAAATCGAAAATAATCGAATAATCTAAAATAATCGATTAATCGAAAATAATCGATTAATTTAAAAAGTCTATTAAACAATAAATCGATTTTTCTAATTATTTTCAATAAATCGAATATTTTGAATAAATCTACTCTCTTTTTGTAATTCCTTTATAATCGATTATTCCATTACCTAAAAAAACGAAAAAAAATTATTAAAAATGTTCAATTAATCAAAAATAATCTATTAAAGATAATCGATTAATTATAACGGATAAATCGATTTTCATGAAAACGATAAATCGATTATTTTTGTAACCCCTATCGGTCGCATGCTTTTATCACAGCATTTAGCTCCAAAATTTAGAAATTCGGATTTATTGATCCTGTTATCTTTGAAACCGCATTCGATTGCTAGAATTTAGATTTTTTTAGTAAACGAAGATATTTTTCGAGTTGTTTAGGGGTTTATAATGTATCATTTTACTAATAATATGACTAATTTCCGTAACTTTAGTATTTTTTGCTTATACTAGATCATATTGCGCGTTTTACTTTGTTTTAAGATTCAAATGTCACTTCTGATTTAACCGCAAATAAAATAAACCTTGAAATTTTAAGTAGGTGAACCTGTATTTCATCTAATATTCTTGTAAAAATATCTAATAAAGGGCTAAAAACCACTTTTAGTAAATATTCTTATAAAACTACTTTTTAAAAACAAAATTTTGTTAGCAACAATGCCTATTTACTTCTTATTTAGATTAAATATTTATTGAAACCCCTTAATGCGGATCTGAAGTATTCAGCTCAAAGAATCATGGCGACTTTATGTCAAAACGTCAACAAATATTTACCGCTGAAAACGAATATATTTCTTATTTTTCATAACATTGACACATATTATTTGTATATACAATTTTTCACCATACATCGTGGCATTTTCAACTTGAAATTGAATAACTAAAACACTTTAAATTGCTAATAACACCAACAAATAATTCAAAACCGTCGGTCCATATATGATTTACTCACGCGGAGACAAGCAAAGAATAGAAATTTCGGAGCAATTCGGGTGGCGTCGTGAACACAATGATTTTTAATTGGTGGGTTACTTAGGTTTGGAATAGACAACATGCGCAATGTGCAATGTTACATCTCCGGTCTCTTTTATCTAAGACCATACCTAATATATATCTGTTATAACTTCAATTTAAAAAAAATCGACTCACTAATAAATGCTTCTTTAGTAAAATGTAATTAATGAACTTATTTATTTTATTCATTAATTTTTAATTAAAATTTATTCTGACTCTGTTTTAATTTGACTGCTAATTTTATAGATTATAATTGCTGGTGCTTTACCGACTCATCTTGTATTATCTAGAATAACTTTATTGAATGCATATGCTTCCTGATACCTAAATTGAGAATCCTTTCAAGTACTCTCGTTTAGTAAAATTAAAAATGTAATGGAATAATGAATCCTGATATGATTCCGAGTTGAAAAATTATTAAAAGAGAATACTTAGAAGATACCTGATGAAAGAATAATTAATTTTTTATTTTTTTAAGCTAATGTTAATTCAATATTTTACTGAGGCCTCCTACCAACGAAAATATTTTCTTACCCCTACTTTATAACACTTTACGCTTCCGACTGCCCTGAACCTCTGTGCTTATGTATCTGCGCCACGATAACTCTCGAATAAAAATACCATTCGCCTTGCGGTTTTGATTTTATAACTCAGAATTACTAAGGCCGTTCCTATGGGGCCTCAGTATTGCATCTGTGTAGACGAAACAAATTTCTTAAACCGATTTTGTTAAACTTTTTTTCACGTTTCCAATCATTTGGTGTCCGAATATGCAAAAAAAGTTTCGTCGGTGCGAATGTATGCCAGCACGATAACTCTAGAAAGAAAGTTCTGATTGACTTGATGTTTTGATTTTCTTGAATAATTGCTTCTATCTTAGAACCCTATTGATTTTTAGAATTTTTGGTTCATTCTAACTACTTTAATATCAATGTTCTTAAAATCGGCTCATACATTTCTTATGTGACTTATTTTACGCATTCCAATCATTCCTAACATTCCATACATTGCAAATATTTTAATATTAGACACTCCAACGACCTGTCAAACAACAGCTGTTGATTGTAAAGGTGAGATTTCTAAGGCGGGTTGCGACCTTTATAATTGCAACCATAGCCATTTTGGAGGTTATTTTTGTTCGAAAAATCGAAAATTCGAAAAATCGAAAAATCGAAAAATCAAAAAATCGAAAAATCGAAAAATCGAAAAATCGAAAAATCGAAAAATCGAAAAATCGAAAAATCGAAAAATCGAAAAATCGAAAAATCGAAAAATCAAAAAATCGAAAAATCGAAAAATCGAAAAATCGAAAAATCGAAAAATCGAAAAATCGAAAAATCGAAAAATCGAAAAATCGAAAAATCGAAAAATCGAAAAATCGAAAAATCGAAAAATCGAAAAATCGAAAAATCGAAAAATCGAAAAATCGAAAAATCGAAAAATCGAAAAATCGAAAAATCGAAAAATCGAAAAATCGAAAAATCGAAAAATCGAAAAATCGAAAAATCGAAAAATCGAAAAATCGAAAAATCGAAAAATCGAAAAATCGAAAAATCGAAAAATCGAAAAATCGAAAAATCGAAAAATCGAAAAATCGAAAAATCGAAAAATCGAAAAATCGAAAAATCGAAAAATCGAAAAATCGAAAAATCGAAAAATCGAAAAATCGAAAAATCGAAAAATCGAAAAATCGAAAAATCTAAAAATCAAAAAATCAAAAAATCGACAAACTATTAAATTCTTTAACGCCCCTTAAAATAATTTAAAGGGGTACATTATAGAAAAACAAAAGTTCTGGAACAAATTTCAACTTTGAAAAAATGAACAATAAGATCCAAATACGATTAAAATTATATATTCGATTTTAAAATGGTATATTACGAATTTTCACGCTACCTGGATACACTAAAATTATTTTATGGGGTGGTAAAATGTCAAAACATAATTCTAAACTATTATGGATTCTTATTGTACACTCATGTCCATTGACCATTTTTTCAAATCAAAATTCGATTTCCAAATTTTAATTTTCGAATTTTCACACTACTTGGGGACACTAAAATTATTTTAGGGGGTGGCCAAACGTCAGAACATATTTATAATCCGTTATGAATCTTTATTGTACAGTCATATCGATTGACCCTTTTTTCAAGTCAACATTCGATTTCCAAATTTTATTTTTCGAATTTTCACACTACTTGGGGACATTAAAATTATTTTAGGGGCTGGTCAAACGTCAAAACATAATTCTACACCATTATGTGCACTTATGTCGAATAACTATTTTTTTACAAGTAATAATTCGATTTTGAAATTATATTTTTCGAATTTTCACATTACTTTTATTATTTTTGGGGGGTGATCAAAAATGTCAAAACAATTCTTAACCATTATAAATCCTTATTGTACACACATGTCGATTGACCATTTTTTCCCAGTAAAAATTCGATTTGCATTTATATTTCGAATTTTCACACTACTTGGGCACACTAAAATTATTTTAAGGGATGGTCAAACGTGAAAACATAATTCTAATCAGTTAGGGATCTTTATTCCAAGCCGAAATTCGATTTAAAAACTTTATTTTTTTGAATCTCCACATGTTTTTGGACCTTATTGTGTCTTTTGGACGATTGATCATTTTTTCAAAGATAACATTCGTCCCAGAACTCTATAATTTATCCCATTAAATTATATTAAGGGGTGTTAAAAAAATGTAATAGTCAAAGAATCATATAGTCAAAAATGTAGTTATTCTTGTGGTGCAGTAGTCAGTTTTAAAAAATAATACTTTCGGAGGGCGCGGGCACTCGAAGTTTATTTTTTATTTTTTTAATATTTCGGGAGGCCAGCTCAAAAATGGTATTATTTTATGTGTTATAGCTTATTGGTAATAATTTATACCACAAACAATTAGATTAATATACAGGGTGTTTTAAAAAGGTATGTCATAATTTTTTTTCCAGTTAGATTACCAAAAAATAAGTAGATTGTGCTATATTTACCTATATCAAAAACTAGCTCCCAATAAAGTTAAACTAACATTCAGAAAAAAGTTTTTTTTTTGTAAAAAGTTTGCTGTTGCGATTTTTTCTTTGAAATTTTTGCCAGGGTTGTAGATTTGAAGGCCCAATATTCTAAGGAGAAAAAAAATTAAAACGACCCCTTTAAAAAAAGTAGGGGGGTTGGGTACCTTTTAAACTTTTAACCTTTTTGTAAAAAACGTATTTATAATGTTGGATTTGCGCCATAAAAATGGTGTGCCACCCGTTGTCATGGGTTCACCATGCCACTGATAAAATTACACGTTAGTTTGGAAATGTATTTATTAAATTTAACGATAATTAAAAAAATATTTTTTTAAGTAAACAATTAACAAAAAATTAACAATTAAAAATAAACACTTGACGATAATTATTATACATATTTTATAAACTATTTAATTTTGTAAATGTTCAACATCTCCTCCTCCTTCTTGAATACAAAAATATAAATAAAAGAGGTAGTTTTTGCAGGGACAGCTCAAACACAGCCCTAGGCATACCACTGATTTTTATATGCGTTTTTTGTACAATAACTCCTGACCTATTCTTAATTTTGTTAATATGTTAAGTCCAGGACGGACGAATTGCTCTAGAAATTCAGTTAAAAAATTGTAAATAGCTCGTTAACTAAGAAAGATACAAAGTTCATTTCTCTATACAAAAAATTTAAAAATTCATATTCTTTTTGATTTTAAGATTGATAAAGCAAGTTTCTTTATGTCAAAAAAATACGCAGGGGTTAAAGAGTACCCAAACCCTCAACTTTTTTAAGAGATCCGCTTTAATTTTTTTCTCCTTAGAATATTGTGCTTTCAAATCTACAGCACTGGTAAAAAATTCAAAGAAAAAATCGCAACAGCAAACTTTTTACAACAAAAACGTTTTTTAAAATGTTAGTTTAACGCCCTGTAACTTTGTTAGGAACAGTTTTTGATATAGGTAAATATAGCCAAATCCACTAATTTTTTGGTAATCTATCTGAGGAAGAATTTATGACATACATTTTTGAAACACCCTGTATACTTTTTTAAAATTAGTTACTAGCTTAGTCAATTTTTCCAGATATAAAGTAAATAGTTTTAAGTGATTTGGTCGATAATAACAAAAACGAGATTTTTTTGACTTGGTCACTTTTGGCGGTAAGCCAAGGATATCAAAATGATTTACACACATAAAGAATGAAAATTTAAAGGTAAAACACGTTTTTTGCATCTAATGATTTAGTGCATGATCTAGCTGCTTACGATCTTTTGTCAGAACACCGTCGGAATTTACTCACTCTCTTGAATGCTCCTCTACTTATATAATAAATCTAGTTGATACTTTTTTTTAACTATGTTCAAAAGTCATTAAAATAATTTTTTCAAAAAAACTCAATAAAAAGAAACTTAATTATAATTTATTGCAAATGTATCCAATACGGTCCTGTCCCTAGCTAGAACTTTTGTCGAAAAATATTGACACTCTTTATAAATAAGTAACATATCCACAAAGTTCATTGTTAACTAAATTTTAACGCACAATTCCGGACCCGGATTTACATTTTTTAATTCTGTATCTTTCTTATTATTAAATTTTTTTATAAAAATTGTTAATTATAATGACTTCTATGCACAGTTAAAAAAAGTATCACCTTAGGAGTCACCCTGTATAATATTATTCTTTGAAGTTGCGATGAAATTGCACCTATATTTACGTCGTTTATGCACACTGAACTGTTATAACATGTCCAAAGCAGTCGTCTATATATATTCTGACATATTGTTGTATCAGACAATGCAAGCGTTTTAGATCGTCGAAATCCGTTCAAACAATAGCAAGCTCAATGAGGAGGAGGAGGTAAGGGCAACCGAATTTATAACGGCCACACTCCACATTTGACAGCGAGGGCGTTACTAAGGATTCTGTATCATATTTTGATAGTTGAACGGCATGAAATAAGTCTCTAAATTATTTTATTAACATATTTCTACTCGAGACTAAAATATGAGGAAAAACTATATGTAGGGTGATATAATATTAAATGGGTTATAAAAATTCAAACATATCGATTGTTTATTATCGGTACGCAGTGGCGGCTTGTAATAATTTAAAAAAAGTGTTCACTCTTTCTATTAATTTTATCGTTTGCAAGTTGGGTTCAAAACTTTGTACAAGCACCAATATCGCTGTTTTTTTTTAATTAGGTTTGTATTAAGTGTAGTTATTATTATCATCATCATCAGTATCATAATGTGTGCACTACTATTAATGAATAAATGAATATTCTATTTATTGTTATATTTGTTTTGTTTTTAATACGTTGAAAACCATTTATAAACATTGTCAGTTATAGCCAGCTGACTTTTCTTTTCTATTAGGTTATGTAGAAACCGTGACGTTGGTTCCTATGTAAAAAAATATTATTATATGAAATTTTACCTACCGTTTTTCAGTTTTCTTGTAAATTAAATCATTTTCACAATTTGTCACACATGTCAAATAATATAATATATTTTTTAAATACCTTTTATTGGCAAATAAAACAGGCAAATTAAAATGTTTATTTTATGAGATCAGTCCCATCACAATACATAACATTACACAGATACAAACTAGAATGAAGATATATAATGCGTGGCATTCTAAATTATACTCTTCACAGTTTAACAAACCCCCTTAACTCTCATTTTTAATCAGATTTTGTTTCAAAATCAATAGGCTTTGTCCCCTCGTAGAGCTTATGTTTTGTTTAAAATTTTCAAGTTGATATAATTTTTTATTTTTGACTTTGTGCAAACAAGAAACGTGACGGACAAAGTAAACCTATAATACACTTCACAGACTACTATGTAGAATAATAATATAATCAAGGCTAAAACAATAACATAATAGACTAAACAATTCGCACAATAAAGAAATTATAAACTCAAAGTTTTGAAAATTATTTACTAGGTAATCAGTACCTCGGAGGTAAACTGCATTATGTTATTCTAGTCAACTTTTTAGAAGAGCAAACTGAATGTTGTTTGGAGACTTTTGTTTTCTATATTTACATATATCAATTATATTTAGTCAAGAAATGCAGTTATCCCCAATTATTGTTTAAATATGTATTGTTTACCAATAATCTAACTATTACTCCTTTCATTTCAATATACATGAATTGTTAGTTTCGTGTGCGGATACTTTTAGTATCGTCATAGCATCTCCTCTTTATTTTATATCAATGATTGGAAAGATTCGTATGTCCCGCCCTACTTTGTGATGTCACTATGTGTGTTGCGTAAATTAAGGTGATTTAAGTGGTTTTATGTTTGTTTCACTACTTCTCACGGATCTATTATCGTGTTAACCTCTCTTTTTAGCTACAGACTTTCGCGAAAACATCTCGCTCCTTCGGGCTCGCTTCTAATAGTGCAACACGGAGAGGCGATTAGCCAGAGCGCAGTGGCTTACCCAAAAATAGAGATTAACACGTATGAAAACAATAAAATTATTAAAAATGAATTTATATTTTTTGTTATTTTAAAATAAAATAAAATAAGCGATATAGAAAAATATTTTGATCAATTAGAAGATTTGGAAGAGGAGCATGTGAAAAGTAAGAGAAATATTAAACATCTCTCTGACAGTGAAAAAATTATGTTCAAAAATATTTATGAAGGACTCTGCTCTGAACTTCCTGTATCAGAGGCTATTAGAGAAACTGTTTTCTATTAACTAAAGTTCCAAATTCAACCGTCTATAAAATAATAAGAGTTACATCTACATCAAGAAGGAAGAGAAATGATAGTGGCACTTTTAGAACAGTTCCTGTCTTTTTTCGGCCAAATAGTTTTAATTTTTTTATAATTTATATGAAATGTATGAGGCAAACATTTTTCTAACGATAGAAAATATTTTTTCTACACCCACATGGATATTTGCTTATCTACACACAGACTACAAAACGAAAAAGTATACTATTGCCACAACTGAATGAATACATTTTATATCCATTCTATGTGGTGAGAACACTGCAAAATAATGAAATCCATCAATCACAGTTCATATTTTGGTCACCCGACGACTATTATTTTTATAAGTTTAAATAAATGACAATTCTGTCAAACTAATTGTCAGTATATTTTTTAGTTATTGAACTTAAATATATATTAAAATGACTTATTTTTGGGTAGAATCAATAAATAATAGCATTTCTATTTTTATGTATGCTATGATTATAAATAATTTGTCATTTTAATAAATCTCTATGAAGTCAATTCAATTAAAAGTATCTGCCTTCCACGCGAGAAACCCAAGTTCGAGCCTCGGCTGGGGACTTTCTTTTTTCGTTTTTTTTTTCGTTAATTTTATTTCAAAAATTATTAAAAGGCATAAATTATTTTAAAATTAGTTATTTTGTCGGAATAACCTAAAGTATTTTTTTTATTTGTAAATTTTCATTAGTATGTCGTAGCAAAAATATACTGTACAACTCGAGTGGATTGTCCACATCGCACTCAGATGATTGAGCACTCCGCCTACGGCGTCGTGCTCAAATTTCGTCTTCATGAGATATGACCATCACTCTTGTTGCACAAACTACTATTTTAGTTAGTACGTGATACTAATAGCTAAACTGAACACCTAGTCCTCTCATAAAATAAAATTTCAGCTCTTATTTTTATTTGACTAGTTGTAGGAATTTTTTAAATAATATTTAATTTTACTTCTGCAATATGTATGTATACATGTTGAAATTTAGTGAAACCCTTTTTGACTGAATGTAAATTAAGACGTTCAATTTATCCTATTTTAAGAATAAGGTATTATGTTCCTCTTATATTCCTTTTTGCAACAGTTAATGAGCACACAAGATGGGTATATTTAAAAATCCAAATGTGACTTGGGAACAAAACAATTCGTCCAACTGATTGGGGATGGTTTAAAAATAAAGAATTGTTACATTCACTTTAAATGGTAAATATTGTAGTACCAGAAGAAATAATTAAAATAATGCAAGCATCAGAGATAGAAGCTTTAGAGATGACATTTTCAGAAAAGACATTTTCAAAGATGGATATCTCAAGGATGGTGGTGAAGTATTTAGAGAAAGGAGGAGTATCTTAATAGTCTTTAGAGTGTAAAAATGAGGCTGTCGAAACTCAAAGGAAAAACTAAGAACCTCTTAACCACAAAAGTTAGAGGACTAGCAAAACATGGCGACAGGAACAATTAACCTAAAAGTAGAATTTATGATTTACCATCTTCAATATATTTCATCCTTTGCAATGGATCCATGACAAAAAAGAGAGGCCCCCGATACGCTTCCACTGCTTCAACTCCATCTTACCGAGAAATATCTTCCATAGGCTATATAAAGTTATAACAGAACACATATCAAATAGAGGAGCTGGAAGTGGCAGGTACGATTCGTATCTACACCGAAGGTTTTAAAACAAAACAAGGCTCAGGATGTGGAATATACTCCAGATCTTCAAACCTAAATATAAAATTTGCTGTGAACAGTAGTGGTAGTGTAATTCAAACCGAACTCACAGGAATTCTCATAACAGCAAATGAAATCACTACGTGAAGAAAAATGCTGATCAATACAGGTAGCAGACAAGCACTACTGACCCTGGACAGACCAAGAATTTACTCACAGTTAGTAATAGAATGTCAGGAAGCTTTGGCTAAAGTATTCATCAACAGTGTGGTCAACTTAAGATGGATCAAAAGTCACGCCACATCGAAAGGTAACTAGCCAAGAAGGGCGCCAACTAAATACTATTTGGATCTGGCCCTTCTATTAGATTGACAACATCGGTAGTGACAAACCAAATTAAAGAAAATTCTCTTGTGAAATTCAAGAAAAGATGGAATGAGACAAGAAGCTGCAGACTTGCCAGGGACCTTTAAACTTATCCTAACAACACTACAGCAAACAAATACTTGACTCTGACTGGACATAATCTACTACTGATCACAGGCATTCTGACTGGTCATTGACAAGTACGAAAGCATCTCCATATCATGGGTCTGTCAGAATCCGCACGCTGTAGGGGGTGTAAACAAGAAGATAAGACAATCAAGCATATCCTTTACGATTGCCTGACGCTCTCATTTATTAGAAGATTTGTGTTCGGCGAGAACTGGCTAACACCTGCCGTTATGTGATAAGCACCTCTTGGCGACGTTGTCAACTACATTAAACCTGTGGGCTGGCTCACGAGCTAGGAGGTGCCTATCTACTTAGGAGGATCCACATAATGGGCCTAGTGAGGTCTGGGTGCCGTGGGTTAGCCCGCCCTCCACACGTTACAGATATAGATGGCAAAAAAGGTTAAATAGAGAAGCAGTTTTAAGGTGCTTATTCTTATTGTAAGTAGCGACGTAGTCACTGTTATGGGATAAAAAATGTTTTCCCACAAATAACATTTTCAGATAACTCAAGTGAAAAATTATTTGAACAAATTTTCGATTATGAGATGGATAATCTTTCTTTAAAAATAGCCAATTTACAACTGTACATATCCAGTGCCGGTTTTATACATCTTAGATTACTGAAATTATATAGTATTAAAAAAAAAAAACAAAATTAAAAAATTCAAAAGTATTATATTATATAACGTCACAACATCAATAAACCATAATTATTATAATGGTCAGAAGCAGCTATAAAACTAGTACGCAAACACAAATAATAAAATAAAACAAACAAAAATGATAAAAATAAGATCAAAGAAAAATGGAATGAAAACAAAATACCAGTCTAAAACATAAGTTTCCATTCTTGTTTTCTATAATATTATCTTAATAAGTACTGTCACTAATACATTAAGGAAATGTTGAAACTAAGTAAAAATAAACTATACAAATAATAAACAAATAACGAAAAATAATATTGCTCATGCCCATATTCAAAAATATTGACATGTTATGTTTAAAACAAAATTTTGACTATCATTTAATCGACACGTTTCACGCTACGCACTTTATTAGCTACCACGCAGATAGAAAAGTTGGGCGTCTCGTCGAAATGAACCTTCTCACGAAGATTCATAAAAATCGGTAGTATACTGTGGATTAACATGTAGAATCTAAGTATAAAAATACAACAGGGGAGTTTTATTTACTTTTACTAAAGTTGCTTTCTCGCTTTTAAATTTGAAAAAGTTTGAATTATTTCGTTAGTATTTAATGTTTTTAAAACATCTGAATTTATTGATAATACTGCTAAAGAATTCAACTTTTCTTGTGCAATTGAATTGCGAAGATACGTTTTCACCCGTTTTAGAGTAGAAAATGTACGTCTCCACTGACATTCCTTACCATTCTGAAAAAAAAAAAAAAAAAAAAATCGGAGGCATACATTTAAATTTGGAAAATGAAGACGTAAGTTTATTTTTATGTAACAATTTTACTAAATCGTGGGGAGATTCAACTTTAATTTCATCGTTTAGTTCATTTAGGAATTTTTTGAAATGAATGCATTCTTGAGGAAAATGCTCATTTAGGTCTTCCATATATGTCTTTTTTTAATTTTTGTGCATTTAATACTATAGCTTCCTCACTTAATTTTTTTAAATTAAACAAAAATTCGAAAAGAGCTGAACATGTTTTGTACACTTCTATCCAAAATAATTTCGGTATTTGGTTCCCCAAAAAGCCTCTTTCTTTTAGTGCTTCGCCGTTTTGTGTATTTTTCGTTGCCAGTTAAAGCTATTCCTTTGGCTTCATATTGATCAAAATCGCTTCTTAAATATTGAAAGTATTGGGCCAATGATGATGAAAGGTTAGATGTGGTACTTATATCCATATTTTCTTGTTGTAAAAGTTTTTCGTTTTCTGAAACTTTTATGAACCGAGATAACAAGTTCCATTTGTATGAAGATGCCGTAAAAAATGTGTAAATTTCTTGTACCATCATAAAGAACGCCGTAGATTCCAAACAGCAGTCTGCTGCATTTTGTACAACTAAATTTAGCGAATGTGCTAAATTGTTTCGTGCCTTAATACGAGCCTGTAACTCAGAGTATTTTCCGCTCATGTTGCTCGCATTACCGTATGACTGACCCCTACAGTCTTTTAAAGGTTTTTCCATTGAATTCAAAATATTCAGGACGGTATCTTCGAGTTCTTTCGCACCATATCTAACGTTTTCTTGAAACCCCACAAGCCGCTCAACTAGTAATCCATTACTATCACAAAATCGCAATATAATTGTAAGCTGGTCATGTTGGGTTATATCTGGCGTAGAATCGACGCTTACTGAATAATACTTATTAACTTTCATTTGTTCCACTATTTCCTTTAAAACTTCATTTGATAAAA
Organism: Psylliodes chrysocephalus; assembly: GCA_927349885.1. Classification (NCBI taxonomy): domain Eukaryota; kingdom Metazoa; phylum Arthropoda; class Insecta; order Coleoptera; family Chrysomelidae; genus Psylliodes; species Psylliodes chrysocephalus. The sequence continues at coordinate 16,746,088 of OV651824.1, forward strand.
TCCCTATAAACTCATCGCAAATATCTTTTGATAAATAAGAAACAGTGCCCTTTCCACGATTTGCAAGTCTTCTTATATGATCTTTTAAAAAAGGATCATATTCAGACAAAAGTTCAATCGCACCCAAATAATTGCCTTTATGATCTTCGCCTATCTTTTCATTACTACTTCTAAATGCTAACTCTCGTGTTGCTAAAAATTTTATAACGCTAACAATTATTTTTAATACGTTATTCCAATACTTCTTCGCTACGTTACATTCTTTTTCAAGTTTATCAATTATTTCAGTAGTAAAAGAGCAGGCAATATATATATCCTTAGATTGTTTAAATGCTCGGATGATCGTTCATGTTCATCAAATATTTCTTTATCCCTATTCCAGGATGAAAAACCTCTTTTAAACTGGTTGACTGACCCACCAAATAACATACAATAAAGGCAGTACACATTACCTGTGCTTTCAGAATATATTGCCCAATCTCGACGTAACATTTCTCCATTCTCTAACTTTCTGTAGAACATTTGTTTATTTGTCCACCTGTTTTGTCCTTTAAATGGCCTCTTGGATTTGGAAAAATTACTTTGTTCCAAATTCTGACCTTTCCAAGACTCTAGCATTATTTTAATATCTCGACCAGTGTTCCATAGGGCTGGATCTTTAAAATCTGGTAAAATTATTTCTTACTAGTGCTCTGCCTGCGCACCGCCCTATTACGATTTGCCGCCCGGTACTAAAGTCCCAAATAGCACCCATGTAAAACCGGCACTGTACATATCAAGAACTAGTCATATGATAGAATTGAGCCTGTGGATGCTTTATTCATATTTTCTCTTTTTCACTAACCACTTTTATCGCAAGTGGGCATCAATTATTAAAATGGGTTATTTCTTTATCATAGACACATTGACAAATATGCACTATTGCCTATTTGTGTTAAACATTTTGATGGTTCGGTCTTAAACCTAGATCGTACTTTAAAACCATTAACTTTGGCACAGTCGTTTAGAATCAATAACTTAAAACTAACTAACGAGTGGACATTCTTTTTCTCTATATACATCTCTGTTTCTCCCTACAAAACTCGCTTCGGTCCTTCTGAAACAGAAAACAAAATGTCGAGTACCTCGTCTAAACGGAAAAAAAAATACTTGGTAGTTTACTCTTTTATATTCTGTCCATATTTCGAATGGAGAAAGAGAAAGAATGGAGGCCTTTTTGAAAAGGGCCGTTATGAAATTTTCCATGAAAACAAATCACTTGAAGTGCGGTCGGTTGGTCAGTCATTCCGAGATTAAATTTAAAAAAACAGTTTACATTCTGGTTCGGCTTCATTAAAACTCCTTTCAAGTAAGAACAATTTGTATTTTTGGATTCGGCTCGAGTGGCACTTCTCGAGCGTTGCCTTTTTCAATGGATAAAATCCTCGGCCCTCGGCCGGCAGGCGGCAAAACAAGAGCGGTTTGGTTTTAATTTTTTTTTAATGTATGATTATGTACACTGAAAATAATTACTTTTGTGCACGACCGGGCGATAAAGTCCAGATTATAAATACGTTTAGCGGGCGTAAAGTGTCACTTTACCGCCCGCGGACTACTTTACCGCCCGCCGGGCGGTAAGGTAACTTTCTTTTTTTTCTTTTAAAAATTCACATGTAGTTAGTAAAACAAACTTTATTATTAATATTTATTATCATGGAAATATTTGGTACAATTAACAAAACATGAGTTTAATAAAGAAATTATAACTTTAAAAGCCCAAACATAAGATCCTCACACTTATAATTTTATACTAATAACACAATTTGAACAATTACTTATAGAAATGTTAGGATTTGCTACCTTGCTCTGTTGTAGGTTGCTACGAACTTCTACTAACTCCGTATGATTTGGGTTACTGATGGAAGGTGTATGCTCAAAAGAATCGGTATGTAAATTTGAAAATTCAGCTGTGCGACTAGTAGAAGGCATATCAGCATTGACATTTTTTGGCGATTTTCATTTTATTTGCCACAGAATCTTCAATATAACCTTCTGCCACCATTGTAGACTTCCAACCAGCATGTCGCTTTATGTTAAGGATATCCTCACCTGCATTAGCTAACAAAGTTGCTGAAGATCGTCTAAAACAATGGCCTGTGTAGTCTTCTGGAGTAGGCAATTTTAAATAAGTTGCTATTTTAAAAGGAATTTGACCAAATGTATTCTTTCCAACCACCTGACTGGAACATTTTCCATTACGATAATACACAAAAAAACGTCAGTGGTTGGTATTTGTCGTACGTAGTGAAGCATATTTTCGATATAAGTCGAGATAACTTGGTGATTCCTGCTCTTTGTCAATCACACTGAAAATGCGGTCAATTTTAGTTTTAGATGCTCGTATGGTTACCAATAAGGTTGTTCCTAAATCTTGAATTTCGTCTATTGAAATATTAGCTAATTCCTCTCGACGACATGCTCCACAAATACCAAAAATTAGTGCAACCTACAATAAATAATCATATTAACATAATAGTCTAAAAAAAAAACAATTAACTTACTTTTATCATAAGATATAAATTATCTGGAGCATCTACTAAAAATAATTCTATTTCTTCCCTGGTTAGAATTTTTGATTTTTTTGGTTTATAACCGTCTGATTTCCGTTTTAAGAATGTTATCAATCTTGAATATCTAGCGATGTTTATATTATTGTGCAAATTTACAGTTGCTTTTAACATCGAATAATATGACCATAGAGACGACGGCTTACGGCATTTGGACTTTTCCAGAAAAAATGCAAGAAATACATTTTCTGTATAGTTACCGTCTATAACATGCTTCAATTTGCACCAGCTAACAAATTCATCGTAGACCTTATCGCGTATATTCTCTTAGATTTGGCGGGTAGTAAACTTAATTTTGCATCTTCTGCTGCTTTAAAAATTTCCGGTGGTATTCCGGAAACTATTTCATCGTCACTACTGTCCATTACATAAACAAAATATATAAAACCTCTTCGAAAATATACTAAGAAACTTGCAATACGTGAAGTCGACTGTAAATAAAAATGGCGTCTACCTATTCTTGTCCTATTGACTTGTTTGCTATGGTAACGCGTATAGGTATATAGATTATTGTTATTTTATCATCTTATTAGTTTCAATAAGACTTATTTTTATTTAACTATACAAATGATTTGGTAGATTGTTATACAGGGTGAGTTATAATAATATCGAGGTATAAAATTTATCCAACTTGAAACATTTATAATAACCTACTCACAAAAGGTGAAAAATAGAAAATAAAACATATTTATTAATAAACTATCATTAATACGGTCGTGCATAAAATTTTGTATATTTATTAATAAATGTCTATTAAAACGGTCGTGCATAAAATATTGTATGTATTTCGGGCGTAAACAGCGTTTATGGACCTTACGTGTTAATAGCCCTCGCCTAGCGGCTCGGGCTCTTACTTACACGTTGCGGTCCATAAACGCCTGTTTTACGCCCTTGATACATAAATAACTATTTACTAATTTATTAATTCTATCCTAGACCGGTGGTTCTCAACATTTTTTACTACACTCATAATCAGAATAAAATCAAAGTAAATTTATAAACAAAGCTATATGCGGTTCAGTTTTTATTAAAATCGGCTTACTAGTCTAATCAACAAGTTCAAAGGCGTGTTTTTGGGACATACTATTACGAAAATTATGTTCGATAGCTCATTCGATTCGGAATAATGTCTAGATCAATGTGCGAAGAAAAATTTTGCAGTTCATAAAAAATTGCAAAAGTTATAAACAATTAACACATTCACCGCCAAGCCAATTTTCATAAAACTTCCCAGCACGCCACCCATAAGAGCGACTCAGCGGACACCGGTGTCCGCTCTGGCGCCATGCTTAAAAACTGCATTTTTCCCTAGCATCATGCCAGGGCGGATAAAATTTTTCCGATTTTACCACGCCACAGCGGACATAATAGCGGACACAAATATCTCAGCGGGCACGTCGTAACAGGTCTGTTTGCCGAAGCGGATCGCGCGCCAAATGTCTTGCTAAGCTTAGTATTGCATAAATTAGTGTAGTAGACACTTGACAGTGGTTTTTCGTCACAAGTTTTTTCTATTTTGTTTTTTCATAAAGTGACAATGAGCAGCAGATCGAGACATATTATGACCCTTGTGGAATGTTTTAATAAGGACCATAATAAATAAGTTTTTTTGCCATTTTGTTTTTTTACTAAAAAATGTTAAAATGTGTGTACCTATAAAACAATATATTTTTTTAGTTTTAACAAGAATTTTCTTGCTATGTTTTTTGTTTTAAGAATTGTTAAAAATGCTTAAATTATATTGTGTCTATACTCAAACTCAGACAAAGCGAAGTAAATTAAAAACTAAATATAATATAAAAAGATTAAACAATATAAAAATTTAAAAATAACTAAACAAAACAAAATAAAAATATCAATTGCATTGGATATGCAATATCCGTCATTATGATTTTAATTTAAAATTTAAGTAATACTTCTGTATGTGTAACCCAAGAAGAAACTTAAGAGACAGTTCCTTACTGACTTCGGCCGCGACATAATATATAAATATACGTTAATTTGTGAAATAAAGTTAAATTCATTATTAAAATAGTAAAATTGATAATATTGTTTCTGTCACCAAACCAACCCCTGATTAGGTATCTTTCTTATTTTTAATTTGAAATATATATTGTGATTTTTATTAATATTCTTAATTACCACAATTATTACTCCGTTTTCATAAAGCCCCACTAATGACTACAACGATTAGATAAATTTCGATATTGCAAAGTTTTCATGAAATAAATAAAAGAAATTGTATGAATATTTTAAATAATTGTACCCTCTCAAAAATAATAAGCACGCCTCCGATTTGGTCGTATTTCTACCTGCTTTCACTCTCAATCATTATTTGTTTGAGTTTAGTTGTACATAATATAACTATAATCAATAAGTTTTTTGATATTTTATTTTGTATACTATAGAATGTTAAAATGTTTTTTTCAATGAAACAATAAAATTTTAGTAGTTAAAAGTAGTTTACATTTCCAATGAAAAAAAATTTGTCCGTTCTGGCGCCTAGAGTTTAGCTGCTTTAAAAACTTTTTTACACGCCACAGTGGACACAATAGCGGACACAGTCCATAAAATTAAAACAAAACTCTTTTTCAAAAAACCACGGTCGGTAGGCCATTCTATAGGCCTAAAAAGAATAAGTTTTAATGAAACATTTACAAAATTCAGAATTTTCGAGGAAATATCAACCTCTACACCTGGCGGACACCGATGTCCGCCCTGGCGTGATGATCAGATCACGAAGCGGTGTTTGGTTTTTCGCCTATAGTTTGTAAACTATAAATATTTTTGGATTTTTCAAAAAAGATCCTTAAAGAGGAAGGAATTTGCTATAAATAAGTTCCGACTCCCGGAACTGTACCTCCATTATTTATAATTTTAATTTAACGCTCAAAGTAGTTCCGCGCCCCATTTTTAGGTTACGCGCACGGCGTCGAAACCGAGTACGTTACATAAAATAATTTTTTTAAGTTAATAAAATTAAATTCAAAAATATAAAAAAATTACGGTATATTATAAACACTTAGAAGAATTCATTCCCGTTGGAATTAATGGTGATGAACAACCGACAACGGCGCACGGTTCCGTGCCATAACCCATAACCCTCTTACGGCAACAACGAGTTGAAAATTTAAGAAACCTAAACATTGAGTATGATGAAGTTCAATTAATAATTGAAGAAAATTGCAATGACTCAGATCTAGAAGATGAATATGAAGAGAGATTTGACTTTACAGAATTACATTCAGGCTATCTCGCAAGTGCGACTTTAATTCTAACAAAATTAGTTCCAAATGAAAATGATAATGATGAAAGTGTTAGTAATATTTCAAATAACAATAAATACGATTTAGTAAAATTGCCTCCAATTGATATACCTTCATTTAATGGAGAGTTTAGCAACTGGATGGAATATAAAGAAACTTTTGACACTTTAATTAACCAAAATGTATCATTGAATGATATACAACGATTTCATTATTTGCGTACTTCGCTTGGTCCCGATGTTAGGAAAATACTAAAAAATATGGAGTTTTCCAAAGACAATTATAAAATAGCATGGCAAGTATTATGTAAAAGATTTGATAATCCAATGAAATTAGTCAATACGCATATTAAAGCATTATTTAACTTAAATTCCTTGCAAAAAGAGTCTGCAAGTAGCATTAGAGAATTAGTAGATTCTGCTAGTAAACATTTACATGTATTAAAAACTTTAAATTTATCAAGTGAAAGTCTCTTATCACAAGCTTTATTAAATCATATTATTTCTGAAAAGTTAGATAAAGCAACGTTTAGAGAATGGGAGCAAAAGAAAGTCAAAGATTCTTTGCCTGCAATAAATGATCTTTTTCAGTTCTTAGAGAACAAAGCAGATTTTCTAGAAAATTGCGAGCAAAATAGCACTTCAAAACCGCAATCTTTTGATAACTCTCAAAAAAGACCTATTAGGCGACATGTTTCACTAATCTCCAATGACGTCAGTCCTATTTCAAATCATATATGCCATTTTTGCAACAATTCACATTTAATTTACTATTGCAAACAATTTCTAAGTTTAGATATTAATCAACGATGGGAAAAGGTTAAAGCGTTAAAATTATGCACAAATTGTTTATGTAAAGGCCATTTCAGTAAAGATTGTACTCATGGCCAATGTAAAACATGTAAAGGAAAGCACAATAGTCTTTTACATCAATATTCACAACGAAATGCAAATGTAGCAACCCCACAGGAATCAAATGTATTATTAAGTTCACAAAATGAAAATCCATTACAAGTTATCGGTGAACAGAATTTTTCAAATAATATAACTACCAACCAAGTCGAAGTTGAAGACACAAAAGTAGTAACATTTTCAAAATTAAACTCAAACTATGTTTTACTTTCTACTGCAATTGTTCATATTTATGATGAAAAAGGCAATGTTTATGAAGCCAGAGCTATTTTAGACAGTGGAAGTCAGTCGTCCTTCATTACCAATGATTTATGTAGAAAACTTGGGCTAAAACAAACTAAAACTAATATTTCTATAGTGGGCATAAATAAAATAAGCTCTATGCTAAATTCTAAATGTAATATTACAATTAAGTCCAAGTACAATGATTCTAGTTTTCAACTTTCATGTTTTATTTTACCAAAAATTACAGACAATTTACCTATTGTAAATTTTGATATTTCCAATTTACAACTTCCACAACATGTTTCTTTAGCAGATCCTTCATTCAATAAGTCAGGATCTATTGACATTTTAATCGGTGCAGATTTATTCTGGGATATATTAATAGAAGGCAAAATTAAGTTGGGAAAAAACTTACCTGTTCTCCAGAACACTTCTTTTGGTTATGTTATTTCTGGCCCCTGGTCACAAACGTCCAATAAAATTCATTGTTTCTTTGTACAAAAAGATCAATTTCATACTGAACTTAAGCAATTTTGGACAATTGAGGAAATTCCTCACACACAATTAATTTCTCAAGAAGATGAGTTTTGTGAAGAGCATTTCAAAAAAACTTATTCTAGAAATAAAGATGGAAAATTCATTGTTCGTATCCCCTTAAAATCCTCTAGGAATGAATTAGGAGATTCAAAAACGTTAGCTCTCAATAGATTTCTCAGTCTTGAGAAACGTTTTGCAAACAATCAGCAATTAAAAGAATTATATATCTCATTTATGCAAGAATATCAAAGTCTAAATCATATGTCTATTGATTTAACATTTGATGAGAATATTCCTTCATACTTTCTACCTCATCATGGTGTTTTAAAAAGTGATAGTTTGACAACTAAATTAAGAGTTGTTTTTAATGGTTCTGCCAGTACTACATCTGGTAGTTCGCTAAATACAATACAATATTCAGGTCCGGCAATTCAGAATGACATTTTTGAAATTCTTTTAAGATTTCGTTTACATAAATATGTAGTCATTTCTGATATTGAGAAAATGTATCGATGTGTTCTTATTCATCCTGATGATAGGCATTTACAAAAAATATTATGGCGAGAAAATTCTACAGATTCTATTTCTATAATGACCTTAAACACGGTAACTTATGGGACTTCTAGTGCCCCTTTCCTTGCAATGAGGTGTTTAAGACAACTGTCGTATGATGTTCAAAATAGTTTTCCTTTAGAAGCAAGAATTATTCTCAAAGATTTCTACGTTGACGACTTGATTAGCGGATTTAACGATAAACAACTAGCACAAGATACTTGTAAGAATATTTCTGAAATTCTGCTATCAGGCGGTTTTAATTTAAGAAAATGGGTATCCAATGATCCAGAAATCGTTAAACAATTAAAAATTAACTCGGATAATTTTAGTGTTTTAAATTTGGGCAATAATGATCCCATTAAAACTTTAGGAATTCAATGGATTCCAAATCTTGATGTTTTATCATTTAATATTCCAAACTTATCAAACATAGCATCGACAAAGAGACAAATCTTGTCAGACATTGCAAAAATTTATGATCCGTTAGGCTTAATTAGCCCTTGTACTATTTTAGCTAAAATTTTGATTCAAAAATTATGGAAACAACAAATCGATTGGGATGAACTAGTCCCTTCAATTCTAATACATGAATGGACACTTTTTAAATCCCAATTACCTTCACTCAACCAATTAAATTTAACTAGACATGTGTTAATTAGTAATTCGCAAAAATATGAAATTCATGGATTTAGTGATGCATCAAACAATGCATATAGTGCTGCTATTTACGTTAGGTCCTTCGATTCAACCGGTCAAATTAAAGTCAATTTATTATGCTCAAAAACTAAAGTAGCACCAGTAAAAATCCTTACTATTCCTCGATTAGAACTTTGTGGAGCTTTAATGCTTGCAAAACTAATGAATATAGTAGTCAAGGCTATAGACTATTCTTTACAACCAGTCTTTTGGTGTGATTCTCAAATTGTTCTACACTGGTTAAATTCTGATTCCAGTACTCTTCAAGTTTTTGTTGGAAATCGAGTGAGTAAAGTGCAGCGATTATCTAATGTTAGCTCTTGGTGTTATGTTTCCTCAAAGGATAATCCTGCTGATATAGCCACACGTGGAGTGTTTCCCGATGAATTACTTAGTAATAAAATGTGGTGGAATGGTCCAAATTTCCTCTATGATCTAGAATTTATTCCACAATTTTTCAAAACTAGTGATTCTTTTCAACTCCCAGAAGTAAAATCAAATCACGTGTCTTTATTTTCAAAAAATGACTATTCTGAATTATTTAAAAAATTTTCTACATATACAAGACTTTTACGAGTGCATGCATATTGTTTACGATTTTTAACAAATTTGCGTGTCTCAATTGAAAAAAGACAATTATCTGCTTTAACTATTGCGGAACTGAAAAGGAGTCGTTTAAATCTACTTAAGCTTGCACAAAAAGAATGTTTTGACTCAGAATTACAGTTACTTCAGAATAAAGTTGGATTAGCAAACAAGAATAGATTAAGGGCTCTAGCTCCATTTATTGACTCTAACGGTTTATTAAGAGTAGGCGGTCGCTTGAGTAATTCTAATTTGGAATATAATCAAAAGCATCCAATATTATTAAATGGTAAACATATCTTCACACGTTTGATTTTAGAACATGAACATAAGGTCTTACTGCACGCAGGTCCACAGCAGTTATTGTATACTGTCAGACAAAATTATTGGCCCACGTCCGGAATGACCTTAGCAAAATCAGTAGTTAGACAATGCATCAAATGTTTCAAATTTCAGCCTAAGTCAGTTACTCCGTTTATGGCAGATTTACCTCAATCGCGACTTAATATATCGTTTCCATTTGATCATACTGGAATTGACTATGCGGGACCCTTTATTTTAAAGGATAGAAAGGGTCGTGGCTGCAAAACTTTTAAGGCATATCTTTGTATTTTCATTTGCTTCAGTACAAAGGCTGTCCATTTAGAATTGGTCACCGCACTTACAACTGATGCTTTCATTGCTACACTTAGAAGATTTACTTCTCGTCGTGGTAAACCATCTAACATTTACTCAGACAATGGTTCTAATTTTGTTGGCGCACAAAATGAATTAACACGTCTTTATGATTTTTTATCAGTTTCTTATAACAGTTTTGTCGATTTTTTGTCAGAACAGAATATTGTGTGGCATTTCATACCCCCAAAATCACCTTCATTTGGCGGATTGTGGGAGTCAAACATAAAATGTGTGAAGGTTCATTTGTCAAAAACCATCGGGAATACCTTACTAACCTATGAAGAATTTATTACTGTTCTTAATCAAATCGAAGCAACGCTAAATTCCCGTCCTCTGTATCCCATGTCCTCAGACCCCAACGATCTTATCCCTTTAACCCCATCTCACTTCTTAATCGGAAGACCTCACACAACTGTTCCTGATCCAGAATTCGAAGAAAAAATTAAGCACAATCAGTTATCTCGATTTCAATTGCTACAACAGCTTAACCAGACGTTTTGGAACCGTTGGTCTAATTCGTACCTTAACGAACTTCAGACAAGGAAAAAGTATGCCGACCATACTATAAATTTAAATATTGGTACTTTGGTTCTTCTCAAAAATGAGGGCCTACCTCCATGTCAATGGCTCTTAGGCCGAATTATCGAAACCCATCCAGGAAAAGATGGACTCGTCCGAGTGGTTACAGTAAGAACGTCAAAGGGAGTTCTTAAGCGAGCAGTTACTAAGATCTGTCCACTTCCAATTCCAATTGAACGAAGCGTTCAAGGTGGGGAGTATGGTGATGAACAACCGACAACGGCGCACGGTTCCGTGCCATAACCCTCTTACGGCAGCGGCAGCGATGGTAGTAAGCGGCATTGAACCAGCTACCAAATTAAACTAGTTTTTTTCAATGTGTTTTAAAGTTTTACAATATATTTATGCTACAAAATAAAATAGTAAAGTTTATTTCTTCACCAATTAATTTTCCAACAAAGTAGGTTAATGTTAATTAACAAAAATTTTAGAATTTCTCTCATCATTACAAATTGATAAAAATATTAAATAATTACCGTAAATTTTTTTTGCTTCGTGGAGTTCTTTTTATATACATATAAAACAAAATAGCTTCATAAAAGTTTAAAAAATGTTAATAATTTGTTTATAATAATTTTTTAAAGTTTACAAAAACAGAAAAGTCACAGTGGTGCTATAAATTTTTTTTTTCAATTTATTATAATATTACTGTTTTAATGTCGAGAAAAGACATTTATTAACTAAAAAAAAAATCTTTTCCTCCATTTGTTTATAAATTTTTTATAAACAAATTAAGTATTTCAATTTTTTTCAAATTTTTTTTACAACTTTCTAGACAATTGCCAATTATGATTTAAAAAAAATTTTTTTTCTTAATCATAACTTTTAATTGTTTACAATCGTTTTTATTTATAATTCCATTGTTTATTAAGTTAACAATTTGTTATAAACAAATTCCCAACTTTGGTTTATTTTTTACATCCAAGTCATTTTTGTAGGCAATGAAATTATCTCTCAGATAAGTCATTTGTCAATTCCGTACCTATTGTCAATTTGTTGTTTTTTATATTTGTTCATAAAAATTGATTTTGTTTTTCGAACTTTTGCGGCTTGTAGCTCAGTAAATAATGCAATTTCGGTTATTGAACTTTAAGGCAATTCTATTACGCTATTAATTATATAACATTTGCAATTATTTATTTAATTTTCAGTCAATTTTTTTATAAACTATTATAATTTTTTTACTAAATCTTTGGAATTTTTTTACTTCTAGCTATTTACTTACTATTCTCCGGCTATCTTCAATCAAAAATATTAAAAAAAAATTCTATAAATAATTGAAAGAAAAGTTATAAAATGAATTATGTTGAGGGGATCGGACAAAAGATTTGACCTGTAACCACGCAGCTGCACATTGAAACGTACAAAACTCGAAAAGAAAGACAAAAACGAATCAGTAAAAAAAGTCTGACTAAATTTTAAAGATTTGTAACAAAAACACTGTGCAATATTATGTAAAAAATTGAAAATAATATGAATGCATAAACTTTCCAAAGATTTATTAAAAAAATTATAATAGTTTATAAAAAAATTGACTTAAAAATAAATAAACAATTGCAAATGTTATATAATTAATAGCTTAACAGAATTGCCTTAAAGTTCAATAACCGAATTTGCATTATTTACTGAGCTACAAGTCGCAAAAGTTCGAAAAACTTAAAAAAAAAATCAATTTTTATAAACAAATATAAAAAACAACAAATTGACAATAGGTACGGAATTGACTACGGAATTGACAAATGACTTATCTGAGAGATAATTTCATTGCCTACAAAAATGATTTGAATGTTTATTGTCGTATCTCCAATAGTTTAAAAGTTATATCAACTTTTAAGTCAACAAATGGATCAGCTGCTGCAACTTTGATAGTATGTATATTTTCAAAGTTTAATTAAAAATGAAATAAAATTTTTGTCGTAATTTTAATGCACTAAGTCGTTTTTGTAATTTTCATTTCTTTCAGGAAAAAATAAACCAATGTTGGGAATTTGTTTATAAGAAATTGTTAACTTAATAAACAATGGAATTATTAATAAAATTTTTTTTTTGCTGTCACTTTGTAGAGGACTGTCAACTATGATTTAAAAAAAAACACATTTCCTAACTAATAATTTAAACAATAGATATATTTAAAAAACGATTATAAACAATTAAAAGATATTATTAATTTTTTTTTAAATCATAATTGGCAATTGTCTAGAAAGTTGTAAAAAAAAAAATTTTAAAAAATTGAAACACTCCATTTGTTTATAAAAAATTTATAAACAAATGGAGGAAAAGAATTTGTTTTTTAAATAATAAATGTCTTTTCTCGACATTAAAACAGTAATAATATAATAAATTGAAAAACTAATTTTTTTTATAGCAACACTGTGACTTTTCTGTTTTTGTAAATTTTAAAAAACTATTATAAACAAAGTATTAACATTTTTTAAACTTTTATGAAGCTATTTTGTTTTATATGTATATTAAAAGAGCTTCACGAAGCAAAAAAAATTTACGGTAATTATTTAATATTTTTATCAATTTGTAATGATGAGAGAAATTCTAAACATTTTGTTAATTAACAATAACCTACTTTGTTGGAAAATTAATTTTTATGAAAAATTCCAACGGGAATGAATTCTTCTAAGTGTTAAGAATACACCGTATTTTTTTAAAATTTTTGAATTTAATTTTATTAACTCAAAAAAATTATTTTATGTAACGTATTCGGTTTCGACGCCGTGCGCGCAACCTAAAAATGGCGCGCGGAAGGCTACTTTGAGCGTTAAATTAAAATTATAAATAATGGAGGTACAGTTCCGGGTGTTGAAACTTATTTATTGCAAATTTCCTCCTCTTTAAGGATATTTTTTGAAAAATCCAAAAATATTTATAGTGTACAAACTATAGGCGAAAAACCAAACACTATGTTTTTGAGGTGTTTAATTGTTTATTACTTTTGCAATTTTTTATTCACTGCAAAATTTTTCTTCACACATTGATCTAGACATTATTCCGAATCGAATAAGCTATTGAACATAATTTTTGTAATAGTATGTCCCAAAAAAATACGCTTTTGAACTTGTTGATTAGACTATACCGATGAAAAGAGGCCCGCCTTCTTACATTGATTTTGGGACTGTCAGAATATGTTCAAATTTTAATATGTTATTTTTAAGGTCTTTAAAGGCAACTTTCTTATGAACCTCTAGTAGGCAGCTCTACAGGGTGAGCTGTTAAAAGGATTCAAAAGTTAGGAGTGCAGAATTAATATTTTCAAATATATCTTCAACATTCTTAAGTAATTCTTGTTTTTCCATGAAACCTATGTCATATGTTACACTTGCATGTAGTTTGTTCATGCTTACTTACACTTTGCAATATAAATCATACAGCGTATTCAAAAAATTAGGAATATCAGGTACCGAAATATGGTGCATTTTCATGAATACCACTTTTTTTTTGCTTCATTTCGTACTAGATAATTTTTATAAGTATCTTATACAGGCTGCATAAACAACTAAGAATTACAAAAACGCATTTAACGAAAATCTTGGTAGGTACACCTTTAATATTGTAGAAAGTTCTGAAACGAATTTAGTTTTGCTCGTATTATAATCAAAGGTCTTCTTAACCTATCAAATCCCGTTCTACGCTTACTTAAATGTAGAAATAATTCTACTAACTCTGACTTAAATGAATGACTAAGAATACATTTATATTCTAATTAAAAAGCCCTTTCTTATTTTTATATACAATACAGATGTCAGCTTATCAATTTACTTCTAAATATAATTCTATTTTTATAGATTTAGTAGGTAAGCTTTAGTTAAATTAAAACACAAAAAAAACTTTTACAGTTTTTGCAGCAGTACTTTATTAAAAAAACTTCGTGATATGAATACTGATGATACTTAATCCTGACCAATTCTTATTGTTTAGCTATTACACACCACTACATATTTTTATCTGGCTTTAGGTTTGGTTGAAAATGAGTGGGATGATTCATTGCGACCCATATGGGTCTATTGTGGCTTTAGATTTTTTTCTAAACTTATGAACTCTTTTTTATTTTTTCATCAAATAGAATAATTACAAAAGGATTCTATAAGATTAAAGGTTGGCGAGTGTTAGATTAACTAACAGCTAAATTATCATGATAGGGTTAACACGTTGTAATCTTTGCTATTTCAGACTACATTTGTTGGGTTTGTTAATCCATATCGGATACATCTGAGATTCAAGATACGTAAATGTAGTTGAAGCAGATGCTTCCGATTTGGGTAAACAAACGCTTGAGAGGTAAAAATCGGATGTGATATTTTTACATTGAATATTTTCTTCTTTTTTTTTGTGTTGCTATTAAGAACAATTTTAAGTTTGTTATTAGGAATTTTTTGATAGTAGGTAGTTTATTTTTGTTAGGAAACTTTCTATGTGGCGTTCCTTCGTTTTTTGGCAATATATTCGAGATTTGCGAATAATGTGAATGAAGCATACTATATTTACAGAATACAATGAAATTTAAGAGAATCCCTTTTACTAGTTCCCACTATTCATGTAAGACTGGTTCAAGAACTATAAGCATGTGTGCTCATATTTCAAGTGTTTTGTGGTACCTGGAATACGCACAAATCGAAAATTATATAAAGTACCCTATAAGCGTTTTATTAACTATTTTAGATTCTGCTTAAAGATGAGTCAGATTTTGAAGGTGTGTAGAAATAGTTAATGTATGTAATAAAACAGATTTTAAAAAATGCAGTTTCTTTTATATTATTTTATAATTTAGTGGGAAGTCTAAAAATCTATGTAAAGAAATTGTTATATTTTAATAATATTTATGTCTTTATGTCACACCCTGTATTATTAATTAATATTATATAATATTTAATATAACAAATAAGTGATGTTCTAAGTATGGTAATACATGAAAATGCACCTTGGTTCAGTAATTATTATTCCTATTTTTTTCAATACTCTGTATGATTTATTTTACAAAGTGAAAGTAAGCATTAACAAACTATATACAACTGCAACACATGTCATAACTTAGATGAGTTACTTAATAGTGGAGGGGATATATGGAAATATTAATTCAACACTCCTTATTTTGGATTCCTTCTAACAGCTCACCCTGTAGAGCTGCAAACTTGAGGTCCATAAGAAAGTTGTCTTTAAATACCTGAAAAATAAATAAATAAAACGGATGGTTCACAAGGAGCTAATCTTGGTCTCCTATTGTTTGTACTCTTTATAAATGGTCTGCCCATAATTTTAAAGTACTCAAAATCTTAAAATATACAAACCGGTATAAATTGTAAAGAATTGTGTAATGGTACAAAAGGATATTAATCATTTTTTGTATCAGCGGAGTCAACGAAATAAACTTTAACTTTAATAATACTTAATCTACTGAAATTACATTAACGGGTCTAAACGAATCTGTCTCTACTTCAATGTATCCAGATCTAAATTGGAATTTGGATCTCTGATGTGATCAAATAAGAATCAAACTTATTTGAGTGAAACTAAAAAATTAATCAAAATAATGTTTCCTTAACTTTATTTTTAATTTATGTTCTTTGTAAATATTTATTAAACTTAAATACCATTTACACTTTATTGTACAAAACATGTTAAACACAGACATGTCATGCTTTGTAAGTTTTTTTTATTCACATATCATATTAATTTTGTATCACAAGTTTTATATGTATTTGTAGTTATGAATAAAATTTACTATTAAGGTTTGTTCCAACAACAATTTTGGGACCATACATAAACCAGTCCACAACTTATTGTCGACGACTGATAGTCGACGACCTGTCCACGACCTGTCGAGGATTGGGACGCGATTCGGAACTTGGATGTGTTGGAACACATTTTTGTGTTGTCAGACACACTCTGTTAATAACGTCAAAGTAAAGGCAAATTTAACAAATGTAAAATTTTGAATTTGGGGAGTAAAAAAATTATAAAACTCATGAAAAGATTTATACATTTTGATTATTTGATTTTTAGAGTTGCTGGTGGTTTATTTACGAGCTCACTTTCGTTTTGCGCATATCTTGACAATTCGTTCATATTCACACCCAGGAACTGATTTGACAGTACAGAAACTGGTTTGTGATTAGGTTTGGGTGTGTTGGAACACTAGGTTTTTGTACAGTTTTGAGTCCGAAGTTTGTTGGAACACCAAATCTAGACTGCGCAGAATCCCGACAGTACGGAAACCGATTTGCTATTGTGTTGGAACAAACCTTTACTTACTAAGGCATAAAAAATGTCTAATGATTATTTTCTTATCAAAATAAATCCAAAAAATTATCAAAATATAAAATATTCAACTTGACAATAAACGAATTTTCACTTTATAGACATAATTTTTATCTTTGTTTCACAACAAACTAGTAGGTATGCCAATAATTGCGAAGTGATATTAACACAGACTGGACCAGTCCAACAGACCTTTCCCGGTATTGATGATCCTAATACTTAACTCATGCGCATAACTTACTTCCTTTTAAAATCATTAAAATTTGCTGTGTTATGTTTTCTACTCTGAGTTCCAATTAAACATCTGCAAATGTCATTTTGTGTTTACATTTTTTTATTTAACTTTTATTATTAGTAGAAAAACAAGTAACATTTTTAGGTGTCTAATTTGCTAGAGTCTTTGAAAACAACGTCTTAAAAAGCCTATGTAGAAAATACTGCCATAAAAGCGTAAGCATGAAATGTTCAGATATTATTTACAACATCAAGAGTAAATAAAAATTTTGTTGCCACATATTTAAAATTCGGATCACAGTACCTTCTTGGTTGGAGCCAGGGCATTCCACCGCTAGATCGATTGTAGCAAACGATTTTCGTTAATAACATGTATTAATCTATTACAGAAAAAATGTGCCTTGCGTAAATATAACATAGTATAATAACAATTTCATTGTCCAAACTTAAATGTTTTTCACCATTATCAAGATGACAGTAAACTTTTTTCTATTAAATTTTGATGTAAATATCTGAAAGTTTCGAGCTTGCGCATTTTGCATTTTCTACATCGATCTTTTGAAGCGCTCTATCGCTGGTGGGTCTGTAGCAAAGTATTTTTATTTTCTACAGGTAATAAATTTATAATTTTGTCTTTTGCAAATGTGTAAAAAAAGGGTAACTGGCTCGCCTTATATTCGCTCCGTGCGCGACAGCAGCGCCAAAGTTCACGTTGGTACTAATGGACTATTTCTGCCTATACTGACAATACAATTTTTAATGGAATTTGTAATTAAAAAGTATATATATATTAGTTTTAATAAAAGTATATGAGTTTGTAAAACAAATAAAACATTAATTTATTATTATTATATATTTTAATTGATTAAACTAAAAAAATTAAGTATATTTAATAAAAATAAATAATAAAATTAACGCAGGCAACAGTATTTACGGGAAAATGTATGAGAAGTTGGCTAAGTCTAATAAGTTGTCGTTGAAGAATTATTAACCTATTCTGTCAAAATAAAAAAATATCTTTAAATAATTAGCGTGAAATTAAAATGTATAAACAGAAGGAGTTATATTTTCAATTTTGTTCGAAAGAACACATAGAATGAATGATTAAAACTGGTTTTCTATCAGTAAGTCACAAAATTGCATTCCAGCCACATGCAATAATCAAAGGCAGATATATAGTTCTTGCTGCATGAACATTTAAGATTAAAGGGAAGTTGATGAACATCGTGAAATGATAGTTATTGTTTATTTAAAACCTTTCAAATTTCTGATGTGTACTATTTCCAGTATTACTGTAATCATTACAAAAATAACGGTAATTTTTCTTCTTATTGTACACATATCCATTTATTTTTAATTTAATTTCCACTTTGTTACTAAACATTTTTATAATTTACACTGTTTTTTTGCTAGTGTTTTACAATTTTCAACAAAAAAAGTAAAATGTATACGTGTATTTGATATGCCAAAATTACAAAATATCGCCCTAAACTGTACGAATTATCCGCAGCTAGCGCTAGTATCACTTTTGCTTCCCCTACCATGACTTCGCACTTAACGAATACAGACTTGATTTTGTGTAAAGTAATCCTCGTAGTCTAGCCAACCCAAGAGTTGTAATAGACCGTCAGATAATGACATATTTTGCTGATTTTCTCTTTTCTGGGATTTTAACCACTGAAAATTTGTAAAAATATGTAAGCTCAAAAAATGAAAATTTAGCGACCGGACGTGTGCTAGGAATTTGGAAAATCCATTTTCCTTTTACCGATAAAAATAGTTTATTTACTTTATAATATAAGAATAAGGATAGTAAGATTTTTAATTGTTTATCAATAATAAACGTTAGGTACCTGAAATTTTCTTTAATTCACATAATAAAACATGTCCTGCGTTTAGTAACTAAATATTTCTAGACGTTTGTATAGCATCCAGATAGGTGAAGATTTCCAACAAATTAGTCATAAACACATGATAAATATATTTATGATGAAAGCACGGAAACTAAACTTAAATTAACACTAAATAAAACTCAAAAACACTATTATAATGATAATATTATCTAAAAACAGTTAAAAAAAAACAGAAGCAAAATCCCGCCCAAAACAAATAAAGTGTCAAGGTGCGTTTTCGGTGACGCGGCTGGCTGCGGCGGCTAGCAGCTGCGTCTCCAGCCGCTGCATTGGTTTGTACAGTTACAAATGGAACCAATTTGGATTGCGCAGCGCGACTAAAGCGGTGGCAGCCCGCGCTGCAGCTGCTGCTGTTCGACTGCTCGTGAAGCAGTCGAGCGGCTGAAATCGTAGTGACTAGGGCAAAAAATGGCGCCATTTACGTCAAATGAGGATGAAATTTTAATCAACGAAATACAAAAATATCCCGTAATTTATGATTATAAAGACAAAAATTACAAAAATTTTGTTATTAAAGAAAATTGTTGGAAAAAGGTCGCTAAAGAATTAAAAAAAAAATTAGTATCATATTGTAAACAATTTTTTTGCTATTTCAATGGTTAAATCAAAATCTGCGAAATGACTTGTAAATTTTAATAGCGTAGTTAGTATTAGTAAAATTCTTCTTCATCTTCCTCTTCTTCTAATAAAATTAATGTTATCAAATCGACGTAATCCATATTTTTTAATAGGTAAACCCCGCAAAAATTTAAAATGACAAAAATGCTACAGTCCGCAGTCAACGGCTGCCTAGAACTGCGTCACCGAAAACATCTTTCCATCGCGGCTACAGCTGCCGCGGCCAGCATCTCTAGTCGCGCAGCTCGAGCAGCACCACCGAAATTGCACCTTCAATAAACAAATATCCTACTTATAGGCACAGTTTAAAGAATTTATATATATACTAGCAGCTGACCCGATTCCGCTTCGCTGGAATTTCTCAAATCTCAATTATTAAAAGTGAATAACAGTTTTTGTTACTCGTGAGAAATTTTTTCATGCGATACTTGAAAAAAAAATTAATTTTATTTTTATTAATTTTTATTATTTTTTATTATTTTTTATTAATTTTTATTAATTTTTATTAATTTTTATTAATTTTTATTAATTTTTATTAATTTTTATTAATTTTTATTAATTTTTATTAATTTTTATTAATTTTTATTAATTTTTATTAATTTTTATTAATTTTTATTAATTTTTATTAATTTTTATTAATTTTTATTAATTTTTATTAATTTTTATTAATTTTTATTAATTTTTATTAATTTTTATTAATTTTTATTAATTTTTATTAATTTTTATTAATTTTTATTAATTTTTATTAATTTTTATTAATTTTTATTAATTTTTATTAATTTTTATTAATTTTTATTAATTTTTATTAATTTTTATTAATTTTTATTAATTTTTATTAATTTTTATTAATTTTTATTAATTTTTATTAATTTTTATTAATTTTTATTAATTTTTATTAATTTTTATTAATTTTTATTAATTTTTATTAATTTTTATTAATTTTTATTAATTTTTATTAATTTTTATTAATTTTTATTAATTTTTATTAATTTTTATTAATTTTTATTAATTTTTATTAATTTTTATTAATTTTTATTAATTTTTATTAATTTTTATTAATTTTTATTAATTTTTATTAATTTTTATTAATTTTTATTAATTTTTATTAATTTTTATTAATTTTTATTAATTTTTATTAACTTTTACTAATTTTTATTAATGTTTATTAATTTTTATTGATTTTTATTGATTTTTATTGATTTTTATTATTTTTTATTATTTTTTATTATTTTTTAATAATTTTTATTATTTTTTATCATTTTTATTAATTTTTATTAATTTTTATTAATTTTTATTAATTTTTATTAATTTTTATTAATTTTTATTAATTTTTATTAATTTTTATTAATTTTTATTAATTTTTATTAATTTTTATTAATTTTTATTAATTTTATTTATTTGTATTTATTATTTATGTTTATTTAATTTTTTATTTATTTTTATTTTTTATTTGTTTATTTTTATTTATTTATTCTCCCTTCTCCCCTTCTTAAAACATGAAAATCCAAAAACCTTTAAATACGTCATTATATGAGTAGCTACAATTCCAACTTTCATGTTCCCACCTTTAAAAAATCGATACTTTCATCCCTCTTCCCTCTTTCCCCTTCTACCTATTTTTTCACTTTCCTACTTTCCCCCTTCCCCATTTCCTCTATATCCCTCTTTCTCCAAACTTTCGCATTTATGTAGTAGTAGGGTTTTTATGATACTTTCCATGCCCCCTCCTTTAAATGCGGAAAATCTAAAAAGCTTGAAATACGTCATTATTTACATTTATGAGTAGCTGCAATTCCAATTTTTAAGTTCCTATATTTAAAAAGGCGAAAGTCTTCACCTTACACCGTCATCTATTAGGAATTCATAGAACTAACCAATAAATACACCTTAGATAAAAGAAACAAAAATACACAAAAATATTTAGGCACTCCATACAAATGAAACGCGATGCTAAGGTTTGGTATGTTTAAAGGGTTGCGACATACGATGTAGTCTATCTGCATTATATGAAATCATAAATAATTGATGAAATTTAAATATTTTATGTTGAACAAATGAAAATAATATTTTTAAAAAAACCGCTTATACATTTTCTATATTGGCAGGCTCGGCGACTATTATTTCAAATAAAAATAGCGTCCAAGATGGAAGGCTATGTCGCAACCCCTTTAAATTTACTAACCCTTCCCGCTGTCAGCTATTGTTTGACAGGTCGTTGGAATGCCTAATTGTCGTATAATAAACATTTAATTTGCAATAACAAATATTGAGGTCAATAAATGAGATAAAAACTATCCTATCTGACCAAATTACAGATAGTTACTAAATTTTATCAAAATCTGTTCAATAGTTTCGGAATTTATCGCGAACATACATCGTAACACGAAATTTTTATATACGTATATAGATATTCTTTAAACTGTGTTATAGGTGACAAATGACAGACGCGCGAAAATTAATTTGATTTGCGAATAACGAGGTAACCCGATTTTAATGCTAGGCTCCTCTACTTTTTAATGCGGTAATATGTTATAATTTGTGTGACTTATTAGTTGACAAAAAACTGAGAACAAATTCTAATTGTAATTATTAAATAAACAATACTTAAAGAGATGTAGTAAATAATGTTTATTAAACTCATAGTTAATGCTATTTTTACCAATATATTTACATGAATACCAAGTGACAATAACATTTATTATTTACTAAACTATCTGGGGACTTTAGATTTTCAGATACAGGGTCATTGTTGCTGTGATGGCCTAGACTTCAATTTTCTCGCAGCAGCATTTTTAAATAATTGTAAGTATTTATTTATATAAAACGTCGATATCATGTTTCCGACTTATAGCTTTTTTCCGGTCTTGAAATTAATTTTTCTTCCTACATGTCAATTCCCATCAACGAATAAATTTAAAAATTTTTCCTGCAAGTTCATAAACTATGATAAGCACGAATTAGACATACAGTGTGGAACAACTAAATGGAATAAATTCGGTAATAAATAAATGAGGGGGCATGTTTAGAAAAAGTATCGGCTAAAATGGGTGTTTACTTTTTCCAATAATTTTATCATTTGTAAGTTTGGTTCAAAAACTTGTACAAGTGTAGTTAATATTATCAATATTGTTACGCAGCACCCTACAGTAGCCTGCGGCTCTTATAGGAAACGTACAAAAAGAAGTGCAATGTTACTCATGTCCCTACAGGGTGCTGCGGTCGTCATAAGTAAAAGCACTAGCAAAAGAAGTCTAGACAGTTCGAGAAAGTTCGAGAATGTAAAAGCAAGCTATATATGCAGTGATCCTGACGTCAGTGGAGAGTTTTATGATAGACGTTATACGTTAATGTTATCAGTTGTATTATTATTGTAAAAGTTGAGTTAAAATAAATTGAGATACCAAAAACCTGCGTGACATTGGTGACAGCAGTGGGATACATGGTGAATACTGGATCCACTGAGTATGAAGCAGGCATGGATACTTCAGGCCCACCAGCATGGTTTTTGAAGATGGAAGAGGAGAGAGTAAGGCGAGAAGTAAAAAAGGAAAGGCGTAGGAAGGAAAAAGAGAAGGAGAGAGTAAGGCGGGAAGGGGAAAAGGAAAGGCGTAGGAAGGAAGAAGAAGAGAAAAAGGAAAGGCGTAGGAAGGAAGAAGAGAAGGAAAAGGAAAGGTACACGAAGGACGAAGAAGACGAGAAGGAGGAGAGGCGTAAAAAAGAAGCGATTGAAATTATGAACGGTTTGCTACAAATCCAGGAAACCTTCAAGCAAGACGTTAGTCAGCTTAAAATTAGAGTATATTTCATCTAAAAGCTAATTTAGAACAGCAGCAAGAGCATTTAAAAACTAATTTAGAACAACAACGGGAGAATTTAAAACAACAGAAAAAGGCTAGAGTAGAGTTCTAAAGGCAAATTAGAACTGAACTAGTTGAGTTAGAAAGAAGAATTCGTAGCCTGGCTTCGATAAGCAACAGAGAAACTGAAAACACTACCTCGTCCACATCTATAATCAAACGAAGCCATATCCAAAAACCAGTTTCACAAAGCCATACTAGCAAGAACATTAAGCCACCCACCCACGTTTGACGGTCAGACAATATGGGAAACGTATCGACTCTAATTTGGAGCTGCAGCTAGAGCCAATGGCTGGACTGAGGAAGAGATGGCGGCTTTATTGATAGTGTCGTTGCGAGGACAGGCAGCAAACGTTTTACAGTTTCTTCCCCAAAAAGAACTCAGTTATTCATCTCTCGTCCAAGCTTTGTTGGAGACAAGATATGACCAGCAGCATTTGAAACGGGTATTTTAAAGCCAGCTAAAGATTCGAAGTCAAAAACATAATGAGAGTCTACAGGAATTCAGGGCCGACATAAGAAGATTGATTCATCTGGCCTATTCACAGGCGCCCAAAGATTTCCAAGAACATATCGGAATAGAGACATTCATTGATAGATTACAAGATGCGGAAATGCAGCAAGTCTTTCGTCTACAACTGCACAAGACGCTGAGGGAGAAACTGATAGCAGCCCAGGAATATGAAGCGGTAAAACTCCTTTCCAGATCTGCTCGCGCAGAAGTAAGGGAAATTAAATCCCAGGAAAGTGAGGAGGCCAATAATATTGCCATTCCCCAACCTACCCTCTTACAGATCTTAAATATCCTACGAAATATGCAACAAAACAGCCAAAATGGAAGCAGGAGATGCTTCAATTGCGGAACAGTCGGGCATCTTCAAAGAACCTGTAGAAGCTGGCTCATTCTATGAATCGAGAATCAGAGAATGACACCGGAAAATCATATAGATCAATCTTTCCAAGCCCGTCACTAAGACCAACAAGAAATAATTACAGCAGCTATACGTCCCGAAGAAGCCGATCACCTACATCGAGCCGGCTTTCTAACAATAAACAGAAAGTGGAGCATCGAAGAGTAACACTGCTGGTATGGTAAAAGGCTCGAAGAACGAGAGAAACCGCTTGATAAAGTTACTCTTCGGGCAGCCACTATCAAGCCAGAGGGCGACAAAGAAGAAATCACCCTTGAAAGTCTGAAAAAGGGACAGAAGAAAGACAATGGCTTAAGGGTTTTCCGAGAATGGCTCAAAAATAAAGTCACACCTACTTGGCAATAGATAGCCAAATACAGTACCGAAATCACAGGTCAGAATTGTATTGGTAGAGCTTCATAGCAGGCATTCAGGAGGACATTTTGATACTAAAAGGACACTGGCACGAGTTCGGGAAAAATTTTATTGGGTCAATTGCCGACGAGATGTAGCGGATTGGTTTAAAAACTGTGATGTATGTAATGGCAGGACAAAGGTCTATGGATTCACTCGGGAACGAGTGAATGCCAACACCGATAAAGCAGAAGCTAGAATCGACAGGAGTGCCACAGATACACATTTTCAGAAAGGGGGCCCAGTATGGCTGTGCAATCCCCAGCACCGAGGAGGACTTTGTCAGAAATCGCAACGGAACTGGGAAGGCCCCTACTCCATCTATAATAAAAATCAACGACCTGATCTGCCGCATTCAGCTGTCAGAGGGAAGTAAATCCAAGGTAGTTCACATTGGAAAGATAGCTCCATGCCATGGTCCAGATCCTCCCCATTAGTTCCAACTAGGTCCCAGTAATCAAGTTATTTGGGGCGAATAACTAGAGAGGAGGGAGCAATGTTACGCAGCACCCTGCAGTACCCTGCGGCTCTTATAGGAAACGTATGAATACAAAAAGAAGTGCAATGTTACTCATCGCCCTACAGTGTTCTGCGGTCGTCATAAGTAAAAGAACTAGCAAAAGAAGATAGAAAAGTCCAAAAATATCTGGAAATGTCATTCCACGTCAAGTAAAAGTCTAGACAGTTCGATAAGGTAAAAGCTGGGTAAAAGCAAGCAGTGATCCTGACGTCAATGGTTAGTTTTATGATAGACGTTATACGTCAATGTTATGTATTATTATTATTGTAAAAGTTGAGTTAAAATAAATTGAGATACCAAAAACCTGCGTAACAATATCATACTTTTTTCAAGCACTACAACTATTAGTGAATGAATAAATGAATATTTTAGTTATTGTATTATTTGTTTTGTTTTTAATACTTTGAAAACCATCTATAAACATTATTATTTAGTCAACTGACTTTTTCATATTTTGAGATTATTTTTAAATGTAGAAAACTTGACATTGATTTTTGGGTAAAAAATAATATTATGAAACTTAACCTACCTTTTTTCAGTTTTTTATTGTTAATTTAATCATTTTCAGAATTTTTCACACATGTTAAGTAAAATAATATATATTTAAATACCCTTTATTGGCAAAAAACAAGTGAACTAAAATGTGTATTTTATATGATCAGTCCCATCACAATACATAATATTATACAGATACAAACTAGAATGAAGATATATAATGCGTGGCATTCTAAATTATAATTTTTACAGTTTAACAGACCTCCTTAAACCCCATTTTCAATCAATAGGCTTCATTGGGCAGTAAATATAAGGGAAAAAAATGATACCGACTTAAAGAATGTATACTCAACACTTTTTGGAATGTGGACTGTAACTAGTATAAGTTACGTTTTATTAAATAAATTAGTTAAAATATGCCAAAAAATTTCTGACCGAATACCCCTCGGCCAGTGATAAATACAAATTATCTTTTGCTTAATCCTGATGATGCCTTAATCGGCGAAAGAAAGCGCTTGACTAATTTTTAAAATAAAATGAAATTTTTTAAACAATTTCACCTATATACACTTTAAATGCAAAATGTTTCATTTTCTCCAAAGTACCTTTTGCTACACACATAAGTCACAAACAAAGCATGTTAAAATATTAATAATGAAATTAGGTATATTGAAAAATTCACCCACTGAGGTACAATCTTCAAGAGAATAGGTGCTATTTAATTAAAAGAACAAACGACTTACCTGTAAGGAAGTTCGTTCTGGATTATATGAGTATACTCGTCCAAATAGATATCACACCCTGTAGTACCAATATTACACTTTATCGAGCACAATTTTAAAGAGTGAATCACAAAAAATAGACAAAAAACACACTCTTATCAGCAGCGGCTATACCTGCCTCAACCACTGCGTATTAATTTCATTACATTATTTTGCATAAAAAGAAAATAAGTAAAACAAGGAAAAAGAAAAAAAAAAAAGAAAAAAATTAAACTTGTGGGGTGGGTGTTTCACATGGGTTTGGGACCTATCTATTTGGACGAGTATACTCATATAATCCAGAACGAACTTCCTTACAGGTAAGTCGTTTGTTCTTTTAATTATATTTCGTATACTCGTCCAAATAGATATCACACCCTGTAGATGTTTAAAGAATTCGGTTTTTTTTTTTTTTTTTTTTTTTATAATATATTATATACTATTTTTAAATAATAATAAAAAAACAAAGAAATTAAATCTTCTATTTATTTATAAATTCTACGAAAAAAAAAAAAAAATATAACATTTCTAGCTACAAAATTATAAACATATATTATAGGTAATACATATTTTGAATAATAATTGGTTACTTTAATTCATCTAACCAATCAAAACAAAAATAACAATACAAACTAATCCTTAACAAAGTTAAGAACAACAATAAACTATTATTAGGCATTATTAGTAAGTACCTCTATAAAATTAATTTTTTTATTTTCCAGCGGTCTATTATAGAATTTTTGAAAAACTTGCGACTTTGGGGTCCATCCTATCGTATTTTTTATTTGATCAATATTCAGTCCCCTTCTATAAACCGCTGAGGAAGTTGCGTGTCTAGTACTATGAGTATTGAATATATTTGTGTCAATTCCGCTTTCCTTTAACACTTGTCTTATCCAGCGGCTTATAGATTGGGCGCTTGCAGACTTATTAGGTTTTTTAAAAGTCAAAATTAAAAAATCTTCATCCTTTCTTAATGATTTTGTTTTTTCTAAGTATTCCTTTAGAGTACTTGCCACGCAAAGTTGTGGAAAATCAGTAAATACCTTAAATTCTAAAACTGGCTGTGCTCTTTTATAACTTGAAGTCTTTAATATTTGTGAAATATATATTTTAATTACGGAGTCTGTATCTGCTATATTTTTAAGCTCAATTTTCGAAATAGATTGAACCCTTTGTCCCGTAGCCAGAATTAACAACACTACCAATTTTTTAGTCAGCATTTCTAAAGAAAGCGTTTTTAATGGATACCATTTACTAATAAAATCTAAAACAGTAGATGGATCCCAAGTTGAATTATATTTAGGGAAGTTTGGTTTAATTCTAAATACTCCTTTAAGAAAACGATTAATTAAAATTTCGTTCCCGTTTGTATAGTTTAAGATAAGGGACAGAGCAGATCTATGTGAATTTAACGTAGGAAATGATGCGCCATTTAAAAATAAATCATTAAGGAAGGAAATAACATTTCCAATATCCGCTTTATATATATTCAACTTTCTTTGATTACAAAATATATACCATTTTTTATAAGTACCACTATATTGTTTGAGCGTAGATTCGCTCAAAGATTTAATCATAATTGGTATGGCTGCGTCAGGAACACCTCTCTCTAAGAACGATCCCCGGATAATTTCCCGGCTACTAACGAAAGATTCGCCCACAATGGATGGGGGGCCCTAAATGGAGATGATAACATGGTTTTATTTGGTGTAAAAATTATTGGATCCTCTATACAGAGGTCTAAAAATAGAGAATACCAATATTGGGTAGGCCAGAGAGGCACAACTAAAATTCCTTTGGCTTTATCTCTTATTATTTTATTTAATACCCTGCCAATTATGGAAAAGGGTGGAAATGCATAGAAATAGAAACTATTCCATCTTAATGTAAAGGCATCGTAAGCTAGAGAACCTGGATCTTTATGCCAAGAGACATAATTTTGACATTTTTTGTTAATAATAGATGCAAACAAATCAATTATCGGATTACCGAAACACAAAACAATTATTTTGAAAACTTGAATATTTAAACTATATTCGGTCTCAATCGATAAAGATCTAGACTCTAAATCTGCTTGTGAATTTTCTTTAGTTAATTGGTTTAATTTATGAAATCGTATACCACCCATTTTATTAATGAAAACAATCGCTGTTTTATTATCAACGCGAAGTAAAATACGACAATTGGTTTTTTCAGAAGCAAAACATCTTAGTGCGTAAAATACTGTTAGTAATTCTAGATAATTGATATGATAATGTTTTTGTCTTTCATCCCAAAACCCATGGGTAGAATTGTTTTCGCACACAGCTCCCCACCCTGTTTTTGAGGCATCAGTGAAAATAACCAAGTTAAATTCTTGATTATGAATATTATTTGTAGTTGTTAAAATATTATCTTTCCACCATTTTAAGTCGCATTTTACTGATTCAGAAATTAACATGATAGCATTATACGATTTTAGTTTTTTAAGAGCTAAATACTTGGCACGTTCGAGATGTTTAATATAAACCCACCCATAACTTACAGCAGGACATGCAGCAACAAGTATGCCAACCACTTTTGAAAATTCTCTAATGCATATTTGTTTTTTATTTTGTAATTTAATAACCTTATGTAAAATTAAATTTCTCTTTTCCTGGGTAAGTTCTAGGGTGAGATTCTGACTATTGTAAATAAAGCCAAGGTATTTACAAACATTCGAAGGTGTCAATTTACATTTTTTGTAATTTATTATAAATCCCAAATTTTCCAAGACTAGAATAATATGTTCAACACTTTTCTCTGTTTCTTGTTTACTCTTTCCTACCACCAGAATATCATCTAAATATATTATACAGCAAATACCTTTTAGTCGAAGGGTTTTAAAAACTGGTTTCAATAATTTTGTGAAAATAAAAGGAGCTGTTGACAGACCCATTGGCATTGCATTATATTCATAAAGACAATCTTTAAATTTAAATCTTAAATATTTTTTACAGTCTTTCGAAATAGGTATCATATAATAAGCGTCCTTTAAGTCAATAGTAGACATAAAACACCCTTTAGTTAAAATATCTTTTACCGATTTGTAATTTTCTAATTTGAAATGTGGAGGTTCAACTATAAATGTATTTAAATGTTTCAAATTTAAAATGAAACGATGTGAACCATCCGGTTTCGTAACTAGAAAAAAGGAAGATAAAATTTCTCCCGCGACATGTTCGCATTTTCTTATCACACCTTTTTTAAATAAATTTAAAATAGCTACATCCAAATTTTTTGATTCTAAATGGCTATAATTTCTAGGTTGATATATATAAGTTTGAACTGGAGCCTTTATAAAAGGAATTTTATAGCTTTTAACCCATGACAGGATATTTCTATTTTTAATAAAAACCTTCCAGTTTTTTTTATATAACCTTAACCTACCGGCGTACAAACTCACCGTGTTTATTTCCGATATCCTTTTCTCTCCTGATAATATGATGTTCTCTGAAATTTGTTCACTGACGGCTTTTTCATTTTGGACTTGTAGTGGGGGCCTCGGTAGTTTAAAGAACCAGTGTTACATGGTACATTGAATTTTGCAGTATTTGCCACGCTTGCGCTCTGTGTTCCAGAAAACCGTTTGTAATTGGTAGAATTGGGGCCTGCATTTTTTAACTCCTTTCCGGTACGAAGATGATTTTTGGCTTCCTTAAACTTCTCAGCAAAATCCATTCCGCATAAAAATTTGTCAGGCTTACTCTCACGCACAATTTTTCTAACCGTATGATTTAAGCTGGCTTCAATGTGGTATTTTCGTCTAGTTGACTCCATGTGAAAAACGTCGGTAAAAATCTTCCCCGAATCTATTAAACATGGAATTATTTCCGTCTTAAGATCCCTCATCAGAGTATTTTTATCAACACTAAGCAATCTGTTCAGACCTTTTGCAAGAGCAGCTAGACCGTTGCCAATCTGGCCTTGAATTATAGAGCTATACTTATCCTCTTTTTTCTGAGCTTCACTAATTGAAGCCAAAATTTCCGGATTGAGTTCAGGACTTTTAAGGTGAGGTATATTTTTAGGTATCAGGTACTTTTTTTGGAGAGCCTCCTTTTCTGTCTTGTCAACACCAAGATCAATATATTTATTCCAGTATGATGCAATAACTGATTGTACTTCCTCGCCCCATAGTGGAGTATTTCCCACGGGTTCTTCCCCAAAAAGCAACAAATACTCCTGCGGTAATTCTCCATTTTGAGATATCACAGCGTCTTGTAGTACATCGACCGGTATATCATTTACTTCCTTTTCATTATGCACTTCAACTTCGTGAATATCATGCACTACTTGAGGTGAATCACCTTAAAAAGTAAAAAGGGAAAAATTACTTACCATTTTATAGTTATATTAAATAAACTAGCTTTAACAGTTTTAGCTATTCGTTTAATGAGACTTAACAGTTTTGTCTCTTCGAACTACTGAGTAATAGTTTAATTTTAGCTTTAACATTTTTAGCTACGAGTGTACTCACTGTCGGTATCAGTATCACTTGAAAAACTTGAATGTTTTCGACGTTTTTGTCGAACACTTTGGTTTATGCGTTCCAATTTTCTCATTAAACGCCTCCTTTTTCTGTCCAAACGATCATTTTCGTCACTACTATCACTAACCCGTTTATTCGGCATTTTTAATTTTACTCGACAAAGCACAATAATGTAATGAAATTAATACGCAGTGGTTGAGGCAGGTATAGCCGCTGCTGATAAGAGTGTGTTTTTTGTCTATTTTTTGTGATTCACTCTTTAAAATTGTGCTCGATAAAGTGTAATATTGGTACTACAGGGTGTGATATCTATTTGGACGAGTATACGAAATATAATAAATGGTTATATATTATACTCAGTGGCGGCTCGTGGTAATTTGAAATGGGTGTTCACTTTTTCCAATAATTTGATCATTTTTGTAAGTTCAGTCCAAAACTTTGTACAAGAGCCAATATCGCTGTTTTTTTATTATTTGAGTTTGTATTAAATGTAGTTATTATCAACATCATACTATTTTCAAGCACTATAACTATTAATAAATGAATATTTTAGTTAGTGTGATATTTGTTTTGTTTTTAATACATTGAAAACCACCTATAAACATTATTAGTTAATAAACTGACTTTTTTTCATAATTTGAGATTTTTGCTGCGTTTGAGAATCCACATCGGATGCATTTTTTACATCTCGAGCGTTTTTTTATCCACATCGGACACATCTGTCCCATTACATTTACGTATACTGCATCACGTGATCAAAGATTTTTTACATCTCAGATGCATCCGATGTGGATTCTCAAACGCGGCATATTTTAAATATATATATAAGGTTATGTAGAAAGCTTGACATTGATTTTTGTTTAAAAAATATTATATGAAACTTTACCTACCATTTTTCAGTTTTTATGGTAAATTTGATCATTTTCACATTTTGTCACAGATTTCAAATAAAAAATATATTTTTTAAATACCTTTTAAAATAATAACTTTTAAATAAAATAAGAACAAAAATGTTTTAAATGTTTATTTTATGAGATCAGTCCCATCAAAATACATACTATTACACAAATACAAACTAGAATAAAGATATATAATGCCTGGTATTTTAAATGATACTCTTCGCAGTTTAACAGACTCCCTTAACTACCCATTTTCTACCAGATTGATTTCACAATCAATAGGCCTCATCTCCTTGTAGGGCTTGATTTTTACTAAAAATTTCATGTTGATATCGCTTTTCATTTTTGATTTTTTGTTTTAATTTTAACCCCCCTTAAATCCCCCATATTTAATTAGATTTTTTATAATTAAAGGTAGGTAGTGGCGGCTTGTTATAATTAACACAATGTCGGGTACAATATTAATTCCTCGATTAATACAGTGCAAGAAAGAAACGTCAAGTTTAAATTATAGAAATAATGTAAAAACATGCTTACCTAATAATCAGTGTCAGGTTTTTGCTCGATTCATTGGGTAGTTCAGTAGTTTAATAATAATAATGTTTTTTAATTTTTGCTGATAAATGAGATAAATCCCTAACACCCATTTTTGTCCTTTCTGATTTAGTATTTTCATTGTTTGCAAAAACTAAACAAGGAAAACAAAACAAAGCATGTTGTTTATCACACCCGCACAACCACGAAGTGTTTTTATATTGTTCAATCTTAAAAGTACGTTTAAACTTTCTATTTCTTATGGCACATTCTTGAACAATGTTTATCTCCGATCGAGGTGGGCCATTCTTTTTTATGAGCACTCGATTCTCGAAATTATGTCTATTTGTTTTTATAAATTTCACTGAATACGATTTCATCGTACATAAACACTAGTAAATTCACACAGAACCTGAGACCAGTACAGCCAACCTCAAAACAACGAAAATTCGGTTCACGGAACACAAAAATCCATAAAACGTATAATTTGTAAAGTGGTCTCGTGTATCACTGAGTGTATTCTCACTTTCTTCTTTTATATATCGATAAACAAGGATACAAATATATTCAAGTCCATATTTATAAACAGAACTGAGTCGGAGTTGGGTAAGTCGTCCTTTAACTAAAATTAAAGTTCGGTTACAACGTCTCTAAAGTTCCAAGTGGTTCCGGTGTCACTAGAATTTAGAGATGGATATTAGCAAATCTGTAAGTGTTAAGTAGATACATTTACGGATTACTACTCATCTCTAAATTCGCGCGATATAACCGATCCCCAGGTAGACGGAATGACAGTTTGTTTGATTTGGTACAATGTCGCCAGAACATGTTTTTGTTATGTACCAGATTTGTCTAAAAAATGTACCAGATTCCTTAAATGAACCAAATTTTTCGAATTCTATTTGCAGTGACATCTAATTTATTGAAGAGGAAAAAAGGGGGTTTTTATAGATAACGAACCCAAACAAGGAACACAATATATTTTACAATATATTTTACACGTGAAGACTGCCTCAAGCAGAATGTACTACATCTAGTACAATTGTGAATTGTACTAGGCTGGCAACACTGGTTTGGCAACCTTGTTTGTGAGCGGCGCGCCAATTAATGTGTTCTTTTGACGTTTGAAGGATATGTTGGCGTGTTGTTTTCTCTTTTTAACTTTATGCATTCATCAAATCGTCTCACTCGTGTTAGGCTCACTCACCATAATGTGCTACAGACACAGTATACTAAGGTATTCTGTGCCACAGAGACGCGATCAGCCAGAGGGCAATGATGTACCAAAAAATATAGATTAACACGTATGAAAATAAAAATATTAAAATTTAATTATTTATGTATTTTTAAAATAATATGTTTTTATGAAATTTAACTGGGTGTTCACTGCACAAATGAACCAATGGAGGAACCGCCCCTGATTATACTTTTAAATGTACTTGAAAGGTAAAATTATAAATCGCACTAATGGTACATTTCTCGCCCTCTATGTACTTACAATGTAAGATTTGCTTTGTTACAAAACCATTGGCGCAATTATCGCGCCCTTAACATTCCTTTTCTTAACAATAATAAAATAACATTAGGTTTACTTTCTGTGAAACAAAACACCTGATTTTATTAACATTTCTTCCAGGTAGCACAGTCACCGGATACTTTGTGCCTACAAATAAGAGGGTAATCGTTTGAAAATAGATACTTTTGTTGGCAATACTATACACAGTTTCCCTCTTGTTATCGAATCGATGCCTGGGCCTGGACTGGCTCGACTGTCTCGAGAGTCCGTCAGCGTTCACAAACGGGCAAAAGATAAAAAAGAATTTCAATAAACAAACACTTCTTTCGTTTCTTTCGTTTGTTCAACGACTCGAAAGGTTGTAATAGTATACCACCCTCTCTGAGAGCGTTTCTTTGACTTGCAACAAGAAGTAATACGGATAAAGATCAACTGGATTCGGGATAGGTCATTGGGAACATGGGGACAAGTCATTTCTTTTCTAAATTAAATTGTGAACAAACGATTCATGTTTATTGAATCGACGTATTTGTAATACAAAATGACTCAGAATAAAGCTGTTGATATGTACATATTTATATTCTGGTACAAAAAAATCTAAATGAATTAAGTAATGTTATATACAGTGGCGTAGCCACGGGGGTTTTGAGGTCAGAAAAAATTCTATGGAACGTATAAGCGAAGAATGGTTATGGGTTGGCTAGATTCAATAAACCTACTATTCTATTAACAAAAAATCAACAAAAGCTATTGAGAAGCTAAATGTAATAGGAATATAAAAATTCGCAAGAATTAATTCTAATAAATAGAATTGGAATCAAACATCATAATTATACAGGGTGTTTCATAATATATGCGCAGGACTTCAGGACGTGATAGCTCACCAAAAATATGAAAAAACGTTTAAAAAACGTAGAAATTTTTTTTCAATTTCAACACCCTGTATCTCGAAAATGGTGCATTTTAGAGGGTAAGTTAATAGAAACGTTTTTTTATATTTTTGTACGAGCTATCACGTCCTGAAGTCCTGCGCATATATTATGAAACACCCTGTACTTAAAGTGGAAAGAACAAAATTGTTACCTTGAGAATCTTATGACTAAATATAATTTGTGGTATTGATGAAACTAATCGTAAAAAGCTCACTAAAAAGATAAAACTTGCTTTGCGTTCATAAGTAACATGGTATGGTAATGATCGTAGCCATTTTTTAAATGTGGTACTCCATAAAACTGAAACAAACAGAAACAGCCCCTCCCACCAGATGCTTCTACTACGCTAAACATTTAATCAGCTCACTTCAGGATGATTTAACTTTAAAATTTGGTGGTTTTATTTTTATCTATTTTTAAAAGTCATAATATAAATTTTTAAGATAGTAAACTTGTAACACCCAGTAAATTAAAATAGGTAAATTCAAAACCTATAATAAGAAAATAAAGTACATCAATTACTATAAAAAATTGCAAGCATTAAAAAATCTGCAACAGCAATTTTTATGATAGTTATACTAAACTTGTAACACCCAGTAAATTAAAATAGGTAAATTCAAAATCTATAGCAAGAAAATAAAGCATATCAATTACTATAAAAAATTTCAACAGCAATTTCATTGTAAATATCATCTAAAGGAAAAAAAGAGTTATAATTTAGAACAACTGGTTTAAAATAAATAATAAATTCATCTTTAATCAATATGTATATAAGATAAATACCATTGAATCATCACGTGATCTCCAAAACTATACATCACATTTTAAGGGGGAAACAAAGGGTGAAAGTTTGTATGGGAGTATCGAATTTTTTAAAGATATGAACTTGGTAATTGGAATTGTAGCTATCACCATAAATAAACAATGACGTATATCTTCTTTTTTTGATATTATTAGCCTTAGTTAGACTCTATAACTTGTACCACACTTTTTTAAAAGATGTCTAAATTTAAATTAAAATGAATTAATAAAATAAAGTGCGATACACAAATGCGAACGGCACCTTTTCAGACAGAGAGCTTGGGTGATTCATGGGTTGTATAATTGAGTAAAGTAAGTGTTGAGCGCCATGCAACTTAAGTAAAAAATGTCAATATCAAGTCAAAACTAAACTTCACCAAGTTGCAAAATTTAAAGTTACTAAAAAAGATCTTATACGAAGGCTTGATATTGACCTACGTTCAAATAAACTTTTCAAATAAATTTTGATAAATAACTTTCCTGAAAGAGAAAATTTATGCACCAATAAAGAAACAACATATTATGTCACTTAATCCATTTATTAAAACGAAGCGTTTGTAATTCGATTTTACGATGTTTTACCTTTTTTTTTTTATAAATAGCAGATTTAAGAAATAAATTGTAAAATATTAAAACAATTAAAATGACTCCATTTAAACGATGTATGTTATATATAATTAAAATTAGAAGGAAATACCTTTCATATATATATGTTCGGTTTACACCTTTTGTTTATACATTAAATATTTAAATTATAATAACGCAATATTAATTTTAATTAATTATAAACGAAAAAACTTGGTTTGAAAAACAAGTGGTGCCGTGACCATAATAATGAAATATTAAATTTAATTTAAATTAATTATTACAAGAAAAACCTGGTTTGAAGAACAAGGTTCTTCGTTGTTGTTCTGGATGTCATCCTACGGATCATTTGAAAGTCATCGAAAGATATACTGGTTATTTGTAGATTTGAGCTACAACCATGCTTCAGGTTACTGGAAAGAGGACAGGCTGGATACATCCTGGACTAATCCAATTTGCATCTGATTTACGACAAGGAAATCAAACTTATTGCTAACAGCAATTCCAAAATAAATATTGAAGTAATATATAACGGTTGAAGATATTGCGTTCTTCGAGAAGCAATGAGGAATACCAAACAAAAATTGTCATCGGCTTGTATGCTCTCTACCGCCTCGTGTTCCTGACACAAAGTTGGTCGGTAGGTACGTCCCTGTTTAAAAGAAAAACGAAAATAATATCCAGACGGAAGAAAACAGCGTTCGTTAAAGAATCTAAGAATTTAAATATTAAAACTCACCTATTTAATTAGGGATTACAAAACCACAGTAGCCTTAATTTACAAACGATATGGCTTTCTCGGCTTTTGGAACAGAAAAGAAATACGCAGAATATCATTCTACAAAGTTCCAGAAGTTTTATAAAAAAAGGTACGTTACTTTAAATTTAAAAAGAATTCGAAATGCGAAATACGAATAACGGTTTTTGATTGGTTGAAAATCAACAAGTTATACAAACGAACAATTATATTAAGTTAATAACTGTTCAGTAAAAGGCCATACAATAAGAAGAAGAGGCAAGAAGAAGACTGAAATAATTCCATATTCAGATTGATAGATTGAAGTAAGTGACACGTGACATAACCTCAAATTAAAAGTAAAATAAATCTAATTGTAAACAAATACGAAAACTAAACACTTTTCTATATTTTAAAAGAAATCTACGAGAAACGATTCATTTATTTAAAGAGACATATACTGATGGTAACGTATTTTAAAATGATTAAACAAAGTTTATTATATGTGATTCTATTTCAGAATGATATATCTAAGTATTGTAAATATGAATACCAAATATCTGCTATCGAATATTTAAAGTATTTAAATGGTTATTTGGATTAAGTATAGAATAGCTCTTGCCAAACATTTCAAGGAAGTGAAATGGATCAATTATTATTACTTAACTTACATATTTAATGTACAATGATAAAAGAAGTCAGTATATGTAAATCAATTCTTCGCAGATTAAGGTAAAGTATTTATATGAAAATATGAATGGTACAAACTATTCCAGTAGCCAAATAACTGGTTAAAAGCCTTTGAGGCTTGCTCGAAGCTTTGAGGCAACGGGTTGACAGTTGGTTGTCAAAATTTCTTTTTTTTTTATTTCCGTTTTCTCGCGTCTGCCCTATTAGACTCGTGGTGAGTAACTAATACATCTAATTAAGTCATAGACTAAGCTTTACTAAAATATCTACCTTTTTCTTGCTTTTAGACTGCTTTTTATCTTCTCATCTCCTATACTCTATTCTTCCTTACTTTACTGTAATCTACTCTACTCTCGCTTCAATTTTCTATATCATTAGTTGGTGCCTCTCTTGCTACCTGCCTGCGGGACATATTGATAGCATAATTGCATGGTTGCATAGTCAATTGTTGTACCTGCAGTGATAAGAAATACCCAAGCTCCGATAGAACATGTCCACAGTGGCTGTAACCAGATGAAGACTTGGTATTGGTAAACTATACGGAACATAATTAAGTAAGACCTTACCTATATTTTCCATTATTCTTCTAAAAGCAAAATTAAAAGAGGATATATCATACAAGATACATAGCATGTAATAATTACTTGAATTTATAATACAATATATTTAACGGCTTTTGTTGTATTATTTGCATAACTGCATATTTGCTTTATATTAGTATGCCACTGCTTACTCGGTATCGTTAATTCTGTTGTATTCTATCTGTATCTGTAACGTGTGGAGGGTGGGTTATCTCCACGGCACTTAGGTCTCATTAGGCTCATTGTGCATCCTCCTAAGATGATAGGCACCACCTAGCTCGTGAGCCAGCCTACATATTTAATGTAGAACAACGTCGCCCAGAGGTGCTTCTCTTATAACGTCCGGTGTTAGATGATACTCGCCGAACACAAATCTTTTAATAAATGAGAGCGTTAAGCAATCGTAAAGGATATGCTCGATGGTCTCATCTTCTTGTTCGTACCCTCTGCAGAGTGCGGATTCTGACAGCCCCACGATATGGAGATGCTTCCGTACTTGGCAATGACCAGTCAGAATGCCTGCGACTAGGCGCAGATTCTGTCTAGCCATAGTCAAGAATTTGTTTGCTGCAGTGTTGTCAGGATAACTTAAGAGCTCCCTGGCAACTCTGCAGTTTCTTGTTTCATCCCATCTTTCCTTGAATTTCACAAGGGAATGTTCTTTAATTAGGTCTGTCACTACCGATTTTGTCAGGCCAATTGAAGGGCCAGGTCCAAGAAGTATTTGGTTGGCTGCTTTCTTGGCTAGTGAATCAGCAAGACGGTTTCGTTTCGATGTGGCGTGACCTTTGATCCATCTTAAGGTGACCACGTTATTGATGGATACTTCGGCCAAAGCTTCGTGACATTTTAGTACTAACCCTGAGTAAATTCGTGGTCTGTTCAGGGTGAGTAGTGCTTGTCTGCTATCTGTATAGATGAGCATATTCCTACTAGTGATATTGTTTGCTGCTATGAGAATCCCCGTTACTTCTGTTTGAACTACACTAGCACTATTGCTTACAGTCCATTTTATGTTTAGGTTAAAGAATCTGGAGTATATTCCATATCCTGAGCCTTGTTTTGTTTTAGAACCGTCGGTGTATATATGAATCGTTCCTGGCACTTCTGGCTCTTCTATTTATTCTATTATAACTTTATATGGCTTATGGAAGATATATCTCGGTGAGATGAAGTCCATGTTCGCTTAAAGCAGTGCCTCCTGCCAAAAGCGACGTCTCGCCTCACCAGATCCTACATCAAGTTCTATTCCAACCGTGCGGAGGCGTGTCATTGTCGTCAAAGCAACCTCCTTGATCTAAATATCAAGGGGAGTGAGACTAAGAATGACTTCCATGGCTCTGGTCGGTTTTGTTCTCATGGCTACTGTTATCCTGAGACATGCTGTTCTTTGAATTTGTTATAGTTTACGGATAGCTGTTAATTTTTGGGTTTTCGGTACCCAGACAACTGCACCGTATGTTAGCATAGGTCTTATGATAGCCTTGTAAGTCCATGCGATGACTCTGGATGAGAAACCCCAGGTGCGCCCCACGGTTCGGCGGCATTGTTCATAAGCAATGTATGCTTTTTTAACTTTGTTTTCTAAGTAAGTGCGAGTTCCATGTTAACTTACTGTTAAAGGTGAGACCTAGGTACTTCACCTCTGTTGCAAAGTTGAGTTTTGTGTTTAGGAGTTCTGGAGGTTAAATTCCATTTTCATCTCTTTCCTTGTAAAAAGGACCATTTCTGTCTTCTTAAGATTGAAATACAGTGAATGGTCCTTGCACTACTGTTCTATAATTTTTAAACCTACTTCCATTCTTTCGCAGAGTATGTTTTCAAAATTCCCTGTCTGCAGATTGACCAGGTCATCTGCATATGCTATTGTGTAGTGACCGTCATTATTGAGACGGCTGATGAGGGTGTCAAGGACCATATTCCACAGTAGAGGTGATAGCACCCCTCCCCGTGGACATCCCCTCGCAACCAAGCCTCTTATATTGACATCTTCTCTACACTTTTGTTTACTGTTCGCTTTGATAGCATGTTATGTATCCACCCACTAACCATTTGTGGAACATTTCTGTTGGTTAGTGAGTGTATTATCTTTGGGAAGGTGGTTTTATCAAAAACACCTTCTATGTCTATGAAAACACCCAAGGCGGACTCCTTATTGTCCAAAGATCTTTCTATCCGGCCAGAAACTAGATGAAAGGCTGAATCAGTAGATCTGCCTGGGGTGTATGAATGGGTGTAGTGGTGTTGTTGTAATCACCGCATCCCTTATGTATCTTTCGCATAGCCTTTCCAATGTCTTCATGGAAAACGATGTCAGACTAATTGGTCGGTATATTTTTGGGACAGTGTAATTCATCCTTCCAGGTTTATTATTTATAATACACACGCAGACCTAAACACCTAAAGGAAATACATCGAGCGTAAATAATAAAGTGTTTATTTTTATTTAAGCTAACCTGTGTAATTACGGACCCATGCTATTTGTTTTCGTTAATACGAATTCAACGTAGAAAACTCTCAAATCACCAAGCAAGTAACAAGCATGCGCGAAAGGCGATCAAGTCCTGATAATTGATATTAGGCAACTAATAACGTATATACATTTTTTTATGGATTTTCTACAAATATTTCGTAATTTTCCAACGTAGTGTTACCTCTATAAAACGCACAGTTATGCCATTTTTTTATTAGGTCAGCAGGATCTTGTAGAGTTCTACTAGTAGTACTGGTACTCACTGGTAGTCACGACCTACTTGAATTCAAAGTTATTTTCTCATGTCGTGGGATATATTTGAAAATAATCTATTCTACACTATACTTGCGAAAACACTGTTTCCTTTATCGTTACTATTTATTAACCAGTTATACAGTGTGTCGCAAAAGGTATACAGTCTACATGTGGAAAACTTTTTTACTCACAATTGGTTAGTAATCTGTCGATTTATAATATTCAAAATAGTTGAGAACTGACTTTCATAGCATGTGTCATTTCCTTCACAGCATATGTCATTTACTATAACACGCTTCGTAAGTGTTCTAATATCCTCCCTGTTTTTTCCTGAATTATAACCTAAGTAGCTTTTTCTGTAGTTACTCGTAGTTCTGGTGGGATTAATTCAAGTTAATTGTCAGATATATTTGTAACTGACTAAATATTTATCTAACTCTCAGATTCAACTAACTTGTTATATTGCCTAACAACGGTTTCACAGGTATTTCAGTTACAAATTTTTATAAGATTATGATATAAAATAATACCAATATTATTATTTGAAACTTATACAAAATAGGAGATTGTAAGTAAACTTTTATACATACCTCGGTAAATTCATTTTAGCTTCGCGTTTGTAGCTTACCTCGGTGCTTTGCACCTCGCTAGTCTACCTTGAGACTCGTCTGCAATATAGTACTATTCAACTCGTTTTATAATATACTATTATTGTTGATTTATTAGAAAATTTTAAAATAAAATCTGGTCCATGACATAAAAC
This sequence comes from Psylliodes chrysocephalus, assembly GCA_927349885.1. NCBI lineage: Eukaryota > Metazoa > Arthropoda > Insecta > Coleoptera > Chrysomelidae > Psylliodes > Psylliodes chrysocephalus. The sequence continues at coordinate 16,787,991 of OV651824.1, forward strand.
CTAATATAAAATTCACAAATATTAAAAAAAAAATAATAAGTACGAGGGTGGGCAAAAAATATGAATTTGGCTCAAAAGAAGTTATTTTTAAAGAAAGAAAAATATATTACTAAAAATATAAAATCACACAGCTACCTGTTGGAGTGATGCTCGAAGTTTGAATTGCATTTAGCTGTCTTCTAAAATCAACTCGTTTAAATTATGGAAAATTGAACAACTTACAAACATTTAACCATAAAGGATCTAACCGACAAAGTATTACAGTTGAAATTATCCCAATTAAAGAGATCCTCGAAAAGGAAGAGTCATAGGGAATAAGCGAAGTCGCTCTCGGTGGTGTGACGGCAGCGCGGTGTCGGCGGAAAAAGAGGGCATAAAAGCCCTGTCGCCACTTCATTACACCCCAAATGATACTTGTGGAATTCGTAATAAAGCAAGAATGCGGGATGTGCGTCTATAAATATGAGTATCTATTTAATATAGAGCGGTAGGAACAGAAAGACTCGTAAACGCCGCCTTTATGTACGGGATTAGCGATAGCGGTCACTTTTATTTCACTTTATTGACACTTGACGGTCGTTTGGGGTGATGGTATTTGTTTTGCGGTGTCTCCGAGACGCCCTATATAGCCGACAGCGTAATATCGTTAATGCTAATAGTAATGAGAACGATAACGACAATGAGAATGATAGTTGGAGACTGGACAACTGGAAAATTCATAGGATGACCACTAAATTACGAAATAACGGCCATTTTCCATATTTTTTCCGCCACGTACAGTGCGTCCATTAAATAACAAGTTCCTTATTGCCACGATTCACACAACAATGGCAGTAAAATAACAAAATGACTGCGACAACAATTATATGAAAAAGTAAAAAGAATTGCAGAATTTCTAAATGAGCTCTAAATAAAGCAAAGATTAAGCCTTATTATGAGCAATTTCTGTCCTAATAAGGAGTGATCCACAAGCAATGTTTCTAAAGGATGTTGGAACATTCAAATCCACTAAATTCGTTTCATCAGTAGTTCTAGATATGGAAAACGACGATCGCATTGGCGTTGTGTAAGAGTAATGTAATTTATTTTGTAATAGTAGTTTGTGCAACAATATTTGTATAATCTAAGGTGATCCCCTAAATAATAAAAATATTTAATAAAAAAAAGTTTTACAGGTTTTGATGGGTATATTTATCATTAAAACTGGAACTGGCGGAGCTGCTGCATTCAACATCTTTTATTTCTTCTTTCATACATTTATTCCTATTTTTGTATCCTAATGTAAAGGGTTCTCTTCGGCAATTCTTTTCTTGGTATCATTCCTTTTCCACGTACTTTCATCTTAAACTCGTTTTTTGTTTTCTTTTCTTTCTTTTCTTGTGAACTGTTATCATTTTCATAGTCACTTTCGACCAATAAATTAAACACACGAAAACGCCTAACTCTAGATCCGCGGTCTTCGGGGCAAAAATAAGGGTCTTTATAGGAGTCTTCTTATTCTTCATTTGGGCTACTACTGTTCGATATATTTCAATATACTTTATAAATATAATTTAAAAACACTAGAGTAACCATTAAGAATAATGTACCGCGAAAGCAATTTACATAAACACAATGTCTACTGCGACATAATAATATATACCATCGGCAGTGGCGTAGCCAGGAATTTTTCATAGGGGGGTTTCCATAAACAAAGTGAAATATTTCAGATATTGTTTTTAGAGATAAAAATGTGAATAGAAACAATAATAGCGATCGGCACCAATATGATAGTGTCCAAAGAGCAGTAGAACACAAGGAACATCGGCATAATGACTAATAAAAGTATCTAACCTGTCTCAGCCCGTTTCACGATTACAGGAACAATACGGACTACATTTTTTTATAATAAATTAGCCTTTTATTAAAAAAAAAAAATTAAAAAGGGAATTGGTATAAGTAATGCTCCCCCCCCCGAAAATTCGACCTGGGGCCACCCTTGGCTGTACGTTTAGACGGTCGCCCAGTTTTTCGACAACCGCTCTAAATAACTGCACATAATTTGTCAAAATAATGTAAAATCCATTGTAGTCAAACACTAATTCAGGATGTTCTTTATTTACTTTCACACCTGTACGGAAGTAATATTCGATAATTTGTCAATAATAATAATAATAATAATAATAATAATAATAATAACAATAACAATTGTAGGAGGTGGTATTTAGTTATTAGTGTGTTGTTATGATTATTATGTTGATGGAAAATAAAGGACTAATTTTGATGTTGTCATAAATAAAATTATTATATTAGACTCCTTTTAATTGTCCATTACAACTTCACCAACGCCCCTTATAACAATGTTTCAATTTCAAGGTTAAAATATCATTCTGTAGAAGTGGCTAAAGTACAAACCCAAAACATTTAAATTTCAGAGCCAACTCCAATTATGCTTTTTCTCGATGGCGCTGCTTGTTATTTTATGCTTCTTGGCTTCTATACACTTGTCACTCGTTCAGTGTACGTGTGTATTGACAGCTCGGAACAAAATAGAATCAATTATCTCAGCAAAGAATTCGCAAAGAAGAAAGACACTTTAATTTGAATGGAAAGACGCTGGCGGATGCCTTCGTGACGCCTCGCCAGAAATGAGACGTCAGATGCAACATTCGCCTAACAGCATCCTCGGAAACTGTCTGGTTGTTGTGTTCCTTATTTCTTGATATTTAGATATACCTACGGGGTACAACAAGCACTTATTACAAAGGGCGTAATAGATTTAAGTACGATTTTTGCCACAAACAAATCGTACTTTGAAACTTCTAATAACTATTATAAGATTAGTAAATTCTAAATAAGAGATATTGTTAACATGACCTTAATGTCGCTATAGCAACTAGGATAATCCCGTTAACAAATCATCTTAACAATGGTCGATTAAAGAATTAACATCGACTTAAGTGTAAATCAAACAAAGTTTGCGGCTGTGACACTGTTACGCAGTAAAGTTACTCTTTAATATTGACAAAGATAATGGTTCGACAAACATTGACCACTTTTTTCCGTAAAGTTTTAATAATACCAGAATTTTAAATAATCAGGTACGGTAAGAATAAATATTTTTTCAAGTAATGTGTCTAAAATTAAAATGCGACGTTCTTACAAATATTATTGAGAAAGTGTATATAATTATTTAATCATGTACAAGGAATTTAATTAGTATCTATGGTATGACGCAACTTATACGAATATATAAGCCTAAAAATATGATTACAAAAGGTACTATTAATTATATTTTATAGTATCCCGACATCGAAAATAATTAACAACTGTCCACTAAGAACTGATCATATTAATAAACTCCTTGCCAGGCTGGTTCACTCTTAATTTAAAAACTATTCTGCAAATAAAAACAAAGCATTATCAAAATATAAACAAACTAAAACCCAGGAAAACTGGATTTAATACAAAAGACTTCGAAATTTTTCTCTTAATTATATCAGAAACGAAAAAAAGGAATATATAAATCATTTAGAAAGACAAAAAATTCTATATACTTTTAGAAAGCCTTAAAAAGTATGCATATCCAAACCTCTAAAAAATAAAAAATAATCAAATACCTAATAATATGTCAAACCATTTTTATATTAACTCAACTTTTACAATAACTGATAACATCAACGTACAACGTCTATCATAAAACTGAAATGTGACGTCAGAATCATCGAACCTTCTCAAACCGTCCAGATGTTTCTTGACACGAAATAACTTTTCTAGACATTTATAGACAGACATTTATAGACATTTATAGACATTTATAGACATTTATAGACATTTACAGACATTTACAGACATTTACAGACATTTATAGACGCTTATAGACGTTTATAGACGTTTATAGACGTTTATAGACGTTTATAGACGTTTATAGACGTTTATAGACATTTATAGACATTTATAGACATTTACAGACATTTATAGACATTTATTGACATTTATAGACATTTATAGACATTTATTGACATTTATAGACATTTATAGACATTTATTGACACTTATAGACATTTATAGACATTTATAGACATTTATAGACATTTATAGACATTTATAGACATTTATAGACATTTATAGACATTTATAGACATTTATAGACATTTATAGACATTTATAGACATTTATAGACATTTATAGACATTTATAGACATTTATAGACATTTATAGACATTTATAGACATTTATAGACATTTATAGACATTTATAGACATTTATAGACATTTATAGACATTTATAGACATTTATAGACATTTATAGACATTTATAGACATTTATAGACATTTATAGACATTTATAGACATTTATAGACATTTATAGACATTTATAGACATTTATAGACATTTATAGACATTTATAGACATTTATAGACATTTATAGACATTTATAGACATTTATAGACATTTATAGACATTTATAGACATTTATAGACATTTATAGACATTTATAGACATTTATAGACATTTATAGACATTTATAGACATTTATAGACATTTATAGACATTTATAGACATTTATAGACATTTATAGACATTTATAGACATTTATAGACATTTATAGACATTTATAGACATTTATAGACATTTATAGACATTTATAGACATTTATAGACATTTATAGACATTTATAGACATTTATAGACATTTATAGACATTTATAGACATTTATAGACATTTATAGACATTTATAGACATTTATAGACATTTATAGACATTTATAGACATTTATAGACATTTATAGACATTTATAGACATTTATAGACATTTATAGACATTTATAGACATTTATAGACATTTATAGACATTTATAGACATTTATAGACATTTATAGACATTTATAGACATTTATAGACATTTATAGACATTTATAGACATTTATAGACATTTATAGACATTTATAGACATTTATAGACATTTATAGACATTTATAGACATTTATAGACATTTATAGACATTTATAGACATTTATAGACATTTATAGACATTTATAGACATTTATAGACATTTATAGACATTTATAGACATTTATAGACATTTATAGACATTTATAGACATTTATAGACATTTATAGACATTTATAGACATTTATAGACATTTATAGACATTTATAGACATTTATAGACATTTATAGACATTTATAGACATTTATAGACATTTATAGACATTTATAGACATTTATAGACATTTATAGACATTTATAGACATTTATAGACATTTATAGACATTTATAGACATTTATAGACATTTATAGACATTTATAGACATTTATAGACATTTATAGACATTTATAGACATTTATAGACATTTATAGACATTTATAGACATTTATAGACATTTATAGACATTTATAGACATTTATAGACATTTATAGACATTTATAGACATTTATAGACATTTATAGACATTTATAGACATTTATAGACATTTATAGACATTTATAGACATTTATAGACATTTATAGACATTTATAGACATTTATAGACATTTATAGACATTTATAGACATTTATAGACATTTATAGACATTTATAGACATTTATAGACATTTATAGACATTTATAGACATTTATAGACATTTATAGACATTTATAGACATTTATAGACATTTATAGACATTTATAGACATTTATAGACATTTATAGACATTTATAGACATTTATAGACATTTATAGACATTTATAGACATTTATAGACATTTATAGACATTTATAGACATTTATAGACATTTATAGACATTTATAGACATTTATAGACATTTATAGACATTTATAGACATTTATAGACATTTATAGACATTTATAGACATTTATAGACATTTATAGACATTTATAGACATTTATAGACATTTATAGACATTTATAGACATTTATAGACATTTAATGACATTTATAGACATTTAATGACATTTATAGACATTTGTGGACATTTGTGGACATTTGTGGACATTTGTAAACATTTATAGACAGGCATTTTTAGACATTTATAGATATTTATGGACATTTATAGACATTTATAGACATTTATAGACATTTATATACATTGATAGACATTTATGGACATTTATAGACATTTATAGACATTTATAGACATTTATAGACATTGATAGATATTGATAGACATTTATAGACATTTATAGATATTTAGAGATATTTAGAGATATTTAGAGATATTTAGAGATATTTAGAGATATTTAGAGATATTTAGAGATATTTAGAGATATTTATAGATATTTATAGATATTTATAGACATTTATAGGCCTTTATAGACATTTGAAGACATTTATGGATATTTATAGACATTTATAGGCATTTATAGACATTTGAAGACATTTATAGATATTTAAAGGCGAAGGAGGCTGCCTTTCAAAAAGAGGATCATAGGGAAGTTTAATTTCTTTTCTAGTAATCATCGTAGATAACTGGTCGATTCATGTTCAGAACTTTTGTAGGCTAGCAGGAATAGAGGAACTAAAGTGTCTTAGTCCATTTGGTTTTCAGAGACGAACATTGAAAAATACTGGAATATGGTTCTATGGTGTGTTTCCACCATGTAGCCGGACTGTGCGTGTTTTTCTGATGCCTAACAGTTTCACCAATTCTTGTCATAATTCAGATTTAAAATTTCGTCCTTGGGCAGAATGCAGTTCAGCTACTGTCTTCGCTTCCTGATTGGGAATAGGCGCTATTTCAGGCCACTTTGAAAAATAACCCATAACAATCATCAAGTATTTGTTTCCCCTTTCTGTTGAGGGAAGTGGTCCGAGGATATTATCTATGGTGATGTGTTCGAAAGGTTCTCCGAAAAGATATGCCATTTTGCCTCGGCTTCTTATTTTGGGCCGCTTCCTGCCATTGCATAGATTACATTTCTCATACCAATCTTCCTACATCCTGTTGACAATTTACCCAATAAAATATTTCCCGAACACGTGCCAGTGTCCTGTTAGTATCAAAATGTTCTCCTGAACGGCTGCTATGTGATTTCGGCAGTACCACTTGGTGGAATTCATTTACTCTATCTGGGCTCTCCCACTTTCAGTGCAATAGGGAATTTCATTGAGTCCAATACACTTTAATAGTTCCACTATATCTGGCTGTCTTTTTCCAAGTAGGTCTGATTCCATTTTTGAGCCATTCTCGGACAACCTTCAAGTTATTGCCTTTCTTTTGAGTCTTTCTCAGGCTTTCAAGGGTGAATTCGTCTTCGTCATCTTCTGGCTTGATAGTGGTTGTCCGAAGAGTAACTTCTTTAACTGGTTCTTTTCGTTCTCGGAGCCTTTTACAGTACCGGCATTGTCGTTCTAAATAGGAACGAATATCTGCATTGATATGGAGTCAGTCTGTTTGAAAACGTAAAATACGATCGAGAGGCAGCGATTTTTGCGTCGCCTTACGCATATTTCAATTCGCACCGCGAATCGACGTGTAAGGGTATTTGCATTGGCTCAAAAAAAAACTTTAATTTCAATTTTTTGCTTAACATTTTTACAGAGATTTTCCCTTTTACTGACATTTTATTCGACATTTTACATACAAAGTCAAATGACATTGGCTTTTGCATTAAATAAATTGATGATTTTAAAAATAAAATGAATAAAAAACGAGATCAGTTTGAACACTTTTGGAATAAGACTCAAAACATTGGCTTAGAGCATGAAAGAAAGAGAATTAGAATTAATAATGTCGGCGACAGAGAAACCTCCTATCGTCGATTATACGCCGAAATTTTTAATAATATTTTACAACAAATGAACCCTTGATTTCAAACCTTTAATGAATTAAAATTTGTTGAATTGTGCAATTTTAATATTAGTGACTACGATGCATCAAAATTTCCATCGAAAGCTTTTAATTTCACTAAAATTAAATTATGGAAATTTTTGCGATATTCCAGCATTAAAGTCCCAGTTAAGTGTTGTTTATGAAACAACTGAAATTAGTGATAAAAAGACGCCTGTCAATGTGTCCCTTTGTGAAGTCGTCAAGTTATGTGAATTAGTACTAACCATCCCAGTCACAAGTGCGTCAGTTGAGCGAAGTTTTTCAGCTTTAAAGCGCATTAACAGTTTTATACAAAATTCAACAAGTGAAGACAGACTCTCTAATTTAGCCCTAATATCCATTGAAAAACAGCTTGTTAAACAGTTATCAGAAAATCCAAAATTTTACGACTATGTTATAGACAAATTTGTAACCATTGAGGATAGGTGAATAGATCTTAAGTATAAATAAATGTTAACAGCTGTGTCAACTGTTCGAAAAATGTGGAAAAATAAAAATGCTTCAGTTAAATGTTTTTTTACGCTTAAATAAACCAAGGAAGCTTTTCAACGGTAAGTTTTTATATAGCTTCTATTACTAATCTAGTTAATAAAGAAATAGTAACACTTCACAAATCTTAATCTCGAATATCCGTAGTACTAAAAAAAAGCAAGATTTTGACAAAAAGGTGAATGCGTCGCGAAAAATTTTGTCTGCAGCGCTGTGCTTACTTGCCTGCTGTATTTCTATACAATCGCTTTCCCTTCCAAAAATGTTACTGCACGCCAATGATATATAATACGAATAATAGTAATAATATCTGGGGTGGGTGGCTCAGTGGTAGAGCCTCTGCCTGTGGATCCAAGGATCCCGGGTTCCAATCCCACCGTTGGCCGGAATTTTTTCATTTAATTTAATTATTTAAAATTAATTCTGATGCCTTGGTAGGATTCTCCACTCGACCATTCACTGTTGGGTTCTAATTAACAGTGCTCTTCCTAAAGTTTCGCTGGGAAATAGTAACAAAGCCTACACAGAACACGAAATAACCCTGGTAGTTGAAGCCGATGACACACCAAAAAAAAAAAATTATATCTCGTTCAATAGTGAAAATAAACCATTACACCCAAATTACTACCTACTCTTTTTTATGTTTTGTTTTTAAATATTGGTTACTATTTATAATTACGGAACACGGACAATCATTTTTAACCGACTTCAAAAAAGGAAGGAGGTTCTCATTTCATCGAAATATTTTTTATGTCCGATTTCAATGATTCTTTTTTGTTAAAAAGAAACTGCTACTTCAGGGATGGTCCCATATACATTTGGTTAAAATATAATAATTGGGTCCGCGAAACAATCCTGAAACTCTTCATTTTTTGTGTATGTTTATCGATAATTCTTTTCCATCTTGTTCGATTTCTATGATTCTCTTTGTGCTAGTAAGGGGGTACCTCCGGAGTGGTCCCTTATAAATTTGGTTAAGATATGGTGATGGCATCTGCACGATTTTGAAGTCGGTTTTTTAAAATTATTTTCATAACTTGTTATAAATTGTTGTTTGTAAAATTGTATTTACATTAACATATTTAAATCATTCTCATTTATTTCATTTTTAATTAATCTACAAAATGTCATCATCTCGCTGTTGCTTGTTCTTTAATTAGTTGCAAAAATATAAAAAAAAAGTACTGAAATAATTAAACTAATACAATAAGTGTACCCAAACTCTCCTCTTCTACTAATATATTAAACCTGAACTCTCTTATGCTATTTACATATTAAAGATTTCTTGAACTATCTATTGTAAACCATGTGAAAAGTACAAGCTCTTCGCACGACATCCAAAAAAAAGACGTTTTTCAAAAATTCTTCGGCATGACATTTTAACGGTAACTAAAACAATTACCAACCATCAATCGGTGTGTAAATTTACACAGAAATGGGTAAAATGAAATGCAAATATCGCCGTTACCAAATATTGGTTCATAATTTTTGTTTCGAAGGTTTCTCAATGTTTTTTCTAACGATTCGGTACATTGCGATCACTGGTAGAAAAGAAGAGGTAAAACAGCTTGATGCACTTAAAGTAGGATAAATATTGGTAAAATATAATACGCAAACAAGTGTTGAATTAGGATTATGATATATCTGGTATACAAGTGGAGTACTGAATCTAGTTTACTCCCTTGAAATATTCTTAAATACCTTTTGGATAAATAGGATTTGAAAAGTTCTGAGTATTGTCGTAGCCGTTCCATGTGGTCGTAACATACAATGTGAGCCACATCCAAAAAGACCATGTCTTCTATGGAGTTCCCGATAATATCTCTGATTTTTGGTAGACGGTCGAGTGTTTTTCTCTGAAGTTATATTGTTGGAAATTTATTGTTTTAAAATATTATTCAATTAGAATACGTAATGTATGATTAACCAATTTTAAGGAGTAAATTTTCAATTATAAATACGTTATGCTTTCATAAAAATAAAAACATTCCTGCAAGCAATTTTATATTAGTTGATAATAATTATGACGAGTAGTAGCAGCACTTCTAAGTGGCTACTTGTAAGTTTCAAAAATATCCACTGACAATTATGATGCAAGCAAACGCGATATTTCTAAATATTTATCAGGCACTACTGCTCTAAATCATTTAAAATAACAAATTAGCAGCCTTGTCGAAAGTTGCTACTGCCAGGAAGCCAAAACCCAGAGAGCACACGTGATTCCAATGGATGTCCATTGCAAATCCATTGATGGATATATCGGCTGTTCAGCATTTTAGAGATGGACATCCATTGGAATATACAAATGTCTTACTCTCAAGCAAAATAATAAATTAATTTGTAAGTAGGTTATAATGTGATATTATTTCACTCCTGCAACTAATTTTTATGTTAGGTTAGGTTAAAATAAATACCTATGGTCGGAGGTATAACGACAAGAGAGAAAAAAGTGAATCGGTACACTCGAAAAACGGTTCCAAAAAACGAACGCTAAGCAAGCTTTTACAACTCACTACAGGGGCGCTGGTGTTGCTAGGGATATTAAAAATACATAGATTTGATGGGAATTTTACATAATGTTGTAAAAATAATACAAAGAAACTTGTTTATTGCAAAATAAAGTACAGAAAATATTGTTTTAAGTGATGAATTATTTAATTTTATCTACATAAACCAATTTAAGTATGACCAAATTCGAAATAGTTTGTTAAATGGTGAAATGTGGTAAGTATAAACTCAGTAAACAGATTCTTTATTGTATAATAAACCTATAAAGCTTCCACTCTTTATTTTACTAACAGTACCATCGGTAAAAATAATATTTGGAAATATCTTCTAAAAAGTGTAGCTCGCAAACAGCAACATATCTAGTTCTCACATTAAAACTCTGAAGAAAACAAATTTTATTTTCAAGTAAGTTAAATTGAACGTATAATTATTGTTGTTTGTAAGTGACGATTTATGACTGTAAAATTTTATATTATAAAAATTTGTAATAAAACAAACTACACTCTGGAAAATACAGGTTTTGACTAGTTTACAATACATATTTATATATTTAGAAATAAATAAATTATTTTACTTATACAAGGAGCTTTAAAAAGAGTTTTAATTGATTTCTCCTTGTGTTTTCTTTAGTTTTGCACCTGATTCATATCCCGTTTTATAACCTGGAACGAAGTAAATTTTACTTTTATGTTTTTTGTCACTTCTGTTAGTTGTAGTCAGGTATTTTTTTTATATTATTGTGACTATTTTCACCAATTTAAAAAAACACTTTATTTCACATTGACTTACATATCAAATTAACGTCACTAACGTTCGATCCTTCAACTACAGTCAATTTGCCAAATTTTATAAAAATAAAGATGAACATTCGAAATTTGTCCATTGTCTGTTCGCCTCTTTCTCTCTAGCCTTGATAATCGGTAGTCTTTGTTTTTTAAATTTTGGCATTTTTTATAATTTATGGTTAAATAATGCTTATGTTCTTAACAAATTCTATCAAAACCAGATCTCGTGGGCAAAAACGCATAAATACATCACAAATTAATAAAATAAAATGGAACTTCTTCTTAGTGGCCTTTTTCTTTGTATTTTGTTAGCATCGTATCGAAGAGAAGAAATAATTGAATAACTGCCCCGAACTAGATTGTAACCATCAAAAAACAAATTTTACAGAAAATATTTTAAAGAAAAACAAAGCTAGTGTTTTTACAACTTTGTTCTGGCCCAGGCAACTTTTGTGAGATAAAATGAGCCTTATGATCTGTTTTAAGGTAGACTGTAGTATAATGTACTATAAAAATAAACTATATCTTATAATCTTCAAAATGTTTTGTACAATCAAGTAATTTTGGCATTTTTCTATTGTCCACCATGGACATTTTTTGTACTTTATTGGAATTACTGAATATATATAAGACATCTAGGACAATATTTGAACAAAATATGGACGTCCAATGGACGTCATGTGCGATATGGGAAAACCTAGCCCTATAAGACATAGCGGTGCGCAACGGTTATCGAAATTAAGAAAATATTAAAGTTTTAAAAATAAATTTTACGCGTGACAAAATATTCTATTAATGCGACCATTGTAAACATTCATTTTCTTTGTTTCAGTTTCCAAGAGGCCACGAATCAACGTCGACGATTGTCCTTTAGAAGAATCCGACTCGGACCAAGACGAACTCAAACGACCTCAACAACCCTCCCCAGTGAACCCTCCACCCGCTCCTCTAGCCCCCACGCCTTCGCCCGATCCCGTAACGAGTCCAGACCCTGATTTGGACGTCGAGGAGGACACGCAGGGGGAAGCCCCTGAAAATTTGTCCATTAAAAGGGAGAAACCCCCCAGTCCGGAAACGCCTCCGCACCAACAACCGACGAATTTCTTGCATTTTCATCAACAATTCGGGCAGTTTCCTCCACAGTATCAACCGCCGTTCTCCCAACGGAGTCCCATCGATGTATTGATGAGGGTGTTTCCTGGGAGGAGAAGATCCGACGTCGAGGCGCTTTTGCAAAGGTAACTATTTTTTTTCGGAATCGGAATAGTGTGAATAGTTGAAAGGTCATGTCAAATGACTTCTAGATATACAAGGTGTTATTGAGATACATGTAGATTTTAAAAAATATCAATAATTTCCCAAAGAACACAAAATTCTACTACCTACTATAGTGCGAAAGACACTGAGAATGCAATGTTAAGTCTTCTAAAGGGGGATCAGCTAAACAACAGATTCAGTCTTAGACAAATTTCGACATAGGTTTAAATTTGATCTCTAAATTTTTATGTTCAATAATAAATAATAAAAAGTGAATTTCAAAATTACAAATTTTTAAGTTAACAATAAACAAATTTTACGCAATAGATGTCATTGTGAGTCATCATAGAGGTCTGAAATCGCACTCTCAGAACTGTTGCCAAAAATTACTCTTATAATAAGTTCATTAATGTTGTCTTGAAGATTATAAGCGACCCACATTTATTCTTCCATTTTTTCTCTGACATGTGAAATGCAATTACGACATTTTTGTTTAGTGATGATTAAATGCTTCATTTATCAATGAACGAACATCCTGTGTCTTGAAAGTTGTTCGTAGCTATACACCTGATTCCATACCAACTCGTTCTGGTCAAGCTCGCAATGATACGGTGCTAAGCGTAAAACAATTACCTCATATTTTGTAACTATTTCCTCAATCTAATATTTTTCGTATTGCTCTCTATATGCGTTGGCAACTTTAAGCAGCTCAAATATTAAATTGGAGTCGTCAAAGAACATGTTTTTTCAAACAGCAAATTTTTTAATTGAGGTTTGTTTTATAAGGTGGAAAACTAAATTTACAGGAATTATATGAAGCGTTATCCATGACAACAACTTTCTTTTGTCCATTTTTGGTTACGAATCAACGACTCCTCAAACCATTACTTAAAATAGTCAGTATTCACTTCGTCATGATAACGGCCATCGTTTTCTTTGCCAAGAAAACACGCGCGGCAACAGGTAAAAATCCATCTTTTTTATCCCGCATGAACAATAACAAAACGTGAATTTCTTTGTGTAGGTACTTTACACTCACTCTCATAGAGAATCAAATAACGAACTGTCACCAACTCTTTTCTCTATTATGCAGAAGACAACCAAGCCGCTTGAATTGTTTCTGCAAGCAGGTTACTCGCTTTACCAACTTAGTCGGTTGGTTCATTGGCTAACAAATAATACTAGGTGTTATTTTCTATCATTGCTAAAAGTGAGGAACAGGTTAAACTCTTAGGAATATATTTAGACCTAAAACTAGATTTTAAATATCATATTCAAAGTTTACTTAGTCGTTTAGCAAAAGCTACTTATGCAATTAGACAGCTAAAATTTCAGTTAGAGATTGTACATTTCAAAATGGGCTACTTTTCATTATTTCATATCATTATGACGTATGGGGTTACACTTTGGGGAAACACAAGCAACCAACTTAGGATATTTATTGCACAAAAAAATGTAGTACGTACTATGACATCAAGTAGCTACAATAGTCACTGCCAACCTATTTTTAAACAGTTGGGTATTTTACCCAGTGACGGATTTAGGCTTGCTGCCGCCCTAGGCCCCGTTCGATACACCGCCTTTTTTGATAAAATGAATTTCATTAATTTTTATCCAATATTTTTAATATACATCAGCTCACATACTTTAATTTAAAAAATTTCGAAATTCTTGCACTTGGATTTTCAAAAATTATTGAAATTTGTAGATGTAATTGAAGATTTTGCAAATATGAGAAATATCGAATTAATTTTTTTTTATTTTAGATAAAACTTTCAATTTTTTAACAGTTATTTTGATGATTTAAAAAATTGAATATGGAAAAAGACAGGATTTATTTTTCATAAAAAATTATTTTTATAAACAAAAAATGTTCTGACACTTTTAAATGAATATCATAACGATATTCAATACCCCTGAAAAAAAAATACTGAGACAAAGAAAAAAGTATTGAAAAGTATTGGATTGAATAGAAAACCAATACTTTTTTCTTTATGTTATTACTTTTTTTTTAATCAGGTACATGCAAATCTTCGGTATTTTTATTTCACACTATAAACAAATAGAGAAGTCATTCGGATTTAATAATTTCAAAATGTTTCATACACGTAAGATTAATCTCACTAAAGGAACAAAAAGTAAAGAATATTACTCGATAAAGTCTATAGTTAATCGATTAAAAAATTAATATGTTACTCATACAGATTGAGAAGTAAATTAATGAATTGAATTATAATATTTTCTATCGAAATTTTTTTATAAAAAATAATCTGAACCAATTTTTGAAATTGATTGTCTTTGCTTTTTTGTGCCTCTAAAATTTTGGCATTTCATAAATTTTGCCGCCCTTCAAATTATGCCGCCCTAGGCCCGGGCCTCATGGGCCTAGGCGTAAATCCATCACTGATTTTACCACTACCCGTTGTTTTATTTTAGAGTGTCTTTAATACATAAATTGGTAATATTAATGTTATAAGACAGAGCTCTAAACATTCTTATTGCACCAGAGGAAATTATGATATATCTTTACCTAATTACAGATTAACCAAACTTCATGATTCTCAATCTTATAAAAACTGATCTTTTAATTTATTTAAAATAAGAATTCGCAAATTTTTGTCGAGTCACTGCTTTTATTCCATTGACGAATTCTTATCACATGTGTCCATCTGTGCATGTGAGTAATGTGTAAACCTTTTTAGTGAATATACCTTTTTTTTTGTATGTTTTAATATGTTATGTGTATCTATATATTTTTTTTGTCTATATTTTTCTCAATTGTAACTGTATTTACTGCCTCTATACCTATATATATATATATATATATATTTTTTATACTTTTAACATTGACACATGTAAATTATTTATTTTTATTTTACATCAATAAATATCTATCTATCTATAGAAACCACAGGCTTTACAAAATTTTAAGTTTAAATATCTCATATTCGTTCACTTAAAAAACTCTGGTCTGCCTGTTAAAATGTTCGCACTAATATTCAGATCTAAAACCAGATTGGTTGATGAAAAGTATTTTTCTTTGTCAAATATTCCTGCAATTGTTTATAAACTACCAATTCTAATAGTTTCTCAGCAAACGGGGCGGAATTCACTACTCTTATTTGTATTTTATATCCTTTCAAAATGTGTTATAGTACTATATTTTTAGTTCATAAGAAATGTACCTGGATCCAATGACATATTTAAAAAATAACACCAGAAAAAAAATTACTTTTTAAAATTTTACTACTTACACAGAAAAAAAGGTGTACTATATTCAAGATGAATGGTCTTATTTCAATGCTTTGTTGTGTTTGCATATCCGCAAATAAAACTCGTCTTGATTTGAAATTCTAGTAATACTTGTTCAACAATAGCTAATAAGCCTTGCTTCAAGATTAAAATCAACTTGCCCTAACTAAAATACCTCTAATTAAATGAGGAGTATCTATTGCTCAATTGCAGTATTATGTACATCTTAAATGAATATTCATACACTTTTTTTTAAATATACTTTATTTATATTCTATAATACCTTGTTCTTAAATCCAATACAACTAAATTTGTTGCAATAATAATATGAATTGTTCCAAGAAATGTTAATATTGGCTTTGACATAAATATTCATTTTGGTTGATTTATATGATAGTTTCATTCAAGTAATCTTGAAATAAGAACATTTTTTAAAATTGGTTTTAGTTAATGTACCAAATTCCTCTGTCCTCTGAGGTGTCCCACCTATAATTAAAAAAAAATATTTTATAATATTTTATAACTACAAAACCTAAATGGAATATAAAAGTTTGTCTAGCTGAAATAAGAGGTCGAATCTACAAAAAGAATATTTATAGTAAATGTAGGTAGGTAGATAATTACGTCCTTTTAGACTTCGCAAATATGTTTTGCATATTTTACTAACCTTTTCTTATAATTATGGTAAATATTTTCTAATGCAAATAGGCCTTTACTATTTTGTGTCATAATAAAATGTAAGCTTATTAAATTTGTAAGAATCTTGAAATCGAAATTTTCGTAGATACGACCTCTTGTCTTAGCAAGACTGAAGTCGTCTTTCCAAAAAGTCGTCATCCTGGATCAAAGGTTTTTTTTTAATTCTATTCCAGTTTGTTTTATGTTATTTTGATTATAAATTTACTTATATATAATATAACACCTAACAAGAAGTAAAATAAATATACTAAATTTAAATATTGGTATCAGGTTGCTGATCCATCTAACAAATCTTCCTTTTCAATTTAATTTATTCATACACTTAATAACTGAATCACAAAGAATTTCTAACAAAAAGTAGAACGCAACCCTATACGACGCAAACTTGTTAGAAAATGGACAATAGGATGGACACGTGCTAATGCCAATTTGCCAGATTCTCTATAAATGCGTTGTGTCTCTGACTTCCGTATCACGTCTCAACATGTACCAGTCAAATATCTATTGTACCAGTGTATTTTAAAATAAGTTTCAGCTGACAAAACCGTGAAGTGAATTTGTACTCGCTAATCTTTTGTGAAGTACATAGGTTTTTGATTTGAATTGGTTAATTCTTGTTCTAAAATTTAAATGCTTTAAATCGAATTCTTTTATAACGTTGAATCAAGTACGCGATAGTCGTTTTTAAAAGCATATCATACTTACAATAAAAGTAAAAGCTTTCTTGGGTTAATTAATAATTTTAGACTCGAATGAAATAATTTATTTCCATATTATTTATTATAAATCTTAAAATACAAGATTTTGCCTACACTTCACTCAAAATTTATTTTTTTATTGTATCGACAAATATTATTTGAAGCAAACTGCTTTATTTCAAAAAAATATAATCTTGCAAGTGTAAAACTTTTCTTGAATGCAGCTGATAATTTTTTTCTGTGTAATGTATCGATTTGTTAACTTTTCTTGTCCAAATTTAATACAATGCTCCCTAACTCATATAAACTTAAAACATTTAATTAAAGTAAACTATTTTCGTTACGTTGAATGTAATAAACAAACTCAACATCCTTAATACTGGATAAATTATTATCTATTCTTTCAATAAAAAGCCTATTAAAACTATAATCTAGTTCATTACTGTTTTTTATATGCACACGTATTTTAATAACACCCTAAATACAGGATTAAATTAGGGGCCTTTATTATTTATAGTAATATAGTAATGAATACTTTTCTGTTGTTGCAGGTGTAAAGGTGACGTCCTTCAAGCAATGGAACTAATGGTCAGCGGTGCCCACGAAGACATGTCAACGCCATCGGCGTTCTCACCACTAGGTCCACCTACCAATTTTCACCGTTACAGTCCTTCCAGAAGATTCCTTTCGGCACCGTACGCGGGTACGGGGTATTTACCCACGGTAATCAGACCGCCCCCGGATTATTTGTCACTCGTGGGGCCGGTACATGACGTCTACAAGAACGAGAGTACCACGGCTTCTTCGCCAGGATCTAATACCGGCTCTGATAAAACGAGCTACTCTGAATAACACCAGTTTTAGGATAATATGAATAAATGTAAGTGTCAGTTGTGGATGAATGGTTGTAAGAGGTTCAGTTGATGGATAAATTTATTATTATACTATTAATATCAATATGTTGGATGTATTTAAAAATTTGCATTTGAACACAGTTTAAAAATCAAGTGCAAAAACCACTTATAAGTAAATATAATTTATTTATGTAATATTTAATAATATTGGTAGACCATTCCGAAAATATTTTTATTGATTTATTAGTCTTTCTTTTACGGAATCAGAAAACAAAAATGTCGAATAGATCAAATTAATAATAGATATTGTCCGAATCTTAAAAGCGATTTATTCAAAATCGTCGTATATCTAAACCCCATTAAAGCGCTCCCCCAGCATCTGCTCGTCTAATAAATCCCTCACAGTGGCAAACAGGGAGAAAATCACCACAGTTTAATTCGCACAATAACCGCGTGCACACGCCACTGTGTTTACAATATAATTTATACGATCTGGTAGCTACAGGCTAACAATAGAGGCTAATAACTGGCTTCATGTATTCAATATAGAGTCGGGGCAGGGTCTCTCTCCGTGATGAAAAGCAAAAGGGATGAGACTTGATTCATATGTATTTTATAATTAAATTTTGATGTGATTGTTCGGCTGGAAAGTCCCGACTATACTCCTGAACTACGAACGGGAGGGATTCCGTTTTTAATTGTTCGAGGAGTTTAATAAAATTTATTTTGTATTCTGTTTCCGATACTTCTTATTTTCAATATGAAACGTTAAGAATGATGCGAATTTGGAATTTCTTTTATCATTAAATAATAGAGGTGGAGAAAAATTTATGAAAAAATAATTTTTCTTTGTTGGTTTGAGATTAAACTTTTCGCGCAGTAAATTACATTCAAATCAATCTAAAATTTTAGTAAAATAATGACATTTATGTTTACAAATTTGTTTGGTTTCAAGATTTTTTCATATAAGACAACTTGACAACACAGCTCTAAATGATTAAAATTACAGCCATTGGGTGAGATAACAGAAAGTCTGTGACTTTACAGATCTGCAAATATGGCGGCAACTTTGAAGCTCTGCAAATATGACGGACTTACAGATGCAAGTATCAAGTTTTCGTATTCCAAAAAATATCTGCAAATTCGCAATATTTATTTTGGTTTATTAGTCCCAATAATACTAATCCCAAATCCATTACTATGTTTAAAAACTCGATAATTTGACACCACGAACTGTATTCAATCAAAAGGAACAGAAGACTTCATGGTTATTAAAAAAAATAAAGTAAAAATTGACAATCTGCAAGTTTGTAGAATGTTGTAACCTCCTGCAAAGTTACGGATGATTTGCAGACGCAAAAAGTGAAAACACGTTTCAGTAATACCATGTTTCTCTTTTGCAACTGCAACTGATATTTGCAAATGCAAGTAGGATTTACAGAGCTTCTTTAAAGTTGCCGCCATGTTTGCAGATCTGCAAAGGTGCAGACTTTCTGTGTAAAATTGTTACAACTTCATTAAGCAATATTTTATTAATATTATACTGCATGGGCATGTATATGAGAATAAATATAAATAAATTATTTAGAAGTAAATTGATATTAAAACACTATTATTGTTTATTATTCGCGGTCATAACCAGCCAATAGAATAATTATAAATTGTTACAACGTCACCAAATATTATCAGTTAAAAAGTAGTACATGTAACTTACTCAATTTTTTTTTTCAACAAGGAAATTTGGCATATATTTCGCAGAAGATTATTTGGTACTTTCTCAACTCGTGCGTTAGCAACTCGGGCGTGATGAAAAACTACCTGAATTCGTCGCAATTCGAGCGCCCTCCAAAATTGTGTACCTGTGGTTCGCAAATCTGGCGTCGACGGGATATAAAATTTGACCAAAGTGTATGTTCTCTGATTCTTTTTACAGTCTGATTCAGATAGTAATGACATCGTAATGAATTATCGAGAATTTAAGAGAAGTGAATAACATCGCAAAACAAGCTTTGTTTTAACAGATAGCAAACATTAAAAAGTTAGTCGATGTAAAAAAATTGAAGATTTTTTCATTACGGATTTTAGAGAAATCATGTATGGAACAAAAATTATAGAGAATGATATTGGGTTTATTTTCAAAATATTCGCTATTTATAAAATATTTTCATTAATAATTTGGGCACTAGTGGTATTATAAGTGAAACTAATGAGAAAAATTAGAATTTTGCACTTTTTGTCAAATATTTCAAATACGAACCATTTTAAGGAAATCATGAATATTATAAAAATTACAGAAAATAACATCACAAGCAACTTTTATTTGAACCATCTTCTTTTCCAAGCGTAAATTACAGATAAAATAGAAAAACAACCCTCTATAAATCCATACAACACAAAAAAAAACATTGAACTATTTGTAATATATAAATATTACTAAACGCCCCAGAAACATTTTTGAGATGTTCCTGAAATGTAAAAATATCCTGTAAATGCAATATTTTATAAATAATAATTTGAAACCTTTCAGAAATATAACATAATAATATTTCAGAAATGTATCCGAGAACAGACGCAAACTCACAATTATTTAGAATATATGGTTGTCTCTAGATATAGGCTGAAATAATATTATATTACTTAAAATAAAATGAGTACAACATAACATAATCCATCTTCTTCCTCTTCTTACAAATGAGAAATTTTTCTTGGCCATTTCCAACATGTTTAAAATGTTCGAAAAATTTCTAAAATAATAGAGAGTTGAAGTGATGCTATGAACGTAAACGTATACGTGAAAATTGACATCTACGCATGTGTATTTAAATATCCTTCACGTTTACGTCTGCGTACATACGCAAGCTTACGGATTCTGGGGTATGTACGCAGCGAAAACAAAATTACTTTATTTTAATTGGGAAAGAAGTAATCCTGATATTAATTGTCATTATCTGCCATGACACGTAAATGTCTCGATGATTTTAACAACTTTGACTCAGATTTTGGACTTCAACGTAAACATTATATTTCTGCGTTGACGTTCACGTTTACGTTAATGTACTGGAAATACTTCAACTCTCTAATATGTCTCAATGAGCAACACGTACGTAAAAAAACGTTAAAAGATTAGAATACAATAACGTTTTTCATACGACTTGTTTTTTTAGTTTAAACCAACGTTAATATTCTAATGTTTAAAACGTTTAAAAATATTATTAAAATAAAGTAAAATTATTAATATTTTTGGTTAAAATATAAACCAAACGTTAAAGTGTTCTGATACAAAAACGTTTTTATTACGAGTTTTATGTAATTTAAAAAACGTTCATATTAAACGTGTATCCTAATATTCAACTTTCGGTTGAATCACAATTACATAATAACTTTTAAAAAGAATATTAAAATAAACTAGAATAAATAGTATTAAAATAACGTAGATATTTGGTTAACATTATTAACCAATTGTTAAAAAAGTTGGAATACAATAATGTTTTCTATACGACATGTATTTAATTTAAACTAACGTTAATATTTTACATATATTTAACATAATGATTAACTTTTAGTTACATCACAATGTTTATAAATAATATTAAAATATAGGTAAATAATTAATATTCAAATAACGTATACATTTAGTTTAAAAAATAAACTAAACGTTAAAATGTCACGATATAACGTTTTTAATACGTTTTTACGTAATTTAAAATAACGTTGATATAAAACATATTATTTACAAAAAAAAAACTCGGTTTATTTATAGTATCAATCGAGATATTAAACGTTAATTATAAACGAGAAAATAACATTATAAAAAAACGTATTATTTTATAAAATTTTCAACATTCAGTCAAAAATAGTTAGAAAAATACGTTATAAAATAGTATTTTATAAACGTTTAAGTTTTTAACTAAAATTTCAACGTTGAATTTTCAACCAATAACTATACGGCTCAAAAAATGTGACATCTGATGGTTATATTTTAGGTTTTAGACCATGCACAACTTTTTATGCTAAATAAATTTTTTTGATAAAACTAATAACAAAAGAGTTTTCCATATGTAGCCAACTTACGCAGACACACTGAACATATAAAATGTATTAAAATAAAAATTAAATAGCTAGCCGAGGTAGGTACACTATTATTTATTAATCTAATTATAATATAAAAAATAAATTGTGCTTTTTTCAATAAAAATGACAATTTCAAATATCATAACAATATAATGAAAAGACTATTTTCGCCAAGAAAGATAATTAAAAAATCTTCGTTTAATGAAAGTTACATAATATTTAAAACCTGGCAAGCTTCTCTTGTATGGCACTCCCTACATAATTTTAAGCCGAAAGGACCTTCTCAGGTCAAACTAAAGAGGTGACATTTATTACATTGATATAATATTGGTACCGATCCTTGAACGCCCGAGTTCCGAAGGGTATGTAAGCTCACTATGTAGCCTTACGCCTGAAATGCGAAAAATTAAGTATTCCGCTCGAGTTGCGACGCACGATATGCGCATAAATCGATTATTTGAATCTGCTTTCGAAAACTCAAAAGATTCAAAAAAACAGGAAAATAAAAATATAAAAAATGTAGATTTTAGTTTTAGTTCAAAACTGAAACAGACACAAAAAGTCTTTGGGGGTCGGTGATGGTCTTAATAATCCGTAGGGGGATTTTTGAGATTTGTTTCCGTATTTTCAAAATTATTCTACAACTTATTTCAGATAATCTAATCTTTTGATTTCGATTTGTGATCTACGATGTATTAAATTGACAATTTTCAAATAAATAAATTTTACGAAGAAAAGGATTAAACTTTGAAACTTGTTGCGTATTTTTAATTATATTAAATCATTTATTTATTGGAGGTATGTGTATATTTGGATTTTCATTTTAATTTACGAAAATTGACCACCTATCCAAATATGATAGTTTAAATTGCTCCATAATTTTCATTCCAGTTTTGAAAATATTATATATTTTCTAAAATTTTAAAATAATCTCTTTTGGTTCGAATTTAACTTTTTTAAAACCTTTCAAGTAGTACAATTAAGGCAATCGGTTGCCTAATGTGTACCAGATGGTTTCCTAAATTGTACTATGCTTTATTACGTACATAATATTTTATTTTGGATTGAAATAATCAATCACTAGTTTGAATAGTTTATTAGTAATATTAAAAATAAAACAAGATTTGAACAACAAGAAAACTTAAAACAAATATAAATTCTGTTAAAAAAAGTGAAAACGACTTCTTTGGTATAAAAAAAATGCTGCAATATATTTAAGAGCACGTATCACATATGTAATTGTCTGAAGCATCTGCACATGATTCATGTACTCATTCTTTACATTTTATGCATTAAATCATCTCTTCTATTAAGCATTCCTTACAAATCTTGCAGTACCATTCACTTTTGTTATAATTTACGGATACTAACATATCTTCATTTGTTGATGATGATGATGATGATGATGATGATGATGATGATGATGATGATGATGATGATGATGATGATGATGATGGTTGTTGTAAGTTGTATTGTATTTGAGAATTTTCTTTTTTTGACCTCTTTTTTATTTTTGAAATTGATTTTCCTCTTGCTAGTTTCTGTGACATCTCAACCCCAAAATTTCGTTTAACAGCTCTTTTCTTCTTCTCTTTTACGGCATTTTGTTTTATTCCAGTTGCTCTTTATAGGGAGTGGATGTAATAATTTCAGCTGTCTGTGCGCTCTTACCCATTTTCTGTTTTTTAGCTTCACTAACATCAGGTAAAGGAATAATATCTACAATTGACACATTTAAATTTTTGGTTGCCTGTGTATCGACTTTTTTAGTGTTAACGTCCTCAGCTGCTTTGTGAACTTCTACCAAAACTTGAATTTGTGGTGGCTCTCTATTGGAATTTTCTTCCAAAATTTCGATTGGCATCATCTCAAATAAAATATTTTCTTTATCAGTCAATAGTTCTGAAGGAGCAAAATCAACATCAGAAAAAGCATATCTATTTACAGGCCATATCCCACATTTGCGAAAACCGTTCATAGCATTTACTATAGCAGCAGCATTGCCATAAGATTCATTAAGAAGAGAAGCAACATGAAATTGCGTAACTCCCATTTCAGCATGCTGTTTTAACCACTTTTCAATGGATTGTTTATAGTATGTTTCTAAAGGCTTGAAAACCGAAACATCTAGCCGATGGGTCGTGTGGTCTGGTAATTGTAAAATAATTAGACCATTGTCACGGGCAAAAACTATAGCATCATAATTTTTAGAATGGGTAGTATGACCGTCCAATACCAAAAGAACTTTATTTTCCTTTGTAGGCCTAACCACTTCAATAAATGTTTTCAACCAAGTAACAAATATCTCCACCAAACAGCCAGGTGATGCTCCAATGGTCAGTTCTGCTGACATTTGTTTTCTCTTAAATATAATCATTGGTACGACAAATTGACCTAAGGCACTTTCGCAAACAACCATCGTAGTGTTGACACCTCTTTTTTCGCTGGCAATAGTACCAACTTGATGTTTGCCCTTTTTGGCTAAAATTTTTAGATTACCTTTTTGGACTGTCGAGAAACCTGACTCGTCTACATTAGATATATTTTTTTTGTTAAATCCTCTGCAACATGCTAATGATGTTGATTCTGGTTGCCTTAATAAAAGGTTTGGGTGGCATTTCATAAAATTGTAGTACCATTTCTTCCCAGTCATACCCATTATTTTACTAAAATTATGTTTTATAGAATTTTTTTCTGCGAATTGAAATGCTGCTCTTCTGGTGTCCTTAATGGTAAGACCAAAGAATACTTCCTATAAAGCAAGAATATGGTTTTCCAGCCATACTTCCACCTCAACAGAGATAACTGTAGACCTACCTAATATTTTTTACCGTTTAAAGCCTTTTTATTCGTTGCTGCTAGATATCTCTTGAAAGTAGGCTTAGGAACTTCGTACATGGTACCATTGTATTTAGATCAACTAGTAAAACAACCTTATGGAAGTTTTATTGGAGGCATTCTGTCGCGCCATCTGTTGGAATAAGTACAGAACTTCATCTTGATCTAAATACAATGATGATACATATTTCATTTAGACCATATTTTTCTGTTTTATATTTCGCAATGGCTTCTTTCATATTTTCCGCTGACCACTGACAATATGGCCTCTTTAGTTTTCTGAGAGGTGGCATTCTAAAAACAACATGCATGAGTCGTTTAAATTGTACCGGTACAAATTAAGAAACACCTTAGTGGTCCACATTAGGCAACTAAATAAAATTGGAAACTATTATTCACAATTCGTTAAGTTTTTGAGGTTATATTTTAAATTTGTACGAAAAGATGCTAAATATAGTTACTTTTAGAATTATATTAATCAAATCGTCCTAAATATCATAGAATTTGTTTTAAACTTTAAAAAGATGTAGTCGAAACTTACTTGAAATAAGTATAAATTATTTAATCACTCTTTGCTCTTCGAAATCGTTGCGGAACGACGCTCTCTTTAACTACTATCCTTCAAACATATAAAATTACCTCGTGGTAATAAAAGATGCCGCTTAAGGTATCGTTTTCTTTAAAATTCGGGAATGGTACAATTTTGAAGCTGGTACAATCTAGACAATTTTCCCCTATAACAAGGTAGTAAAACGACTTCTCAAAATCGAACCCATACATAAAAATAAAAGTCCCTATCATTTACAAATAATAATATCTAATTGAAATATTAATAACAGCAAAACATCCAAAAACCTAAAACAAAGTGACAGATTGGGACCCCTAGTGCCTACTAGTTCAAGAGGGAGAAGGGCCTACCTATCAATTTTGTTTCATAATCTGATTCCTTGAACAGCAAAAAAATTGTCCTCTTGCGCGGGCTCACTAACTGAACGAGGACCGACTACTAAAACATTAACTACGAAAACTCTAACAAGGAATAAACTTTTTTTTTATCCTCTGCTTTAATATAAGTGTATTATTATCACTATTTTTCCTTTAATTCAACTTATTTCCACGAATAATATGAAAGTCAAAGTTTTCTGCTAGCTTTCGTTGGTATAATTACTGGTTGTTTAATTAAATCAGTTACCAACCCTTTTGTAAAATTTTTAAAATCTATTCCTACGTATATTGTTTTGTTTTAATTTGCGGCTAAACTAAAATAGGGGGACGTCTTAATATTATATCCATGGTTTTCAGCAATATTATCTATAAATTAAATTAATAGGTAATTAATTTCTAATAATTGCAATTGTTTATCCACCAACTGACATTTATATTACAGTTATGTACCTTTAAGACCAATGCTTTAATAGAATTTAAACGATTTTTTATTTTTTTTTTTGCCCTAAGTGTAAATATTAACCACTGTTAGGGGAACCAGGAGGGTTAAAGCAATTTTTTGTACCTTTTGTCACCGTATTAACTAAATCTAATTTTTATCGGCAAAGTTCAAACAATATTTAGGAATTTAACCCCCCTTATAAAACTCTAATTTTGGAAATGTTTATTTGTAACATAGTATCCAGATTATTCCAGAAGAAAAGGTTAAATTTTCAAAATTTTGTTGTAAAAAACCATAATATATTTGGAATATTCTGATTACCAAAAAAGTATAGGATGAAACAAACTATGTATATCCAAATTTTGTAAATAATTCTGTATCATAAAGATGTTGTGAAAAGTAGATTAGAATACGTTTATTGTGTACAATATAAAATATATTTAATATTAGATTTTAAAAAATGTACGTATCATTTTGATGGAAATTAAAAAGTGTATACGAAAAAAATAAATGTTATTAAAATAAAATAAATGTATTTTATTTATTTGGCAGTCTTTTCCCATGTGTCATCAATAAAAACCAAAGAAGTATAGAAATAGTATTCGCTTAGTGCGAAGTCATGGTAGGGGAAGCAAAAGCGATACTAGCGCTAGGTGCGGATAATTCGTGCATTTTAGGGCGATATTTTGTAATTTTAGCATATCAAATACATGTATACCATTTACTTTTTTCAAAAAAGTAGGTGAAAACAATACAATAAGTAACCGGAGTTGCTGTGTTGAAAATTGTGAAAATGCTAGCAAAAAAAACAGTGTAAATTATGAAAATTTTCAGTAGCAAAGTGAAAATTAAATCAAAGAAATAAATGGATATGTGTAGAATAAGAAGAAAAATTACCTCTATTTTTGTAATAATAACAGTAATACTGGAAATAGTAGATATCACAAACTTGAAAGGTTTTAAATAAACAATAAATATCATTTCACGATGTTCTTCAACATCCCTTTAATCTTGAATGTTCATGCAACAAGAATTAAATTTCTGCCTTTGATTATTTTATGTGGCTGGAAGGAAATTTTGTGACTTACTTATAGAAAACCAGTTTTAATCATTTATTCTGTTTTCTTTCGAATAAAATTGAAAATATGAATAACAATCCCTTTGTTTATACATTTTAACTTCACGCTAATAATAATTATTTAAATATATTTTTTTTATTTTGACAGAATAGGTTCTTCAAAGACAACTTATTAGACTTAGGCAACTTTTCATACATTTTTCCGTAAATACTGTTGCCTGCCTTTATTTTATTATTGATTTTTATTGAATAAACTTATTTTTTTTTTAGTTTAAGCGATAAAAATATATAATAATAAATTAATGTTTTACTTGTTTTACAAACCCATATACTTTTTTCTTAAATTGGCAGGCTTGGCAACTAATTTCGAATGAAAATAGCCTCCAGAATGGCTATATGGTTGCAAGTATGAAGGTCGCAACCCGCCTTAGAAATTTCACCTTTACTATCAACAGCTGTTGTTTGACAGGTCGTTAGAGAATGTTTGCAATTTATGGAATGAAAATAATGTTAGGAATTTTGGCGTTAGAAATAATTGAAATTCCTAAAATTGTCTCATAAGGAATGCATAGGCGGATTTGAAGAAAATTGTTATTAAAGTAGTTAGGATGAACTGAAAATTCTGAAAATCAATAGGGTTCTAAGTTATAAGTAATTATTCAAGAAAATCAAAACCGCAAGTCAATCAGAACTTTCGTTCTAGAGTTATCGTGCTGGCATTCATACACACAGACGACCAGACGAAAAAAAATTTTTTTTTTGATCAGAAACATGAAAAAAAGTTTTAAAAAATGGGGTTCAGAAATGTTTTTCGTCTGCACGAATGCAATACTGAGGCCCCATAGGAAGGGCCTCACTAAAATAATTTGAAGATCAAAATCAGAAAGGATTACATGATTACAAGAAAAAGAAATTATTTTTGAAACTTTAGCTTAGTGGTCGCCAACCTGTCGATCGCGAGCTACCGGTAGCTCGCGGAGGCAATTCTGGTAGCTCTCACAATGATTTTAATTTAAAAAATACAAACTGCAAAAATCAGAGAAGCTTCCGAAAATTCCACAAAAAAATCTAATTGTCATAATATTAAACATAAACAGCGGCAACGTTGTGGTGAGCGATCTGCCGCTGACGCCATCAAGCTAGAATCGGCTAAAACCGACCAGCCGGACCAGAGCGTTAGTGTTCGAGAACGATCAGGATTGCTTTAAACGGGATAAATACGCACGGCGACATTGCTCTTAGTTTAAAACTGAACGCGTAACCAACGTCCAGCGGTTGGGTTAGTAGAGAACAACAAAAAATAATATTATGGCAAGTAGTTTTAAGAAGGTAAAGACATACCACTTTCATTCGGAATGGGAAAATGGGAAGAACAATGCTTTTTTACAGAAGTTAAAGATAAAAATGTGTGTTTGTTATGTAATACTTCGGTCTCCGTTGCTAAAAAAGGAAATATTGAGAGACATCATAAAACTGTACATTCCAATTTTGAAAAATCATTCCCGCTACATTCTGCCGCCAGAAAGGAGAAACTAAAACAGTTAAAAAAGCAGGTAATTGGACAACAATCAATATTTTTAAGAACAGTCGACAAAAATAAGGCTGCAACTGAAGCATCGTACCGTGTGTCCCAGATAATTGCACAAAAAAAGAAACCTTATGAAGACGGGGAAATGATGAAACAGGGGTTTTTAGAAGCTGCTGATTCGTTATTTGCCAACTTTAGAAATAAAGACGAGATAGTTTCAGCTATAAAATCTATGCAACTTTCTGCTAATACAGTGATGAGACGTGTAGAAGTAATGAGCAACGATATTTTTTTTACAGTTGAGAACTGACTTAGATAACTGTGTTTATTTTTCACTTCAACTGGATGAATCAACAGATGTCGTTGACACTGCCCAGATGGCCGTGTTCGTCAGGATGGTCTTTAGTGATTTTACGATTAAAGAAGATCTTTTGAAGTTTATTCCACTGAAAGGACACACTACTAGACAGGAGTTGTTTTCTCATTTAAAAAATATTATTTCTTCCGAGAAAATTCCAATATTGAAAATGGTAGGCTTGACAACCAATGGCGCTCCAGCTATGGTGGGTTGTGATAAGGGTCTGGTGGCGTTATGTCGTAAAGATGAAACTTTTCCGAAATTTCTCTGTTACCACTGCATTATCCATCAGCAAGCATTATGTGAAAATTTCCTGAAACTAAACAACGTTATGAAACTGGTGGTAAAAATTGTGAACAAGATTAGAGCTCTAGCGTTACAAAGAAGATTATTCAAAACCTTGGCCGATGAAGTTGACTGTCAATACGGGGACCTACTCCTTCACTCTGAAGTCCGATGGTTAAGTAGAGGACGGGTGCTGAAACATTTTAATGATGTCCTATCTGGCATAGTTCAATTTTTCAAACAACGCGATGAACTGACTCCGGAAGTAGAAAATTCAATCTGGCTTAGAGATTTTGGTTTTCTCGTGGACATTACAGAGAAATTAAACGAACTTAATTTGCAGCTTCAGGGGAGAGACAAAGAACTAGCGGTAATGATTTATGATATAAAAGCATTTTTCAAAAATCTGGAGTTTTGGGAACAAAACCTAATTAACAGCGATGCCAAGCATTTTCCTATTCTTTCGGAAAAAATATCTCAAAATCCATTAGAACCCTATGACAGCAAGTATCATGTAGAAATAGTTTCTACCCTGAAGAATAACTTCAAAAATCGTTTTAAGGATTTCAACGAAATGGCTTTAGTAGCGCAGTTTGTTGTTTTACCCTTTATGGAAATTGATATCCAACAGTTTGCAACTTGTGTTATGCAGAACTTTGGCGAAGACATCGCTGCAACAGAAATGGAAGTAATTGAGTTTCAAAATGATTTAGCCTTAAAATCGTTAGTCTCAAGTACCAAATGTATCTGGCCTATTGTAAGTAAAGACAAATATTCAGTTCTATGCCGTGTTGCCTTGAAAGTGAAAGCATTATTCAGTTTAACCTATTTGTGAGAATCTTCTCTTTCCAATATGAAGTTTATTAAGAACAAATATGGCAATCGACTTACAGATGAACATTTGGATAATTGTATTCGAATGACTGTATTAAATTATACTGCAAACATTAAAAAAATTATCGATGAGTCTAAGTGTCAGCCTTCTCATTGAACGTGCTTTTTTATTTTTCAATGTTTATGTTCATGATAGTGCGTTACTTTTTTCTTGTTATTATTAACTATTTTTAAATCTTACGTAACATGCCGTTGTGGCTGGATAAAAGTATGTGTTTATTTTTCAAACACCTTCGTTTGGTAGGTAGGAATGTAGCTATGAACAAGTACGTACTAGTAATATTAGTTATTTTGTTATTAGTTTATTATTAGTACCTATGTATTACGTATTACCAGTTAAATAGTAAAATAAATACATATAATGATAAATTAACTGTGGATTATTTCATTTACGTTGCGTTACGTGGCTTCCGTGAGGGAAGCTCGCTGTTTATTCCAAAATTAACAAAGTAGCTCAACACATTGAGAGGTTGGCGACCACTGCTTTAGCTGAACATGAATAGGTTGTTATTTTTTTATGTTGTTTCATGTTTATTCAATATTAATTATTATTTAATTACCGTAACACCATAAACTCTTAAATTAACCAGCCTCCGATAACGTCACACTAGTAAGGTCAGTTTCGTACGATAAAATTATAAAAAAAAAAAAGATAATTTCTATAGCATTGAACAATTTGATTTTGGTCGTTTGGCAACACTGGTGATGAAGCAGGAGAGTAGGAGAGTGTAGGAACAGGAATGCTTCCATGAGTTTGAGAATAGGGTACCTGGCATTACCACTTAAATCGAGAGTTTCAAGGCTATATGAAGCTACCCTTACAGACCCGTTTCCAATTTATAATATTTTGGCTGGAATTTGTGATTTATTATTTAATTACACTACAAAAGTGGCTATTTGACTCTGTTTTATTATTAGTTTTGTGTAGTGTTAAGTTAAATCCTAAAACAACACTAATAGTAGTTTTTATTCGAATGTGTAATAAAACGAAATTAAACTTTTAAATATACTTCCAATGAATTGCTTAAAAATACTTTTACGGCCCAGGCCGCAAAAGTAAAGTGGCTCGCTATCTATACATTTTATTTTATTTTCAGTTTACCCTTTAATACTGCTGGCATTACTTTTTTTGCTATTGTAAAATAGTCCAAAAAATAGTCCACAATCCAAATGTACATCAAATTTGAATAAAAGAATTTTAATTAAATAAGAGAAACCACGACTTTCATATTAAACTGGATGGCTATATGCCATAAGATTAATTTCTAAGCCGATATGGGTGAAAAAAGGTTGGTGCGCATGATAATTTAGACGCCAGACTGTCAATTTCCAACGTTCTACGTCACGTTTTCCACGGGCGTACTACGAGATGTTATATTATTTTTTATTAATATCGTGCTATTTTAATTATTATTGTTATTGGAACATTTTGTTTTAGCTGTGTATTATTTAAAGATCATTTTTAAGTAATTTTCTTAAATTAAAAAGTGTTTTTGTTGAATGTAATAGGTGTTAAATTTAATGTTGGTGTTACCTTTAAGTGCATTTGGATACACATCAGCCTATCAAATATCACCTTGCTTTAATAATACTCTCCCTAATTCACCCCCTTACGAGTTTGTGCGGGGAAAGGGACGACTATTATTATTATTATTATTATTATTTGCCGTGGGCGCTCCGGGGCGACTTAAAGATGATTGATGTTGCCATTTGACTTACAGGTGAGGAAAACCTGAAAAACCCGACCCACTATCATCGAAAACGGTAGCGCATGGTGATTTTTATTTTAATAAAATCTGTATGTCATATCAACAAATTAAATGTTTGCCAATATGGCATCCATCAAATCCTATAGAGAACCATGCAAATAAATTCACATGGTCTTCCGTAGGATCTGAAACCGTGTCTCGTTTTACCAGAAAATTGGCTGACAAATGAATGCCGCGCCGTAGACACCTACACCACCGTAGTCGATGTGGCTCGAGTTTGTTGGTCGGCTTTGTGCTTCCAGTTTAATATATAGTTCAGCTAGGGGTCTATTATACTCTCTTATTATTAGTATTTGCATTAGTATTATGATTTAGGATTAGGTTAAACCTTCACAATGTAATGGGGACATTTATACTCGATTTATGATTAGTATTAATATTTATACATTTGACAGGTTCAACTTTTATGTTAAATCTTAAATTTCTTCTTTTCTATCAAATGAATCAATGAAGTATTTGGTCTTTGTTTTTAAAAAAAACAACGGATAATGATAATCGACAATACACATATGATTATGTTGTCAGATGTTGTTTATAGTTTTGTTCTTAGATAAAAGAAACAACAGACGATGATGCATTTCATTCATAAAGTATGTTTTGTTTGGTCCCAATCATCGGAAAAGAGAAAGAAAATATTTTATGCGTATCGAAAGAAGACAGCCTGTAATCGAAAATCTCGTCTGGCAATGCTGCTGTTGTACTAAAAGTCTGGTAATACCAGTGGCGTATCTTATTAAAGATAAAATCATAACTATAAAAAAATAATGAAATATTAACCGATATGGTGTGCAATAAACTTGAAGTTCAGTGGAATGTAGGAAAAAAGCTTAAAAACACTATTTTTTTCCAAGCATAATACATTTATTACATATAAAGATGTTAAATAAAATAATTAAAATAAAAACAAGATAAATAAATCAAGATTTATTTTAAACAAATTTACGAATTCAAGTTTGGGGTTAAAATTTGAACAGTTTTGCAAATTGGTAAATGAGAGATTTTTAAATTAAAATTTAGATTTTTAACACTACTAAATTTATAAAAGTTATTAAATCAATAAATTTACCATACTTACTCGTATATACAAGGTGGGGATTTTAAATGGAACGCTTCTTATAGCGGATCTGGTAATAAGAATTTTGTAAAATCCGAAAACACGTAGAACTGTACAACAATAAACCTATCCATTGATAGTTTTTAACTTGTAAAACTAGACAGTAAACTAACTTATCGTCCATAAATGTGTGCGGCATAGATAAATTATCTTCTGGTTTCTTACTAGAGCTGTCAAAAATACTGATACTGGAATCAGAGCTGTAACAGAGTATTCAGAACTTTTAATGTAAAGGTAAGTATACATTTTGATTAAATGTAAGGTAGTTCATGAAAATAATCAAAGAAAGAGGCATGTAATATGAGTTTATAAAAAAGTTTGTCCTTGTTAAGCACCCACAAAATTTAAAGAACTTACAATATAAAAATTTCTTTGTAAGGTAAACTACCAACTTTTATTAAAGGATAAACACTTAAATGAACATTTCCGAAACATAATTAAGAAAGTTTTTAGTTACCTAAATGAGCTTCTTTGAAACAATGAACTTAGTTTTGGCAGTGCTCCAGGCTTGAGATATTTGCTTTTTGAAGAATATCATTAAGATCAAAATGGTCCGAGCATAACACTCTTTTTTAGATACCTAAATTTTCTTCAAATCCTACCACTATAGTCCAGACTTAAGTGTTTCTATAAATTACAATTTTTTGCGAAATTAATAATGTTGAAAGATCAAAGAAAATAATAGTAATATAAAAGTAGATAATATATGTGATATTATGGCAAAAATCTTTAAATCTACACCACTGAACTATGCAATACATCATCCCTAACCTTACTTACTTATGAAAAGATACTTTAGCACCCACATTTTCCAGTTTTTTGCTCAAAATGCACTCGCGAACCATGTTGTTAGCAATACACAAGCCGAAATGTTTCCAAAAAAGTCTAAAGATTAACAAAAACACCCAATATGCAACAATTTACTGGATCGCAACATCGCAAACTATCGATGGATAAAATACTATACGTGACATCCGTGACGTATAGTATGAATGAAACAAAGTTATTTTAAATTTCGGTGGTGTCACGTTTAATGCTTTTAAAATCCTTGCATTTATTTGCAGCAATAATAATGGTGTTTGTCATAGTTTATCTTAGTATTTGCAAAGTTGTTATTTAGCAAGCGTATGTCGTATGTATGTAAAAACGATAGGTACAAAAATGCCCTGCCTAATAGTGTAAAAATAGGTGCTGCTAAAATATCAAGTCTGCTGAAAGCAGTTAAACTAGATTAATCTACTTTGTACACATTTTATACGTTTTTTGTTTTGTTACAAGTTATTTTATTTAGAGATTTACTATTAGAAATTTTTTGGCCCACAATGCGTCGGAGTTGGAAACACTGCACTAGGTACGAAAATTAATTGGTGGGGACGCTTGATGTGTCGCAATATATCTCGAAACTATTCTAATTAATAAAACTTTTTGCTATTAGTGAGTTATAGGTAAAAACTATTTTTAAATATGAAAGGGATAAGCTACACAGCCTGACAACAGCCACCAGGAAACGCATGTCGGTTCATTTACGAAATAGCTACGCGCTACGTTTCTTTGCAATGTATGACCGGATTTTAAATGTAAATAGAGGAGCTTCGGTTTTGTTCCAACAAGCTCAAAAATGATAATATTTCGGTAAAAATCATGCTCTGTATACAATTTTTGTGTATTTTTCGTAAACGCTGGTTGCATGAGAACTCCACCAGTTTTTGTAACCTTTGGCAGAAGTGTGACATCGATGTAGCTCGTAAAAAGAAAGAAAAATAAAATGGTCGAATTCTCCTACATGGTATGGTCCATCTCACCTACACACGGTAGGATAAATGGACCGTTCACAGATCTAGAAATATCATACTTTTTAATTTTATTTTTAGTTATTTCTTATTTCTTAACTAAAAGGAATGCCAAAGTTTAGTTATTTTCTGTAAAAAAATTCAGATTTTTATTTTCATTAATAAAGAATTTACCTTTACCATTTTTAAATGGTGGTCCATCTCTCCTCCCTTTACCCTATAGTAGAATCGCAATCGACACGGAGTAATAAATCAAAATATTATGGTAGTTTTATAGTACAGGTGGCTTAAACAAAATCTGTGATTTTAAACAGCCGGCAGTAGTTGTAATGTGTGTTGATTTTAAGAATTTTGCCTGTGCCGCCCGGTTTTTTTGTCGAACGTAACAATGGGCTGCCCTTATTTTAATCCCTTTTAAGACTCTGATGAGCGCACGATTGGGTAATTTATAGGTCTTGAAAAATATTTGTTGTATACCTTGTTGTTAATTTACTTAAACAGATAACTCTACCATTTACATAATAATTGCAAATAACCCAAAAAATATTTTGTAAAAGACCTACATACCGAAATAATACTCAATAATACATATTTAAAAAAATATATTTTTAAATTATGATTTTATGTACCCCGTAAATAATAATATAGACACCCACACCTGAAATTTCCTAATCTGACAGATTTATTACTCCGTGTCGATTGCGATTCTACTATAGTTTATGCAAATTTAGAGTTCATGGGCAGTTTTGATTTGCACATGAACTGTCCATCTGGTATTTTATCTTCGAATTTTTGAGTGATTCTAATACCCTTTTCTGATCCTCTAAAGGCCATTTTTCGAAATAATCATATTTATGGTTCTCAATGTCATCGTGGTTTTGGAAGAAATTATTCGAATTTTGGTGTAATTCCAATACCATTTTTTGAAGATCTACAGGCCATTTTTCGAGATAATCATATTTATGGTACTCATCATAATGGTAATCTTCGTTTAAACCATTCAAATAGTTTCTTCTGACTTTGGCTTTGGTATAAATATTCCTTGTAGATATTTGACCGCTAGCTTCGGAATTATAAAATATTATAAACAAAATTAGCAATTTCCAAAATATTTTTAACCAATCCATTTAAAAATGCTTACAGCGATTTTCTCATAGATTTCAAGTAGTAACATAGTTTTAATAATACTACAATGAAATATTATTTTCTTTTAATTACATTGTCTTTGTTTTATTGACTTGGTAATTACAATTTTTAATATTTTTTTTATAGGCAGGTACATTATTGTCAAACATTGTATCAGTTAATGAGCGTTTGTATAGTTTTATTCAAAGATTGTTTTTCTATTTTTTGCAACTTCGGCTAAACAAAGGAATTAGTCGTACGGCGCCCTGCAGGCTAAGTCTGGATCGGAATTTGATAATTAATTTTACACTTTAGTTTTTAATTATGTTTGGTAAATATTTATAAAGGAAAGAACGAAATATTGGATTAGCTGTGAACGGACATTATTTATCTTTATCCACCTTTTCAGATCTATTTTGTATTTAGAGTATGTCATTTGATGAATGCCTTGCACGATGCCTTAGCAACTTCACAGAAGGGTTCAGGCTTTTTTAAATTTTATTAGTTGTAAGTAGGGACTTATTTATAACTTTTTAAGGAAGGAGGTAGACACATAAACTGTCTGGTGCCACCGGACGTTCGATTTCACTGTTTTAGCGCTCCCAATAAAATTATTTTTTGTCTTGTAATTTTCGTTGACGTAATTCGCAGGATTTTAAAAGGTGGATATTCGGCTAATATTCGTGTTGTTGCTTAAGCCAAGAAAGGGATCCGGACCCCCTAAACCTCCTTAGATACGATGGTCGTAGGAAATTAGGTAATATTCAATGTTTTGTAAAACATACATTTAGAGAAGTTCAACGTCGTTTCAAAGGTAAGTAAATGAGAAACATGAGCGGTCTTTTTTTATCTTTATCTTTATCTTTGTCGGTTGTAAGCAGGTAGGGTTAGGTAAAGCCCAGAATACTGCGTCCTCTTGGGTCTATTGTAATACCCGTGCTTTCCCCGTATTCAGGTACTATCTTTGAAATAGTCCTGTGTCTTTGATTCGTTTTAATAAGTTCCCTACCAAGTATTCCTGGGGCGTTCTTTCCGGTTCTAGGCCGAAAAGGATGAAACGTTGCCTAGTAAGAGCTTCTCATTCGAAGATCACAGGTTTCTTCCTCTTCCATGCAGATTCTTCAAGTAGTAGGATTAGATTAGATTTAATTAGGACTGTGGGCCATGTAGCCTCCCCCACCTCGACCTTTTCAGATCTATTGTGAATATCCTTGAATCGTTGTTCAGAGTACCTTGTCTAATTCGGTCTTTTGAAGTAGACTCTATAGACTGGGAAGTAGTTGTCCTTGGTTTTTCTTCTTCAAGGTAGTGGGATCATTGTGTAATCCCATCACAAGCAGTGCCCCGTTGGTAATCCCACAATGGTGGATATCTAAGGCCTTGCGAGTTGTAGTGCTTTAGTAGCCATGCGTGGGTTTGGTCCCCTTAGCATGAGCTTACTGATTCTGTGCCCTCTTATCCGTTGTCAGTGAATTTGGTGTTTTGTGGTTATCCACCTGTTCACTGCCTATCGAGCAGAGGTTTTGCTTATACCAAATACAGGTTCGGGTCCTGTGAATGGTAGATCTGATCTCTGTTTGGCGAGTTCATCAGCCTTTGCCTTTCCTTGGTGCCCTGGTAACCACGCTAATTTTACCTTGTTGTGGGTTGCCAGATCAGTTAGTATTCCAAGGCAGTTCCAGACAAGCTTTAACTTGATTCTGTTTAAATCAAGAGCGTTTAAGGCTGCTGGGCTATCTGAGAGAATTAGGATGGTTTGTTTTTTGTATTTCCTTCTTAAATTCTCTCGTACACACAATTTTATTGCATGTATTTCAGCCTGAAATACTGTGATATGTTTTCCCAGCGAGACGATGATGTCGCATTTGGGTTTAACTCCATGTACGGTAGAGCCTGTTCCCTTGTTAGTTTTAGATCCATCCGTATGCTATACGAGACCGCTAAGCAAGTATTTATATATCTCCTCATTTATTTCGTTTCAGTTACAGTTGACCTGAAAGAGACTGTTGAAGGTTAGGGGGTGTCATGTGATCTGATCCCATGTATAATATAGAATCATTTACTTTATGTGTTATTCTGTTTTATACGTCCCAGTGGGTTCCAGTTGTTGGAGATTTCCAGTCTGCAAGCACTCATTCTGGCCTCCCCCTTTATGACTAGGTCAAGGGGTGGGAGGTTTAGAATAATTTCCATAGAGGCTGTCGGTGTACTTCTTAGTGCTCCTGTAAAACAAAGGCATGCCAGCCTCTGAAGTCCTAAGAGGGTATTGAGGGCTGTTTTCTGGTTTACTTTTGCCCACCAAACAACCGCAAAGTTATTATGGGTCTTGTTATTACCAAATATAGCCAGTGGACCATTTTTGGTGTTAATCCCTATGTTTTTCCAAATGTCCGTCTCCCTACAATGAGAGACATTTTACATTTGTTGGTCACGTTTTGTAAGTGTTGGTTCCAAGTTAGTTTGCTATCTAGGATTAGACCCAGATATTTTACTTTGTTCGTTTTGTTTAGCCTTCTTCCAAACAGAGGTGGTACAAATATATTGTAAAATATCATTAGTAATTAGCTGCAACTGTTTTGTTGGCACGACGATTACTCCCTGTCATCATTACTTTAAACAAACGGGCATCAAGTTTTAAGAGTAGATGGTATCTGTAGTGATTTAGGGTCAATTATTTACGGTATCCCAAAAGGTACAGTATTAAATCCAATTCCATTTAATCAACGGATTA
Source organism: Psylliodes chrysocephalus (assembly GCA_927349885.1). Taxonomy (NCBI): domain Eukaryota; kingdom Metazoa; phylum Arthropoda; class Insecta; order Coleoptera; family Chrysomelidae; genus Psylliodes; species Psylliodes chrysocephalus. The sequence continues at coordinate 16,827,311 of OV651824.1, forward strand.
TTTTCCATCGAGAGTTCAGAGGAAGTTTTGGGATTCGCAGAAGATACGTTAATATTTTATAAAGCTAACTAAAGCAAAAAGTTGATCAGGATCTCCCAAATCTGAAAAGACGGTTTTACGGTAAATTACTGACTTTAAATGTAGATAAAACCCATTACTTACCAGAAATAATATTCCTAGATTACCATTCGATAAATTGAATTTTACTGCTCTGGGCAAACACCTGAAAACAAAATAACATATTTAGGGGTTTAAATGGATACATATTTCAAATGCAAGGAAAACATAACCTTCATGTTATATAAGTGCGTTGTGGCCTGAAGCCGATCATGTTTATTATTTCTTGGTATGGGTTTTTATATGGAGTTCGCTATAAAATGTGTGGACAAAATACAAATGTATACATTTCAAGCCGGTTTGAATTCAGTAGTTAACAAATAAATATTAGAATTATCAAAGGCATTTTATTAACTAACTACCCTAAGACAGAATACTTTATATGCCAAAAATAAGGAACGATAATGTATAAATATAAAAATTTAAGAAATTACAGCTTATAGTCTAGAAAAGAAAGGAGTGCAGTAATTTAATTTGCAGAACGTAGTATAGGTTCAAGAGGTAGACATTTTATTTATACCTCATCCTTCAATGCTTATTTGTAGTTAGAATGAGAATACATCTGATCGGCATAATAAAAGTTTTCGGTTGGATTTAATCATGTTTCCATAGTTTTTACTATAATAAACCTTTTTTTTGACAGATAAGTCAGACTTTATTTATTCATAGACACTTGTCAAATTAAAACAAGAAAACCGACAATTCCGAAGCAGAAGCGGATGATTAAAACGCACCTATTAAAAATATTGCGCCAAGATGTAGGCCACACGTAATAAGGGTTCAAAATGGCGGAGTTTTCTATATCCTTTTAAAAGGCACTCAGAAAGCTGCGCAGTGCGACCATTCTCTATAGTAAAAGAAAATCAAAGTATGTGGATATAACATACACCGGTTTTAAACCTGCGCAAATGTTGCCAATTTCTAAAGAAGGGTTAACGGAGTGGGGGAACTGGGCGGCGACACGCGGCGACCCGAACTCTGTGACAGGGACCGAACTTTGTTTATTAGCATCTTAATGAACTATTAGGTTTATTTAAAAGGTGTTTAATCGAATTTTGTATTATGAAATATAATTAACGTGATTTTTTAATATCAAACAGATGCCACGACATTTTATGTAAAGAGAAGACCTTTTATAGAATATTTCGTTAGCGTTTATTTACTACGGACTTTTCTGCAAGAGATTACAGTAAAATGTTGAAATAGAATATATTGTTAATAGAGCAAAAAATGTTACTCATTGTCTACGAGTATTATAAAAATAGCATGTGCGCAGGCTAATACTGCAAATCTACCCTTATGAGTTGAACATTATATTTTTTCTACGGCTATTACATATTATTAAAAATTAGTCAAAATGAGAAAATGCTGTTTTGTATTGTAACCTCAGAAAAAAGTATATTAAGGCTTCTTTCTTTAAGAATATTAATTATTATAAAGGATGAGTCACATAAAACTCTAGAAATGCATGTCTGAAACCAGATAACATTTTAAAATTTAAATCTATTAAAAGTCATTTGGTCGCTAGGGATGAGTGATTATCGAAATAAATTATCGATCATTGAAAATAATCGATTATTTTCGATCAATCGATTATTTTCAAACAATATATTTTTTGTCATTTCCTTTAAAATCGACTACTTGATTATCTTTAAAAAATCAAAAATAATCGATTAATTAAAAAGCCAATTAACCGATAAATCAGTGTTTACAAAATATAATATAAATAGAATTATCGTTTATTTTAAATAATCGATTATTTTCAAATAAACCATTTTTTTTTCGTCCATGGAAACAGATTATTCGATAATCTTTGAAAAATCGAAAATAATCGATAATTCCAAAATAATCGCCTAATCGAAAATAATCAATTAATTAAGAAGCCGATTCTATGATAAATCGATTATTACGAATAATCTATTTTATTGTATTTCAAAAATATTCGATTAATTAAAAAGTCGATTAACTGACAAATCGATTTTGAAAAAAAAAATAGAATGATCGATTATTTTTAATAATCGATTATTTTCGATCAATCGATTATTATCAATAATCTATTTTTATTGTATTTCCTTTAAAATCGTTAATTCGATTATCTTTGAAATACCAAAAATAATCAATAATTCCAAAATAATCGCCTAATCGAAAATAATCAATTAATTAAGAAGCCGATTCTATGATAAATCGATTATTACGAATAATCTATTTTATTGTATTTCAAAAATATTCGATTAATTAAAAAGTCGATTAACTGACAAATCGATTTTGAAAAAAAAATAGAATGATCGATTATTTTTAATAATCGATTATTTTCGATCAATCGATTATTATCAATAATCTATTTTTATTGTATTTCCTTTAAAATCGATAATTCGATTATCTTTGAAATACCAAAAATAATCAATAATTCCAAAATAATCGCCTAATCGAAAATAACCAATTAATTAAGAAGCCGATTCTATGATAAATCGATTTTCCAAAAAATAAAACGAATTATCTATTATTTTCTAATAATCCTTTTTTCATATTTCCTTTGAAATTGATTATTCGATTATCGAAAATAATTGATTATTAAAAAGCTGATTATCCAATAAATCGATAATTTTAAAAAAATAACCAAAATATCGATTATGTAAAATAACCGATTATATTTAATCGATTATTTTCATATATCTTTGAAAAATCAAAAATAATCAAATAATTAAAAAACCGATTAAACGATAAATCGATTATTTTGAATAAATCTACTTTTTTTGTATTTCCTTTAAAATCGATTAATACATTATCTTAAAAAAAACGAAAATAATTTATTAAAAACAGCGGATAAATCGATTTTCATTAAAAAATATCAGAATTATCGATAAATCGATTATTTTTGTAACCCCTATCGGTCGCTTGCTTTTATCTGAGCATTTAGCTCCAAAATTTAGAGATTCGGATTTTTTGATTCAGTTATCTTTGAAATCGCATTCGATTGTATAATAAATAAATATTGCTAAATTTTGGATTTTTTTTAGTAAACGAAAATTATGTTCGAGTTGTTTAGGGGTTTGTAATGTAACATTTTATTAACGTGACTAAGGGTCGATTCCACCGTTGTGTTAGACGAAGTTTAAAATGACATTTTTACATTAACACTGTCATTTTAATATCCGTTTAACACAACGGTGGAATCGGACCTAACTCCTGTAACTTTAGTATTTTTTTTTGCTTATACTAGATTACTTTGTTTTAAGACTGAAAATTCAATGTCACTTTCGATTTGACCGCAAATAAGATGAACCTTGAAATTTTAAGTAGGTCATCCTGTATTTCATCTAATATTCTTATAAAAATACCTTATAAAAATACCTTATAAAAATACCTTATAAAAATACCTTATAAAAATAAAATTTAGCTAGAAACTATGATTCTTTACCTCTTATTTATCTACCAAAAAGGGCTAAAAACTATCTTTAGAAAACATTCTTATAAAACTACTTTTTAAATACAAAATTTCGTTAGCAATAATGCCTATTTACTATTTATTTAAATTAAATGTTCAAAATTTTACCCTTTTGTAAATTTATGTAAGTAATATGAAATCTGATTTCTGATTCTTAATATTTATTGAAACCCCTTAATGCGGATCTGAAGTATTCAGCCCAGAGAATTATGGCGCTTTATGTCAAAACGTTTATAAATATTTACCGCTGAAAACGAATATATTCATAACAGTAGTACTTGTATTATAAGTACATACAAGTTTTCAAGATACATCGTGACATTTTGAACTTGAAATTGAATAACTAGAACACTTTAAATTGCTAAAATACCAACAAATAAATCAAAAAAACAGCTGTCAATGGTGATTAAACTCAGGTGGAGGTGATCGCTGAATGGAAATCGGAGCAATTCGGGTGGCGTCGTGCAACAATGATTTTCAATTGGTGGGTTACTTTGGCTTAAAATAGACAACATGCGCAGTGTGCAATGTTACATCTTCGGTCTCTTTAATCTAAGGTCCTGCCGTAATAGTATTATAAAAACAGAGACAGATCTATCTACTTTTAAAGTGCATCGTGCATAATAATGTCAATCCCAGACAGCACACGACGTCCATTGGACGTCCATATTTTGTCCAAATAATGTCCTGGATGTCCTTTAACTTTATATGGATGTCCATTGGACATTCATTTTCTGTTAGCCAATGGATATACCCATTCAGACGTCCAATGGATGTCCAATAAATGTCCATGATGGACACTATAAAAATGACTAACTTATAATAAATTATTATAATTCTTCTTGTATAATTTAATTATTTACAACGTTTTAATTAAAATAAATCAATTAATTTTCCTCTCCTAACGCCTCTGTTGACAAGATAAAAAAGTAAAAGGCCATTCAGACCAGATTCGAAGAAGAAAAGAAGAAAAAGGTTAAGAAGAAAGCATCCCACATGTAGCCTTATCTGGTAAGAAAATAAGTATAATTAACATTAAATTATTTAAAAATCCAAAAATTAAGAAGCAAATCGTCTGTTTTAAACTAATATAACCTATCACTTATGTTTTAAACTTTATATTTTCGATTTACATTCAAAGAATCCCTTTCTTTTAAACCTTTTGTCAAACGATTTACCTACCTATTTAAAAAAATGGCTTTACTAAAAGATAACTAATATGCTGCAAATTCGAGATAATGTCAACACAATTATTATTGTAACTAAGAGGTGAGAAAACTTTCAAAGGAGAAGAAAAAAATTCAAGTTTCTATTTGTATGGCATGAGACATTAGCAGAAGAGGCTATTTAGAAGATACAAATATTTTTAAAGAAGCTGTAAGTTTTACTTTTATTAAATAAAATAGAATCGTTTTGTAAAGTTTAAGAAATAATGCACTGAAAGTGGTTTCATAAGTTATTTCTCTTTAATGTTCACAAATACATATTTTTACTGCAATTTTAGATTCAGCAGTTATCAAAACCAGGGACAAGGACATGAACTTATGAACAAATGTTTTGTTTCCATAATTTCTAATATCCTCTCAAAAGAATTCGCATAATATGATGTTATGAAAGTAAAATGGTAATTTAAAGAAATAATGAGCAGTTTTTTGTTTATATGTAAGTATAGAGGTAAAGTACATTAGTCAATGCATATTTTCATATCAGTTAATAATATTTTATCTAAAAGTTTTACATTTTTAACTATCAGTTTTGCCTCATCAGGCGTGTATTAAACGATTGATTTAAGACTCAATATAAAATGTAGTCTTTTTTTAGCTGCTGCTGAGAGTGACAATGATGCTGCTTATAAAGTAAGCGAAATAGCCTTAAGAAAATGGCTGAGAAGATCAACAGAAAGAAGTGCGTATAAAACTAATACATGCTTGATATTATTTATGACAATAAAAATAAGTCCATAGTTGCAATTATTTTATTTCATATTAATATAGGTGGTGATGTCCATCAGATGTCCATAAATTGTCCAAAAGCAATACAAAAAGAGTCCATATATGGACATTTCATGGAGTCCAAATGGACGTCCAGGAGTGGGACATTTGTATAGTCCAGTGGATGTCCATTGGATGTCCTTCGGTAAAATGATGGACGTCCATTGGACAGCTGATATGTCCATGAATGGACTTCCGATGGACATCCAATGGATTGACTTGTGCTGTCTGGGATATGGTACAAGTGGAATGAACCACAGTTTTCCTCGTAGTCCAATATCGAATAAAAACTATAAACATTTTGTACTTTTTTATATACCAAATTATGCAATTTGTTTTCACTTTATTTTATTGTTACATGAATAGGTACATGCGTTTGTGCTGTGGTAAATAAGTGTTCATGTAAAAATTATCTCTGAAACTGCATTGTGACTGCACTCATCTCAAAACTGAATGCTGTAAATTCAGGATTTAAATCTTTCATAGTGTTGCTTGGAATTAATTGTAAAAAAGGTGTTGGACAAAACGTTTACAACCTAAAATTGCATGGAAAACATCATAGAAGAAGGAATTTTACCTTTATGACATTCTCTTTCAACATTTTTAAGTGGTTTGTGGTTTGGTGAATGGACTGTTACCACAGTCAAAAAATTTAAATTAAAAATAAAAGTGACCAAGTTCTAATAAGAATACATAAGTTAAATATGAAAATGTAATTACTTGATTTAAATGTGATTTAATTAAGAGCTAAATAGATGTTTCATATAAACAAAGTGCTGTAAAATGTTAATAAATACAAAACCATTATTAAATAGAAATTAATTATCATCAATAAGATATTTTGTAGTAGCTGGTCTCTTTAAATAATAAACTTAAAAGACTGTGATTTAGTAGTCACTTTACACTAAAAGTAAAAACAAAAAAAAATGTGTGGTTGAGACTAATTTATGTTTTTAATAAAAACATATATTTAACATGTTTTATTTAAATAAAAAACAGGTGTTATTTGAAATGTTTTATTTTAGTTTAATAATGTTTATAAATTGTGGGTACATTTGATCTGAATCTTGCTTAATACTATAAAATGCAAATGCATTTCTATATGGTTAGTATTGGAGTGGAAGCACAAAAGTTTTGATTAAAAATATATTCTTTAAATACAATATTCACTAGATATGCTAATTTAAGTAATTTTCTATTCGAAGCCATACATGTTTTCTATTATAGTTTTCATACAATTATAATTCTGGAGATACTGAAATATTTTGCTTGATTACTAAACTTTGGTTGTTCTTGTTGTGGTCTGCTGTTAACACTAGTGTCCTGAAATATTAAAAAAGCTAGACAAAGGTTTGTTTAACTCTTTTTGTCAGCTTTGTTAATCTATGCTACTGTTATTTTGCATGCGGACATTTTTTACTGGATATTTTTTCTAAGAACTGTTGTTACAGGTTTAAATCGATGAATTATAAATTAATACATTTACCACTGAGTAGTATTGTTAAACATAAATAATTATTTATCATTTAATTACTTAATGGTTAGTTATTTACTTCAGGAAAAATCAAAAAGGATACATTTGTATTTTAACTGTTTATTGTTTTAAAATAACTTAGTTCAGTGTTTACAATTGTTTAGAACTACTTTAGTTACCTTTGCACTCTGCTCTTCTTCTTATATTCTAGAGACATTTTACAACTAGGTATGTCTGTACCTGGCTAAAAGGCCTACTATGGTCAAATATTTTGGCATCACCAATAAACTCCTAGGTCAGGAAATGTGTCTTTCTCACTCACTTCCTTTTTCTTCTTTGTTCTTGGTTGAAATTTGGGCCATGAGGTTTTCTGTACTTTCGAACTTTATTCGGATTTGTTCAACCTAAAAACAAATTAAGTTTAAGCTAACATCTAACAGATTAAGTATATATAAGAATAATCTAAGTGGATTTACCCAGTTGGGGATAATTATACTTGTCTTAAAAGGGGCCGCTTCTGATCTCTGGTAAGCATTCTTCATTTTCTTTGGTGTGAAAATCTTTCTATTTTATACATATTACTTTTAGGCCATTAAGTATCGACATTAAGTCTCGACAATATCTAGCTTTAGTCATCTAGCTTCTAGAATTACCAGATATTATTTAGTGCTGCTCGTAGAGCCGATTACTACTTTCGCTATAGAGCACCTCCTTAAGTCTCGTCTAAAGTACCACTCACGTGCCGTATATTGGATTGGTGGCTGGAACCCACTCCTTCCTTTACCAGCACTTGACTGCGAGCATGATATCATAGCTGTTGTAGCTGTAGACGCCGCTAGGAACCGATATCGCCAAGTAAGAGCTTTCCAATTTTATATTGATAGTCACATCCTAATAATAGCTGCCGTATAACCTGCAAGAGAAATAACAAAACATTTAAGGAGGTTCTTTCCTCACCCCTTTCGCCACCAATGTTAAATAAAAAATATTAGATTATGACTAAAATTTATTTTTTTTTTCTAATAGATGAAGTCCTTATTTATCTAATAGTGAACTTTTAACTATACCTTACCGTGCAAATTTTTGAGAAATTTTTTTTTAAAAATGTTAGTTTTTGTACAGCGTCTTACGAGAAAGTAAGACCTCAACAACAATTCTCGAATTATACTATTATTTATTGATTAGATGGAGTAGAAAAAAACTAAAAATAAGGTTTTTGAAATATTTAGGTTTTGTTTTTTACAATAAAATATTTAGGTTACCGTGGAATTTATTGAGAAATTAATATTAAAAAAAAATCAAGTAACCTAGTTGAAAATTTTTTGTTATTTTTTAATATTAATTTCTCAATAAATTCCACGGTAACCTGTATATTTTATTGTAAAAAACAGAACCTAAATATTTCAGAAACCTTATTTTTAGTTTTTTTTACTCTGTCTAATCAATAAATAATAGTATACTTAATTATAATTCGAAAATTGTTGTTGAAGTCTTACTTTCTCGTAAGACACTGTACAAATACTCACATTTTTAAAAAAAAAATTCTCAAAAATTTGCACGGTAAGGTATAGTTAAAAGTTCACTATTAGATAAATAAGGACTTCAACTATTAGAAAAAAATTAATTTTAGTCATAATCTAATATTTTTTATTTAACATTGGTGGCGAAAGGACCTCCTTAATTAAATATTCACTATATTATATATTTAAAACCTGTGAACCTTGGTAGTACTACAAAGGGGGATTTATTACCTATAGGTATTTGTTAAATACAATTGGGGTTTCTAATTATCACTATCTACCTAACTACCTACTTATTGTACAAATTAAAGGAAAACAGTATTTACTCGTTGTTATTAAGTTTCTCCTTAAGAATACATGCCACTCTCCGACTTACAGTGGCATTTAAACAGACCATCTCTAGTTTTGAGCTAGCAGCACACTTGTATATTTGCATTCTAATGGGCCCGTTCACTTTCATTTTTAAATGTGAATTATTTATATATTTATAAAGATATTAAACTCTTTTGTCTGGTGGTACTTTTTCCGTTAAGATATTTTTGCTAGAAGTAAGGGAATTCCCATAAAATTCTTTCAGTGACTCATTGCGTCAGAAAACCCCTAATTCTCTTCAGGTCTTGTATCGGTTAATAGTTAAAAGGGCGCGGTTGTCGGATGTATCTGCACCACCATTCCTCTTCTGCATTTATTAAAGAAATTTACATGATAAAAATATATTATTTTTGAAATATCATGTGTTTATATTTTCAGATAAAGCTGGAAGCCTTACCTTTTTTAAATTTTAATAAAAACAATTAGTATTACTCAAGCTGAATATTACCGGATCGAAATTTTATTTGAGAAAATGTATCTGGTAAACGTGACAACGTTGTAAGTGCTTCTAAATAGTGTTGTCTAACACACTTCTAGAAATAAATGCAACGTTGCCACGTTTAACAGATAAATATTGCAAATCAAATTTCTACTTTTTGATTATGGTCTTGTTAATTTTCAGCCTGAGTAATAATAATTGTTTTAATTAAAAAGTATAAAATAAGCTCCCAGCTTTAAATCTGAAAATATAAGTTCATGATTTTTAGAAAAATAATGGAATTTTACTATTTAAATTACATATATAAATGCAGAAATGCTATATTAGGGATACTTCCGACAACCTCGCTGTCTTTAAGCATAACCGATACGAGACGTGAACGGAATTAGGGATTTTCTGACGCAATGAGTCACTGAAATAATTTTATGGGAATTCCCTTACTTCTAGCAAAAATATCTTAACGGGAAAAGTACCACCAGACAAAAGAGTTTATTATCTTTATAAATATATAATTAATTCACATTCAAAAATGAAAGTGAACGGGCCCATTCGCCTTCAGGATCAGAATTTTAAAATGGTAATACTGTATTCAATTTCAAAGTTCCTTTGTAATATGTAACCAACAAATACATGCTAAAATGTATAGAAACAAATCTCAAGATATTACACAAAATTATTTAAATTAAATAAAAACATACAAATGAAGTGAATAATACCTACCAACAATTTAAAAAGACCTGAAATAAATAGACTTAGGGGACTGGAGCTCTAAAAAAGGGAGCCATAATTTGTTATGCATCCTCATCTATAAGAAAATTGTCTTCATCTCTTCAATTACCTTTTAAAATAAACCAAACCAAAACAGCACAGAAGTGAGAGTAATCTACTTTTCACGACGTATTCTATGTACATTGATACACAAGTAGAAGGATTTGAATTAAAAATTGATTAAAAAAATATTTTACGTGTATCTGACCTATAATAAGGTGTTGTTGGTTATTTCTCAGGGGTTGGGTACTTAAGGGGATGATTACAATAAAAACTAATCGATTACCTTTTACGTGGCTTTATTTATGTTGAATATTAGGACCGGGACAGTCTGATTCTGTCTTCTTTTTATGGATGAAGTTGTCTGTGATGGCGACGTTTACAGATGAGTATAACGTCGGAAGCTATGTACAATAATTATGGATGTTTGGAGAAATAAGAGGAAACGTAAAAATATAGAAAAAGAAGAAAAAGGCCTGAAAGAGAGAGAAACGTAAGTATATTTATATATTATTAATAATAAGTTTTTATTTTAAGTACCTTGGATGGAGTGTGGCCTCTAAGATTAATAAATTTGCTCAGGGTCTCCTGATCAAAAGTTTCTGGTAGTTTTTCACTTCGTCAGACTAAATCCAACCCTTGGTGGTCGAATTTCTACTCAATAGAACAACTCGAAATCTCTTGAACAGTAAAACTTTTGGAAAAATCCACAAAAAATGTTGGGACACTTGTTCTTGACGAAAGCTCTCACAAGAAGAACAAAATGGCATATTCCCTTTTGATAAGACCCTCCAAATTATTAAATAGTTTGTTAGTTTACAAATTCTAATACTTAAAAAGAGATTAACTTATGTCCAATCTAGTTGGTAGACAAAGACAAAACATTTTAATTAAAAGTCTAGTTCTAGTACATTTCTTAGAACTGCTAAATGAATGACTGATTACTTAATTCATATTACTAATCATTTATTCTAATTGTCATTCATTAAAATCGACTTTTGTGACTTATGACATGTAGATATTATGAAAATGTAAACAAAACTAATTCAATAATTTGGTTACCTTTCGAAATTATTTTAAGTTGTTTAAAATGTAACAAATAGTAAAAATTGTTTAATATTAAAATACTTATGTCCTCTTTCCTTCTAGATAAATTCTTCATGGATTCCTAATTTGAAATCTACATGGATTCTCGAGTTTGAAATAGTAAGGGAATTTTAATGGAAGTAAACAAATGATAAAATATGAAATAATTCACTAGATTTATTGTAAGTAGCATTTATTTTAGGTATTTGAAATGCAGTTTATGTTAAATGAGTCCTAAATATATCCTATTAATCCTAAAATTTCTTTTATCCTGTAACAACATGTGAGATTATTAATAATTTATTAAATTGAAATATTTTATCCTAAAAAATATAGGCATTTTATAATGAAAATATCATTTAAAAAAAGACATTGATTTTTTTCTTATATTGGTAAGCCTGTCGACTACAGGTTGCCATGTTGCCAGATCAATGGGCGACTACCACACACTTTGATTACTATAAGAGGCAAGAGAGAGGTCCGACACGCCCAACATAGGGCGCGGCCATTTTGAACCCTGTGACACAGTTTACAGCTAAAGAATCAGATCGCTCACTCTGCGTCGGCACTTTGGATCTCAATGTTTCAGTTTATACACTGTGCAACTCGGATAATACAATATATGACAACCGCCTATAATAAAACAGCAGTCTTCTGCGTATCCTGAATTTGTATCCCTGGAGTGGATGTTATTTTGGAACTTACAACTGGTCCGAGTGAGCTAACTGATTCTTTAGCAATAAACTGTGACTTCAAAAATAATATTCACTGACACTGACAGCAGCAAGCAAAATATCAGGTGCGTTTTAATCATCCGCTTCTGCTTCCGGAATTGTCGGTTTAGTCATTTTAACCTGTCAGATTAAAACAAGAAAACCGACAATTCCGAAGCAGAAGCGGATGATTAAAACGCACCTATTAAAAATATTGCGCCAAGATGTAGGCAACACGTAATTAGGGTTCAAAATGGCGGAGTTTTCTATCTCCTTTTAAAAGGCAATCAGAAAGCTGCGCAGTGCGACCATTCTCCGTATAGTAAAAGAAAATCAAATCAAAGTATGTGGCGACTACTATTTCGAAAAAAATGGCGTCCAAAATGGACTCCTATGTCGCGACCCCCTTAGATATACCAGCCTTGGTATATAATAGGTCTTTTCCTTTGCACCGAAAGTGTAGCACTGAGCTACGTCACTTCTGAAAATATCGTTCCATCCATACAATTTGTATAAATGGAATTAAATTTTTAGAAGTTGCGTAGCTTAGTGCTACACTTTCGATGCTGTTGAAGATCTAGTGGAGACTTCAGAATCTGGCGAAATCATAAATTGAACACTATTTAGAACAATCTTTACTAATACACTTTTAATAATTTACATCAAACTGTAGTAGCCTTGAAAAAGACCTTGAATTATATCTTCTCTGACTTACAATAATAACTTAGGCCTACTGGCCTTTTATTTTTAGAACAAATGGAAACATAAAATTATCTTAACAGATGCAAAGGAAAACACCAAAGATAAACACATATTGTGTGTCACTTATTGTCACTTCCCTAATATTTTTTGATATATATTGGGTATGTCAAGTCAGAAAACCATTTTTAAAATATCTACAAATGGATGATACGTATTCCTTTGATGAAAAAACGGTTAAAACTGTTTCCCAATACAATGAAGACAAAGACAACGTCGAAGACGATGACGACGATGACGAAGATGATGATGACGAAGATGAAGATAATGACGACGAAACTCATATAGATATAATTGCAGCCGTTCCAGCTGTTGACGATGAAAGCGATATATTGTATGGTATGGAAGATCTAGAGTACGATCCAAAAGCTGAGGATATGAAGGAAAAAGTGACAGCGTATTGCATACTTTTTCATTTGGTTATTATCCTGGTACTCATTATAGTAATTTGCTTACCTTTGTTGAGGTCCAGACGTAAGTTACGTTAATGCTTTAATTTAGTCAAATTTTTACAAACAAAATGATATAAAACCAATAATCTCTTGTAATATTCTTAATTTTGAGCTTCAACGTCATTATCCCCGGTTCGTAGATACTACGTTCAGTGACGACTCGTGACCAAAATATTGGCGATTCACAATGACAGAATATAGATCTCAGTACAGATTTAGGTAAAAAACTTTGTGTTCTCGAAAGGTATATAAACACTGAAAGTTTTATACCTAAATCTGTAGTTGAGATATATAATCTATCATTGTGGACACCAATATTTTGGTTACAAGGCGCTACTGCCCTCGTTATTTATCGGCTGAGGTATGAAATGGTACAATGTTGTGCTATCGAAAGTGCTGCTAAGATGAATCCCTTGGATATAGTTTTACTTTATTCTTCACCAGGATTATTAAAGTTTGAAAAAGAGTAATTTGATACTTAGATTCTTAAACATTTTTTAAGGGTAATAAAATGTAAAAACAAATTTGTATTTTGATAATGCCTTTTCTTGGAAGTTGCTCCAATACTTATCTTGTTATATTATAAGTCAATACTGATACTGATGAACAAGTTCAGAATCGAGTTTAGCTATTTTGTCATAGGAATTGTTAATTCAGTAACTACTGATATTGCCAAGATTTAATATTCTTTTTTTTTTGCTAAACCTCACTGCTATTCATAAGTAGATATTCTAATATTTGTTTCTGATATTCCAGCAATACATATAGTTTATGTCGCAGTTACTGACAAAAATTGCATCAATTGTACAAAAACGACATTGCAAGGACCAGTTGCAGATGCAGAAATAGAAGATATTACGACACCTGATAATTTCGAACCGCCATAAGCAAATGGAATGTAGAAGTTAATATTTTGTAGTTATTGATTTTATTTGTTAAAAATAATTAATTTAATTTCATGTAGTATTTGCAAAAAATTATTAAAATATATAAAAAAAATATATGTACTACGTAGCATTTTCTTTTCTATACAAAGTGTCTACTTTATTTGAAAAACATAGTAGAGTATTTACTACTGATTCGATGTACCTATTACTGACTCGAAGTATCTATTACTGACTTAAAGTATCTATTAATGGCTCGAAGTATCTACTACCTCAGGTTCACAAAAACACTTTAATTTTCTTAGTAGGTGACAAGGCTTCCACCCCTTTTTTCTAGATCATCGTCAAGAAAATAATTTTTTTACACCCACATGGTTATTAACTTATCTACGCACAGACTACAAAACGAAAAAGTATGTCATTGCGTCCAACTGAACGAATATATTTCATATCAATTCTAGGTAGTGAGAATACTGCAAAAAATTAAATCCATCAATCACCGTTCATATTTTGATCAACCGACTGCTATTATTTTTAAAATTTTAAATAAGTAACAATTCTGTCAAACTAATTTTCAGTATATTTTTCAGTATATTTTTTAGTGATTGAGATTAAACATACATGGGTTATTCTTTTGTAGAATCGATAAATAATAGCATTTCTGTTTTTATTTCGTCTATAATTATAAATAATTTTTTAATTTAAATAAAACTATATTAAGTCAATTCAATTACGAGTATTAAAGCAACAAACATAAAATAATAGGTGGTCCTGTGGCCAGCGTTCTTGCCTTCCAAACGGAAGGCAGGAGTTCGATTCTCGGATGGGGAAAAATGAAATAAACTTTTTTCTTTTTTTTTTCGCTTATTTTATTTTAAAAATTATTAAAAGTCATAAATTATTTTAAAATTAAGCATTTTATCCTAATAACCTTAAATATTTTTTTATTTGTAAATTTTCGTTAGTGGGTCGTAGAGAATATATACTGTACTATACTGTAAAGTGGATTGACCACATCGCACTCAGACGATTGAGCACTTCGCCTGCGTCGTGCTTCAAATTTCGTCTTCGTGCAATATGGCCATCATATCCACTCTTGTTGCACAAACTACTATTGCAAGCCTGTCAACATTTTTCTTCTTGAACCATTAACAAAAATTTTTGTATATAATCGGGTATTTAAATACCGGTATAACTTGTAATACTCACTATGTTAATACGACGCACCAGGCAAAATGAAGATGAGACGTTTACTTATATTTAAACGTGAGAGCGAGAAAGAGAGAAATTAGTTTAAGCACACCCTCTCGATGGCAAACATGCGGTTACCACTCAGCTACAGTATTATACTATTTCTCTCTATTCAATGGCATTGTGTTTCTAAACTGTTCTCCTGGAGACAGGATGGAAGTAAAGGGGCAACACGGTTTCTAGCGCAATCCTTATGGAAATTAATATGAGAAATCGCTAAGGTTCAAATTGCACTTTTTTGTCCAAAAGTCCAAAGGTCACACGCTGTGCTATTCGCGGCAGGTGTCACAACGAATGAGTGTGTAAGAGGAAGCGACGATAATGGTAATTTATGAATAATATTAAACGTTAAGTAAATAATAGAAGCGACGTGGAACCTTTCAAGAATAAGATGTTTTTTAATAACTTTTAAAGAAGCAACATTTATAATTAATTGAGATCATATCAAACAAGCTCTCACGTATAATATGTGATGTAAAACTCGTTTCGCAGAATAAAATAAGAAGCAAGAAATATATAGGGTGGTTCATTATTTTTAAATGATAGGAATTTAATTGTTTTTATGTTAGACGAATTCAATTAACAGAGAGAGAATCTTATGCTATGATAATTATTTACAAGAAAATGTTGTTACCTTCGAAAATATTTTTATTTGCACCGACTAGAATTTATTTTCACAAGGTATATTCTTAGCTGGACAAAATTAATTCAAATAAAATACGAATTCCTTTAAAGGGCTCGAGTTTTTTTACTAAATTTACTGTTTCAAAGATTTACAGGTCTTTTTTAATCTGTTTCAAGAACACTCTAGCTACGCGTTGGTTCATGTGTGTATAAGTGAAATTGAAATTGTTTTTGCAAAACTTGTTTCGCACATCCCAATTCGGATAATAATCAATATCGATAACTCTCTTTACATTAATATAACCGCGAACAGTATCGTAAAAATTGATAAAGCGGTTGTGAATGCAATATAATTAGTATAGGCTCTTATTAAAAAACATTAATTCTAAAAGGGCAAGAATTCATTTGAAACGTCTTGATTATAAGATTAGTGTTCCTTTAAACGAAAATCCCAATAACTAAATTGTGTGTGTGTGTGTATCTTTAATTTTAGATTAAAACCTCGAAAAAAGAGAAATATAAACAAATTTTTCAGGAACAAATAATTTTAAAATTACTATCTCAAGATCTCAAGAGAAAAAAAATATGCAGTTCATTTTCCCACTGATGCTTTAAAATGTGCAGAAAAAATTTTTACGATTTAATTTGAAAAACTAAATTTTATGACCATGTACCAATTTTTTGTTTAAGCAGTAAATTTATTTTACATTTGCTTTGTGTACTAATAAAGACTCTCCATCAAATAAGAGTTCTAATCGTTAAATGAACTGATTTGCTTATTCGAAAAATGATTTATTTAAAATTCTTTATGATATTTTCAACCTCAAAAAAATGTTTTATTCCTGAATGAAATGCTCTTTAAACTTAAATAGATTATTTAAACAATATCACAATAAGCAGTATTTATTAAGTTGCACTAATTTAAAACAGACTAATACAATTTTTACATTATTTTCACTACCTGTATTAAGAAATTAATGAATATAAATGCGAATTCATTAAATGCAGGTTTTTCGAGTAATTTTGTTGTTTTCATACATGTCTTTATTTTTTAGTACGCATCTGCGCTCTGGCTAATCGCATCTCTGTGGCGAATTTGAGTGAGCGCGGGAAACGAGAGGTTTTTGCAAAAGCCTGTAGCTGAAAAGAGTGGTGAAAATATTAACAGATCCGTGAAATAAACAATGTGTCTACCTAAAATCACTATAATATATGAACTATATAAATCACGTTGTTTTGTGAATCGCACATAATCAAGGTGTGACGTCACAAAGAATGGCGGGGCATACGAATCTTTCTAATCTTTGATATAGTATTCTATAAGGTGATACTATACTAAAAGTGTCCACACTTTTACATTATCACTTTAACGTCATATGTCAAACTCGAGTTAGTGCAGGTGGTCAGTTTTGGTGAGAATAAATACCATTTTTTTAAAATAGCATTATTTAAATGATATAAAAACATTTTTTTTCCGACAATTTTTAAATGTAAAATTATTAACTTCAAATTATTCAAAATACGACTCAAAGCGCGTTTATTTATTATATCGCAAAATAGTGCTTATATAGTATCTACTTCATTCTATTTAATTCTATCTCGATGTTTCCAATCAAACTACATTTTTATAACTCGATTTATAAATCCTCATAAGACAATTTTAATTATGTTTATTTAAAAATTGTGTTTAAATAAAACTGCGACTTTAATAATGTGTGTTATTTCAACGAATGTTACCGAAAAATGTCTCCACTGTAAAATATTTAATATTATTTTAGGCATAAAAATATTTTTGAGGTTATAATGTTTATTTACATATTTTCTACAACAATAAATTAGTTTTACGGCTGTTATTTATATTTTTTGTTCCAGTCTCTATGACTTCTTTAGAATAGTCATGTGTTTTGTACCCAACTGTAAGTACTATGCCAAAAATTTGAGTTTCCTTCAAAAGACGTAAAAGAAGTTTCAAAAACAATACTTTGAAAAGATTTCAAAGAGACAACCTTTAATTACATCTGAGTGTGTTGGGTAAACTGGTGCAAATTTATTATGTTGAATTTTATTTAAAACGGTACTATTTTACAGGGAAACCATCCAACTTGAGCGATGACTGGCTTCCATCAAAAAATGTTCTCTTATGGCATGATATAATAATATAAAGTATCTAACTTTAAATAGATCTTAAATGGCTTGCAGTTGCCTGCCAAAAAAATCATTGTACAATCTATTAAAAGATATTTAAAAAGTATGACAATTTTATTATATATTTTATTTGAACAAGGATAATTTCTTGACCGTAGTACAATTTTATATGAATAATTTTTTTATTTTATAAGTTGTTCCCTTAAATCAGTGGTCGCCAACCTCTCAATGTGTTGAGCTACTTTGTTAATTCTGGAATAAACAGCGAGCTACCCACACGGAAGCCACGTAACGCAACGTAAATAAAATAATCCACAGTTAATTTATCATTATATGTATTTATTTTACTATTTAACTAGTTATACATAATACATAGGTACTAATAATAAACTAATAACAAAATAACTAATATTACTAGTACGTACTTGTTCATAGCTACATTCCTACCCACCAAACGAAGGTGTTTGAAAAATAAACACAAACTTTTATCCAGCCACAACGGCATGTCACGTAAGATTTAAAAATAGTTAATAATAACAACAAAAAAGTAACGTACTATCATGAACATAAACATTGAAAAATAAAAAAGCACGTTCAATGTTTGCAGTATAATTTGATACAGCCATTCGAATACAATTATCCAAATGTTCATCTGTAAGTCGATTGCGATATTTGTTCTTAATAAACTTCATATTGGAAGAAGAAGATTCACACAAATAGGTTGAACTGAATAATGCTTTCACTTTCAAGGCAACACGGCATAGAACTGAATATTTGTCTTTACTTACAATAGGCCAGATACATTAGGTACTTGAGACTAACGATTTTAAAGCTAAATCATTTTAAAATTCAATTACTTCCATTTCTGTTGCAGCGATGTCTTCGCCAAAGTTCTGCATAACACAAGTTGCAAACTGTTGGATATCAATTTCCATAAAGGGTGAAACAACAAACTGCGCTACTAAAGCCATTTCGTTGAAATCCTTAAAACGATTTATGAAGTTATTCTTCAGGGTAGAAACTATTTCTACATGATATTTGCTGTCATAGGGTTCTAATGGATTTTGAGATATTTTTTCTAAAAGAATAGGAAAATGCTTGGCATCGCTGTTTATTAGGTTTTGTTCCCAAAACTCCAGCTTTTTGATAAATGCTTTTATATCAGATATCATTTCTGCTAGTTCTTTGTCTCTCCCCTGAAGCTGCAAATTAAGTTCATTTAATTTTTCTGTAATGTCCACGAGAAAACCAAAATCTCTAAGCCAGATTGAATTTTCTAGTTCCGGAGTCGGTTTATCGCGTTGTTTAAAAAATTGAACTATGCCAGATAGGACATCATTAAAACGTTTCAGCACCCGTCCTCTACTTAACCATCGGGCTTCAGAGTGAAGGAGTAGGTCCCCGTATTGACAGTCAACTTCATCTGCCAAGGTTTTGAATAATCTTCTTTGTGACGCTTGAGCCGTAATCTTGTTCACAATTTTTACCACCAGTTTCATAACGTTGTTTAGTTTCAGGAAATTTCCACATATTGCTTGCTGATGGATAATGCAGTGGTAACAGAGAAATTGCGGAAAAGTTTCATCTTTACGACATAACCCCACCAGACCCTTATCACAACCCACCATAGCTGGAGCGCCATCAGTTGTCAAGCCTACCATTTTCGATATTGGAATTTTCTCGGAAGAAATAATATTTTTTAAATGAGAAAACAACTCCTGTCCAGTAGTGTGTCCTTTCAGTGGAATAAACTTCAAAAGATCTTCTTTAATCGTAAAATCACTAAAAACCATCCTGACGAACACGGCCATCTGGGCAATGTCAACGACATCTGTTGATTCATCCAGTTGAAGTGAAAAATAAACACAGTTATCTAAGTCAGTTCTTAACTGTAAAAAAATATCAGTGCTCATTACTTCTACACGTCTCATCACTGTATTAGCAGAAAGTTGCGTAGATTTGATAGCTGAAACTATCTTGTCTTTATTTCTAAAGTTGGCAAATAACGAATCAGCAGCTTCTAAAAACGCCTGTTTTATCATTTCTCCGTCTTCATAAGGTTTCTTTTCTTGTGCAATTATCTAGGACACACGGTACGATGCTTCAGTTGCAGCCTTATTTTTGTCGACTGTTCTTAAAAATATTGATTGTTGTCCAATTAACTGCTTTTTTAACTGTTTTAGTTTCTCCTTTCTGGCTGCAGAATGCAGTGGGAATGATTTTTCAAAATTAGAATGTACAGTTTTATGATGTCTCTCAATACACACATTTTTATCTTTAACTTCTGTAAAAAAAGTATTGTTCTTCCCATTCCGAATGAAAGTGGTATGTATTTACCTTATTACAACTGCTTGCCATAATATTATATTTTGTTATTCTCTACTAACCCAACCGCTGGACGTTGGTTACGCGTTCAGTTTTAAACTAAGCGCAATGTTGCCGCGCCGTGCGTATTTATCCCGTTCAAAGCAATCCTGATCGTTCTCGAACACTAACGCGCTGGTCCAGCTGGTCGGTTATAGCCGATTCTAGCTTGATGGCGTCAGCGGCAGATCGCTCACCGCAACGTTGCCGCTGTTTATGTTTAATATTATGACAATTAGATTTTTTGCGGAATTTTCGGAAGCTTCTCTGATTTTTGCAGTTTGTATTTTTTAAATTAAAATCGTTGTGAGAGCTACCAGAATTGCTTCCGCGAGCTACCCGTAGCTCGCGATCGACATGTTGGCGACCACTGCCTTAAATATATAACCAAGACAGAGGATTATTTACAAAATTCGAGAGACGCTAAAATGATGGTACCCACCTTATCGAGACTGAGGTCCACAAAGGTAAACAAACGAGAAATGATTTAACTTGGAATGAAAGACCGAAAGCCGATAATAGTATTAGGACGTTGAATTTTTTTGGTTTGTGAAGCATTGGCATTACTTAGGTTAAACCATGTGATGATTTTCACAAGCCTTGATTTTTAAAACCATTCTATATCGCCTTTTGATTAGGGTTTACAAACTTGTTCGAGCAATTTTTCCAATAATAATTGGTCCCTTTACCTCTTAAGCCTGCTCATATACAATATTTGGGCTCCTTACTTCGCCTATTTATATAATATTAATAAAGGACAAAAGAATGACTATTGCAAATATGTTAAAAGAAATAAATCAGCTTTGAGTTCAGAATTATGTTCAGTACATGACTGATATTTATTTATAAAATAAAAATCTGAATATGTCCAACACATGATTTTCCTATTTGGTTATTATAGGCTTTTTCCGGTTATTTTGTATAATTAACTATAAATTTTCTATAAATGTTTAGAGGATAATCTAAATATATACATTGTCCACATACATCTACCTCGAAACATTTTTCTATAGATATTCATTGAAATCGAAAATACTGAAAAAATTAAATTTCCTCCAATTTTTTCATTACGGTCCATTTTAGAAAAATCATGTATAAACAAAAATTATAGAGATCGATATCGCAAACATCTTTTAGTTCAACAATTTTCATAAAAATCAGAATTTTGCACATTTTGTCAAATTTCTCGAATACGGACCATTTCAGGAAATTTTGACATAAAACAGAAATTATAGATAATAATAGAGTAACTTGCTAATATTTCTTTGAAAAATATCAGTACCTATAGGTATAACATCCATATTCACAAAACATTTTTAAATAAATATCTACGTCCAAAACTTTAAACATTCAGAGAAAAATATAGATGAATGAGGCATAATTTTCCAATTAAGTTACTCTTTTTATTAAAATAAATATTGGCTTATATTTTTCTGGAAAACATTTATAAAGTCGATAAAGATAATGAATGTTTATGAAATTGTGAAATATCGCCTTACTCCAATATTGATTAATTATTTAAAATTTACCCAAAATGGCTCAAGGATATATTTTTATAGTTTTTCGTACTAACCACATGGGTAGTGCTAAATTTATTAGTTTTAAAGTTATGGAGTATGGTGCACCCAGTAAATTTCTAATTTGCTTATACTAAAAACTTGTTTCATTTCATAAAAATGTTGATTAAAGTTTTGTTATAAACCTGTCAGAAATCGAAATATTGGAAGAAATTCCGCACTGTATATTTTTCTAATCTTATCTTACACATATCAAAGTAAGCATTTCAACATTTTGGGTTTTTCCCAAATCAGATAAATGAATGTCCAAGGGAAAGATACTGAATTATTCTAGGAATATGTACCTACAGGAAACATGGTAATCCTCTTAACTATTCTATAATATATAGTTTGCTTTATTTGTAAATTAAAGAACCTATAAGATTTTTAATTCTTTTTATTTCCAATTGACATTGAACGTATATATAAATTCCAAAAACTGTCTACTTGACAACACTAAACTCTAACTATCTATCACTAAGAACTAAGGTATATCATCCAAGAAAGGCTAATAAGAAGGGTACTAAGGTTAATCCCTACATTCTCCGGCCTCCAACCGAAGTAGACTATTAACGGGTCGTACGAGATTACCATTTTGAGTTTTTAACTCCACACTTCGTACTTGTTTGTCTCTTCCTGGAAATGTTTTGGTAACACGTGCCATCTTCCATGAATTTTTTATGCCTGTATCGGGTATGGCTACCACTTCATCAATTTTAATATTTTCATTTTTAACGTGCCATTTTTGTCTCTTCTGTTGAAGTGGAAGATATTCGATGAGCCAACGTTTCCAAAAAAGATTTAACCTGTGCTATTTTCCATTGCTTCCTTCCGTAAATGTTGCTATCGGGAAAATTTCCGGGAATATTTTCCGTATTGGCTGTACCTATTAAAAAATGCATTGGTGTTATGGCTTCCAAATTGTCTTCATTGTCACTAGATATAAAGCTTAGTGGTCTTGAATTGACAATGCTTTCTACTTCCGCCAGAAGAGTTTGTAGAAGCTCTTCAGAGGTATGCATCTTTTTCAGTATTACCCTCAATACAGTTTTTACTGATCGTACCATTCTCTCCCACACTCCTGCCATGCTGGGAGCTAAGGGAACATTAAATATCCAGTTGGTACCTTCTTTCTCTGAATTTTCTATTATTTTTTGTCTGATTTATTTTTTGTAAACACCTTTTCATTTCTGCTTCCGCACCAACGAAATTACCACCATTGTCCGAGTGTATTTCTATTGGTCTTCCTCTTCGTGCCATGAATCTCTGCAAGGCCATCAGTGCCGAGTCTGTGCTAAGATCGCCAGCCATTTCAATATGTATGGCTCTGGTGTTCAAACATGTAAAAAGGGCTCCATAACTTTTTACTATACTTCGTTTTATTTTCACCAGTAACGGTCAAAAGTAATCTACGCCACAGTAGCTGAAAGGGCGACTGAATGGTTTAAGTCTACATTCCGGTAATGGTGCCATTTCGGGTTGTATTGCCTTTGCTCTTCGAATTTTACAATATGCACATTCCTTAATTACTAATTTTACAGTTTCTCTAACACTAATAATCCAGAACTTTTGTCTTATATTATTAACAACAGTTTCTCTTCCAGTGTGCTTCACCTTTTCATGAAAGGACTTTACTAAGAGCTTTACTATTTTGTTTTTCTTTCCAGAAGGTAATATTATGGGGAATTTTGAATTAAACTCAATATCGGCGTAGATTATTCTACTGTTTATTCTAAGAACTCCTGCATCATCCAAGAATGGAGACAATTTCAACAGAGGAGAACTTGTAATCTTTTCTTTCTTTTTAAGACACTCTATTTCTTCACTAAAGGTTTGATATTGTATGTATTTGCATATTACTTCTTCCGTTTTTTGATATTCTTCTACTCTTAATTCTGCATTACTTTTCCGGCTTTTTAAATTCTTTAAATTAAATATAAATGTAAGTACCCAAGCAGTAGAATGTAGAAAACGAGACCACTTCGAAAATCTTATAGGATCTGGTAAGCAGTTCGTCAGAGAAATTTTATTTTCGGCTGTGGCTACTACATTTACAGAAAACCTGCGTAGTTTTTCTTGTGATGTTTTCATAACTTTCTCCATAATTTTTTTATTTTTTAAAAATGGCGGACCTTACAACCATATATTTGATTCTAAAGTATTCTCTCTTCGTCTATCTTTTGTAGCCAAATCTGCAGGATTATATTTCGACGAAATCCAATTCCAGTTACGTGCTTCTGTTAGCTCTAATATTTCTTGTATTCTATTAGCCTCAAAGGACTTCAGGCGATGCTTTGGAGAACATATCCAGTTTAAAACAATTTCTGAGTCAGTCCAAAAATATGTGTTCAATATTTTATATCTAGTTTCACTATTAACTAATTTCCCCAATCTTGCAGGTAAAACGACGGCCTGAAGTTCCATACGTGGGATGGTAACTAACTTTCTTAATGGTCCAATTTTGCTCTTAGCAGAAATAAATGCTACCTGGATATCGTTTTCGTCATGTTTACTTCTATAGTAAGCAACGCAGCAAAATGCCTTTTCTCCAGCATCAGCCAATACGTGTACCTCTACTTCCGTAACAATTTTGGAAAAATAACATCTGCAAATTCTGAAATTCTTAATATTCTTTAATTTTATTATCCATTCTTCCCCTATCGTATGTAATTCTTTAGGAACCTTTTCGTCCCAACCCAATTCTCTTCTCCAACATTCTTGAAAAATAAGTTTTCCCAAAATGATCAAAGGTGACAAAAATCCAAGAGAGTCAAAGATGCTCATTATGACTTTTAAAATATCTCTTTTCGTGGGTACTTCCTTATTATTTAAAACATTATGTGAAACTTTATCAAATTTTAATGTAAATTCAAAATTATCATCTTTTGTGTTCCAATATAAGCCGAGAATTCTATCTAAATTTTTGTAATCCAAATTTATATTATTCTTTTTGCATATGTATTTTTCTGGAAGTTCTTGTAGTAACTTTTCAGAATTGCTCATCCAATTTACCATCTGAAATCCACCTCTTCGATGTATCTCAATAACCATTTTTACCATTTTCAATGCTTCTTCCATAGAGTTTTTTGAGTCTAGGTAATCATCTATGTAGTGCTGCTTTAACATTATTTCCATTATTTGTGGGAAGTCGTTTTTATGGAGTTCGGCATTAAATTTTTTTACAAATTGTGCTATTGATGGAGAACAAACTGCACCAAAAATCAAAACCCTCATTTCATACACATCTGGGGCTCGGTTTCTGTCCATCCCCCTAAATAAAAAACGTTGACAACTTCGATCCTTTGCCCTTATGACCACCTGATGAAACATTTCTTTAATGTCACTCGTAAATGCTATCTGTCCTTCTCTAAATCTAAATAAAATCCCAACGAGCAGTGGATAAAAATCCGGGCCAGTTAATAGAAAATCGTTTAAACTTGTTCCAGATACTGTAGCTGCAGCATCAAAAACAAATCTTAATTTTGGTTTTTTGGGATTGATTACTCCCAAATGTGGAAGATACCATGTCTTGGTATCTTCTTCTAGATTGATGGAAGACAGCTTCTTTGCGTAACCTTTTTCAATATATTCTTCTATTTTCTGATAATATTTTTCTGCGAAATCTCTATCTTTATCCATTTTACGTTCCATACATTTTAATCTGGTGTAAGCCATGTTGTAGGTTTCAGGTAATACTATATTATTTTCTTTCGAAGGTAATCCTATTTCAAATCGATCATCCAATTTTCTTATAGTTTTATTATAAATTTCCAATGCTTTTTCATAATTTTTAGATAATTTTTTAGAATTTTCATAGCAATTCTCTATTTCAAAATGATCTTCAATAATTTTATTTAAGTAATCTTCATCATGTCTACATAGATTAACTAATCCTAAACGATGATCTTGTTGTGAATATGGGCCATGAATAACCCATCCCAGAAGGGTTTTACTTAATACTACTTCGTTATAGTTTGGCTGAATAATTTCTTTAGGTATTAAAAGAGAAACATAGTCCTGACCTATCAGAACCCTCGGTTTTGCGTGTTTAACTGCTTCTAATATTTCAGGATCTATGTAGGGATACTTCATGCACAAAAATTCTACATCAAGTGACTGTTCAGGTAAATCTAATTTGCTTATTGTTCGAGCATTTTTGATCCTATAGGACTTAGATGGATCTTGATGAGAACATATCAAAATTTACTATCTTGGAAGAGTCATCATTATAATTAATTTGAGTAGCCCATTGCAAACAAATGACAGAGGTAGGTCCTTGCAAATTAAGGATTTCAGCAAGGTCTGAGCCTATTAGAGTTACCGTAGAACCTTCATCCAATAAAGCATATTTATCAATGCATTTGTTATTATTTTGGAGGGTGACTTTAACTATCTTTAGAATTACTGTTTGGGGATTGATAGTGTTTCTTTTTAATACGCATGTGGTTTCTGTAGTTTCTAATATATTTGCAGCCAAGTGCCGTTGTTCATCTGTTTTTTCGTAGTCTTTTTCATCTAACGCCTGTTCATCAAGTTTAACTTTACTTTTTCCATTGTGAAGAAGACGATGATGTATTCTTTTACAATTTCTTATATAACATACTATTTTACTGTGGCACCTTTTTGCTACGTGTCCTATATTTAAACATCTGTAGCATATTCTGAATTCATCCGCACATTTCTTTCGATCATCTACATTCATCATTAAAAATTTCTTGCACAGATATATTTTATGGGCTTCGTTTTTACATACTGGACATTCTACTATTTTAGCAGGCTGGATGTTGTAGAGTTGTTTTGAATCTGCTGGCATGGGAGACAAAATGATAAGCCCTGCCTTTCAAACATTTATTAAGACGCCCTAAGTTATCAGAGTTGGATATGTGCTTCTCATTTGTGGTTCTTTTAAACTCATTAATCCAGAAGGGGAATTCATTTATGTTGCCATAAAATTCAGGTAAATCTCTTGTAGACTGTTTATTTGCAAGTTTTTCTAAATTAACTGTTAAATTTTTCATGCACTTTACTAAAGTTTCTGACAAAGTATTTTCTTTTTCACCTTTTAGCTCGGTTTCCGCAGCTTTTGTACTTTTCCCTATTTCTTGCTTGGAATGGTTGCTAGTGTAGTTAGAATCAGTTTCGCTTTGTACAGTATATTTCAAACTTTTTTGATACTTTTGAGAATATTCATCATAAGACTTATGTTCCATAAAATCTTCTGGATATTTGATTGCATTTTTATTTACTTCCATTACCCATTTATTTACAAATTAATTCTTATCTGTAGCAGTACTCTCATCAATTCTTTCAGATTTTTTACTCTCATCAGTTTTCCTACTTTTCATTGACTTTTCTTTATATTTAAGATAATTGTAGTTTGTTTAGTCTAACTTCTGCTTTAAGTTCTGCCATTTCAGCTTCCAACTGTAGCTGTTCTATAATCTTATATTCATATTCTTCTTTTTTAATTAATATTTCTTCCAAGCATTTTTCTTGTAACTCGTACTTTTTAATTACCATATTTAATATTTTCAATTCAGCTTCTAATTTTTTTCCTTTAGCCGATAACTGTAGTTTCTTAATTTCTTTCTGCTCCAATTCTCTGGTTTTGAAATGGATGCTTTCGACAACATCAGGAGTTGCTGAATTTATGACTGAAAAACTTTTATTATAAACCAAAGTCGTAGCTAGTCCATTGTCCCTCTGTTGCGTAGCTGTACCATTTCCTGAGATGACTACACTGGTTTCCAAACCTGTGAGATTTTCTGTCTCACCAGGTATATACCTTCTAGGAGGTACTCCAAAATTACACCTAGTGCTCTTTCTAACTATAGCTTCTTTTTCTGATTCCATAACTCGAAGGACCAATTATAGTTTGCTTTATTTGTAAATTAAAGAACCTTTAAGATTTTTAATTCTTTTTATTTCCAATTGACATTGAACGTATATATAAATTCCAAAAACTGTCTATTTGACAACACTAAACTCTAACTATCTATCACTAAGAACTAAGGTATATCCTCCAAGAAAGGCTAATAAGAAGGGTACTAAGGTTAATCCCTACATAATCCTCTTGATTAAAAGTGCAAATTGTACCTGCCTAAAACTGAATACAACAATTTGTTCTTAATGTTTATTACAGTCTGTTCGCTATACTTACGCGGGTTTCGGATTAACAAAATTATGCAAATTATTTATTGACAATTAGTTCCGATAAGCCTCTTCCCAAGAAATTAGGTAAAATTGCCCTAATGGTCAGATTTAAATTAAAATATCATTAGGGTAGGTACTAAATTTGTGTGTGAAATGTAATATAAAATTATTATTAGATTGATAATAGCCACATTAGACTCCATTAATGAAGAAGTTTAATTCTGCTCTCAATTATACAAAAGATTCTCCATTATTATTTAATTAAAAAGTTGTACATTATTTTTCATTTTATTTAACCAGTTGATATTTCCCCACAGAACAGGTCAAACTTTGGGGGACTTATCTGGAAATACTCATAAAATTTTTAATCCGAAACCCGCGTAAGTATAGCGAACAGACTGTAAGTACAAGGAAAGTAAGTAAAAACATAAAAACAAAAACAAAATTTGGAAACTAGACACGAATATTCATAAAATCATTCATGATCATCTACCTAAAAAAAATCATAACAGGGCGTGGAAAATAACTTTTACATGTGAAATGAGTTAAAAAATATATATTGAAGCCTGTAAAAATATTACATTTAACGTATGCTCATTTTTAAAACAGATATTTAGTTAAATAACGCTTTAAAGTGTACTTTTCAATATACAAAATCAAATAATTATAAAATTTAAATTTTACTAAGAAAATTATTAATTATTAAATATTTTTCTTTACGACTGATACCTACGCCTGTGGATGTTTTCAATGCGATCAGCAGGCGATGACGCGCTGTTGCCGTGTTAAGCCAGCTTAATTGATTCTCTCACTGCGATTTAGAGATGGAATGATTGTTATTACTTGTTCATAATAAATTTGAAGTTATAGAAATATGTATCATACCTATAAATGTTGGAGGTACTGATAAACTGTGTCAGTCTGATGTAACGGTGCAGATTTTACTCAAATGGTGATATCACATCTTCAATTTTTTTAAATACGATATAAAAATAAATATTGCATTGGACTAAATTATTTCAAGAATAGTTGTGTCTATGTTAGGTATTTATAGTCTGTTGCAATTTATAGTAGAAAATCGTCTCATGAAGGAAGGTTGTGTATTAGCCGGATCAGGGACGGTGCTCCCAAATGGACTTTAAAAATTTATGTTTTTTGTTTGGGGAACAAACATGATAATATTCTTTTACATTTTTTGATTTGTTTTAATTTAAAGTCTCTTTTGCAAAAAAAATATATATTTGCATTTTTCGTAAAGACGAAACCAAAGAGAATGCGAAAATTTCGTAATAGTAAAGTTCATGTCATAATATTTACTATTACCAAATTTTCGCAAATTTTAAATGCGATTTATTCAAATTATTAATGAAAAACTACTTAAAGCGCAGTTTTCAGTGAAAAGTGAAATTTCTTTCAATTTTTACTAAAACAAATTCACAAAATCAAATTACTGAAATCTTTTTATTACAGTTTTTAATCATAAACAATTGTTCAATTTGGATGAGGTATACTCAGTAGTAAACTTTGGGGCGCTCTTGCGTTAAAACTATTCATTTTACATAAATTGTAGGAAATTTTCTCCAATTTAATAGGTAATATTTTCAAAATACTGGTTTTGGGCGCAATTTTACCAATATGGCGGCGCAATCGGCAAAGATACGAGACAGCAAGGTAGACATTTGAAAACAACACGTCGAAATCTATAAAAATGCCAATTTTTAAAACATATTTGATTTTACGGGTCTAAAAAATGAATTGTCTTCCTCCAAAGCCCTAAAAGAGACTGTTTTTTGACAAAAGTACCACAGTCAACTGTATACAAAATTTTATAGGAAGGGTCACCACCTAGAAAGGTGCGAAAAGATGCTGGATCATCTCGTTCCATTCCACAGTTTCTTTTAGACCCGATTAGGGAAACAATTTATGAAATATTCTCTGTAAATAATTTGTCTACTTTAAATATGTTAGTTTTACGTCTAAAATGTTAATAGAGGACTGTCATAAAATAACATTATGGAGATTTTTAAATAATTATGGATTACTACAATAGTCTGGTCTTTTGGTTTTATCCAGTGCCATTAAAAAAAAAAAAACTGCTTTAAATTTAAAACCATTAATAAAGACAAACAATTAGGGAATGCAGCCGTTTAGTTAAATGTAGAATATAATATCTCGATTTAATTACAAAGTATCGACGAGAGGGCAGAAACATTCATTTTTTAGGTGAAACCTGATTCGACACTCACGACATCATTAAAAAATGTTGGACTGATAGAAGTTTAAAATGTAATGTAGACACTCCTCCATCTCGAAGAAAAAGAATGTGTATCTGACATTGTGGTGGAGAATCAGGTTGGGTAGAAGGAGCTCTCTTGCTGTCTGCAAAGGATGCACGGGATATTAGTTTGGACTATAACCAGGACATAAAAAGAACACTTTTTTAAAAAAAGTTTAAGAGAACATTACTACCAACACTTAATGAAGATAGCGTAATAGTTTTAGATAATGCCCGGTACCATTTTCGGTTGGTACCGAAAAATCGAAAAATTGAAAAATCTAAAAATCAAAATCACAAGATCCACAAGAATCTACAACAAAATATGGGACCACCATTGACGCGGTATTTTCCAGATATTTAGAGGATATCAAGTCTCAAATTTATGTTTCTTATTTCAGTTACTATAAATCTATAGTTTCAATGATAAAAATTTCTGAATAACTTACATGTATTGTAAGATAATAAAAATATTTTAAACATTATTTTTCAATTAAAGAAAAAAAATGTTTTCTTATCGGTCACCACGCTCAAAAACTATAACTTGAATTAATATCAAAGAAAACAAAATACTGCATAAATAAAATAAATAAATAATTATAATTGCATAAGTTACATAAGTTAATAAAAAATGCTATGCAATAGCTTTACCGCGGCAGTCCCTGAGTGCCACATGTATTTTTTTTTATTTTAATATAAGTTCTCAGCGTGTTATATTTTTTACAATGCAATTAAGACCGCAAAAGGATCTTTGTAAAAATTAAATTTTAAGAATTATCTTTAACGTTTGAACAAATAACAGTCAACATAAGCCGGCTCTGATTAGCATGTTGGCGAACGTTTCAAGAGGTGCCAGACCATTGCGCTTTTTAGATTATCTTGCCATGGACTATACCTATACTATGAAGAATAAATTATATAGGTATTACCGATATCAGTACTAAGAAGGTAAACTGAACTATATTGACATAGTGCAGTTTTATAAAGGTCATATTTTTAAAATCAGCTTATCGAGATCTTTCCAGATACGTTATACAACACTTTTTAGCTCGACGTTAGTCGTACTATTTATAGAGGCATGTTGCAAGTATATGACACTATGTAATAGAAAATGTGTTATCAGAACATAGAAATATGTTTCAAAAACTAACAATTCATGTATATTAAAAAATAGTTTTAATAGTTAGATTATAAGTGAATAATACATTTTGTGACAATAATTGGGGATCATTGCATTTCTTGTCGAAATATAATTAATATATGTAAATATGGATCACAAAAAGTGTCCAAACAACATTCAATCTGCTCTACTATAAAGTTGACAATTACAGTTTACCTCAGAGGTACTGATTACCTATTAAACAGTTTTTAAAACTGACTTTATCATTATTTTATAGTCTAATATATAATAGGTTATTGTTTTTCCCTTGATTATATTATTATTAATATTATTATTATACTCTTCACACAGTAGTCTGTCAAGAGTATTATAGGTTTACTATGTACTTCTGTCTGATGTCACGTTTTTCATCTGCTTGATAAGTCAAAAACGAAAAATTATATCAACTTGAAAATTTTAAGTAAAAATAAAATTAAAACTGAGCTAATTTTCAAATACGCGACGCTTGAAAATGTCGATTGTACGATGTCATGTAATACAATAATAACTTACTTCTTTTGCAGCGCAATCAAAAAATCATTTGATAATAACCAAGAGACAAGGCTTGACCGACAGAATTAATCTGGCGATCGATGAGTCCACCGGCAGCAACATATCAAAATACCGAAGTTATGTTTTCTAATTATCACTTAATTAATTTTCGCAGGACGGAGGCCCCTTATGTAGAGGAGTCTCAATAATAAAGAAGGACTCAGCGACTCTCCTTACAGAACTCCAGCGAAAATAGTTAATAATGAAACATCCCGTATCAAATAAGAATCATTTCATTTTCTAAATATTCCGATGAATATTTTCTGTTTATTCAAACGCTTGACTAATTTATTAATCCCCTAATTACTGTAAACAAACAAACAATAATGGGCCCTTACAACAGTGTATCCGTCACGTCACGAGTTGGAAACAATGACATGTGACCGCGAAACATAGGTTATATATAATTAATTTTTGAAGTACCATTGAAATCGACCGGGCTATCCACAATGCTTGTAACAAACATGTCGCCGTTGAGAGCCCCTCGCGGCTCTATTAATTGTAATTCATTTTTAAGTAGCTCTGATCTAGATAGCGGCCTGAAGGGTGCCGAAAATGTCTGTCATTCGCAGACCCCTCTGGCGATCGCTCGGAGAATGGTGGAGAGCGTGTGGTTAAGTTAATAAAATCGCGAAGAAAGGGTGATTTGCATCCCAAGTGCATGGAAAAATGTTTTTAAGAGTTGTTGGTGGTTTGGGGGTGCATCAATTAAATAAACCAGTTAAGATAACTGTACTTTTTATTTTAAAACTATTTTCAACTTATTTTTTGGCAATCCAATTCAAAATATAAATATTATAATATAAAATATAATAATATTAAATATAAAATCCAATGCACGTCATCGATGACGAGTCTCAACCACACATAGTTGTCAAATTATCAAAATAAAAAGGTAACATTAGATAATTTCGAGTTTTCCAGGAACACTTAAATTGATACGAATAAATTTTACATAAGAAGTTTGAAAAGGCGGGAGATAGGTTTTGGCCAAAGGGTAGAGGAAACATAGAAATCATTTGCCGATGAGTAAATTTCGTCAAAACCGAAAAACTCGGTGGAAGGAGCAGGGAGATGTTCTGGGCCGGACTTAAATATTTGTATTGTAATTTTGGTAACTTTTAAAAGATGAAAAATGATGAGAAATTTTTTGACTTCATTTGTGATGATGGCAATAACCCTATATCAGTAGCTAGTAGCTAAGTTAAAGCTTACAAAATTATTGTAACAAAAATACCTTATTGTATCTTACCTCACAAAATGTTGGATTATAATACACATTATTTTTATTATCAACCGGTTTTACAAATTATTAAGCAAAATGTTTATAATTACATTAAAATAAAATTACCAAAAAAAAAGGGGACCGGAAAAAAAAAAGAAAAAAATTAAAATATTTGTTTAAAAATTTGGGGTTAATTTGAATTCAATTTTATTTATTTGATTTTGTCAAATATTTTTAACTTTTGTGTTTACTATAAGTCTGACATGTTTTTTTAATAAAAGGTCACATTGGGCCTTGTTAGAAACAATAGTTCTCAATAAGGCCCACACATCTAATAAGGCTACCCTTGCTGTTTTAGAAAGTTGTTGTTCAAAAAAGGTCAATTTTAAAAAATAAACAAAATATGTTGAACAAATATTTTATAACCTATCCAATACAAGTTAAATACCAGTATTATGCCTAAAACCATAGAAGGTAATAACTACGAAACTTAATATATGCAGCATATATTGAATTCATAAAATTATAAAGTAAAATTGTGGTAACAAACAAAATCTAAAAAATAAGTAACAACTAATTCGTAAAGATACCAAGCATAAAAAATAATGAAAAAATGTTTTCGTCTTCAATCGAAGCACGTCGAACAAATATTTTATCCTTTCTACTCAGACCCACACATTCTTCATGTACATATCGCATACACATGTTGGACAGACTTATATCCATAATTCTGTTCTCATTGCATAAATGGCAATACCATTTTTCGTCTACCTTCTTAATAAAGTTTTTTTTTCATTTTATTGTTATAGATCTTCTTTTTTTAGCAAAAAGATTTTTGGTTACTTGCTGACATCTATAATTTAGAGACTTTTCACGAGCTGTTATTTTTTAAGTTCTACTTAAGGTATTGGAAGCATATCTTTGAAGGTGTGTGCCAACTCTGCAACATTCTTTTCTTCGTCTACATTTTGGTCGTCTGAAGAAGTGTCATGAATTGATATCTCTTCACTGTTCGAACAATCTTCAGTGCTGGAGCATCTAGATATTTTCTTGTCGTTTGTATTTTTCTGTAGACCCGAAGTTCTTGGCTTATTTGCGAAATTTTTGGGGATTCTTATTTGCTGGATGTGTATTTTCGTCGTTGTTTGCTTTTCTTCTGCTCAGCTCTGATTGCGCAAAGGCTGTCTCAGGAATTATATTTAGATTGTAGGGAAATATTCCAGGTCACCTTCCAGTTCCAAATCCCGTTATTATATTTGCTGATGAAGCAGCTTTTGGCCAAACGGCATTTAAAATTTTTCCAAATGTAATTTTATTTATCCGTTGGTTAGGTTTGTTGACCCAAAAATTCAAATTTTCTTCATCCCAATATACCTTAAACGGACTGAAAAAAGATGTGTCCATTGGTTGAAGCTAGTGTGTTGTATTGCTAGGTAGATAATACAAAACGATGTTGTGCTTATCTGCTTCTTCTAAGATGGAACAGTCTAAATGAGATGAAGCACCATCTAATATGAGCAACACTTTGCCTTTCGGTTTAAATTTCGCAGTGTTTAATGTATAATACAAAAGCCTCCGTGGTCATACTACTCTTAGCGGTCATCATAAGAATAGATTCTTCTGGAAAATTATCCTTCCATTCTGGTTTTTCTCTGATTCCCTTGATTAAAATCATCGGTGATATTATGTTTTTCCGTGCATTCCCACATGCCATAATTGTGACATTTTCTGCATGTTCTTCGGCAATCAGATAAACATTTCTCACTTCTTTTTGAGTTAGTACCTCTGGTGCTTTGTGTAGTTTTAGTTGGCGCCCTTTTTCATCTATGTTATAAATTAAATGTGGTTTGCCGTCAAAATCTAGCTCAACGTAGAGGTTTCTCAATTTCGCAAAATGATTGTTAATGATAAATTTGTTTAATTTTGCAGTTCTAGCAGCGTTGAGTGGTTAAGCCTTTCTTTTCGAAATATCGGGATTGCGTTTTAAAAACAGTGTCATCTATTTTCGCCACCTTTCCCGTTAACGGCATTCCAATCTCTGCTAATATTTTAATTCTAAAAGTCAGATTTTTATTCTGGTCTCCACTCAAGAAAGTACTACAATTTTTTTTCTCCGTACTGCCTGTACCTCTACCTGTACCTCTACCTGTACCTCTACCTGTACCTCTACCTGTACCTCTACCTGTACCTCTACCTGTACCTCTACCTGTACCTCTACCTGTACCTCTACCTGTACCTCTACCTGTACCTCTACCTGTACCTGTACCTCTACCTGTACCTCTACCTGTACCTCTACCTGTACCTCTACCTGTACCTCTACCTGTACCTCTACCTGTACCTCTACCTGTACCTCTACCTGTACCTCTACCTGTACCTCTACCTGTACCTCTACCTGTACCTCTACCTGTACCTCTACCTGTACCTCTACCTGTACCGCTACCTGTACCGCTACCTGTATCTCTACCTGTACCTCTACCTGTACCTCTACCTGTACCTCTACCTGTACCTCTACCTGTACCTCTACCTGTACCTCTACCTGTACCTCTACCTGTACCTCTACATGTACCTCTACATGCACCTCTACCTGTACCTCTAAATGTACCTCTACATGTACCTCTACATGTACCTCTACCTGTACCTCTACATGTATCTCTACATGTATCTCTACATGTATCTCTACCTGTATCTCTACCTGTATCTCTACATGTATCTCTACCTGTATCTCTACCTGTATCTCTACCTGTACCTCTACCTGTATCGCTACCTGTACCTCTACATGTACCTCTACCTGTACCTCTACCTGTACCTCTACCTGTACCTCTACCTGCACCTTTACCTGTACCTCTACCTGTACCTCTACCTGTACCTCTACCTGTACCTCTACCTGTACCTCTACCTGTACCTCTACCTGTACCTCTACCTGTACCTCTACCTGTACCTCTACCTGTACCTCTACCTGTACCTCTACCTGTACCTCTACCTGTACCTCTACCTGTACCTCTACCTGTACCTCTACCTGTACCTCTACCTGTACCTCTACATGTACCTCTACATGTACTTATACATGTACCTCTATCTGTACCTCTACCTGTACCTCTACCTGTACCTCTACCTGTACCTCTACATGTACCTCTACCTGTACCTCTACCTGTACCTCTACCTGTACCTCTACCTGTACCTCTACCTGTACCTCTACCTGTACCTCTACCTGTACCTCTACCTGTACCTCTACCTGTACCTCTACCTGTACCTCTACCTGTACCTCTACCTGTACCTCTACCTGTACCTCTACCTGTACCTCTACCTGTACCTCTACCTGTACCTCTACCTGTACCTCTACCTGTACCGCTACCCGTACCTCTACATGTACCTCTACATGTACCTCTACATGTACCTCTACACGTACCTCTACATGTACCTCTACATGTACCTCTACATGTACTTCTACATGTACTTCTACATGTACCTCTACATGTACCTCTACTTGTGCCTCTACCTGTACTTCTATCTGTGCCTCTACCTGTATCCCTACCTGTACCTCTACCTGTACCTCTACCTGTACCTCTACATGTACCTCTACCTGTACCTCTACATGTACCTCTACATGTACCTCTACATGTACCTCTACATGTACCTCTACATGTACCTCTACATGTACCTCTACATGTACCTCTACATGTACCTCTACATGTATCTCTACATGTACCTCTACCTGTACCTCTACCTATACCTCTACATGTACCACTATCCGTATCTCTACCTGTACCTGTACCTATACGTTTTCCTCTACCTAACACTTTTATTACTTTACTTTAACACTAAAATGCAAAAGTGATAGAAGATAAGTAACATTCTCATTTTTAATTGTTGTTTGCTACTAAAATTCCTTCTTTCTAACCTTGAGTCACTAACCAAAATTATTTAAATTATTCATACTCGTTACTCAATTTTTTCACGAGTAGGTAATCCCTAAAATTTGCAAAAGTACTCTTTGCTTTGAGTATTATTCATATAAGTACACATACTTAGATTCGTATGAGTACTTTGTGGAGGTACTAATTGCGAAGTACTCATTACAGAGTACTGTAATGCAGTACTCTGTCCAGCTCTTAGTATCGGTTATTCAACGCTTTCCAATAGGCTTTGCTAATGTCACATCGAATAGCGCACACGGTCACATTAATATTATTGGTCTCCTGCTAGCTGTAATGCTCTATATAGCTTTTACTTCGACAGTAAGCTTATTGGATAGTGTTCAATAGCTGACACTGTATATAATAATAGTACATTATATACCTAGGGTGAGAAGTGAGCTATTATTTACCGAGCACTTTTATATCCTGAGGCGCGTAGCGCCGAGGGATATAATGTGCGAGGTAAATAATAGCTTTCTCAGCCGAGGTATATATAGAATTTTCTTTACATTAATATATTAGCAATTTTAATTTTGACATAAGTAATTTCCTAACAATTTGTTAAATATTTCGAAATATCAAGCAGAGTAGAGCGTGTTTATAATCAGACTGGCTGTATTTATGTAAAAATTTGGCATGTGTCAAATTTTGATATGATTCTAGGAAATATCCCCTTGCATTTTTAATATTTTAGTGACATGGATTTGTTGGTATTAATCAATAATTTTTAAAGCCTATTACCGGTGTTGAATATCCTAGTTAATATATATTTTTACTATTAACACTGATATATATTATCATATTTGATTTGATTAGATTTTAATAAACCCAGCTTTAGTTATTTCCTACTTACTTTTCAAATATTTCAAAATATCAAGTAGTCTGGGAGTTTAGTTGTCAAATTAACAAAAT
This sequence comes from Psylliodes chrysocephalus, assembly GCA_927349885.1. Taxonomy (NCBI): domain Eukaryota; kingdom Metazoa; phylum Arthropoda; class Insecta; order Coleoptera; family Chrysomelidae; genus Psylliodes; species Psylliodes chrysocephalus. Next base: position 16,865,461 of record OV651824.1, read on the forward strand.
GAAACTAATGAAATTTAGTTTCATTATTTACCTAGGTATTTTTTTATTATCATTATTTACCTAGGGTGAGAAATATTACTTCTTATTAGAGGAATGGAGTAAATAATGGTGATTTCTCATGTTAGTAGTAAAAAAATACCTTTTTTGCTATCTTCTATAATAACGGAGATATCATTTGCTACCACTCTAAAAACTAATTCTGCATTATTAAATAAAAATAACGTAAAGAGAATGTACTTTGTTGACCTTTAAATATTATTAATTTATAATACACCGACTTCAAGCTCTTGCTTTTGTCAAACATTTTATATTATGTAATGAATTATAACTGTGATATAGACGGATGCTACTTACTTTATTAAATTACCAAAGTGGTAGCTTACCTCGTAATGGTCTTTAACAGTTTACATAATTATATTCACTAAGATACACAATATCGATCAAATGTATTGCCACACTTTACAATATCTTGCTAGGGAGTGTTAAAACCAAAAGAAATGCAATGAATACTTGGTACCTTCCCTATTTAAATTGCATTGGTTAAATTAACGGAGTGGATAGGAATGACGTATGACAGGTAATATGATAAAAAGATGTCCTCCTTCAAACCGAAATCGATCTGTCCGAGCGTTTTTAAACATTCACAATATTAATACCTAAAATCCTCTTGTCAAGTTTTTGATGGATTAGGTATATATATTTCTTAGTTTTTAAACAAACTATTACTAGCAAGTTTTGTACTTTTAACACCTTTTTTATTGATGTCTTGCTAAGAACGGTTTATGGTACCATTTTGGAAAATGAAAATTTCGTCAATAAAAACAAACTGATACAAATTGGCTTGCTTTTTTCTATGACATAAATAAAAAAAATGCTCGTGATACGGCAACATCAGAAAGTTCCATAAGACCTCGTTTTGGTTCATCTTTTTTCCATTTGAAACCTATTTCTAATAATCAAAGGTGGTACACACTGATAGCTGAAGAAATGAAATAAACAAAGGTATTTTACAGTTTTTCATATGCCACCAACTATCTACGTTAGTTGGTGGCATATGAAAAACTTTTTTAGTCGATCATGGTGTGAGGTTTGTCAAAAATAAAGGTACCTACTTTACTCTTCAGCAAAATTCACATTTTCTGATAAACCTCGTATACGTCTTAAAAAAATTATCTGATTTTAAGTGCCCATTTGAACAAATGTAAGTTACGTTAGTCTAACAAAAAGGTACCTATCGATATGGTTCCAACTTACTGTATATTCATCTAAAGACATTTCTTTTTAATCTGATTGAAAAAAACGAATTTTGAAAGAATGACACAAGAAGAGCACAGAGGCTCGAGATACTTTCTCCTCTTTTTTTTTTGTATCGACTGCTAAGGACATTAGCCTCGTGTTCTGTGTAGGCTTTGTTACTGTTTCCCAGCGCCACTTTAGGAACAGCACTGTTAATTAGAACCCAACAGTGAATGGTCGAGTGGGGAATCTTACCAAGGCATCAGAATTAGTTTTAAATAATAAAATTAAATTAAAAAATCCCGGCCAACGGTTTTCTTCTCTTATTGGGTTTTAAAACTAACTAAGATGAGTTTACTAGCAAATAGATAAATATTCTCTTAATATTGCATAAGATTACTCTCCGATAAGCCATAGTTATTTTAGAAGCTAAGAGGTGTTGTGAATCTCAAAAATATCGTAATTTAAAAATATTTATTGGACAAATGTTCATCTCCTTGAACCAGTTGAGATATTTTGCTAGAGACACTAGCTAGATTGGTTCGGATGTAGTTAAGCAGAAATAATGGATATATTTTGTTCCATCCGAATACTTAGTAAATTATCTGCTTTTGTTCCTGAAGTTTGTGGGTTCTCACGTGTTTTTCATCCTTATTAATTTCCGCTCTTTTGTAGAACATCCTCTAATTTGCACTGGAATCTGTTTCTTCCTACATTAAAGTTGCTTGTTTTTTTCGAAAATTGGGGAAAACGACCTCTAGTATCTTACACAAACACAGAGCTGATTTTTCTTATTGTGTCTTTTCTTTTTAAACAAAGAAACGTACGTCTCCTTGAAAATCGAGCAAGGGCCTTCCTCTATCACTTCTTGCACAATAGATAATAAAATATTCGTATTTTAAACAGCAGAAATTTATGCGAATGCTTGTTCAACAAACGAATTTTTAACAGTATTGAAATTCCCATCAAATCTGTTAATGCAGCACAAAGTTTTTGTAATAATGTGTTTTAATTATGATGCTATTTAACTTGGCTATTTTATATGAAAATATATATCATAAACTGTACAATAAGTTACATTTAACCCTTTTCATTGTTTAATACATACCATTTAAACATTCAATGAATGGAAATTTTTTCTGTTAACATATATACATGCTCGTTTTGAATAGGGCTTACAATTGCAATGTGGGTGCAATCAATGCATCTAAGCAACCCCGGTAACCTATGTTTTCTATTAATCCTTTAATAATCCTAAACATAAACAATGAATAATGTGTAATTTGCTATAAACCTGCCTTTCTCAAAGATCTGTTAATTCTTCGAATGTGTTGGGAAAAGCACATGATTTAAAATATCTGGATGGTTCATAGCATCCAATACTTCATGAAGGCACTTTGATACTGATGGTAGGATAATTGTAAGGGCATGGTTCTTCCCACATCTAACTGGTAGCTTCCTCCAGCAAAAAACACGAAGTGCAGATAAAATCTAACCAAGGATAAAGCTTTCGAAATCGGTGCATATTCTTTTAAATTAACATTACATCAAATAAGTACCTTAGTTCTGTTACTGATGGCAAATAGGGGTCAAGCATTTCTTTTAGATTCTCTACGCAATCTTTCTTATTCAGAAGAGTCTTTAAAAAAATTATAGTCTGATAAATCAAATGGATAATCTGGGAAATACCTCTGCCTTTCCACTTTTTCTTCCAAGTTTTCCATCAAGTTTACCCCAATATATGGCAATGATTGTTACAAAAGTACCTACCTATAAAAAAAGAAACATAGTTGCTAGCATGGGTCATTTGAGCAGGTAAGTATCAAGCAAACAAACCCTAAGAAATAAAAAAGTGATTAAAAACGTACAAAGTAGTAAAATTTGATTTGTCTTTAAATGTATCATGTAAGAAAAGATATTTTTTTTTTTTAGAAAAAATAAAATCGTACGAACACCTTCTGTTTTCAAATTTTTATCCATAAAGTTTTTAAAAAAGTACATACCTAGTTAGCAATTCATCAAAACAACACGAAATTGTTGACGAGTGAAAACGTTCAGCAAAACAGCAACCAAGTGGTAGTCGTTTTAAAACCGCACAACACACCACTAGAAACGCTTTGTGCATTTTCTACAAAATACCATTTTTGTCCTGGCAATCAGCTGAACGAAAATATAAGTCATAAGCGCTGAGCGTCAAAAAAGTGGTGAGCGTTTTGAAAAACGAAAATACCTCCACAGATCTCCTATTCAAGTTCTGACGTCGGTTCTTCGTCATACTAACTTCGTTGCTCGGATATTGCGTTTTTTTCGTAGTGTAACAAATAAGACAGAACGTAATACAAGACTGTCTATCTTCCTGAACATACGTTCATCAAATTTCTAGAGGCTTTCGACGGCTAGACAGAGAAAGCACTACTGACAGGCATCCCGACGGATTTACGCAATAAAAGTACACTCTGCGCATCAAGTATTTCACTATTTCATTCAGACGTAAATGTCAGATGTAAATTTCGCTAAAACATTTCTTTTATTTTCGTTTGTGTTTTTTGCTCATTACAGCATAATAGAACCTAAGTATGGAGTTTAATAGCAAATTAAGAGGCCGCGTGATTAACAGTCAATCTCGCGAAATAATAGCCAATGTTATAGAGTTTATGAGAAGAGAAGGAAACTTTAATTCACCTTCAATACCATTTAAAAATGTAAATGATCGTGTTGCTGCAGCCACAGGAGTATCTAAAAACACTGTCGTCCGCATTTCTGGAGAGAAAAAAAGAATCGATAACCGTGAGATATCGGAATTTTCATCACCAAGAAAAACCATTAAAAAACCAAAAACAGTTAATGATATAGATGAAGCTGCACAAGAATCAAATTTTATTTTTTTATTATTTGATAGCTATTTTTGTTTCTGAGTTGTGTTCATTTACAGGCTCAATTTTTTTCCGTTTCTCCTTTTTGATTTTATATGGGGTTTCAAGTTGATTTTGACTTATTTCGACGTAAATCACAACAACACACTTTTTTAATAAAGCAAACAAGTGTTAAGAAGTATATGTACGTGTAAACTACAATTACAAAAAATTGATATGAAACCCATGAAACCACCAACAAAAATGTAAAGCTAGCTTCCGTACTAGAACATGAAGTCATTCGTCGAGATAATTTATCGTTTTGTTTAATAGATCAAGAAATGTAAATATTCCCCTGTTATTTTTTATAAAATTATAAGAGAAATAAATTTTTTTCTAAATAGTATAGTTTATTATTTTGTAGAAAAACAAAATTTCGAAAATTTTAGTAATGTTTCAGAAACAACCGTTATTAATAATAGGTACCATTTTCCTTAATAAGGTAGAAATAAAATATAAACTATTTCCACGATTTACAAAGGCCTACAAAAAAATTATAGGTATTTTCCGCTATCCTATAAAATTTATATTTTCTGACTCAATTTCATAAGGTTGAAGGAATTCCAAAACACCTTTTATGGCATAATAATTATTTTCAATTCTACATACTATCTTTAGCTGCTTTTAAAAACGTTCTAAGAAAGTCCAATCAGACCAATTTAATCCCTAAACTATTCCACACTTTTAAAATTTAATTACCTAAAAATATTAAAAACTATTTAAAATAACTTGTTTAGCAGACTGTACAATAGCTATCTTAGTCACACGTAGCGCGTTCTCTGTTTGGGCGTCGAACACCTCTAGAAATTTGATGAACTGTACATTTACCTATTTTGTGTGATATACGGTGTGACAATTTTAAAACTTACAATGGGCTCTATATCTCATAAACGAAAGATATCAAAAAAGGAAGGGGGAAATAAAATGACATAAAAGAGAACTCACAAAGTAGTGCAACAAAAACTTAAATTTTCATTTTAAGGCAAGTTTTTACATTTATTCATTCACCATGTACAATTATTATTTATACCATTGGATAGCTTTTCAATCATGTATCACAAGTAGGCGTAAGAGATTTAAACTTTTATTATGTGATTTTAGTTCCCCCTTCCTATCCTAGAAACGGTTTTAAGCATTTTTGATTTTTTCGTTCGTGAGATGTAGCCCATTGTAAGTTATTAAAATGTCATACCGTAAATTAATTTATTCTGCAAGTCGTTTTATTTGGGCCACGATGTAATTCTTTATATACATAAAAAGTTGAATTGACAAACCGGCAGCAGTATGCACGATTGAGTTTTGGCACAGTTTTGATTGGAAAATGAATAAAGCAACATCAGATAATAAATGTTTTTATTTGGGTTATAACGACCAGTAAATTATGGTCTAGGATGTTACATTTTGTATTTTATTCTTCGTGTTGAATTAAATTGCTAGTAACTATTCCGATGAAATTCAAAAGAAAACTGTATTGAATAAATAACCAGCAACTGAAAGTAATATATTTTAAATTGCAAAATCAATTTCTAAAGAAACTTCGATGACATATTTTTCATAAAAATCGTCTAATAAGCGGACATCCCGATGAAATGACAAAAATATCAACACAAAAAAATTGTGCCAATCAGACAGGGAGAGTCATAGAAGCATGAAAAATGTAAACCAGAAATGAAATGTTAAAAGCGTTCAATGCTTTAGTAGCAGCAGCAATTCAGATCCTTTGAAATATTGCGAGTCATGTGCGTTGTGCGAATTTTTTGATTAGGGGGTAGATAGTAAAATAAAATAAAAATTACAGAGTTTAAATGGAGAATAATATATATGAACGGCTATTTACTTTTTGGGGTCTGTCGAAGGATCCTAAGGTAACTAGATTCTATAGTAAATATTTGTTCCAGGCCGCACAGGTTAGGTAAATTAGTTATTATTTGTTTAGTTTTTCTAATTTTATGTATATTTTTTGTAAAGCAACCCAAGATGTCTCCAGGCCGCACGGATTAGGTAAATTAGTTAAAATTTGTTTAATTTTAACTAATTTACCTAATCCGTGCGGCCTGGAGACATCTTGGGTTGCTTTACAAAAAATATACATAAAATTAGAAAAACTAAACAAATAATAACTAATTTACCTAACCTGTGCGGCCTGGAATCTCCACGGGTTGCTTCGCAAAAAAATATACATAAAATAATAAAATTAAACAAATATTAACTAATATACCCAACCTGTGCGGCCTGGAGACATCGCGAGTTGCTTTGCTAAAAAATTATACATTAAATGAGAAAATTAAAAACAAAATATGTATTTTTGAGCTATACTTTATCGAACAAAACAATTTTCGAACATAGGTTATTTCGTTTACTGTTGGCGCAGTGTACACCAGTGTCAATTACACCACCAATGGGTTCTTTCGATCTTTCCACTGGTGAACGAATGAACTACACCAAAGGACACTAAGCCTTTCGTTTGGGCCGGTGTAAAACCCACTATACCTTCCGGCGGTGTGGTGTCTACTGGTGGATATTTTCTCCACCAGCTATTTAGCAGGAGTGAATTACACTCGACATGAGTATAAGGAATAAGGAGGAAGTAGACTAGGTAAATAAGATGGTGTAATTGACACTGGTGCACATTGTACCAACAGCTAACGAAAAAACAGAGATTTTATATTCAAGTGTTTGGCAACGTTGCAAACTGAAGGACCGTATGTGTCAACAATTGACAATTTCATGTATTAATTTTTTTGATGTTTTGTGGAAGAAAATAATGAAATGTTTCTAAAAGTTAGGTTAAAAAAAAACAAAAAAAAGCTCATTTGATTATAATATAATTGAAAATAACAGGTGAAATATAATTTTACAAATGTAATTTCAGTTAAAACATTATAAAAAGTAAGTTACTTCAATATACTAGTGCTAAAACAAAATTACCACCTCAGAATAGTAGAATGAAATCACTTTTTGGATTACTTAATTTTATTTCTGAAATATATTAAAATATTTTGTGTTTTGTAACACACTATTTTTTAATAAATTGGCTCAACAATAATTGTAGTTACTTTCTCTTTCAAATTAACACGTAGAATTGACGTATTACTGGCAACTAAAGACTATTGAATGACCTGAAAATCTAGAGTATATAGCATATATATCATATAAGTTAAAATTGTATATTAATTAAATAATTTTTTTTATATAATTATTATATTGTTATTTAAATATTTTTAAAACTTTTTATTAAATTTTGATATAAAACAAAATAATGTATTCAAAAGTTTATTTTTAAATGTATGAACACTTCCGTGATTTTATATGGTTTTATATTGTTTTATATGGTTTTATATGGTTTTATATGGTTTTATATGGTTTTATATGGTTTTATATGGTTTTATATGGTTTTATATGGTTTTATATGGTTTTATATGGTTTTATATGGTTTTATATGGTTTTATATGGTTTTATATGGTTTTATATGGTTTTATATGGTTTTATATGGTTTTATATGGTTTTATATGGTTTTATATGGTTTTATATGGTTTTATATGGTTTTATATGGTTTTATATGGTTTTATATGGTTTTATATGGTTTTATATGGTTTTATATGGGTTTATATGGTTTTATATGGTTTTATATGGTTTTATATGGTTTTATATGGTTTTATATGGTTTTATATGGTTTTATATGGTTTTATATGGGTTTATATGGTTTTATATGGTTTTATATGGTTTTATATGGTTTTATATGGTTTTATATGGTTTTATATGGTTTTATATGGTTTTATATGGTTTAATATGGTTTTATATGGTTTTATATGGTTTTATATGGTTTTATATGGTTTTATATGGTTTTATATGGTTTTATATGGTTTTATATGGTTTTATATGGTTTCATATGGTTTTATATGGTTTTATATGGTTTTATATGGTTTTATATGGTTTTATATGGTTTTATATGGTTTTATATGGTTTTATATGGTTTTATATGGTTTTATATGGTTTTATATGGTTTTATATGGTTTTATATGGTTTTATATGGTTTATATGGTTTTATATGGTTTTATATGGTTTTATATGGTTTAATATGGTTTTATATGGTTTTATATGGTTTTATATGGTTTTATATGGTTTTATATGGTTTTATATGGTTTTATATGGTTTTATATGGTTTTATATGGTTTTATATGGTTTTATATGGTTTTATATGGTTTTATATGGTTTTATATGGTTTTATATGGTTTTATATGGTTTTATATGGTTTTATATGGTTTTATATGGTTTTATATGGTTTTATATGGTTTTATATGGTTTTGTATGGTTTTATATGGTTTTATGTGGTTTTATATGGTTTTATATTGTTTTTATAAGGTTTTTTTATGGTTTTATATGATTTTATATGGTTTTATGTGGTTTTATATGGTTTTATAAGGTTTTATATGGTTTTATATGGTTTTATATGGTTTTATATGGTTTTATATGGTTTTATATGGTTTTATATGGTTTTATATGGTTTTATATGGTTTTATATGGTTTTATATGGTTTTATATGGTTTTATATGGTTTTATATGGTTTTATATGGTTTTATATGGTTTTATATGGTTTTATATGGTTTTATATGGTTTTATATGGTTTTATATGGTTTTATATGGTTTTATATGGTTTTATATGGTTTTATATGGTTTTATATGGTTTTATATGGTTTTATATGGTTTTATATGGTTTTATATGGTTTTATATCGAGCATATCTTTTACGATTGCTCGATGCTCGCATTTATTAGATTTGTGTTCAGCGAGTATCGGCTAACATCGGCCGATATAAGAGAAGCACCTCTTGGCGACGTTGTCAACTATATTGAATCTGTAGGCTGGCTCTCCAGCTAGGACGTGCCTATCATCTTAGGAGGATGCGACCTAGCAAGGCCTAAGTGACGTGGGGGATAACCCACCCTCCACACGTTACAGTTAAAGATACAGATATAGCAAATATTCAAAAATTTGATTTTAGCGCCAATCGAAGCATTGGGTAAACCTGCACATTCTGGTAAATAATCCCAAGCTGCAGCCGCTTTAAAATTTTAAAACAAAATGTCGTAAGCCATCGGATATAGCGATTTGGACATTAAAAATTAATTACATGTCAAAATATGAAAGTTGTCCATTTTATTATATAAGAGGACCATTTATATAAAAGTATTGCAGAATATACTTGTTAAAAGTAATTTTATCTTTGTATCATTAGCTATTTATTTTTAGTCTAATATTATTATATGAAATAAATTTGTGAAAGTTTCAATCAGTCACCTACGCCTCTGGCTCAAACTACAATGTGGGTTCGGTTTCATCATATTCAGATAACGAGATACTTGTACCTATAGGTTTCAAAATCGGTCTATTCACAATTCCTCCTTTTCACTGTGTAGGGTCCTCGAGTGTCCACATGGAAAGTTCATCCTGACCGAACTCGATGGAAGCCAAAAGCGGCAATATAGACCTTAAATACTCTTGGCGCAAAGCTTTCGGGCGATCGCTTTTAAAAGTTGTCTTTTTCAACAGTTAAAGCTTTTGGCTTTTATGATACCATGAGGTATATATAATATATATTGCTGTGCCACTCGAATTATTGGGTTCTGGACTGGGAATTTGATTGTGAGGAAGGATAGCTTTAATTTTTTTCGAGTGGTTTAGGCGTTTTTTCAACTCGGGATGTTTTTTTACCTTTCTTCAACTTTCTTCGAGTGGTATTCGCTCGAGTGTGTTGTAAACATTTTACGTTTAATAAAAGGTTTTAGTAGACGTACACAATAAATGTTAAACCATTACAGTAGTTTTAAAAATAAAATTAAAATAATTGTTTGATTCAAGTGCAAATGCTTCAAATAATAACCGTACCATTGAGAAAAGAATAAAATAGGAATTAGTAATTTACTAAACAGAAATAAATGTACGTTAAGCTTTAAAAATGTAGGTGTAAATATTAAAAAATCATTAAAACAGAGTAGGAATGTAAGTGAAAATATGATGAGAGCAATGAGTGATTACATAATTGAGGAACTAGAAAAAATAAGGAAAGATATTGGTGACAAGATAGTATGAGTAGTAGGTTGGATAAAACTTACAATAAAGGAAGAAATTATATGTAAAATAAAGGAAGTTGAGGTATAGGATGATAATAATAATAATAATAATAATAATAATAATAATAATAATAATAATAATAATAATAATAATAATAATAATAATAATAATAATAATAATAATAATAATAATAATAATAATAATAATAATAATAATAATAATAATAATAATAATAATAATAATAATAATAATAATAATAATAATAATAATAATAATAATAATAATAATAATAATAATAATAATAATAATAATAATAATAATAATAATAATAATAATAATAATAATAATAATAATAATAATAATAATAATAATAATAATAATAATAATAATAATAATAATAATAATAATAATAATAATAATAATAATAATAATAATAATAATAATAATAATAATAATAATAATAATAATAATAATAATAATAATAATAATAATAATAATAATAATAATAATAATAATAATAATAATAATAATAATAATAATAATAATAATAATAATAATAATAATAATAATAATAATAATAATAATAATAATAATAATAATAATAATAATAATAATAATAATAATAATAATAATAATAATAATAATAATAATAATAATAATAATAATAATAATAATAATAATAATAATAATAATAATAATAATAATAATAATAATAATAATAATAATAATAATAATAATAATAATAATAATAATAATAATAATAATAATAATAATAATAATAATAATAATAATAATAATAATAATAATAATAATAATAATAATAATAATAATAATAATAATAATAATAATAATAATAATAATAATAATAATAATAATAATAATAATAATAATAATAATAATAATAATAATAATAATAATAATAATAATAATAATAATAATAATAATAATAATAATAATAATAATAATAATAATAATAATAATAATAATAATAATAATAATAATAATAATAATAATAATAATAATAATAATAATAATAATAATAATAATAATAATAATAATAATAATAATAATAATAATAATAATAATAATAATAATAATAATAATTATAATAATAATAATAATAGGGGGTGGGTTGGCTCAGTGGTTAGAGTCATGACTCTGAGATCGGAAGGTCTCAGGATCGAATCCCACCGATGGCAGGAATTTTTATTTAATTTAAAAAATTAAATATTAATTCTAATGCATAGGTAGGATTCCCCACTCGACCATTCACTGTTGGGTTCTAATTAACAGTGCTGTTCCTAAAGTGGCGCTGAGAAACAGTAACAAAGCCTACACAGAACACGAGGCTAATGGCCGTAGTAGTCGACGCCGATGACACCAAATTAAAAAAAAAAAAAAAAAAATAATAATAATAATAATAATAATAATAATAATAATAATAATAATAATAATAATAATAATAATAATAATAATAATAATAATAATAATAATAATAATAATAATAATAATAATAATAATAATAATAATAATAATAATAATAATAATAATAATAATAATAATAATAATAATAATAATAATAATAATAATAATAATAATAATAATAATAATAATAATAATAATAATAATAATAATAATAATAATAATAATAATAATAATAATAATAATAATAATAATAATAATAATAATAATAATAATAATAATAATAATAATAATAATAATAATAATAATAATAATAATAATAATAATAATAATAATAATAATAATAATAATAATAATAATAATAATAATAATAATAATAATAATAATAATAATAATAATAATAATAATAATAATAATAATAATAATAATAATAATAATAATAATAATAATAATAATAATAATAATAATAATAATAATAATAATAATAATAATAATAATAATAATAATAATAATAATAATAATAATAATAATAATAATAATAATAATAATAATAATAATAATAATAATAATAATAATAATAATAATAATAATAATAATAATAATAATAATAATAATAATAATAATAATAATAATAATAATAATAATAATAATAATAATAATAATAATAATAATAATAATAATAATAATAATAATAATAATAATAATAATAATAATAATAATAATAATAATAATAATAATAATAATAATAATAATAATAATAATAATAATAATAATAATAATAATAATAATAATAATAATAATAATAATAATAATAATAATAATAATAATAATAATAATAATAATAATAATAATAATAATAATAATAATAATAATAATAATAATAATAATAATAATAATAATAATAATAATAATAATAATAATAATAATAATAATAATAATAATAATAATAATAATAATAGTAATAATAATAATAATAATAATAATAATAATAATAATAATAATAATAATAATAATAATAATAATAATAATAATAATAATAATAATAATAATAATAATAATAATAATAATAATAATAATAATAATAATAATAATAATAATAATAATAATAATGAGGTAAATAGTGTAATAGATGTAATAAAGAAGTAAAAGAGATAAATAGTAATAACAAATGTAAATGTGATTACAGGGAAAAATTAGAACAAACACTTGGTCAAATTATTTCAAAAGTATATCTGAAGGTACGTATAAAAATGCCTTAATACCTATTTAGGGATATAAATTATGATAAAGGATTTAATAGAAATAAGTAATGAGATGAATAAAGTACCAATACCAAAGGTGGCATTGGTAGGTGCTAGTGGAAAAATATTTTATGAGGCTAATAGGTCTTTTATTGTCATAGACATCATAATATCTAAGGTAAGGTTGAAAATGAGTGGGATTTCTACGCCTTCCACTGCGACCCAGATGGATTTATTGTGGCTTAATATCTAAGATAAATGAGCCCTTTAAACTGTTTAATCAATACACCTTTTGTCCGCAAGTTAATAAAAATGTAAGAAAGTATAATAAAGAATTGTGCCCAGTTTGTGTGGAAGAAAAGTATATAGATATTGCTAAGGTATAGTAGGTTACAGATAAGAGGAAACATATGTATGGAAAATTCCAATTTTCGTCTAAATATAGGAATCCGAATAGGATAAGATGAATTTTCAACAATCAATATAAGTTGAGTTGATTTGTTGCTGTTTAAAAAAAAAAAACTAGAGTTGGGTAATTACACGATGTCTATAGCCGCGTTCAACAAGTGTATCGAATTCTTGTTGCGATTGAGGTAGCAGAATCAGCTTGCTAACGGTGCGCCTAATTTGCAAAAATTAAATTTGTGTTGAACTACAATTCTAGTTAATAAAAGCTAGCATTTGCAATTGAAAGTGAACTTGTTTATTGTCACTTGGGAGTTTTGATTAACAATCTACAATATTCCTTATATTTAAGTGTTTTCTTTATGATTTTTTTCATTATATAAAGCACAACCAGGTTGCTAAAGATATACTTTTTAATCAATCGCAAATAGCGATAGGTTTAGGGGTTTTGGGTTGATACCGATCGATACGAAGCGATATCTATCGTAGAATGAAAGTGACTGGTATCGGTTGGGATCGCTATGTCTCATTAAACACAACTTACGTCTATGCTTTAAAATGAAGAATTTGATATACACAGGGTATTGGACGTTATTCAAGAATAGGTGTGTATAAAAATTGGAGGAACGGCTATCATAAAAATGACTGACTGACGTCAGGATCACTGATTTACTGATCACTGATTACTTTAACCTTCTTGAACCTTCTCGAAATGTCTAGATTTTTCTTGACGTGGAATGACATTTCTCGAATATTCCCCCTTCTTCTTTTACTTGACGTGTTTATTATTATATTGAGTTTATCCATTAAAGAGAAAAATCCACAGTGAACAATAATTCTATGGACACTGAAAAGGAAATAGGAGAGAACACGTACGTGAAGAAAACGACGAAAACTGGTTGATAACCAAACGTATAAAACGTATAAAAATAGTTCCGCGGAAAATAACGTTATTTTCAACCAAACGTTATAAAAAACGTATTCTGTTAAAAATTATTAGAAAAATACGTTAGAAAATGGTATAACTTAATAACTGAAATCTTTAGGTTGAATTTTCAACCAATAACATTTTTTTATACCATACAACGTTAAATTTACGTTGAAAAAACAAGTATGTGTTCATTAGAAATAAAGCTGATCAGGAGCTCAAGGGGTAACAGAGAAGGTAGAGACGCAGGGAAGGTAGAGAGATAGAGAAGGCAGAGAGGCAGAGAAGAAACAACAGTTTTCTTAATATTTTTATCGAAGCCAATCAAAAATTGTAAATTTTCAAATACAACTCGTAGAACCTGGCCCAAGAGAGATTTTTCCTGGTAGACGTCTGGTGTGGACAGCGTCTCCATGTCAATATTATATTTCTTTTATTATCAGAACTTTGTATTATTTAACTTCTTCAAAAATATTTTAAAAATTGAATGAAATCATGCTTCAAAAACAAGTGTTACTTTAATTACCATTTTCATTAATACTTTAGTCAGTATGATAAACAGAACTTTTAATAGTTCTTTGTCAGATTCTGCTTGATATATTTTCAAGCTCAAAGGACTCTTTACGGGACCCTGCGGACTTAGAAGACGCCTAAATTTCTTAGGGATATCTGAAGACAAATCGCGAAAGCGCCCACCAGACATATTCTTGAATTCATCAAGAAAATTAACCTGAAGGGGTAGAAACTCTGAGGGATACAATATGCTTAGAACTTCAGTACAAATGGGCTTTGAACTACACCCTAATTCAGATAGATAGCTCATGGTGGTTGTGCGCACCTTAAGTTATTTAATATATTATAATGGGTTTAAAGGGGGAAAATATAAACGAAATTGTTTGATTTTTTAATAATGTGTATCACTTACCTTAGATATTCTTATATGCTCTCATATATAAGGTGTTTCTTAATGATATGCAAATATTTAAGGGTTACATAAAAAATAAATGATAATTTGCTAAGTTAACTATGGTCCAAAAATGTTCTAAGGTACCTGAGCCAATTATTGCCATATTCCTAATATTACCAACCAAACCAAAATCATGACGTCATTGATTTTGCGGCCGATATACGTACTAAAACATTCTAAGAAATGAAATCAACTTCGGGGCTGCATCATAAGAAAAATGGTGCAAGGAAACGTCTTAGCAGATGTAGTATTTTATCAGAAGAGCAAGAAAATTATTTAGTAAATAGGATCCATCGGCTGGCAGATGTTGGGATGCCAGTCACGCCTAGCATAGTGAGACAAAGTGTATACTCTTACGCCACGACACGTAACATTCCTAATCCATTTTCCCAGGCATCAAAATTAGCAGGCAGAAAGTGGTTAAAGTTATTTTTCAAGAGACATCCTGATGTTGTGAGACTAAGGCGCAGCAAATGAACCTTGCTAGGGCTCAGAAAATAAATATATTTATTGTTAATGAATATTTTAATAAATTAAAGGAAATCTACACTAAATTGGAGTTGTTCGACAAACCAGGCAATGTATACAACATGGACAAGAAAGGTTGTCGCCTCACGATTCATAAACAACAGAATGTATGGGCGAAAAAGGGTGTAAAGCGTGTGGAAATGCATTAGGGCAGGCGTTTCTACCAGTGATCATTTTTAAAGGAAAACGTTGAAAGCCCGAATGGGCAGATCATTTACCCTCTGGATCCAAGATCAACATGACCAACGATGCTTTTATTTCCTGGCTCGACCATTTTGCCATGTTTAAGAACCCAGGACCAACACTTTTCATTTTTGATGGGGCTAAGTCACACCTCAACGCATCTATTGTTGATGCTGCCCAAAATCACGGAATCACTCTATTTTGCTTACCTTACCACCACGTACTAGTTGCAACTCATGCACAAATCAGTTTTTCGTAGCATTTTGGGATCAGGAAGTATTGAACTTTTTAATAACACAACCTGGAAAAGCTTTAACCAAAATAAGGTTCGAAGAAATATTTTTAAAAGTGTGGTTGAAAGCAATGCCACCGTTCAATATACTCTCTGGATTTAGAAGTACAGGCATCTATCCTTTTGCTCCCGATGCAATCCCGGAATCTGCATTTGCACCCAGCGTCGTAACAAGAATAGATGAAAATAAAAATGAGTCTAATATTACTTTGCCAACAAGTCCTATTCCCTAGCCAAGTGGAGTAAATTCATCAATAACCAAAAATAAAAAACATACTGCTTACCTCCAAAGTAATTCATCGAAATCCGAAACCTCCCCCTGATAATGACTCCTTCACAGAAAGTGACAAAGAACCACTAATTAAAATGTCTGCTGCATTAGGGGATGTTACGGAGAAAGGAGTACCTGGTGATGATTTGGATAAGTCGTTTAGTGGCATGGGTTTTCTGGTTACTCCTGGGATAAAAGTTGCATCGTCACAAAGAAAGCCTGCTATTAGTTCAAGGACTCAAGAAATAATTCAGTGCTAAGCCAAAACCTGCTCCAAAAAAAGTCACGCAAAAAAAATATTTTCCTCAAAGAAAGTGGTACACGCAGAATCTGCTCCAAAAAAATAGTTGCTTGTAGTTGACTCTTGGTTTTGTTTCCTATGCGAAACAGAAAGGCAAATCGATATGAAGTTGTGTTCAGTATGTAAAAGATACGTTCACGAAGAATGTGTCGGTCTAAGGCCAACAAAGAAATGTTTATTTATCTAGATTGTTGGACTTTTTTCATTAACAAGAATGTTACTTTTTAATTAGTTTTTTCTTTTTAGTATATTTTTTATAAGAATGTTCCTTTTTATTTTGTACCTAAATAGCATTTATGATATGATTAATTGTAAATGTAATTAAGTTTTATTCTTTAATTGGCTTATTTCAGTGATATTCCTAATACTACCACTACATGGCAATATTTGGGCTACCTGTTCCAAATATTGTCATTTTGCAATGTTTTAAAAATATGCTAAAATAAAAATAATAAATTAATACTTATTACAAATAAATGGCATACGTTCCATATTAGAAGACATGCTGTAGACTGTTTTCTAAAACGATCTAGGTGAATATGTTAAAATAAAAAAATTAAAATCCTTAGGGTGGCAATAATTCGCTTAGGTACCTTATTACAAACATTCAGGGAGCTAAAATTAAAAAAAAACTTAAATTAATGTTCAAAAAAGGTAAATCAAACGAGGGTGGTCCTTAGGATCTCACAAGAGTATTTTATTACGACCGGTTTCGAGGATCAGATCCTCATCATCAGGTAAGGTCTAAAATAGAGAGGAAAATCGAATGAGCTCATAACTAATAAAGTGGGTTTAAACATTTTAATATGAAAGTTGTCAAATATCAATGTTTAAACCCACTTTATTAGTTATGAGCTCATTCGTTTTTCCTCTCTATTTTAGACCTTACCTGATGATGAGGATCTGATCCTCGAAACCGGTCGTAATAAAATACTCTTGTGAGATCCTAAGGACCACCCTCGTTTGATTTACCTTTTTTGAACTTATAACTCACACATGGCTACCACCTTCAACTTTAATTAAATTAATGTATTCGAAACCACGTGACATACTTCAGTAATATTTAGTACACAGTGACAGTTTGTATTGTCAGTTGTTGTTGTTTATTGCATGCAGATGTCAACCCGTAATGTGTTTAATTCTTCCAAATAATTAATAATAATTTTGCAAGTTTTTTTACTCAAAAACAGCTCATAGCAGGAAAAAACTAAAGAGAATTCTTGTATTTTAAATTGAAAACAAATCAAAAATAATTTTTATAGGGAAAAACCATTGGCGTACCATTTTTTTTCAACAATATAGAAGTCGGTGCCCGTACGCACGCCACTGTTAAGGCTTAAAATTATTTTTGTATTGAAAAATAGGCAACTTTATTAATTGTCACTGCCTACTTAATATCACTTAAATATCTTAAGCGGTTCAAAAATAATAAGTAATTTTCTTTTTTTTAGCACCCCGTATTTTCATAATGAAACATTTTTGAACCATAGTTTTCGTATATGGGAAACAAAACTTCAGACTCTTTTTCAAACTAGTAATTTAAAAAATGTATGTGACTAATAAAGTTTTGATAATTTAATTGTCAAATTTTTTTTTGAATTTTCTTATTTTTATTGGAATTGTAATAATTTTGAATTTTATATTAATTTTTTAATTAAAATTTAGTAAATCTTCACTTTTTTATGATCAAATTTGTCAACCATTTTAATGCCTAAATTTTTTGAATTATATCTCATTTTTATCAGGAAGTTATTTTCAAATTCGTGTTGTAATAATTTTGATATTTATATTAATTTTTTAATTAAAATTAAGTTTGGCAGACCTTTTTGACCAGATATAGTTTTTGTCAAATTTGTCAAGAATTTTTATATACAGGGTGTGATTAAGCACTTTTAATGAAATCATTTTTATTTATTGATTTTAAGACTGATTTAATTTTGATGGTTATAAATTTTATCTCAATACATCAAATAACTATTACTTATCCAGTTATCAAGCTTTTAAAAATAAAAAACTTTGTAATTATTATGTTTAATAAATATAATACACCAGCAAAACCCATTCTATTAATACTGATAGGTTTATTTATAAAAACAATATTTATACATATATGTTTAACTATCATTAACCCTATTAATTTACAATAAATACAACAATTTAAGTAAGCCCAGTAACATTTCACCATTTATTTACATAATTTTTGTTGATAAATATACAACTTTTTGTTCAAAAATGATTTAAGAGCTGGCTTCAAAACCATCTACTGCATCTTCATCGAAATCTACGTCTCTCCTGCTTCTTCTAAATCCCTTCCTACTAAATGAGGGTAGAAAACCAATATTTCTTTTAGACCTACTAGCTTCTTCATCTGCATCTACTTCATCGAATAAGTCAGCTTCTCTCCTGCTTCTTCTGAAACCTTTTCTGCTAAATGATGGAAGGAAACCAATATTTCTTTTAGACCTGCTGGCTTCTATGTCTGCATCTGTTTCATCAATTAAATCGGCTTCTCTCCTACTTCTTCTGAAACCTTTTCTGCTAAAAGAAGGAAGGAAACCAATATTTCTCTTAGATCTGCTAGCTTCAACGTCTGCATCTGTTTCATCAACTAAATCAACTTCTCTTCTACTTCTTCTGAAACCTTTTCTGCTAAATGATGGAAGGAAGCCAATATTTCTTTTATTCCTGCTAGCTTCAATGTCTGTTTCTGTATCATCAAGTGCATCTACGTCTCTTCTATTTCTTCTGATACCTTTTCTGCTAAATGATGGTAAGAAACCAATATTTCTCTTAGACCTGCTGGCTTCTACATCTGCATTAGTTTCGTCAATTAAATCGGCTTCTCTCCTACTTCTCCTAAAACCTTTTCTGCTAAAAGAAGGAAGAAAACCAATATTTCTCTTAGATCTGCTAGCTTCAACGTTTGCATCTGTTTCATCAACTAAATCAGCTTCTCTTCTACTTCTTCTGAAACCTTTTCTGCTAAAAGATGGAAGGAATCCAATATTTCTTTTATTCCTACCAGATTCTGCTTCGTCTTGAATTTCAGAGTCATCTACTCCTCTTTTGTTCCTCAGAGCCCTTTGTGCGAATAACGGCAACCAATATTGCGGGGCAGTATCCATGTCATCTTCATTATCAGCTGAACGTTTGGAGATTTTCTCGAGACCAGTCAAACTCATGAAATTGTCACTGTATAAACTTCTTTCTGCTCTGTCGGCTGATCTTTTTGAGATTTTTTCTACGCCAGGAAGATCAACAGCGTTTTCTGTGAATAGGGATCTTTTAGAAATCTTTTCTGCACTAGGCAGATAGTTGTCACTGTCTGTGAATAAGGATCTCTTCGAGATTTTTTCACCACCGGTTAAATAGTTTTCACTGTCTCTAAATAAGGATCTCTTGGAGATTTTTTCGGAACCAGTAAGATCATTATCGATATCTCTAAGTAGGGATCGTTTTGGTCTATCTCCCTCTGGTATCTCTAATGGATGGCACAGAGGTAGAATAGCCGCCCCTACCAGTAGGGTGAGAATAATTAATTTCATTGCACTAAAAATCACTATAGTTTGATGATTGTCGTTCGTTGTACACTTTAAAACTTATTGATCATCAACGATTTTTCGAAATATATATCGATTTTTGGTGCTAATTGCGTTGACGAATTCTGATACAGAAAAATAATCAATATCAATAAAGGATGTTAATATTTTCGATAAACAAAATGAAATATTTGCGTCAGTATAACTCAGTTTGGTATTGAAACAGCCGAGTAAATTTGATTTAATTGTTTACGGACCTAATAAAGTATAATAATAATTACAGATTATAGTGGTCTTGAAAAATATTTCCTTTTAATGCTAATAATAGGTACAATGTTTTCAACTAGCTAGTAAAAGGTGTTAATTGACGATTGGATAAATAAATCAATTATGGGGAATTATTGTATACTTGCCAATAGAATTGTATTTTTTCTTTTGGAATTTTCATTGCGTTTGGAATTAATGCTTTTCTAGGGAAAAAGAAAGAAACTTTTAAAAATATAATATAACTAGAATGAAGATATACAGGGTGATTCATTACTAATTGGAAATATTTCAACTATATAATTCTGAGGTCAAATTATTAAAATTTAACACAAATTACCTAGATAAAATGTATCTCCATTCTGAGTTACAGGGTGTTTTGTTTAAAAATTTAAAAATTATTACTGTCCAGTACTTTAAAACTATTTGACGTAATATTGTCATATTTGGCAGGATACATGCTTTCATAGTACGACATATCAAAATAAGCGTAGGTTTTGAGTAGTTGGCTCTGGTCTGACTTAATTAATTCGATCTAGTAGGATGCTGTTATTTTTGTTAGTTGTTACTGACGCTTAAAATTGTGATTGTTGTAAAATTTAAAAAATGAAAATGCCGCGGCACAATAATTTTACTAATCTTGAAATGCGAGACATGGTCTGTGTTTATGTAAATGAAAATTATTCCTCCCTTGCAGCTGCTCGAAGATATCAAGAAATCTATCTAAACAGAGTTCACCCCAATCGCCAGACTTTCAGTAATATATTTAATCGATTAGGAGAAATTGGACAATTTAGACGTAATAGTGGTATCGGACGACCGAAAATATTAACTATGGATAGAAAGGATGATATGTTAGTGAGTAGCTGATAATCATGAACTAAGTACTCGGCGTTTAGCAGCAATGACTGGAGTAAGCCAGTCCTCAGTTTTTCGAATACTGAAAATAGTATATTGTTTCACGAGTGACGAAAATAACATTTTTTAAAGCGAGAGAACAATTTACCAACCGAGGCGAAGCCGAGGTTGGTAATATTCGCGAGCTTCAAAAAATGATTTTCGACGGTAAAACACTATACTTTTTCTACGAACTCTATTATGTCATGTAGGTACCTACTAAAATAAAAAAAAACAAGCAAATGCTTTATTTTGTGTTAGGAATAACAAAAAATTAACCAACAATTAAATACTTATTTCAGAAATATTATTTATTATTTAAATATTGATTTATTGTTATATTTGAACAATTGTTCAAAATTATGGGGGTATCACACTCAAGCTTTTTATTTATTGAGGTAGATGCCGACATATTTGTTCTACTGTTAAATGTCATTTCAGATGATGATGCGCCATAATCGGATGAACTAGTAGTTTCCTTATTTTGTAGAGATAGTAAAATTTTGGTTTGTATTTGGTTTTTACTGTTCGTGGATTCATCAACATATCCTTCCGCAACACTACTAGATTTACAACCACCGTGATTTTTTAACAGAAGCAAGTCACCTCCTGCATCCACTAATAGCGTTGCGGATGTTCTGCGGAAACAGTGCCCAGTGAAATCTTGAGAATTCAGAAGCGTTAAAAACTGAGCAATTTCGTTAGGAAATTTACTGATTTTATTAATTCCAATAACCTGTCTGCTACACTTTCCATTCTGATAGTTAATAAAGAATCTTGAATTAATTTGATCCATGTTTGCGGGACGTAGGCTCATATATTTTTTAGAAATATCATAAAAGGGTCCAGAAATATGAAAAGAACGCGGAACTTTTGTTTTTGTATTACGGATTTTAACTAAAAGAATACCTCCAGTATCCTTTACATCGCTTGAGCGCTTTCTTTTATGTCATCTGGGTTACTCACGAGCAGTACCAGAGCTGCTCCTGACTCTTCTTCTTTTTAACGGGGCTTGTTGATCTGGAGCAACTCCCACATGTTCTCTTCTCCCCTCAAGCACATTGTTACTTGTCTTGTCAATTGTCATTGGGTTATCGGTTTAATGTCAGATAGATTTTATATATCTTTTATATATTATAATAACGAGGTTTTTCGCTGACTAAAGATTAAAATGAATACAAAAATAGATTTATTGAACTTAATGATCTACAACTAAATAAAAAATACCGTCTACTTGTTTCTAATGAAGATTTCGACAGAGCATCCATAGGCAATGAATTAAAATTTAATAAATGTATACATACTGTGCATAAATTTATATTTCAGATGAAGAATTTGCCACGTCCCTAATAAATCATTGTAGAGTAACTTCAAAAATGCCATTCAATTCACCAGTGGTTGAAAATACTGATGCCCAATCATCTACTTCTGTGGCAAATCAAGTACAATTAGCATCTTCGGAAAAGTGCATTTGGTCATATAATAAAACTATGGCATTTATAAAACGATTTAAATTTTAAATAACTGCACCAACTGCACTGACTTTGACAACTGACAAGTATCAATAAAGGAGTTCGCCGTAGACCGTTATCAGTCGATCTTTTTTGACGTCATAGGGTTCCATACTCTAAGAACATTAAACACTTAAAAAGAAAGCACTCATTTGTTAAATCTTTTAGTTCGTGGCAACAACAAGCGCCAGATAATCCAAAAACTAATGCTACCTACAAATATTAGTAGTTATGTATTAAGTATTTGTTAAAATAAAAATAATAATTCTGTTACCTGTTATTAAATATTTATAGTCAGGTGCATTCTTTAGGAAAGTCTTCAGGCGAAAAAATTTTGGATTTTTGGCTTTTAAAACCATCAGATTTTCTTTTTAAAAGCGAACGTAACTTTGGATATTTACTAATATCGACATCATTTTTAACAGAGAGTGTAGTTCTTAGCATCGAATAAATGGACCATAACGTCGACGGTTTAAAATTTGAACATATTTCTCCAAAGTATGCTAGTATACAGTTTCCGAAAATGATTTCACTTTATTTTTTTCTCTCCAGTCCAAAAATTTGATATAAATTTCTTCATATCTCTTTTTTTGGTTTGGCCGGTAATAAATCTGAAGAGGTTTCTTCAGCTTTAAAAATAATTTCTGAGGGAGTACAATCGCTTTCTGACTCAGACATCATGAAAATGTGTTAAATTTAGGACGAACTGAAACTGACAGTTCTCAAAAGTGATAAAACTTCAAATAAACAAATGAAAACCAGGAAACTAGATGTAGATTGGTTTAATTTGCACTATTTTTATACATTTTTATTTTATCTTTAATTCATTAAAGTTTAGGTAAAAACGCATATAGAATTTAATGAGCATCTTTTTATTTCATTATTAATAATTATAAGCTGCCAAAATATTATACGAGGCGACTGATATATGAAAATATGTAACAACTTAATTTCGTCACTAGAGACGAAAGTAAACGTTATGGGATTTTTTCTCACTAGTGACGGAAATCAAGTTTTCGCTGAAAGTATCCTGTTGCGAAAGATGTCTTTTTGTAAGAGTTCGTAGAAAAAAGAACATTTACGACCTTACCACTTTACATCGGTACAGAATTTATTAGCTAGAGATTATCCTTTACGAATGAATTTTGCTCATTGGATGATAAATAAAAAAAATGAAAATCGTAATTTTATTGAGAAAATTCTTTTTACTGACGAGGCCACATTTACAGGTAAGAGGTTTTCAACTAGAAAAACGGCCACAATTGGGATATTGAAACTCCCTATCTATTCCGAGAATCACATTTTCAACACGAATTTAAGATAAATGTATAGTGGTATATTATGTGAAGATAGTTTGTTGGGTCCTTATGAAGTACCAGAAAATTTAAATGGTAACTCGTATTTACAGTTTTAACAAACTACACTTTTCGATTATCTAGATGAATTGTCGATTAATGGAAGAAGAGACATGTGGTTCATGCAGGATGGAGCACCACCTCATTATCCTTTAATAGTGTGGAACTATCTCGACCATCAATTTCCTCATCGTTGGATTGGCAGAGGTAGTGGATTTACATGGCCGTTTTGAAGTCCCGATTGTAATCCCTTAGATTTCTATTTCTGGGGTAATATGAAATCATTAGTATATTTCCAAGCAATAAATACTTTACAGGAACTATGGCAGCAAATTTTAAATTTTATTAATTTGATTGCCAATCAGCCAAACATATTTTTTAAAGTTAGAAGATCGTTTAGTGAAAGAATGAATAAACTTATTGAGGTAAACAGGGGCCACATTGAACATTTGTTATAAAAAGTCTCTGAAGTTTTGTTCTTTGTGCTTTTTGACACTTTCTTCCTATTAAAATTGTTCCTTTATTATTTAGATTATTTGTTTTTAATTGTTTAATCCATGTTAACGTGGATAGTCACTCTCTGTGAAATAAACGAAATGACCTAATAATTACTGGTTATATTAAAAGGAACAAAAATACAAAAAATTGTGCCACTCAGCAATACAAAGCGTTTACAATAATAATTTAAAGTTGACTCAATTAATGTAAAACAAAATAATTGTAATAATAACTTTATCGCTATGAAGTAAAAGCACACTATTTACAGAGAAAGTATTGAAGAATCGAAAAATTGTAATAAAATTGCAATTTTGCCAGTGGTGTAGAATTTGGGAAGGATTAACCAGTCACTTTCACCTGTCGTACGCCTCTGATTGTAGCCAGAAATGTTTTATTCAACATAACTTAGGGCGAGGTGTACAATGTGCCGTAAATCTGAAGATTTTTTTGAACCACAAACTGAAGTTTTAACTGAAGATATCTGAAGTTTCGGTGTACACGCATCTAACAATCCAAGGTTAAAATAATCTCAATATTTGCCATGATGGCTATACTGTTTTGAGAACTGCAACTTCATAGTATTCATGAAAGATAACGAAAACAACAGCATTAAACGAAGGACGGGGTTTATGTTGATTTTTGATGTTTGACACTTTTAAATTTTAAAAATTAATCTGCCATTTTGTTCTATGTTCTTATGCTTATTTGTTTGATTTTTGATTTGTTTAATTTTTGATTTGTTTGTTGAGTGTTATATTAATTTTTAGTTATTAGTCACAGTAGTTATTAGTGTATTATTATTATTGGTTTTTTATTATTAGTTTTTTATTATTATTATCTAAATATTTGGAACTACTACCGAAAATAAAAGGTAATTATTAAAGTAAAATAACTGAAGGTTAAGTTTAAAATAAAATTTTATTAGGTAGGTATGACAGCTTCACAAGAAAAATATGCTAAATTTAAAGATGCCGAAGTAGATGTTTTAATGCTCTTGGTCCACAAATACAAGGGTATAATTGAAAATGTGTGGGAGGAGAAGAATGCTGCTTGGGTTAAACTTACTGAGGAGTTCAATGCCACAAGTGGACACTCATTTTGAACCCTAAAAAATATAAAGGGAAAATACGAAAATATAAAAAAATGCTAAAAAGAAGTTTTCCGTCGAAAAGCAAAATATTTACAAAACAGATGGGGGCATTCCAGAACCTATTACCAATATTGATGAAAAGGTATGGTGAATGAATTTGATGGTGATACATTCGAATTTGAAATTATGAATATACCATCAACTTCAAAAGCTGAAGAGACAAATTGGGCACATTGCTCTCCAAAATTGTTAAAAACCCCAATTTCTACTCCATTGTCAGTTAGAAAGCAACCGACCATTGAAGTAATGGAAGAGACTGAGCAAGAAAGAAATAATGAATTAGTGGAAGTTGAAGAAGTAGAGGTTGAAGAAGAAAAAAAAGAATTTTCAATTTCCTGTCCTAAAAACACACATACATTACCAAGTTAATACCTATTATGTTCATTTTCTTTATTTTTCGGACCCTGTTAGATACTGTACTTTTTATTTCATATTCTTTTTTTTAGAGTGTCAAACAAAAATAATTGCAGTTTAAGAGAGAGGAACATTTACAAAAAATAAAACGAAATGAAACAGAGCATGATTTGCGTACTGAACAACTCCGTTTACAAAATGAACTTTTGAAAAAGCAATTATTAAATTGAAAATGTATTTAATAAAGTAGTAGTATTTGGGTTTAAAAAGCATTTTATTTTTTTACTCAATAAAAAGTTTATTAAAATATAATTTATTAAAAATGCCAAAATAGTTGTTTATTAAATCTGTTCTAACATTATTGCCATTATCATTGGCATTTTCATTGCCATTAATTATGACTTCATCATCATTATGAATATCTAAATTAATTTCTTCTTCATCAGGTACAGGATCATTCTGACTGATTGCAATATTATGCAAGATTGCCGTTGCAACAATTATGTGTAGAATTCTTTCAACTTTCACTGCTAATCCTTTTGACAAACAAGGAAACCTCTTTTTTTACACTCCATGTGAACGTTCTACAACATTTCTGGTTCTTATCTGCGACTTATTATACAAGTTCTCAGCTCTTGTAACTGGATTATTTAAGGGAGTCATTAAAAAAGTCTCCACATTGTAACCCGAATCTCCTAATAAGCAATATCCTTTATAATTTAATTCAATTAGCATTCGAAGGCTGCTATTATTAAAAAGCAGCTCATCATGTGCAGAACCAGGCCATCTCCAAACGATATGTGTTATTTTTAAGTTTGCATCTGCTACAGTCTGAACGTTAATAGAAAAATAACCTTTTCTATTTCGGAATCTATCAGCATCATTTCCTCCTAAAATTAACATTAATATATTTAATAAAATACTAAATAACTATATTGAAAAGTTTTCCATTTTAAATAACAAAATGATTTTAATTAATACAAGATACTTAACCAATCTATCACATAAATTATAACAATATTCATATACTGATTTTGTTTTAACCTTATTTACTGTTAAAAGGTCAAAATAGAAAGTAAGCAATGTCCCAAGTTAATTAAATTTACTTATTTCTTTCCTAGTTACTAAATTAAATATAAATGTAGTTACCAGGAGACTGAATCCGAACATGGGTGCAATCAATGGCTCCAATAATTTTAGGAAACCGAGCTATTCGGTGAAATTGCACCCGAGTTGAAGAAATTTCTTCTCGTGTGGTAGGTAATTTTATGTATTGACCTGCCAATGAACATATTGCTCTTGTTACTTTGTTAATAGTTCTGGATGCTGTTGACTTGTGGATACCAATAAAATCGGCTACATACAATATTATCGAACCCGAATCATAAAATCTTAAAGTTAACAGTAACTGCCTTAAAGGATCTACTGCCCGATTCCTGTAAAAATAGGTTCATGAACACTAATTTAAGACTTTTATCACTAAACTTACCTTTCTGTTCTATAACGAATTATAGGTTCAATATGTTCTAAAATTATTAGAACAAAATCTTTGGACACTCTAAATCTATTGATAACTCCTGTTCATCCCACTGACGCATGTGATTTGGTCTAAATCGAAAAACTTTTGGGCGGCGCGGCCTTTCAATAATATTGATGACTTCTTCGTCGTCTGATATAATATCTTCGAAAATTTCAAAAATAATCCATTTTTATATTTTGTAAACAACAACACACATTTAGTTTAGAGGTTAGATTCAATAGATTCTTGGCATTACTTTTCTAGTGCGCATGTATAAATACCTATAAACGCCAATCCTAAGTTTTACGGACGCACAATCCAACGTTTGACGATTTCTTACAAAATCAATAGATTTACGGTCGCAGTATAACTTGTGCAACACTGATTGTTACAAATCCTAAGATTTACCAACAAACTTCAGATTTACCGTATATTGTACAACTCGCCCTTAGTAGGGTGTATAGTATGTACACTTCCCGTCAAATATGACAATAATACGTCAAATAGTTTTAAAGTACTGGACAGAAATAATTTTTAAATTTTTAAACAAAACTCAGAATGGAGACACATTCTATTTAGGTGATTTGGATTAAATCTTCATATTTTGAGCTCAGGATGCTATTGTTAAAATATTTCCAATTAGTAATGAATCACACTGTAT
The DNA here is from genome assembly GCA_927349885.1 of Psylliodes chrysocephalus. Taxonomy (NCBI): domain Eukaryota; kingdom Metazoa; phylum Arthropoda; class Insecta; order Coleoptera; family Chrysomelidae; genus Psylliodes; species Psylliodes chrysocephalus. The sequence continues at coordinate 16,893,966 of OV651824.1, forward strand.
AATGCTTGGTATTCTATACTATATTTCTTACTATCTAATCACGTGACTAATGTCAAAAAATTTCCATGTCAAAATAAGCGCCTTTGGTTGGTCGAAAATTATTGGTGTAAAATTTTCAAAATAAACTCCTTGCACGTCCATGTCCATACATTTTTGACAACGTTTAAAAGGGTTTTTAATTGATTTGTCAATCATTTCTAGGTTATTTATAATGTCAAAAATATTGATATTGATATATTAGTCTCAACAGAAACATATAACAAAAATTACGATCTAAATGTTTTTTCTATTGGTGGTTTTGATATATTATATAATCACGATGATACATATTAAATCAAACATCGAATATAACTATGAGATCGTAAGATTATTTAACATAAATGCACTAATTGTTCAACAATCTTCGAGCATATATATTTCATAGAGGTAGCATCCAATACCGTTTGTTTGGTACAAGGGGAGAATATGGAAAGGGGGGGGTGAAGGGAACTAAAGTACCTTATTATCAGCGGGGTCCCTCTACTTTTATGGTTTAAAATATATTAACTTATTTCAGTCGACTAAATAAATGTACATCAATTAAGTATTGTATAGGGATAAAAAAGTTTTAGTAGTTGGTATAATCGGAACCAGTTTGTATCTTCAGTTAGGTGTCCAAAAACGTTAGGACTTTTCTATTATTTTCATCTTATTTATTTATAGTTTTATAGGTATGAAGGGTAAAACTTTAGCTCAAAAGTGAAGTTGCTGAATACAGGATGTTACAAAATGAGCCTATAGGAATAATTGAAGACCTTTTTACAAAAACGACACGTCCAAAATCAGTTTTTTTTTCAGGAAACGCAAAAAAAACATGCATTTTGTAGGAAATCACAATTGATGTCGATAAATACAATTAAGCACTAATTGTCACATGTGCTGTTTTTGAAAAAAAGTTTTCCGATGTTTTCTAATGAGTAACTTTTATTTGCGCTTCGATATGCTCAAAGAGAATAATAATATAGTAGCATTTATGACCTATCTTTTTATAACACTCACGGCAAGTTCGTTATTTATTGATGCCCAGTTAAATTTTATTTAAGCTTGAAAATGTGATCTGTATGTATAACATAAATTTTAATTTACTCAGTCTAAATGTCTAAAAGCATCAATTTTGAACGAACATTCTTGAAACTTGCTACCTATATAATAAACTACTGTATCTATGCAATATAATACAAAAATAAAACAAAGTTGATTTAATGTATTTATTTCATAACAAATATAAAAAATATAAAAGTTACAAATATTGTAAAAAAAGGAATACATTTTTTTATTGGTTTTGAAACAAAACAGATTTTGTTAACAAACTTCTCACTCTATTTGTTTTGGAATCCTTTAGTTTGAACGTTTCATGGTGAATTCTCAGTTTAAAATAATGTTTTAAAATCAATTTAATAATTTGTAGAGGATGTTCACTTAAAAAAACGTCAGAGTGGTTAACGCAATTACAAAAATGGCATCATCTATATTCTAATGGCACCTGATACAAGAAAAGCTGTTATATTTTTGTGTCTTTTAGAAAATAGGTTGTCTTTAATTAAAAACAATCTGAAATATTTATCTGCAGTCTTGCATATATTTATTACAAAATTTGAGGCATTAACCAATTTTCCAAATATTTTTCTTATTTGCACAGTTTCTTCTTGTTCCAATAAATTTAAGCAAGAAGTACATACAATACATTTTTTTAAACGAATCCAGCTAGCTATATAAGCGATCACATCATCACTGAACTGAGGTAAACTAAAACAATTAAGAAGCTCAATATAACTTTGATCAAAAGAGTTCAACCTAGTAATGAATTCGTTAGAATTTTCTAAATTTTCATTGAGTTTACTAGTAGTCACTGAAGTTATTATTGATGTGTTATCAAGTTGTATAGCATTTTCAAATCTACTGCCTTTAATTTCAGTGTGACTCAGTAGTCGCTCATATATGGCTTCAAATTCCCTTGCTGTTGGATTGTTATTTGAACCCCCAAAACTACGCACTGCACTAAATGTCACCTCAATGTGATCTTGAGATAGTTTGTATGTCAGTAAATAATTTAAGGATGGTTCTGGAACATCAATATATTTTGTATAAAAACATTTCAAACTCTCAATGGAAATTAAAAACCCTAAGAAGCCTGTGAATATAATAATGGGTATCCATTTAATTTAAGAATATAATTTTTACATATGTCCAAGTAATTAAAAATTGTTTTTGCAGATTGTGTTGACAAATGTTTTCCATATTTTTGCTTTGCGAAGAATCTATTCTTCGCAAATTAAAAATATTAAACAAATTATTTGCAATTCTACAAAACTCATCTGTAGAGAAGGAACCTTTAAAATAATTTAGATTTAAATCATTCTCTAGAAAGTTAAGGGCATCTCCTACAATATTGCTGAACGTCTGTGCAGCAATCCATCATTTTTAAATTTATTGTGTCTATTTTTAATTTTTGTTCCTGCATGTAACCCTTCTTCGTTTTGAAGTTCTACCAGGGATTAAAAATATCGCCATTCTACAAAGTTCTCATTACTATCTGTTAACGTACCTACATGTGCTAAACAATTACGCCATAACTTTAGCATATGTAAAGGATCTAGAAAAATATAAACATGTTCTTTTGTTTCTGGATGCTCAAACGATGTTTTCAGTGCTGTAGGATCCTGAAAATCTGCTCCTAAAGACTTTACCATATTAAAATTAGATTGGCTCCATCAAATGTTACTGAGGTAACTTTAACACCAGTAACATGTAAAAAAGACAACAATTTGCGTGTCAGTGATGCTCGTTCCATGCCAGTTAATCCATCAATAAGGAAGTAGCCTACTGGTATTTTCCAATGGTCATTTATTGCAACTAACATAAAAACAAGAGCATTCTTTGCTTCTAAATTATCCTCAATAAGAGAATTATTTGATCCAAGATCCAAAAATCCAGGGAATTTTTTCCCATTCCATTCAACTGGTTTCATTATAGCCATTTCATCCATTAACAAAATGCACAGAACTTCCTTTTTTTGGTCAGTAAATTCCATAACCCTTCTCTTTATTATAACAAGAGCCTGTTCTGAAAATCCTGGACTACCATCTACAGACTGATACCATTTGGATAATGTAGCAGGATGTGGTAAAGTGTTAGGTATTGAATTTTTCCTGAACATAATTATAAGATTTCATCGAATAAAAACTTAATGTCAAAGCAAAAGATCTTATTTCTGGAGCATATTTTTCTCGAGAAAGTTTATTGGATTTATTTTTTAAAATGCTCTCTTCAAGAGTACTCCTGCTGAAGTAGTTAGAGCAGCCTGAAAAACAAAAATAACCACATTGTTAATTTTATACATATTAAGAACAATTAACTTAAAAGTCTTTGCATGTATTTGCAGTGTGTGTGTGTGTGTGTGTGTGTGTGTGTGTGTGTGTGTGTGTGTGTGTGTGTGTGTGTGTGTGTGTGTGTGTGTGTGTGTGTGTGTGTGTGTGTGTGTGTGTGTGTGTGTGTGTGTGTGTGTGTGTGTGTGTGTGAGCGTGAGCGTGCGCGTGTGCGTGTGTGCGTGCGCGTGTGCGTGTGTGCGTGTGTGCGTGTGTGCGTGTGTGCGTGTGTGCGTGTGTGCGTGTGTGTGTGTGTGTGTGTGTGTGTGTGTGTGTGTGTGTGTGTGTGTGTGTGGGTGCGTGCATGCGTGCATGCGTGCGTGCGTGTGTGTGAAAACTACAGAGAGTTAGCATTAGAGTGAGCAGTGTAAATCGCAAACTCCATTTTTTTCTGAAATGCGGATTATTGCTCCACCTATTACCAAAATAGCAGATTTACTCTCTGAGAAATGGTTATTTTATTATTCATCCAAATAACATTTCTCATAAAAACAAATTTAGTTTTAATAAGTTAAAAGGTTCTAATTTGAATTAAATTAGTATTTTGGCTGCCTTGTAAAATTTTCCTAAATAGAGTTATGCATTTTGCGATTTACACTGACGATATATATTTTTTTTATTTAAAAATGTATACAACAGAAAGAAATATCTTTCATTTATTTATCGAAATGTAGTCGTTACATTAGTTAAAACTTTTTACAAATATAGGTACTCACACAACATTATCTGGTCAATTTTCCTTGTCCTCATCCTCAACTGTATAATTAGGCTCATCATCAGGGAAGTAATCACTGTAAATCATTAAAACAAGTTAAACAATGGATTTAAATATTATGCCTTTAGTTTTTGTGAATTATTTATCATTCAAATTAACTTTTAATTTATATGCTCTCCTACTTAAGAGGTTAATAGTGTTATAAGTTATAACTTACTTTTCAACAGCAGGTATGATTGGTAGTGGCACAGCTTCCTTTTATTATTCTGGTTCGGTTTCTTGAGACATTAAATGTTCCTGGAGCGAAATGTTCTGAACATACATAATCTTTAGTGATAGTTTGTGGGTTAAGCACTAAATGTTTCTAAATAAAAAAAAATAGTTGGTCATTGTATAGTTTAAGCTCTTTTCGCTAATGAAAAACTAAGCATTTTTTAAATAATGCGAGATGCGACTTTTACGTCTTATGTTGTTGCCAAGTAGCACAAAAGTGTACTATCCAATTCTTTATTATCAAAAATACAGCATTATTTCTAATAATTGTCCTTGCTCTAACAATATTTCCTAATATTATAACTATGGACGTTGTTTTACCCACGGCATATTTTTATTTAAAAAATTATTTGTGTCATTATTAATTTGCACAAGGTATACTTATGTTTTTTGTTTACCAAATACTTAAATAGACATTTTCTTGCAGTCAGTGTTAAAATACTTTGTTTTCTACTTTAACTAAATTATAAATGTACATTATGTCCCTATATTAATGCCTATTGTTAGAGACCCCCATGTTAACTTACTTGTGCAGCGACCTTGAGGATCCTTTTTCATATTTGTAATTACAAACAACGCAGGCCTTTCCCATTGTTACGAGAAAACACTGTTAACTAATTACACACAAAATTCAACACAAAAATCGGAAATAATCACTTAAAATAAGTATTAACACCTCAACAACAAAATGTAAAATGGCTACCATACAAACATCAGGTGCCAATTTACGTCAATAGTGTCAATGACACGCGCGCTATTTAAATCTACCAATAGAAATAGAGTACCATAATTTCCCCCCGCTAACCAAAACAAATACCATATCAATACTGTCTCTATGAAATATATATGCTCGAAGGCAACAATAAAATAATTACCTTAAGTGCCATAACGATCCCAGACAACACACCAAATCCCAGAGATGTCCACAGAATATCTTTTGTGGATATCCAATATATCCACAGGATATCAGAAATATTCCGTGGATCTAATATGGATATCCAAATGTCCGTCTATATCCAGAATATAGAAGATATCCTAATGAATATCCAGCAAAATATCTAATGGGTATCTTCCAGAAAATACAAGAAATCCCAGAGATATCCACATAATATATTTTGTGGATATTCAATATATCCAATATGGATACCAACCAAATGTGCGTCTATATCCCAGGATATAGAAGATATTCGGATATTCAGCAACATATTTTATCTTTAGTAGAGGTTCATAAGTAACCAATGATTATTGAATAACTTCGAAAGAGAATAGCAGAGATAAAAAATATTTTCAATACTCTGCCTTTGATTTTGCCCTCTAAGGAGAGAGTCATCCTTATTAGGACACTTCAGCAATAAATGGAAATTCTCGACTCCAGTCTCTAATGGAGTGATTAGAACAAAAATTTTGATCGAACTCAATTACGGCGGGTCAAGCATGAGTGGATGCGAAAGTGGTATCGCCATCTGTACTTAGTAAGCAAAATCCATGATGGTTTGCGTTCGCGCCTAGACTTTGATATATTTAGTAGATGTCCATGGGATATTGAATACACCTTAAAAAAATTAATTTTAAATATCTGAACGGTACTATTAGTCACAATGGCGAGCACAATGGCGTAATTTTTTAATAATTAGCTATATAATTACTATTATTTATGGACATTTGCATGTCTATAAATTACATTTCATGGATATAAAATAGATATCCACTATGGACTGGACATTCAGTGGATATTGGGATGTTCAGTAGATATCCAAAGGATTTGGTGTGCTGTGTGGGAGTTTTGTATTTTGCTTTATTTTTGTATTAAAATCGGATAAAACTAAAAATTTAGTACTTATTTGCGTTATTTTTTATCCAAAACAGACCTTTCAAATACCAAAATGCACAGAATTTTATAAATTTTTACAAATGCCCCTGCAGGCTACCCAACCAATCGCAATAAGCGCTTGGACGACGTTATTACATTAACCCCCAATCATGGGGAAAATGTGATATATTGACATCATTTTAAAAAAATAATATAAAAACTGGTAAGACAAATAAAGAAAATTATTTTATTTAACAAAAATAATAAATTACATTGCATAGAATATACCCAGTAAGTGTCAGATTTTTTCTAAGTGAAATACTAACACAGTGGAGACTTATAGATGAACTGTTCAAATTTTACCAAGCAATTACCCCAACTTACCTTAGCCTAGTCATGGGGCTGTCAAAATCCGCACTCTGCATAGGGTGCGAACAAGAAGATGAGACCATCGAGCATATCCCTTACGATTGCTCGACGCTCTCATTTATTAGATTTATTAGAAGATTTGTGTTCGGCGAGTAGCCGCTAACACCGGCCGATATTAGACAAACCCCTCTTTGCAATGTTTTCAACTAGCTAGGAGATGCCTATCATCTTTTTTTCTACACCCTTCAGACCTCCCGTGCTACACCCTAATCCGCCTGTAGTCTGGCAGCACTGCAGCCTGCGGCTTATTGTACCACCATTTGAAGGTCCTACTACTTTTCCATTCACACCCTCATTCATTCTCATTTATTCCACGTCGTTGATGGTTAAACACTAGTCGGATGAATCACATGGTGACACGGCCCAGCGGTCACTCATCCACGACGTGACCGGATATATCACTGCTTAACTGTTGCGAGTATATGGATGCACACTAAACTCGCGGCTTGCCTCTCCGGCTGCCTATCATCTTAGGAGGATGCACAATGGGCCTAGTTAGACCTAAGTGCCGTGGGGGTAACCCACCCTCCACACGTTACAGATACAGAAAGGGCTCTCTCGACTAATTTACTTTTGGCTTGCTTGAAATTTTTAATTGCTTATCGTAACTTAAAATTTAAACATAATAGATTTATAGATAGTCAAATAGTTAATTATAGGTTTGTTCCAACAACGAAACGAGAGAGGTTTTTCTCTCGTCTAGTCTCGTCTCGTCTCGCGGCATCACTAGTTCTAAGAATCTGTTCCCCTCTGGACAAGTAAGATTTCAAAGCAATATCTTTTATATCATAAGCTTTTGCAGTAGCAGTTCATGGCTTCACATATGTTAATACTGTTGTAAGCTAAGATATATATGATAAAAATTATCATTGTATATAACCAACGGGTAGCGGAAAAATAATTATATAAACAAAAAAGCGTTGAACTAAAATAAAACATGCATTATTTGTGTATTCTGTATACGATGATTAATTTCAAAACCGGGATTATATCCCATGTTGTGCATACAGAATTGAAATATAAATATACCTAATATTTTCTCTTTTGTTCTCGCCAGCAAACAATAATTCAATTTCATACAAATATTTTCAACATAATTCATTATTATGTACCACTAAAACAATTGCAAAGTATTACCATAATATGACATTTGCATTACAGAATCGTCATTAAATTATGCAATATTTATTTGGGCTATGAAACTCTAAAATTGTTGATGAAATATTCATTTTAATTTTTCTCTTAAATATAAAATATCATTTTGAATAAATGATATATAGGGTCTTCCGTAGCTGGCGATTCTAATAGGCCCTGGAAAAAAACACGGATGTCTAATTTTTCACCAGTTGTATGATCAATCAAAGGGATTACTCATTTCTCTCAAGAATTTATGTGAAATGTCATACGTCAACGTGAAAACAGTATTTTGAGACCAAGTAACTACTCCTTTCTCTTGACAAAGCAAATCTTTCTCTTGAGATTTGAAATAGGAATTTGTATATAGGGTTCAATATCGAGAATATTTAGTCACTACTAACTTTTCTAAAACATAACTTCGCCGTAATTTTAAGCTACATTATAAAATACTTCATGTATAGTAAGAGATACATTAGAACGACAACCCTTAGTCAGATCTCTTAAGATAACTACATTGGCTTTATTTAAATAGGACACTAGCGACTGGTGACACAAATCAAAATATTCCTAGTATATTGGTAAAAAGTGGATAGATTCACAGATTTTATCTAACAAACAATGAATTGCCAGGATATTACTGGTATTTTGCTGTAATCGAAAGGAAAATTAATGAGACGATTAAAAGGTAAAAGCCTACTTTTGGCATTTCGATAGTGGCCCAGCATTATGTTGGTTGATGATGGTCTTATGAGGAGTAACTGTATTGGGTAAAAGCATGGTAAAAGTAAGGCTTTTAACTGCCACAGAACCAACCCAAACAGTACAGGAGGGCTCCCTTCCTCGTTCATAGATGGAGGCACTAATGGAGGCACATACTTAACCAGTGGACATATGCGGCCAGTTTCGGATTTCTGGTATTCACTATTCAGAATTCATTGTAATTTATTACTTTTACGTTATTAATTTAGAATAGTTTTTGTAGGAGACTTTTTTTAATTAATATTGTCATGAAAATTCCTAAGCCGTTTCTGTCTAAAGCAAGCGACCTTCAACTTGCCACCCGACTCATGCTCGAAACGACGGAATCTTCTAGGAATGCCGCTGACGCTCGAGAAACGGCTAGAACGGGCGAAGTGTACCGTTGAGTCAGAGATGGAATTTTCGGGAGTGTTTAGAGACTTCTCATAGCAGAGTTCGACCAGGTATAAATACACCTAATCATCGGCGGACAGTTTAGTTTAGTATAAAGTATTGGACTGATAGGTTAAAGTGTAACAAATAAATTAGAATTGAGTTAGTATTATATAAATTAATTATTACGTCATAAATAAATTGTAAATAGTTTTTTAAATAAATAAATTCAAAATAAATTAGACTATCGTCACAATATACAGGGTGTTATTGAAATACACGTACATATTAAAATGGGGAATAGTATGTAATGACCAAAAACGATTGGCACCAATTTTAACTTCAAATTCTAAAATTTAAATATTGGGGAAGAGTCCCCTTTTCCGACCTACTAGTTTCCATATTTAAAGAAGTAAAATAAATCGAAATTGAACTTACCCATAGAAATTGCACTGTTGCCGTAGCAAAATCGATTAATTCAAAATAAAGTTTATTACAGTAATTGTTCAAAATGCCGTCCATTATTATTTACACACACTTGCAATCGTCTTTCCAAAGAACTTTGAACATTAGAAATTAGTCTTGGATTTTGTCGTAGTTCCTCGGCTACCGCATTAACTTTATTGGTTAATTGTTCAACACTATTAATAGGTTCATTATAAACCAGTTGCTTCATGTGACCCCACAAAAAGAAATCGCATGGATTTAAGTCCGGAAATCTCGGAGGCCACTTAGTAGGTCCATTTCTGCCTATCCACTTTTGAGGAAATCTAATGTTCAAAAACTGCCGTACGTTTAAATCAAAGTGAGGAGGAGCGCCATCTAGTAGGTACCACATCCGTTGCCTTAATTGTAACGGTATCTCTTCTAGGAGTACTGGCAAAATATCTTCTAAAAAGTGGAGATATCCTGGCCCATTTAATCTGTTCGGGAGAACATAAGGCCCGATTAAATACTGATCTATTATGCCAGCCCAAACATTTATTGAAAATTTTCTTTGATGCCCAGTTTCCCTAATGGCGTGAGGAATTTCATCACTCCAAATATGCGTATTGTGCATATTGAACACGCCATCACGAGTGAATGAAGCCTCGTCAGTATACAATAATATTTTTAGAAAATCAGGAATATCAACACATTTTTGAATCATTCATTCACAAAACTCCACTCTCTTTTCTTCATCACCTGGATATAAGGCCTGGACTTTTTGGATGTGATAAGGATGTAAACCTTGTTCTTTAAGTGTCCGCCACACAACAAATGAGGACACTCCAATTTCAAGACCTAGTCTTCTACAACTTAATTGAGGCCGGTTTTCAACAGCTTCCAATATTTCTTCTTCGGCCGCCAATGTTCTTTGTGTTCTTGTTCTCCCTCGATCTGCATTGACACTCTCAAATTTTCCATGGTCTCTTAGATGCTGAACAGTTGAAATAAACGTACGACAGTCCGGAATTCTCCGATTTGGAAACCGTTCGCGATACAGGATTTGTGCTTGCCGAGAATTTTCTCCAGCTGCCCCATAAACCAGCACTATATCCGTTAGTTCAATATTCGTAAATAGTGGCATCGTAAAAAAATATTTAAAAGTAATCGTAACAACACTTTTTACCAACTTGGAAATGACGCGCTCATGTTAGCCAGATTCGTAAATCAACTAAAATTTTAATAATCTATAGTTTCAAAAATGTATAGTTTAAAAACAATCATTTATCAAATATTCTAGTTTTTTGATAACGAGGGTAGTAAAAACCAGTCTTCGGAAATAGAAATTAATTCGAAAATCTTGGCAACATGGTTATTTCTTACAAGACTAGTTTTCTTATCATCTGACAAAAACTTGCATATTAATTACTGTTGATGTTTAAAATAGGTAAATAAACCTAATTTATATAGGTCATCCTCAACATATCAGTGAAGTACGTTTGTTTTAGAATTAATTTTCAAAAATTAATAACTCCCTTAATAAGGGGTATTTTTAAAAAATAATATTTTTCTACATTCAGTGGGGATCTGCGCAATACCCAGTTTTAATATGTACGTGTATTTCAATAACACCCTGTATAACTGAATTAATTAAAATGCCTGCAATATTTTATATTGGACAGTGTTGCCAACCGGAGGAAAATTTTCCATTTAGCGGGAATTTTCAACAGAAAAGGGAAAAGTTTACTCAAAACGGGAATGTTTTACTCGACTCCAAATTGTGAAAAATGTATTATATTAAAAATAAACAAAATTAAAATTTTTAATTCTTTGACGTATTTTTAAAGTTTTGTTAACATATTTGTTTTTTAGATTATACTTTTTATGTACGTTCGTTTTTCTTTCAATAAATATTTTTTTTAAAATATGTACATGTTTGTATTTCTGGTATAAAACCGATTTTTATAACGGGAGGAAATAACAGCCGATATGAATTTGTCAATTTAAAATGTATGTAAAATATTTAAATTAGGATCCCATTCAGCCTCTTTACGGATTATTACCAGACAAAAAACAGTATAAATCGCAACTCATGATCCTCAGTCTGCCTTGGATCAAAAGCTTTTTTAGCTTTATTAGGGTCTTTCTAGTTGCGCAAATATTGTACTGGGCATAATACACTAAGGTATCCATGTTGTGCCAAATCACTTGGCCTCTGAGACATGTGCTACTGCTTTAAAATCCATTTCAAAAGTTACCCTTTAAATAAGTTAGGTTAAGATTTCTCAAATTATGGAAAAGTAATTCTTTTCCTTAAAAAAAGATTATGAAATTGATAGAATTACATGTGAAGGTTATCAACTTACCGTTTATATGCTTTGAATGTGTCAATTAATTAAATTATATCCACTTTAAAAAGTAGGGTTTGAGTAGGCTGGGTTAAAATTCTTCAAATCAAAGACAAATAATTATTTTTCTGATAAAAAACAAAATTATGAAATCGATAGAGATTAGATCAGATTAGAAAATACGTCATTTATGGTAGGATTAGGGTGGTTTTACCCTTCCATGATTTCAGTTGGTGTAAGTTTTCTTTGAGAAATGGTTCTTCAATTAAAATAGCTACACACCAAATTAAATGAAAATCGAACAAAGCGTTTTTGATTTATTAAAACTTTGAAGCTTTAAAGCTTCCTCACAGGCAACCTCACACCAACATACAGTACATCTATGTACACGAAATTTTGGGACACCCTGTATTGAGTACATCATAAACTTTGCTTAACCTTCTAAATTAATTTTTTTAATTTAATTTCTTTAAAACGATAGGGACATTTATTTTTATGTTCTGTTACTTCCAAATTGGGTACGCAAGAATCGACAATTCCATTCCAAATTGTATAAAATTTATCTACACCTACATCAGATTCTTTTAAAACAATCAGCATCACTAACTGTTTCGCTAAGTAAAAGAAAGTTCACTTTTTTATATTATTTAAATTCTGTGGTAACTGTTTATATATTTTTTTATCTGTTTATATTGTTATAAAAGTTTCAAGTATGATAGAAATGTTCATTAACATTTGGAAAATCATTCCTCCCAACAGAACAATTTCTTATATTATTCGAAGAACTAATAACTTGATCCAATGTTTATACTTGAACATTTTTGATAATATTATTTATAATTATTCATTAACATGAGCTGAGAACCGAAGTCCTATAAAGCTCATATTATTCAAAAATTTTAATTAAAAATAAACAATTTTTTGTAATCCATAAATTGATATAAAAAATGAAAATATAAAGACAATAAATTACGTTAAGTTACATTATTCAATTTGTTGTGATTATAATTTATTGTCTTTATATATACTTACTTAGCCTAAGAAATCAAATTTGTTTTTAAACGAGTTAACTAAAGGTGCGCATACAACGTTATCAGGTAAATTATTCCAGACAGAGAAAACTCTGTTTGAAAGAAAATTTTGCCTAACTCTAGAGTTAAAATTTTCATTTTTTAATTTGAACTTGTGCCCACTAGGGGCAGGTCATTATTTAATACAAATAAATCCGAAAGATCGACACCGAAAATATGCCTAATTGCGCGGAAACAAACGATTAAATAACCACGCAGTCGACGCTCATTAAAAAGAGTCAGATTAGCCGTAGACAGACGCTGTTTACACGCTATACCATACGGAAGCTTTGTCGCAAGCTGCTGCACATTTCCAACCTCTTTTGATCCGAGATTAATACGGGACACTAAACAGGACCACAGTACTCCAGGCGAGGACGAACATATGTTTTGTAAATTTTCAAAAATGTTGAGGGAGGAATATTGCCAAAAGTCTTTTTTAATAAGAATAGTTGAGAGTTTGATTGTTTGCTTATCTACTGATAATATATGATAACGCCGAGATCATATTGTCTTTAAGGCATTATTAATATTATACGCCAATTTAGGATTGTTTTTGCCGATGTAAAGATCAACACATCTAGCAACCTTTAGCGGTAATAACCAGTCTGAACTCCACGTTGATACCGCACTTAGATCAAATTGAAGAGACTGATAGTCCGCAATCGCATTAGCGTAAATTTTTGTATCGTCTGCCTAGCAAGAGCAATAGCTTTTTATGTGCGTATAAAGTAGAAAAAGTAGGGGACCAAGGACTGATTCTTGAGGCACTCCACTGACAACGGAGTTGGTTTAAGAGAAACTATTACTAACTCTTACCCGAAATTGTTGTAGGTTAAGAAGTCTGTTACCCATTCTATTAAGTTGTCTTGGATTCCCAGGTGTTCAATCTTTTTGAGAAGTTGGTGCTTTGGAACTCTATCAAAGGCCTTAGCAATATCCAGGTATATAACAGCTGTAGGAAGACCAGCATCTAAGGCTTTTGTCCAGTCATTGACAGACTGCAGAAGATTAGTTAAGGTAGATCGCCCTCCGATAAATCCATGTTGTTTGGTGGGAAGTACACGTTCGTTTACGAGAAAGTCAGTTACCTTATCACATATTATGTACTCTTGGTACAAGACTTATCGGGCTATAGTTATTTGGGTCAAGCTTATTGCCTTTTTTGAATATGGCAGTCACTGACGCAGTCTTTCATATAGATGGCAGGATGTGAGAATTAAAGGAGTAGATCATTGTACGGGAAACAGAGAGTGTCAGCACAATATTTTAACAGGAAATAGGTGATATCATCTAATCCTGGGGAGCAGTTGGACTTAAACATTTTAAGTTTGTCTTTTATTAGGTCTGGGCTAAACGATATGTTGGAAATGGAGGCCTGCATTCTGTTTAGTGAAATATCCGGAAGTGATGATGTCAGATCTTCAAGGGTGACATTACAGAAGATGTTAAAAAGAAGTTGAATAGATTCAGTATTGTTTTCCGTTTTTTTCTTGTAGAAGAGGTACGGATACTTTGAATGACAGATTTGTTGTAACATAGAACTTTTTCCTATCAGCGCAGTTTGCGATGTACTCCTAATAGTTATACTTTGTTTCAATAATTGCGGCCTTTAGTTGATTGGAGAATAGTCGATGAGTAAATAGATCGTTCATATTAGTGGCTCGCTTAAATGTTTTCCATAGGTGTTTCTTATGTTTTACCATAGACAGCAGTTGATTATTTACCCAGGGTTTCAGATTTGTTCTTCTATTTATTTTGTTTTTAGTATGAGATTTTACACAATCATTAACCGTATTTTAAAAGATATTTCACATGTAGCTCATATTATTATTTTCAGGGATAATATAAATCCAGTTTAGTTGGTCTAGATAGGAAAAAACTTCAGCAAAGTTTGTGAGTAAGAAGATAGTGTGATTGGATGTGCAAGAAGAGAATGATTAAAATTGTAAACGACACGTTATAACTGCATGATCAGATATTCCAACTGGTGGGAGATAAACCGGTGGGGTTCATCATTGGTAAGTAGTAGATCGAGGGTAGAAGGTTCCTAAATTATTCTAAATCTCTTGGGTTGGGTTATTGGTTGAACAAAACTAGAATTGCGGATAAATTCCAAGAACTGATTGGTAATACTCTGCGGGTCAGGTATAGAAGTTATTGGCCATTTAATGTCTAGAAAATTGAAATCACATACTATAATCAGATTTTCAGAACCACTTAGGACATCGAGTTTGTCTAGCAGAGCTGCATCAGTAGCAACAGGTGTGTCTGGCGGACGGTAAATAACTGCAAGATTAATACAACAATTGAGATGTTGCAGCTGCAAACAAAGAGAATCAATACGAGGAACTGAGATATCTACGGATGAGATTGTAAAACAATATAAGATATGTTGAGCTACTCACCCTCCTCGTCTATCAATTCGATCATCTAAAAATCTAGTAATTAGGAATAGACATTAAGCTGTCTGGAATATTTACATTGTACATACGTAATTAAAATAAGGTCCAGTTTTTCAGATTCAATAAGACAAATAAATTCATTGAATTTTTTGGGAAGAGAATCTAAATTTGTGTACAATAAGAGCCAATCATTAAAAGTTGAAGATGAACCAGTTAATGCTGAAATTTTTGTACGATATTTGGAGATCCATTAATATACTTGATAGTCCAGTTGTCAGTGCCATTTCGATTTATTTTCCAATTCAATTCCAAGTTAGTTTA
This sequence comes from Psylliodes chrysocephalus, assembly GCA_927349885.1. Taxonomy (NCBI): domain Eukaryota; kingdom Metazoa; phylum Arthropoda; class Insecta; order Coleoptera; family Chrysomelidae; genus Psylliodes; species Psylliodes chrysocephalus. The sequence goes on from OV651824.1 coordinate 16,909,435, forward strand.
GGTATGAATTTTGAGCTGGAGTTTTGTCATCGGTGATACTAAAATAATTGGTTACATTATTTTCCATCAGTTTACGTTTCGAGCGAAGTATAAACTTAGCATTAGATTCGCATTGAAAAGTGACTTTAATCATTCGAGGGTATTTATTGGTAAAATTTGGTTTCCCGATTCTATAAAAAAGAGACTATTTCGTCTGTTGAAGCCAGCGAGCTCAGTATCAAATCGAGTTTTTCTTTATCGTGATTTTTCTTCATGTCGCTGTATCTTTGGGACTCTGCGATCACGCGAATTAAAATATTCTTGGCACGATGCATTCTATCAACTGCTTGTGCAAAAACAGTTTCAATAAATTTAGGAGAACGAAGATATTCAGAATTTTTAACTTAGTCCTTAAAATCTAATAGCTGATTATTGAATGACTCGATATTATTTTGTATATCTTTAAGTTTTTCATCAAAAGAATCAACCTATTTATCAATATCTATTTTGAATGTCTCTAGGATACCCTTAACTTCGCTAAACTGTTTTAATGCATCGAAGTTTTTGGCGAGTGACACGATCATCGGCTTTTAGCACCGGTCGACATTGCCACTACTTTTTGTGCAGTGATAACAGAAACTTGCCGATAAAATTTTTCGGATTTGCTGGCAGATTGATGTAAATTTTAAAATGTTATTAAGGTTTATTATAACTTACAGTTTTTGCACTTGCACTATTTTTCACTGAGGCAATGAAATGCACGTTAGGAACTCGATTAAAAAGTTTCATAAAATTAATTGAAATATAAACCACAGAAACACGGGTGTCAATCAAGAGCGATAAGGTAAACACGTCTACACGGTGTCACGACACACAAAAAAAATCATTATACAATCTGAAACAATTAGAATCAAGATAATTTAATAAGGAATTTAGGACAAATTTAAGACGACAGGACACTCTTAAAAAAAAAATGAAACAAAGAATTCTTAATCATTTGTATATACTCTGTATGCATTCTCTGCTTCTCCAGATAAACGAGTTAGCATCAGACGGACGAGATTAGTGGCCTTTATTTCCATCGTGTATATGACAGTTTTATTCTATCATAATAGTCACTTAGAACGAAAGAATAGGGGGTTGACCATAATGTACCCCTTTTAAACACAACCCTTGGCGCAAAGGGGTGTATCAAATCGTCGCATTTTTACTGTTAGACTGCGTTTTATTGCTCAAAACGAATCTTAATCTTTTGTCGATAACCACTGAAACTTGTTTACCAAAACGACGAAAGGCAGTCACGTATTCAGGAAATTTTTAATTTTTTTTTTGCGGAATCAAAAGTGGAAGAAAACAGGGAATTTTCAGGAACCCGGTATTTTATTTATTCCCATTATACAATCTCGTTAAAACACTGTACAATTTACACAACAACTTCCGACTGCATGGCAACTCTAAACGCAAACTTCAAAGGTGTCATGAATGTTTTTGCAACTTTCGAGAAATAATTGGAGTGCGTTTTATTTGTATTTTTCTTTTCCTCAATTTTTGTGAAGTTTAAATTATCTCAAAAGCTCGGGTTTTAATATACATTTCTGCTATTTAATCAAAAGGCCTTTTAAAGCATAGGTACACTTAAAAACGTAGAAATTATGTTTAAATGAAAACAATAAAAGTGGTGTGGAAAAATTTCAAGTAGTAGTGGGACTTCTTGTTAATGTAGTATAGTAAACTCATAATTAATTCCCACCATATATAAAATAATTATTATTAAATTTTATGAAAGTATAATACTAAACTAAATTAGTGAATGTTGATTTTACTGTTAGTAAGAATAAAGAAAAACAAATAAGAATATACAATGATGTTATTCTACATCACAATTCGGCCAAATACATAGGGATGAACCTGGGATGTACGAGACTTAAATTGAAGAATATATAAAAGAGTAAAGGACTTGATCTTAAATTAAAAAAAAATTGTTGGCTCCTAGAAAGAAAATCAAAACGGACTGCATTAATAAAGTAAAATAAACAGTGTTACCAAATTTTTATCAAAAATCACATTATATTCATACAATTTTGGAAATATAAATGCAATGGTCTATTTTGTATAATATTTAGGATGCACAAGAAACTGCATTCTATTTTTTAAAAACCAAATATTTTGTTTGCAAACATACAGTTAAAGTTTAACAAACCATCGCCGTAGATGTCAAGAGTACCAAGCCACAAAATTCTAATTTCTTATTTTCAAAGGTAGAATGTTGAAATTTTGAATATAGATAGAACTTGATATTTTCTTTTTACTGCTTTAAGAAAAGTGATAAAAAATGTATTACTTTTGAAAATATGTGTGTTATACCTTTTGACCACTAAGAAATTAAATGTACTTTGCATTGCATGTAAGGTTTTCAAAAGAGTCAAGCCTTCTATATCTGCTGACAACTCTGAAAACACAGTATTATTTTGTGGATTAGCTCTAAATTAGTTGCATAACTTTGTTTGGAGTAAAAAATCTACTTTCTGTCTAGCTCTCAAAAACATTTTTCTATTAATCCATGAATAAAAAATGTTATTTATATTTTTGTACAACTTCACACACTTATTTTGAACACTTATTACAAAAATTAATATTTCTGTATAGCTTCTTTTTAAAGCCTATATTAAAACCGAATCTATTTATTTCTGGATTTTGGCTGATTTTTGCTGATTTTTGCTGATTTTTGCTGATTTTTGCTGATTTTTGCTGATTTTTGCTGATTTTTGCTGATTTTTGCTGATTTTTCAACCATTAACCAGCAATCCTGATCAGAAAAAAGTTTACTTTCAAAATTTTTGTTCGAGCTAACAATAAAAAATCTGTCACAAAAAAAATCTGAAAAATTACCCTTGCAAGTTACGAAAACAATGAACACTTTAATGGGCGTGTTTAGTGTAAACGAATTTAACGAATCTAATACTATTACGTGTTTAAGCACAAAAAACTTTTTTTTCATGCAATAAATTATTTAAATAGATAATAAATAATAAAGTTATAGTACTTTAAAAAGTTCACTTTTAAATCAATTATTTAAAACGCTCCATTTTGCGCCATTAACCGTGTCATAATGAAGCGCCTATTTCTATTGGTTACTAATGAATCTGTGATACCGTAACACTAGACAGTTGATCGTTATCTTTTTCTAACAGTGACATTTATGATACTTATCTCTTTCTAAAATCGGATTAAAATTATGTTTTCATTTCTCATGATACAAAAATGTCAAAATTTCTAACCTCAAATCGATTGTTGGAAATAAAACATTGAAATTGCTTTTAAAAAGTGTGATAAAATAAACAGTTGTTTAATTTTGTGTAACATTAAAAATATCTGGTTAAATACTTGGTCCCTATGAGAAGTAAAAAAAAAAACCAGTCGATCTCATAAAATGTATACAAAAGTTCCTCAAAATCTAGACCTAGACATTCAAAAACGATAGTGGGATAAGGGCTGTTGCAAACTACAAACCACCATCGTGCTTTTGTATTTTGATGTAAGTGAAGATAATCTTGTATTTTTGTTTGTTTTCAATGTGATATAAATTGATAAAACTTACCTAGTTCACCTAGTTAATCAACTAGTAGGTCAATATAGGTGTACCTACCTTTTAACTCAACACTGATTCTGAGGGTACTACCTAATTAGTTTGCATTATTTTTTAGGTGGAAGCAGATGCGGAAAACTTGATCCATTTTAAAATTATGGGTAAAAATTTGACAATAAAACAAGATGTGCTTCATAAATATACCATTTAAAAGGTTCTTTACCTGACTCTGCCAAAAAAAGATTAAAAATTTGAATTGTATTGTCATTCCATATATAAATGTTATTAATTACTTAAATGATTATAATAAAGCTTGCCTGTTATTTATTGTATTCTTTTTAAATAGGAATGTATAAATAAGTTACCTACAATATCTACAAAAACTTAATTTATTAAACTTGTATTTTATATATTATGTTCATATATGTTTTTATTATTTATATGTATTTAACAAAAGCTAATAGATGTATTTAAAAAACAATTCCTTTAAAATATGCAAATCATTTAAGTGTTTTTTTTTTTTAATTCTGATAACTGACAAATTACAAATATTTGAGATTATTTGACTATTTTTCTTCTTAAAAAGTAAGCAAAACTTGATTCTACACCATAACACTTTTGTATCAAAAACCTTTTAAAACACGAGCCAACACAAGGAACAAATTAAACCTATTTTTAGCTAGTTCAAAGCATTATCCAAAAATTGTCTTTGATTCAACAAATGCAGCTACATTGGCACCACAGATAAAAATGCTGGCACTAATAATTCCCTTTATTGCAAATATCTTCATTCTATAGTTTGCGTAGTTACTGGGGTTTTGCTTATGATGGCAGAATACCTATACAGTAAGCTGTCAATGTCTTACCATAAATAACCTTTTTAAAAGACTATTAACGGTAATATAATAGGTAATTGATAAATAAATGTGAAGGAAATTACAAAACTTATTTCTATTTGAATTCATTATAAATATATAACAATTCCAAAAAATATTTGCCGGCTTCATATCATTTAGTTCTTGTTCATGAAAAATAAACTTTCAACGTCCTTATTTATTTCAAAATTTGGATATTCCACACAGAAACCCATTGTTTATTAGAAAGCAACATTTGTAGTTCTGGTCACTTTGCATTCGATATAAATCTATTCACTCTTAATATTTATAAAAAGCACACATTTAGTGTTTTTAATTCTAAGAAGAATATACATCCTCTAATCATTAAAATTTTAAACTTTTGACAACAGTGGCCTTTTCTAATAACAAATGTTGATGTGATGGAAGCTTATTTGCTTCGATGGTGTTCAGAAGCCACAACAAGTAAGCAACACTATACACCCACCTTAAAAAAAATAGAACCTGGACAGGAATTTAAATTACCTTCGAAAGCAGAATATTCTGTGAATTTACAAGATATGACCTTTTCCTTTTGTTTATTTATTACTGAATAACGCTATAAACTTTTTGTGTTCTGGTGTAATTCTAGCTTTAATGTTACAAATAGTAACCGAACATATGATAGTGCACTTCCTTGGAAGACCTACAATAAAATAGAAAAACTTAACAATAGTAAGTAGTTAGTTTGTATAATTAAAAAATGTTTCTTTCTTAAATACAAATCTCTTTGAATACAATAATCCTAAAAAGATTTGGAGCTTAGAAAGTGTACTTACGTTGTGAATTTCATAGTCAATAAACTAGATATTATTTATATAAAAAATCATTAATCATGTTAGAATCCACCTTGGGTAAGTTGTATAAATATTCTTCTTTTAATCCTGTTTGTACTTTAGTCATTTAAAAAAAATTAAATCATTTTAAAATAAACCAAAATAATCTCGCAATTGAAAACGAGGTTAGGATTTTTGACATTATAGACGAAGAGATGAAACCACGTTGCCAGATTCAGAGAAAATATTTTGTGATATGGCGATTATGATTTGAATAACATTTCGATTAAGAAGAAAAGTTTATTGAAATAGTAAGTTGCTTCATAAAACCTAAATTTAAACAATTATTCTTTCCTAGTTTTAATATACAGGGTGTTAGTAAATAAGTGCGACAAACTTCAGCATGAAAAAATAATGACAGTTTGCTATATAAACGTATGTCTGAAAATGCTTCGTTTTCCGAAGTTTTTCTTAAAAACTGACGATTTGTTTATTGCTCTAAAACCGGTCAAGATATGCAAATGAAATTTGGTGGATTTTAAGAGGTAGTTATTCCGCATTTTTTGACATGCAATTAAGAATTTTATGTTCATCATTGGCGTGCATACGGGTAATGATCTCAATTCATTTAAAGAAAAAAATGGTACGCCACTGAGATATTTCAAATTAAAAATCATTTTTGAATTCCTCATTAAATTTGTCACAAAAAAAATTTTTGGCCTTTTTTTCGTGTGGGGCGCCGTTTTTATGCAAAAAAATAAAATATCTTAACGCGTATTTTTCATTTCTTTAATACATTATCAAGAACTACCTAATACAATAACATTAAACTAGAACAATAACAGAAAATAACACTAATAAAATTTTAAATAGGCGCAAAGCTACAACAAATGCTGAAAATGACCTCCCTCAGACGTGAGACAAGATTCAACTCTTCGCCGCATTGATTGTCGTATTCACGCAAATTGTCCTGGTGTATTTCTTATTGTTTCACAGCGGGCTATAATTCAGTTCCTCAGGTCTCCGACATTTTCGACGGGAGTGGAATAAACTAGTGACTTAAGAAAACCCCAAATGCAAAAATCCAGAGGATTTAAATCCAGCGATCGAGCAGGCCAATGTTCCGTACCTCCCCTACAACGATTTGAATATACTGCATCTAAGTGATTTCGTACATCAATGCTAAAATGGGCTGGTGCACCATCATGCATGAACCATAAGTGTTGCCTCAGCTGTAGAGGAATTTCTTCAAGAAGAACAGGTAACTCTTCCTGTAGGAAATTAAGGTAAGAGTCGCCTGTTAGTCGTTGTGGGAGGAAATATGGACCGATTAAATGATCATCAATTACCCCAATCCATATATTTACCGAAAACTGATGCTGAAAATGAGCTTCAAAGATTCCATGTGGATTTTCCTCAACCCATAAGTGATTGTTATGGAAATTTCGTATAGACTCTCGACCAAAATAAGCTTTGTCAGTAAACAAACCTCTATTTAAAAAATTAGGAATTTGAGCGATTTGATGAAGAATCCATTGGCAAAAAAATAGGCGCGGAAGAAAGTCTCTAGGTAGTAGAGCTTGCACACGGTGAATATGAAACGGATACAACTGCTGTTCTTTAAGAATTCTAAATACAGTGAAGTTGCTTACATTTAATATGTTGGCAATTTTTTGAGTACTTGTTTCCGGTGACTCCGCAATTAACTCGAGAACTGCTTCTTCTAGTTGCACAGTTCGTACTTCTCGAGGGCGCCCGCAGTCAGCCGTTTGTTTCTTAAATGTACCATTTTCGCGCAAACGTTGGTAAAGGCGAGCAAATATTGTGTGATGGGGTACCCTACGTCCTGGATACAACTTAGCATACAATCGTCGAGCTTGCCGACCATTTCCATTACTTCGACCATAGACAAAATGCATGTCTGACAATTCCACGTTTGTATAATTTTCCATTGTTTTCGATAAAAGAAAAGTTAATTACTTATTAACATCAATGTTATACCAAACTAAAAGCTTAATAATGAAGAAACGCTAATTTGACATTTCGTTAAACTATTCGTATTTAACAAAATGTTGACAATAGCCTACTAGTACTAGCGTCGCTATTAGATAATAATGTATTAAAGAAATGGAAAATACGCGTTAAGATATTTTATTTTTTTGCATAAAAACGGCGCCCCACACGAAAAAAAGGCTAAATATATTTTTTGTGACAAATTTAATGAGGAATTCAAAAATAATTTTTAATTTGAAATATCTCAGTAGCGTACCATTTTTTTCTTTAAATGAATTGAGATCATTACCCGTATGCACGCCAATCATGAACATAAAATTTTTAAAATCCATTAAATTTAATTTGCATATCTTGATCGGTTTCAGAGCAATAAACAAATCGTCAGTTTTTAAGAAAAACTTTAACACCCCGTATTCGGAAAACGAAGCATTTTCAGACATACGTTTATATAGCAAACTGTCATTATTTTTTCATGCTGAATCACCCCCTGAAGTTTGTCGCACTTATTTACTAACACCCTGTATATGTTTTTGTGTTAAATTATACGATCTCAACCTTTAAATTGTCTGTTATCCGAAATGTCGATAATTCTTTATAGGAAGCGGCAACAAGGTAAAAACATATCGGCTATTGTCTGGAAGGTTATAAATTGGCCAATCAGATTTTAGGCTTTATTATGACGATGCCTAAGAATAATTGTGGCGCGCGTTTTAAATTTGCTTGATTTTTTTTTTAATTTAAAAAAAAATCTTGTAGGAAAATTTGAAAAGAGAAAAAATTTTGTGCTAGCTTGTAGAAAAAAATATTTTTGAATTTCACTAAACACGTCCATTTTTTCCATCACTCTGACTTCCTTCATCAGTTTCTGAACTGCGGTTTTTCTCAACAGGTTCCAACTTTTTCTGATAAAAGTCATGATAAATGGATGGAATGCTACCTCCCTGGCAATGTTATACAGGTCGTTCAGTTTTTTCGGTCTATTTTCGGTTGGACGCAGTACAATCTTGGTACATCTATGATAGATATAATTCGTCGCCGTCTACGGCGAATATTTAATGACTTAAACTGTTGCAACCATTTGCTTTCCACATGAAAGCGTGCAGTATCAAAGCAAGAAAAACACAAACTCTAAATAATAATTAGGCTTATTTCTTAGAAACTACACCAGCACTGAAATAAATAACAGGACATCATAAGAAACGTATTTTGTTTCTATGTTTTGCTTGATGAGTAAGAGCAAGATAATACTATAATCACAATTCTGGCAAACAATGCAAGGAAAGTTGTAGTAATCAAAAACATTAAGCCGCTATTTAATGATAAGATAATAGACGAAATTATTAGTAGTCTTAGATAAAAGAAACAATTAGTAGTCAAACGATTTTTGCGGCTTGGCCTCATTGACTGCTATGATGTATGTTGACTAGATCTATTGACAAAATGTAAAAATACGTTAAACTAGGATACATTGTGACTCAAATACATTGATCATGCCATTTTTGATGATTTTTTAGAGCACTTAACTCATTTTCACCATATTTGTAGCTTGACTCCCTTGACCTCTACGGTGACGACTAAAAAACGATTAAGAGGAAGGAGTGGATAACAACTGGCAGAATAAAATCCATACGAAAATAACAGATTATATAAAAATTTTCAAAAAATCCAATAGATCTAAATTTAAAACAAAAAATTATTATATATCGAAACAAATTACATAATCTGATTAGTTTAATAAAATTAGAATATCATGAACGACTACAAGAAAAAAAGAAATATTAAGAAATATTAATAATTTAATAATATTAATAATAATACTCTCCCTAATTCACCCCCTTACGAGTGAATTTTAACCCCTGAAGTCAACTGAACGACTTGTGTAGGGGAAGGGACGGCTATTATTATTATTATTATTTGCCGTGACGCTCCGGGGCGACTTAAGGATGATTGATGGTGCCATTTGACTTACAGGTGAGGAAAACCCGGAAAACCTCACCCACCATCATCGAGACGATAATGTATGGCGATTTTATAATCTGCATGTCATATCAATAGAAATTGAATTTTCTATTAATACGGCACACATCAAATCCTAAACCGAACCATGCAATTTAATTAAAAATCCACATGGTCTGGTCTGGGATTCGAAGCACAGCAGTCTCAGACTCATAAACATGCCTGTAAATGAATATAAGCGCGTTAGACCGCTACACCATCGACCCTCATGTAAAACATGAAAGAGCTATAATAAATGCAATTGGTAAAATTAACAAATGGCTATTTGAAAATCTTGATTCTAATGATGAAGAAAGATATAATAACGCTATCAAAACAATGCAAGTAAATCAAAAAAATATTATCAGTAACACAAATCTTCAAATTTCGTTGTACAAAAGGCTTGCGGTCATTATAATAAATCAATCACAATCATAGGCAAAAATCAAGAAAAATTTAAAGTTGATATGGAAAAAATTCAAGCAGCTATTTATAATAAATTCCTGCTCATTGTAACTTGGTTTCTTCAAAGTAATTTTGATTTTTTTGGCCTAATTCTATCTTTTAACAATTTAAAACTGGAATCTATTTCACTTGATGCAGTTGATAAACTTTCATCAGATAGGTCGCTCATTTTCGCTTATAAATAACCTTTTTATTATTCTATGTAACCTATATTCGAATATACCATTAAATTCAAATTGAAAATGCACTTGGGCCGGATTTTATATCTTTGTACAATCAGCAAATTTTCCTGACCGTCCCAAAACCAATCCCTTGAACTAATGGAACAAGAAATTGATAATCAAATCAGAATTAGAAGTATCTGTGGAGTTTTGCGTAAATTATGCCTTCGCACACTCCTGACGATCACCGACTCTTTCTGACTGTTGTAGAAATAAACCTAATATTTTTAGAATTAAGCCATTTTGAAATATCTTCTTTTATCCATAGGTAGTGACTCCTTTAATCGATTGTGATGCATTATCCAAAGTAATAACGGAGTTGGCTGGAATATTTTTTATAATTTTCTGCAACCAAATTTCAAACATAGGGTCATTCATTTCCTTATGATAGTGTTCTGTTTTTTTTTTTGACTCAAACATTAATAAATCATCTGGCAAAAATCCATCGGTGCTTCCAATGTGGGTTATTATTAAACGATTTTTTTTCCTGTTGCATTTTTTAATCCACAAGAGACCCCTTCCATAAAGGCTTGTTTTGTAGTTTCGATGGAAGTATCTTGCCAAATTTTCGTTACTGTATGTCCAGCATTAACCCATGTTTCATCTAAATAAAATACCTGTTTATGCTGATTTCTTGCGCCCGCTATTTTCCTTAAATAATCATGTATGTCTCCACGCAATGATTTTGTCTTTCTCTGGTAAAAAGTTGTTTGTCAGATTTTTTGTAACGAAAATTTTATTCAAGTAATATTTTTTGCAGATGAAAATATGTATTTGGAAGAGGGGCTATTTTCTATTTCTGAGTGTAATTTTTTAAGTGTAGAAATTTGATTTCGAAAGAAAAAAGAATGTACCATTATTTGCCTTATTACATTCTTTATCCAAGTTTCAATAAAGCTCTTGTATTATCCTGAGGTACTTTTTAGGATGTGAGACTTCTCCAATAACTGTAGTTTCTTTTATACTGTTATACACTGTCCGCTTAGATACAATATTTTCTCTTTCTAAAGGTAATTGTTTATGTCCATTAGGTCGTTTACGCGTACTTGTTCTTGCAATATTTTCTAATGCACTCGCTATTCTTACTGTAAAATTATAATATATCGGGTGTTCAAATTAAAGTGTTACAGTTAAATGCCGCCGAAAATATGCATTTTAGAAAAAAAAGTTTTATAGTTTTTTGGGGGAAACATTTTGGCTAAATTCATTTCTTTATAGCTGATCATAATATGGCCATATCGAGGTAGACTTTGTTTTTTTAAATGGGAATCCCATTTAAGTACATAAAAAAATAAGAAACTTTTGATGAAAATATTTTTTTTATTGGACTTTTACTTTTTGAGTAACAGCTACTTGAAAATTTTGCTGGGCGAAAAAAAAGTTGGCATTATTATGGTTAGCTATAACAAACGATTTTAGCAAAAATTTTTTGTCCACAAAACTATAAAACTTTCGTCTGAAACGTTGTTTTTTATAAAAGGCGGTATATAGCTGTAACACTTTAATTTGAACACCCGGTATAATAAAAAATCAATCAATCAAATAAAATACATACGATATCGCTATGAATGAATAAATTCTGACTTATCTGTCAAAAGAAAAGGATTATTACAGTAAAACCATGGAAACATTATTAAATTTAAACGAAAACTTTTATTAGGCCGAGCAAATGTATTAAAATTATAATTTTAACTAAAAATAAGATGAGGTATAAATAAAAGGTCTACCTCTTGAACTTGTACTACGTTCTGCAAATTAAATTAATGCATTCCTTCCTTTTCTAGACTTTAACAGAGCTAAGAAAAATTATATTCAAGTTCCGAATTCACAAAAAAACAATTGAACAAAGAAAGTTTAGGTATTTAGCACCTTTTTACCAGAACATTTTAAAAACTCATACCATTTTAAAAAATCAGTTAAGTTTTTTTTTAATATCTAATAGGTAATAGACAATTAATTTTCCACTTATTTTAATTTGTTACCTAATGTGTTACTTTTTATTATTGTTAAATTATATTATTTTTTAGTATGTGTCAAATTGCTGATTTTCATAATTAATATTTAACTTATAATTATTGTATTTTACTATATACCAAATAATTTATAAAAATTATATTTATTAAATTATAAATAATATTAAGGCAATACATAGAAATAATTACTACATTATAACTCATATTACGGCTAGCCCACCAGATGCTTTTGTGGTAGAATTCGATTACAATAAGAAGAACACTGCTATGTCATAACAATTATTTCGAATTTCAAATATATATCATCTATAACTATCAATAAATAAAGATTATTTGAGGTGTTTTGTTTAAAAATATGATTCCTACATTTCTGTAATATTAAAACGCCACTAAACCCCCAGTAGGCGGCAATAGCAAACGAGTTACAGTTCATCAAATTTCTAGAGGCTTTCGACGGCTAGACAGAGAAAGCACTACTGACAGGCATCCCGACGGATTTACGCAATGAAAGTACACTCTGCGCAAGTATTTCACTATTTCATTCAGACGTAAATGTCAGATGTAAATTTCGCTAAAACATTTCTTTTATTTTCGTTTGTGTTTTTTGCTCATTACAGTTTAATAGAACCTAAGTATGGAGTTTAATAGCAAATTAAGAGGCCGCGTGATTAACAGTCAATCTCGCGAAATAATAGCCAATGTTATAGAGTTTATGAGAAGAGAAGGAAACTTTAATTCACCTTCAATACCATTTAAAAATGTAAATGATCGTGTTGCTGCAGCCACAGGAGTATCTAAAAACACTGTCGTCCGCATTTCTGGAGAGAAAAAAAGAATCGATAACCGTGAGATAACCGAATTTTCATCACCAAGAAAAACCATTAAAAAACCAAAAACAGTTAATGATATAGATGAAGCTGCACAAGAATCAAATTTTATTTTTTTATTATTAGATAGCTATTTTTGTTTCTGAGTTGTGTTCATTTACAGGCTCAATTTTTTTCCGTTTCTCCTTTTTGATTTTATATGGGGTTTCAAGTTGTTTTTGACTTATTTCGACGTAAAGCAAACAAGTGTTAAGAGGTATATGTACGTGTAAACTACAATTACAAAAAATTGATATGAAACCCATGAAACCACCAACAAAAATGTAAAGCTAGCTTCCGTACTAGAACATGGTGTCATTCGTCGAGATAATTTATCGTTTTGTTTATTAGATCAAGAAATGTAAATATTCCCCTGTTATTTTTTATAAAATTATAAGAGAAATACATTTTTTTCTAAATAGTATAGTTTATTATTTTGTAGAAAAATAAAATTTCGAAAATTTTAGTAATGTTTCAGAAACAACCGTTATTAATAATAGGTATCATTTTCCTTAATAAGGTAGAAATAAAATATAAACTATTTCCACGATTTACAAAGGCCTACAAAAAAATTATAGGTATTTTCCGCTATCCTATAAAATTTATATTTTCTGACTCAATTTCAAAAGGTTGAAGGAATTCCAAAACACCTTTTATGGCATAATAATTATTTTCAATTCTACATACTATCTTTAGCTGCTTTTAAAAACGTTCTAAGAAAGTCCAATCAGACCAATTTAATCCCTAAACTATTCCACACTTTTAAAATTTAATTACCTAAAAATATTAAAAACTATTTAAAATAACTTGTTTAGCAGACTGTACAATAGCTATCTTAGTCACACGTAGCGCGTTCTCTGTCTGGGCGTCGAACACCTCTAGAAATTTGATGAACTGTACTTTACCAATTGATAACGTACCTGTGTTTATCTATTGTAATCGGATCTTACACCGGTTTATTGGTAGGCAACGGAACTATAAAAAAAATAATTTAAAATTAATTGTAAATTACTATTATTACTAATAAACATTATTATGTACTAAAAATAATCCTTGTATAGATACGACGCCAATTTATGTAACTTTTAATTGTTTTGAAAACAGATCTAAGATCAGCATCAAATTTTCTAAAACATTCTCAATTTAACCAACCTTCTATCTCTTATATTAAGCGATATACTAATACTAGATTTTCGAACACACTGTACATTTCGAAAATCAGATAAGTTTCTTTTGGAAATAAATATACATAAATTCACACGCTTCAAATACGGACACGGCTGATTAAACGTTGTTGGTTTAAACACTGGAAATCATCCTACTTGTGTACGATCAGATAAGATTCAACGTACCATGTTTGAATGACCATATTCATATTCGATATCATAACGAAAAAAAGGGCATTATATTATACTGATCCGTGTGATTGTGCCCTACAATATTACTAGAAATTTCTTTGATTGCGGCCCCATGATGGTTATTCGCATCGCTGCTCGACCGCCATTATGGCTGATGAGTTTTTTATTTGTAGATTCGGTTGTTATGTTTGCATTTTTTTGTTGCGTTACCTTTCTTATTTTCAATTCTTCTTATTTACTATTTACATTTTTAATGTTTAGCCTCTGTCAGATTTCTCTTATCAAACAGATGTTGCGTTTAAAAAATATTACAAAGAAAAAATGTGTATTTAAAATCAAGGAGTGTTCAAATATAGTTAGTAATATTGGTACATCAAATCAATTAAACACTGGTTAATTATAAATAATTTCTTCTTTGGTTATTATATTTTAAAAAAATTCTACTATGAGGCATTCCAAACAAAATGGCTGCCGAAATGGTGATGATATGGCAACCTTGTGAGTCTATTCCACGAAGAATGACATTTTACAGGTTTTTCAACTCTTTTTAAAATATGGCACTAAACAGTGCATAGTAATTAAAAATCCACCAGAGGTCGGTGAAAGGTGAGGTACTGTAAATGAAAACAAATAAAGACTTGCCAATTGCCAATAAAATTTTGTTAATTTTATCTTTATCAAGTAAAAAATACGTTTGTATCCAATTTTTTTTTTTTTAATAATGGTAATTTATTAATGTCTACCAATTATACTCTATGTAAGAAACGAAATGAAATGTGAAAACAACGAGAAGAAAAATACTACCACATACCTATAATAATAACCACCCATATATTTCATCAAATAAAAGTAAAGACATTTTTCAACATTTTTATAGTGTATGAGACAACAATAATTAAATAAAGAAAATAGTGCCAAAAAATTGTAAATTTTGTTCAAATGGATTTTGAAAAAATGTGTTTCATTTTGATGTTATGTTTACAGAAGAGTAGGTATTAAATTATAACTGCAACATTTAATATAATTAATAAACACATTCCAAAGATACATGCTTATTTTGTTACCAATCCTAAACAATTTCATGGAGGCATCTCCTAATAGCAATAAAATATGGTTCTTATAACAAGGCAAATTAATGAAAAGGGTAAGTACAAAAATGTTGAATGTGTAAACCTTAATTACCTATATGAATAAGTGTTGTAGTAAACTTTTTATTATACAGGGTGTTTCAAATATAAACAGACACAGATTAATGGGAGGTAGAGTACAAAACACCTTTAATTTTACTCGTTTCTGAGATATAGGTTTTTTTATGATTTTTTGACAAAACTAAAATCGGCCATTTTGTTTGAACAGCTAGAGATATTTGGATAAAAATTTGTAAAAAAGTTAACTCTCTTAGGTTAATCAAAATCATAATTTAATTTTAAAATTATTCTAGGACCCGACTTTCTTTTTTTATATTGCTTTTCCTAGCTAGAATATCACCCTGTATATCGGATAATAACAAATGTTACTGCACATTTAAATAGTACGTGGATCAATAAATAAAATAATGTAATAATATTTAATGGCACCATCTTGATTTTCTTACAGTACATTTTCATAATGGCGACTACAATATTATAATCAGTATTCACAATATTAAAATCAAATTTTTAAATACAGCACTCCATTAAGAAATTAAACATCTACACAGGACCGGGCTCACTTTATTTAATAAAGTAATAGAACTAACAGAAACAAATAATTAAAACTAAAGTAGATTTTCAAAATGAACACCGTGATCGTCAATACACCTCTGCAACCGTTTTAACAGCTTTTTTCACTGATTTGTCAATTATTTTCGGTTTATTTTTAATATTGTTACATACATATTGTGCTTTGGTATTAAGTGTTTTTTTATAAATTCCACACCAAACATTTTATGTGTGTTCAAGTCGCTGTACTTTTTGTACATAAAATAGAAACAAATTTAATTTTTTTTTAGTTTTCCATACACTTGTTTCTGGTATCTAGGTACTGCTTATTCATTGCTAATTCTTACACTAACAGAAAGATGATTTCGAACCACCTCATTCATTTCTCTCTCCACGTTCATCTTTAGGTAATTATATTTGGAAATTAAAATGAACTAAAACTTAAAAAACTAAAACTCTGATGAAATCAAATTTAAAAGTTTAAAAAACTAGGTATTTTATAAACGAGCTGAAAACTGAATTTAGTCAACTGCCAATATGCTTCAAATTACACCATCCATTCCGTCCTGAACATGATTTATGTAAAATTTTATATTACCAGTAGGCTTGTGTCAAATAATATTGATTTTATATATAGTATTTTGAACTAAATTACTTTTGTTTATAAGTGTAAGTTTCTAAAGGTTGCTTACAACGGTTACTATTCTAGAATATATTGCCCTACATCAGGTGTTCCTCAAGGGTCTAATTTGGGACCCTTGTAGTTATTATTTATCAATGGTATCTCCACATCATTAGAGTGTAAACAATCTCTTCCAAAATTTGGCTAATTGTAAAATTTGTACATATGGCCGCAAACTCCATCTGGTTCTACATGATTATCAAATAAATAACATATCTTTATCAAGGGTTACGCAGATGCGAGATCTTGCAGTCAGTCACATTTGATTCTAGTTTGCAATTTATAGAACATATTAATAATATAGTTTTTCAGTCTTCTAAAGTCTTAGGATTTATTGTAAGAAATTGTTGAACTTTTTCCAATGAAATTGCTCTAAAAACGCTATTTTTTGCGATCATAAGATCAAAACTTGAATACGCATCGATTGTTTGGGATCCGCATTATCAACTGCATATAAATTCATTGAAAAAAGTTTAACACAAGTTTCTTAAATTCTTATCTAGCAGGATTGAAGGAATTTATTTTGCAAGAGGTATTGACCAATCTACTTTGGTACATCGATTCAATGTCTATTTCTTACAACTAAGAAGAATACATGTAGGACTGACATTTCTCTACAAATTAGTACAAACTTCTTATCGATTCCTTAAATCTTCATCAAGTGGATTTTCACGTTCCTAGAATCAACTCTAAAAGTATTACTTCGTTTTACTCAGACAATGCGAGAACTAATATTCTTTCTAACTCTCCACTTCATAGAATGTGCAATATTTTTATTTAAATTTACTTTTATAATAACTCTTTAACTTTGATTTTTTGTATAATTTTCTGATATTCTTGTTGTTGTTGTTGTTTATATATTTAATGTGTAACTGTATAATACTAACATGTATGGGCTCTAATTTATATTGTCTTGTGAATGGAGATTCTCTGTTGGACAATAAAGACTTTATTTAATTATTTATTTAAAAATAAGTATTTTAGGATCCGTTTCAATTTAGTAATGAAGAATATGCAGACACATTCCTATTCGCCGTTTTCCAAATTCTAAGACATTTTCGCAGGTTTTCGAATTCAGTAAGCAACATGGAAAGTTTCCAACTACAGTTAAACATAAACATGCTCCGAGAAATAATCTTCGACAAGAAGAGGAGATACTACAGATAGCTCGAAATAATCCTTCTATCAGTGTAAGCAGAATTAGTAATGAATTAACAGTACCGATAACAAGAGTATGGAAAATTTAAAAAAACGAAAGTTTGCATCCATTTCATGTTCAAAAAGTACAGTGACTTGAGCACGGAGACGACGTTCCCCGCTTATTTTTTTGTAGATGGACTTTGGCCAACAGAAGAACAATATCGAGAATTTTATTTACTGATGAATCCCAATTTTCAAGTGATGGGATCAATAACACTAGGAACGGTCATATTTGGGCAACTGAAAACCTCACACTGTATCACAAAAACATTCCCAATATAGATTTTCCATAAATGTATCGTGTGGTATTTATAAAAATTATTTAATAGGCCCTTAAGTTTTTAAAGACAGAATAACAGCTGAAGTTTATTTAAATTTCCTTAGAGACATCCAGCCAAATTTGTTAAAAGGGATTAATACCAAAGGAATGTGGTTTCAACACGATGGTGCTGGACCTCCTTTTCAAATACTGGTCAGAGACCATTTACATCATTGTTTCCCAAATAGATGTATAGATTGAAGCGGTACCGGCAATTGGCCACCAAGATCTAACATCTCTGGATTATTTTTTATGGGGCTAACTTAAATCAGAGGTGTACAACGAACAAATGAATACCCGAGCACAGTTAATGAAAAAAAAAAAAAAATATTGATGTATGTAACAACATTAGAAATAAACCGGAAAAGATTGACAGTGAAACACCTGTTGAAACGTTCTCAGAAGTGCATTGACGTTTAAGCTGTTCATTTTGAAAATCTACTTTAGTTTTAATTAATTATTTGTTTCTGTTAGTTTGTTCTGTTACTTTATCAAACAAAGTGAGCACGGTCCTGTGTAGATGTTCGATTTCTTATTGGAAAATGCAGTAGTTACAAATAAATAAGGATAGAGTTTTAAAAATACAGAGTAAAATATTTGATTTCAATTTTGTAAATACTGATTTATAATATTGTAGTCGCCAATATAAAAATTTACTGTAAGAAAATCCAGATGGTGCCATTAAATATTATTACATTATTTAATTTATTGATCCATGGACTATTTAAATGTGCAGTAACATTTATTAAAATCCGATATACAGGGTGATATTCTAGCTAAGAAGAGCAATATGAAAAAAAAAAGAAAAATCCGGTTCTGGAATTTTTTTAAAATAAATTCTGGTATTGATTAACCTAAAAGAGTGTAACTTTTATAGACAATTTTATCAAAATATCTCTAGCCGTTCAAACAAAATGACCGATTTTAGTTTCGGCAAAAAAACACCCTATATCTCAGAAACGAGTAAGATTAAAGGCTAAGTATGGAGCTGTTTTGAACTCAGCTAAGAGTACATTAAGCTGTGTCCATTAAAATCTGGAACCCTGTATATACGCAGAGGATTTTTTCAATAGATTCATTATCTTATACAACTTTAATCATTTACAAAATAAATCAAAGGTTTGTAGATTGAAAAAGAAAAATGAAGGAAAGGTAGGTCTTTCCAAGTGTGGAAATTTTATTACTATTTGCCAAGAGCCTGCATTAAAATTGTAAAAGAAGAACAAACACACACACGCGCACGCACGCACCCCCCCCCCCCCACCACACACACACACACACACACACACAAACACACACACACACAAACACACACAAACACACACACACACACAAATACACAAACACACATACACACAGACACAAACACACACACACACACACTTAAAAAATTGAAAATAGCTTTATTCGTTCTTTTTCTTTGTCTACAAAATATTATAAAAGCCTATAACAGCAATTGTTAGCGTTTTTATTATTTTAGTTCTACAAGGTTCACTTCTACTTTTGATATCTAAATTAACATTTGATATCACTACATTATTCATATCTAAGATCAACAATAACTAGACTAGACAACAATAACTAGACCTCAACAGAGATGAAAAAGCAATACTTAAACTAACAACAATACATAATATTGCAACATTATTAGTTATATATAAAATACAATTATTATATTTGTTCGTAAATATGTCATGATCCGTGAACATTAGTCAAATGATTGACCAATCATCTAATGGTTAGAACTTGAAGTTGAATACATGTTGATGTTAAAACATGCGTTTTCTAGCTCTTTTATTGGTCAAACGGAACTTCACCTTCTAACGACCTCTGGTGGATTTTTTGGAACTACGTTCTGTTTGGTGCCATATCGTCTTTTGTTTTTATATGGGATTTGAGGGAAGTTGAAACACCTACAATAATTATCATTCATCGTGGCCTGTGAATCAATGATATAGAGAGTTATATAGATTGATAATCCATGTTTTTCAAAATAGACATAAGCTTATGTCTTGAAGTAAAAATGTAGGCATTTATTTTTTTTTACTCCATTCAAAAGCTGAAAATTGGTTTTAAAACACATTTTTGCTAAATTGATTCGAATAAGCAATATGGCTGCTCGCAAAACGACCCGCTTTGAGAAATATATGCAACTACGAGCCCAGACGCATATGAATTGGACCAAAACAAATAATAAACACAATTTTATTTTTCTGAATTAGAATTTATGTTACTATTATAAATTCAACGGATACGATTAAGCTTTTTTGATACTATGTGGTTTTGACAATTAATCAATAATATATGACTTTTATCAACTACAATAAATATAAAATGAAAAAAAAAGGAAAACTAATGTCTGGCGCAAATTAATTGCACCAAATATTTAGTCAGCGTTACCACTGTGTGACGTCACCATTACGTTTTATAACGGCTTCAATTCTCTGTGGCATAGTGCCTACTAATGTTTGACAGTAATCTGGTTGAAAGTTATTCCAAATTTCCTGAACTTTAACCTTTAATTCAGGAATTGTGCGAACTGGCGTAGTTCGAAGTGCTTTTTTCATCTGATGCCAAAGAGTCTCAATAGGAGATAGGTCAGGACTGCTTGAAGGCCAGTTTAAAACAGGAATAGTCATTTCCTGAAACCATGATGTTATGGATTTCGCTGTATGGCAGGCTGCGCCATCTTGTTGAAATATATATTCTCCATCTGGCAGTTGAATTTCATTAATGGAAGGCAACAATTCTTCTTGTAAAATACTTTTGTACTTTATAGCATTGACAGTGCCATCAATGAAAAGGAGATGTCCAACTCCTTGTGAGGACATACAGCCCCAGACCATCACAGATGCCGGGAACTTAACCTTTCTTTTGAGGCAATCTTTGTGATATTCTTCTCCTGGCATTCGGATAACTCTGCTTCGTGTATCGCCAACACATACCTCAAACTTAGCTTCATCACTCCAGATAACTGAATCCCATTGACGTTGAACCCAGTTTTGGTGCTCTTTTGCCCATAACAATCGGTTTCTTTTTTGTTTCTCTGTGAGAAGTGTTTTTTTCTTTGCCTAAAGTGAGATGATAAATTTGAATATTTAAGATGAGATAAGTGTTTCTTGTAAAAACCAACCAATCCACAGGCTGGTGGATCAGACAATAACAAAGTGAAATAGAAAATGGTCGTTATAAATACTCCCGAGTGAGATGAAAAATAACCTGTCTTCGCCCATAGAGTCGCATCTCAAGCCTATTGACAAGCATTCTACCCCACTCCAGTTCATTGGTCTGGGCTCGTATATATGAATCATTAACCCTATTAATGACAGCAGGCCAAAGGGTTGCCATGTTTAAACTGTCTGTTTCCACTTTTCAGCACTTTGACAGGTCGTTGAAATGCCTAATTAGGCAATCCAAATAACGTGGCTTTAAATGGACTCTTGGCAAAACCTACAGAAGTATGTACTTTCCTTATTAAAAACACTTCTATTGAGGTTATTAGTCTAAGTTTGTATTATTTTTAAAGGATTTTGAATTTTTTTCGGTGTGTTTAGTTGAAAAATGGCATAGTTTAATATTTATTTTTAATATATGAATACTAATTATTGTATAATTTATAATAAGTCAAATACTAATGAAAAAGTGAATTTCACAAACTTTGTTGTTTTCGTCAATTATCGGACATTTTTATCCAATCTGACAGGACATTAAATTGCCTGATTCTCTCCAGGGTATCCCAACTAAATAAATTCCCAAACAATGTGTTGCCATGGTGACAACGCTAGAAAACACGCATTATATTATTTGTTAAATAATATAGGTGTAAAAGTTTCAATCCTATCCATTGATCTGTACGATTTCAAAAATGACGCCACTTTCGTACATTATTAAATGAATAACATTTTATTTTAACCTCGAGCGACTGACTGCCAGTAACGCCTCCCACGCCGGCCTCGCTTTGATGTAGTGCCAAAATTTCAATACAATCCAACCAAAAAGGGGGTTCAATCCTTTTGCGAGTGACAGCTCCAGATAAAAGTGGACTTTAAACTTTATTTAAACTTCCAATTCTTGCGCTTCCCGCTTCTTTTAACAGTTTTCTAACTCGAAAGTTTGCTCTTTCAAAAACCAAGACAAAGCACTCTGGGTTTTAAGAAGAGAAATTTATGTTTGGAAACCAGTGGAATATGAATTCCACCTACCCATCAATTATATCTATTGTGTTTAATAAACGAAGAATTTCAACTTTTTTGGGCATTTCTGTATCACGAGTCCACTTGTCGGAGTAATGTTGTGTAAAATTTCGAAGAAATTATTACAATAGTGAATTGGCGCAGACAAGAGGATACTTGTAGTCATTATTATGTAGGTATTATGGTTTTCAAGTCATTATATCTTTAAATGGTATTGCATCAATGCATATTTTGCTTTTTTATTTATTTACTTAAAAATGTAGACATTGTAGGCCTTATTGGGCCCATTGTGCATCCTCCTAAGTAGATAGGCATCTCGTAGCTCGTGATATAAGTGAATGTAAAATATAATATCTATGGGTTGATGGCAAAACTATATTTGCCCAATTTTAGTCAGTTTAATGTACGAGTATACATACCAACTGAAATATTTTATGTATTGCTATACGTCGGCAAAACTATTTCTGTGAATACCCTTTCTGAATGAATATACTATGCGTGTTCAAAACCAGATATGCAGGGTGTCCCGAAATTAGACGGTCATATTTTAACAGCTTAATCTACATCCTAAAATAGGCATAAAAGTTCAATATAAACATTGGTCCGAAAACATTTCGTCTCCGAGATACAGGGTGTTAAAAGTGAAGTCCTGATGACACATTTTAGGACGCACAATTTTCAAGAAAAAAGCATTTGAAAATGCCATGATAAGTTCGATAAGTTATTTAAAAGTGGAAACAATAATTAATAGGCCTGTGGAATCAAAAATTAATTTTTTTCAGCTTTGGAAAACCAGTGACTTAAGAAATTTATTTAGTTTTAAATGTTTTTTAAATAGTTATTTTATAAAAAACTTGTTTTTTTCCAAATGGTTTATCTTTATCTTTGAACGTTTAGAAAATATGTACAAAAATGTGTCATCAAGATTTAACTTTTAACACCCTGTATCTCGAAAATGAAACGTTTTCGGACTTATGTTTATACGAACTTTTACTCCTATCTTAGCATGTAGATTACGGCCCTCTTTTTCCAAATAGAAGATCATGGAGAAGCTTCATCTCCATTCCCGTAATCATCATAGATGGAGTATAACCTGTCGACTCATGTTCAGAACTTCGGTATGCTAGCACAAATAGAGGAATTAAAGTGTCCCAGTCCTTTTAATTTTCAGAGAAGAACATGGAAAGATACTGACATATGGTTCTATTGTGTCTTTCTACCATTCCGTCGGACTGTAGGCGGAGAGTCGTAGTGCGTGTTTTTCTGATGCCTAATAGCTTCATCAATTCTTGCCATAATTCGGATTCAAAATTTCGTCCTTGGTCAGAATGCAATTCCAGAGGGAATCCATGTCTCGCTGTGACGTTTGTCATAAACGCTTCTGCTACTGTCGTCGCTTCCTGGTTAGGAATGGCCGCTATTTCGGGCCACTTTGAGAAATAGTCCGTAACAATCATCAAATATTTGTTTCCTCTTTCTGTTAAGGGAAGTTGTCCAAAAATATCTATGGCGATTCGTTCGAAAGGCTCTCCGGAAAGTTACTGTGACATTTTACCTTGACTTCTCGTTTTCGGCTTTTTTCTGCCATTGCATAGATCACATTTCTTACACCAATCTTCTACATCGCGTCGGAAATTGACCCAATAAAATCTTTCCCGAGTACCAAAATGTCCTCCTGAACAGCTGCTATGGAGCTCCTCCAACACACTTCTGGCATGTGATTTCGGCAATACCACTTGGCGAACTACATATACTCCATCGGGGCTCTCCCACTTCCGGTCCAATAGACCATCGTGAAGATACAGGGAATCCCACTTAGTCCAATACCTTTTAATAGTTCCACTATATCTAACTATCTCTTGCTAAGTAGGTCTGATTCCATTTTTGAGCCATTCTTGGACAACCTTCAAGTCATTGTCTTTCTTTTGATGCTTTCTTAAGCTTTCAAGGGTCATTCTGTCTTCTTCATCCTCTGGCTTGATAGTGGTCGCCTAAAAACTAACTTGTTCAACCAGCTCTTCTCGTTCTTCAAGCCTTTTACAGTACCGGCATTATCGTTCTAAACAGGGTCACATGGAAAGAATGTCTGCGTTGCTATGGAGACGTCCTCTTCGATGCACTATCACAGTTTATAGCTATAAACTGTGGCACTATCTCGAAGTTGTATTCTTGCAGTCTTTTTATCCATCAAGCAACTTATCCTTTAGGTTTTTTAAAATTCATCAGCCACTGCAAGGGGCTATGATCACTTCTAATGATAAAACGTCTGTTAAAAAGGTAGGTGTGGAAGTCTTCTCAGCTTTTCCTAAGGTCTTGCTAAAATACGCAATTACACTCTCTTCCCCCTCCTCTTCTTGGGATAGCACGGCCCCACTCCGTATTGGGATGCGGCGCATTCTAAAATAAATTGTCCTTTTTCTCGAGGGTACGCTCGTATGGGTGCCGTGGTCAATCGTTTTTTTAACTCGGTGAAGGCATTTTGACAATCCGGCATCCAGTAAAATAGCTTACTGTTTTCAGTTAGTCGATGAAGGGGTTTAGCAATTTGACCAAAGTCTTTGACGAATTTTCGGTAATATGAGCAAAGTCCAAGAAAACTTCCCTTTTGTCTCTTGATTTCGGCCAATCTCTGACAGATGCAATTTTATCCAGGTCAGTTTTGATTCCTTCTGCGGAAACAATATGTGTCCTAAATAACAGACTTCCGACTGGAACAGTGAACATTAATTGTGATTAAGCTTTAGATGGGCATTTCTTAATCTTTCAAATACTTCATTCAAATTTAGTAGTTTATCAAAAGTTTTGAACATGATCATTATATCATCGAGATATACTAGATTTAATCTTCTATAGTCTACACAAAAACGAGTAGATCCGTCTTTCTTAGTAACTAGGACCACAGGTGAGCACCAGGAACTAGAAACTTCTTCAATAATATTTGCATCCATCATGTCTTGTATCATATTTACTACTATGGTTTTGTGAGACAGGGGTTAGAATTCGGCCTGGTTCGGTTACAGTGTTTTCAGCTTGAACGTTGCTTACGGAAGCTTGGCTTCTCTCTAACTCGACCATTTAAGCTCTAATTTGCCTTTTTAACTCTACTCTAGCCTCTTCTTGTTCTTCTAAAGTAGCTTTTAAATTCTCTTGCTGTTGATCTAAATTAGCTTTTAAATTTTCTTGTTAATGTTTTTAGGTTCTGTAAATTGATTTTTAGATTCTCTTGATACTGTTCTAAATTGACTTTTAAATTATTTTGTGTTAAGAGATCTACTCGGCTGTTTAGCTGACCTAACTCTTGCTCAAGGTTTTCTTGAGTTTGCAGCAAACCATTCATAATTTCTGCCTCAGCTTTCCTACGCCTTTCGTTTTCTTCCTCCTCTTCCTTCCTACGCCTTTCTTTTTCCTTCTTACTTTTCTTCCTTTTCCTCCTTCCCAGGCCTTTCCTTTTCCTTCTCTTCTTCCTTCCTTCGTCTTTCCTTCTCCTCTTCTCGCCTTTTCTTTTTCTGCTCTTCTTTCCTACGCCTTTCCTTTTCCGCCTCTTCTTCCATCCTATGCCTTTGCGTTTCCTCATCCATCTTCAAAAACCATGCTGGGGGACCTGAAATATTTATGCCTGTTTCGTACTCAGTGGATCTAGTATTTACCATGAATATCTATTTTGTATCCCACTGCTGTCACCAATGTTACGATATTTTTCATGTTTCTTATAAAGATGATGTTTATGAGGATCCTAAGTGGCAATTTTGTCAAAACTAATTGTCAGTTTATGTTTTAGTTATTGAGATTAACTATACATTAAAATGAGTTATTCTTGTTTAGAAACGATAAATAATAGCATTTCTATCATTTCGTCCACAATTATTACTAATTTTTTCTACACCCACTGAACGAATATATTTAATATCCATTCTAGGTAGTAAGAACACTGCAAAAAAGTTAAATAGACCAATCACAGTTCATATTTTGGACACCCAACTACTATTTTATATTTAATATTGGAAATAAGTGACAATTCTGACAAATTAATTGTCAGTATATTTTTTAGTTATTGAGATTAAATATATAAGGTTATCATAAAGTAAAGGATATATTTTAATTTTTTAACAAATTAAGTTAATAACAAAAACTAAACGATATTTAATTGTTTAAATTTTGATCTTGTAAAATCAACAATCGTTCCCCTAAATTGTACACAGCATTTTGTATCAAATTACGATACGCTTTCATTTGACAGGGCCCCGCTCTCAAACCCATTCTCGTGCGAAATCTTCGTAATCCAGCCGTGTAATTTCCGCCGCATTTATAAGGTTTGTTTCAACAACGATCCGAAACCAGTCATTATCACCAGGATTCTACACAGTAGATTATTTAGACCGCCAAATTCATACTGCACCCAATCCTAGTGGCAATGACTAGTGCCTTATCGTTGTTGGAATAGACCTATAATAACACGAAACTAAACCAATTCTTGTTTGTAGATCCATGCTATTACAGTTTAAGCCGTTACAACTTTACGTGTACTTGAATTTTAACTCCGAGCAATTACTAATAGAGGGAGCGTGAAAACGAGTTTGTAGGCGATTGTTGTGTTAGCAACATCTGTAGAGGAAGTGAGGAAGCGGGCACAAGGGGGAAGGTAAACATCCTTCTTGTTCAGTGGCGTATCATTTATCTATAAAAACACATATTGTCCAAACGTTTTAATTGTAAAAAAAAACTAAAAAATTTGCTAATTTTACTATTTTTAAAATGAATACCGTCTTATATGTGTCTAATGCAGGAACAGAAACAAAATCACTGTAAAGGTCTAATTTTTTCAATTGAAGAATAAAACCTTAAAATCAATTTTATTATTAATACAGGAGCGACTAGTTTCGGCCTTACAGGAACATCTTCAGGCCTGTAATACAATAATATTTAATTATTATAATAGGTTGGTCGCTTACGAATAACATTAAATAGTATAAACCACAAAAATGGATCCATATTGTAGCGTTACAGCATTTTAGAATTAAAGCTGTGAAAATAAAAGAGCAGTGCAAACGTAACTAAAAATAAGAAAACTGATTACGGAATCTACAAGAGAAGAGGTGAGAATGAGCAATTACGAATGCATTTAAATTGCTCGGGATAACAAATAAAGCTGATAATGTAGTGGTATAGTCCCCGTCAAAGAAGGTCTGGATATGTTAAAGAGAACGGCGTTTTCTCTGTAAATCTGGAGAATGTAAGGATGGAGGGAAGACGAATCTTGCTGGCTCAGGTGTAAATGGCTAGAAAAAGGAGCGTGTAGATGAAAGATCCAGTAAATATAATCACTTTCGTCTAATTTTTTATTCTCACTCACCATTTCGGCTTTATCTTCGAAATTCATTTTTAAAAGGAAATAAAAGTAATCATTCATACAAGCATATAATAAAACAACATGAATTCATTATATTTAATAAGCTAATAAACGTTTGTTTCAATGAAAAAAACATATATGTAAGTATAAAAAATATATAATTTAATATCAAAATCAATTTGAAAATACAACAGATATAAAAATGAAATAAATTAGTGGTACAAATAGAAAGTTAATAACACCTTCTAAAAGTAATACATTTAAAGTAGATAAATGTTTAAAGAGTTTATTCCTGAACATAACTAATCTAACGTTTTTCCCCTTTTTAATATTATGAGGGTTTTTGTAGTTGAAATGAAAATTATAATTTATTTTGCTCCTAATAAAAATTTAAACATAGGTTATCAAAGAGTAAAATTCATAATAGAACTTCATAATCTTAAATCGTTATCAAAAATTATTAATGGTAAAACTTCAAACAATAGATTCTTAAACAAATTTCTAGTTTTTGTTTTGCAAAAGACTTTTTTGTTTTTTATTTTAGTAGTTTCGAGGAGAATTTTCCCGTGGAAACCAGTAGAACCATCAATTGGTTGGTAAAATTTTGATATTTTGAGTCTGGTAAGTCTTGTTAAACTTTCTTCTTAGGAAGCTATAACCTTATGGAGAATAAAAATTTTATGTTAGATCAAAAGCTCTTAATTGAGAATTATATTTGCAAAGGCCGTTTTAATAATATTTTCAAAAGTTCTTGGAATCGTTGTTAACAGAAACCTGCAAAAAAATATATAATTTTATTCCTAAAATATAAGATAACACACAATGCACATTCATATAATATCATTGTGCTAGAAAAATACTAGGTAGTTACTGAGACAATTTAAAAAAAGTATTTCAAAAAACTCAACTTTTAATGTCATCATTGTACTTAACTTTTTATTGCTAAATTATTAATAATGTCATTTTGTGTAGTTCGTTGTGATTTGTATAATAAATATTATAAAAAACTATCATCAATGTTAATGTGCCAAGTTTTTTTAATAATTATGTCCTTGTTATAGTAAAAACATATTTAACCACATTTTTAAAGTTTTCTGGATTTCTGCTTTAAATTATCGTACAATTGAACTGACTAATTGTGAGTTTAAGTAAAGGTATATCTCTTTTTTGTTTTAACAGTCTTTGTATATTGTTCTGACTTTTTAGATAATCAGAGAAAACAGTAAGACATCTCTTAATATATCCTATTTCACCAACAAAAATGTAGAATAATTAATCTCATATCAAACGAAAAAAGTAATTTTAGGGTGTCCTAATAGGTTTTAACTTAAAAACTAAATAAAATGTATATTGCAACTGTGTTTAAACAAATGAATGTTTTTATACCTGACTATAGCACCAGACAAACATTTTTTTAGATCATAATGATCTGCATAACTCAAAATAGTCAAAATCCACATTATTTAAGTTGTTCTAGTATTGTTTTAGCATAACGATGTTAACTCCAATAATAAATATTCATATTTTTTTGGGACGTTTTTTAAGGAAATGAAAACAAAAAACATGAATAATGTGATATTCTTGTTTAGTTGTGTACTATATAATATAGTTCATTAGGTAGTGATTTAGAAGAAAATTATGTTCTATTTATAGAATAAAAAATCACTCTTAATATCTAAATATTTATACCTATTTATATTTTGGACTATTTTATGTTTTTGGCTCTGAATAGTTTTCTTAAGAATTTTAAAACCTTCCTTAGCTCTTTTGGGATATTCCATGCATATCTTAGAAGTTCATTTTGTTTAAACCTAAAACAAATTAAGTACAAAAAATGAACATTTAAACAATAAACAAAATTAGTCTTTTAGATTAGTTAAAAAAAAGTGTCAACAAAAAAATGGCTGTCTTGTTCCTTAAACATTCTTTTTGAAAGGAAATTAAGTTTCTCTACTTACTTGCTGTTTTAGTATTTTAGTAGCAGATGAATATAATGTAGAAGTAGTGACAGGATTGATTATTATACTTCCTTCGTCGAAATTGCATTTTTCTTTAATATTTTCCTTCCCTGAGGTCTGTAATAAAAATGTTCATTAGCATAAAAAGTTATTCAGGTGGTCACTTGTTGAATTCCTATATTTTGGAACCATGTATTTCTTTTTCATATCAAGAAAAGGAAACCTAAAAAAAATAACAATAAACTTTACAAAGATGTGATATTAAAATAATAATAAGTAATTAACCTTTACTATAATCATTATGAGACGAATGAAGACGAACTTAGCTGGAGTTTACTTGCTCTTAATTTTAATAAGAAAATAAGAAAGTTTAATTGCAAATTAAAGGTGATTGCCTAATGCACCGCCTCTGATAATTAGGTTGTGTCTGTACTTACTTATGATATTATCTTGAAGAAGCATTTTCAACAGGCCTTTTACACATAAAGCATGTTTTCACCATATTATTAGAGATAATAAATCTTAAATATACATTTACAACCCTTACAACGTTATAAATAATAATATTTTCCCTAAAATACAAATAAGAAATTGACATGTGTCAGAAAGGGTCAGAACTGGCGCTCACAGAACACTTCTGCCGCTGTCAAACTTGGCAACGCTGATTAAATAAGCCAATTACAGAAGAGGTATTTTCCCCCTCGGAGGGAGTAGATGTTGCTAACAAAATTTAGCGCGGGGAAGGGGGGAAGACTCCCTCTAGTAGTAATTGCTCAGAGAATTTTAATCTGAAAATAAACTCCAAAATGAATGATTTTGTTTTGACACTCTTGTCAACAATTGTTATAACAATGCTTTTGTTTTCCATAGACAAAATAAAATCCCATTCCTTAAGCAATTAGATTTTGTGTTTTTTGTTGTTGTTTGCTTAATTTGTTAAAAAGTTATAATAAGTTAAACTATATCTCTTACTTTATAATAACCCGATACATTAGCATTTTATTAGACGTGATTTACAAACTTTATTATATCAATTAAACCACTCGATTTTGTATATAGTTAAGTTCTGTTAAATCATCTAATTTTTATTCCAGATGCCGATAGTTATGTTATGTCCCGACTTTCTAAAGTATGATTATTATTCTTCATTCTAATAGAACATTTTCTTCCTGTGTATATATTTACAATCGTGTTTACAATACGAAAAGCCACTGGCACTGCCTTTAGTGATTGTAACGTGACTCCAAGTGATTGATTAGCTCCCCCGTAGCAATCATACCAGCCGATTGTTTGTTCATCTATCTATCGTATATCCCAATTATCGCGACCCAATAATCAAACGATCGAGCGGCGCTCTTCTAATGACCCCGTATACCTACCCGTCCGATATTCTCACAAAGACGCTAATATAATGTGTCAAAAGCAATCGCTAACGCGTCCAATCTATGACCGCTACCCACAAAGGCCGACGGCCATCCAATTGACAAGCGAATGCAGGTCGACTTGACACGTCACAATTGTCTGTCAATGTTGTACATGTCACTTGACGGCGCTATTGTACCACTGTGTTTGCATTCTCTCCATTCTCTCTCCGAATTGGGAAAGTAGCTTCTGAAATCTGAAATGCTGCGTGGATGTTTATTGTTGTTGTCCGCCCAAAATGGACGGAGAGCCGTTGTTGTTGAACTTTTGTCGTTTATGGAAGGAGCGATGATGCTTTCTGCTGTGCTCATATTCGAAAGGTGATGTTTTCCTAATTGACGTGTGTAGGATTTTTATTTTCCAGGAAATCCTGGATCTATGGAGTCATTTTAAAGTATTCTGTAAAAATTTAAATAAAATTAAACATAGGTTATAAAAATAAAAATTTTACATTCAATTTTGTATTTTCCAGGACATAGTTGGTTAAAATTATAACTTATGTCATTTATAAATCTAGGTTAAAGTTAAAACTCTATCGGTAAGGTAAAAATAACTGGCAAAAAATTAATGAAAATGGCTGCATTATAGTACATTACTTTTATATAGTGTGTCTACTTAAGTTGAAACCTGGTTGAAACCATATGGAAAACTTTTTTTATTATTGGTTTTGTGAAAAAATGTATTCTTGATAAAATGTGCTGCATGGTCCAAAACTCAAGAGTAAAGTACCTTTATTTTTTACAATAAAGAAGAACATTATGATGTAAAGTTATTTTGATTTAAAAGTTATTCAAATATGCAATAACAATCATTTAGCATGAAAATTAAGGTTAGGTGATTATTTACGTTTTACATTATAAATTATTTGTAGTTATAAATTAATTAATCATCAAATCTGAATTTTAATGCTAAATGGCTGTAATTGCTTATTTGAACATAACTTTTAATGCAAAATAACTTTACTTGATACCTATTTTTTTGTAAACCTCGTATACAGCTTAAAAAAATTGATATCTGATGGTTGCATTTTAAGTTTTGGACTATGCATAATTTTTTATCAGGAATACATTTCTTCACAAAATCAATAATAAAAAAGTTTTCCATAAGGTTCCAACTTGAGTAAACACACTGTATATCACGTAAATTAAAAGGACATACGTGTAATAGTATATTTCATTACAAGTACAGAAAATGCACTTTTCCCGTACGAGCGTGACACAGGAAGTCATGCAAACACGGAAAAAGCATTTATGGACATACAATAAACGATACTTTTCATTATACCTTTCTGAAAACAAATATATATATATATATATATATATATATATATATATATATATATATATATATATATATATAAGTTAATAGAGAGTTTTAGCAAACATCCGCTAACATTACCTTAGGGATATAGTGTGATCTAGCCTGTTTAATGTTTATGAAAAATGTCACAATCTAAGTTTAATGTAACGTTAGCGGAGATTTTACGTACATTTGCTAAAACTCTCTATTGTTTTTTTGCTGACGCCACTTGCAAAATAGATGATACTTACTCTTATTCATATCTCTCACAAGACTTTTTGAATAGTAATTATGCACCACATTTTGACCTTTCCAGTGATATTTTTGTTCCTGTAGAAATCATTTAAAAAATATGTTTAACAAAAGTTCAAAAAAATTAAAACTCTCATAATAATATAAACGTTGTTTATTATTGTTAGGGAAAATAAATAACATTGTATATGTTTAAAGGCAATTAAAAAATCTGACAAATGCTGTAAAATAGGTTTGTTTGTAGATAGTTTCCAACGGTTGGTGATTCTTTTATGAGACGCATGCGCGATTTCCAACGGTTTGGGTTTCATTGTCATTTTTATGCTCTGCAAACGCATTTTGTACGCGTTTGGATTTTTCTTTCTTTATTCTCGTCAGTTAGATAGAGCATTGGGGTTCTCATCTTTCAATACAGCACGTGTTGAGACGCCTATCTTCGTTCCACAGAATGCGATTCTTATGTAATATCTCTCTCTATTTGATTCGTTACGTTGAGTTGAGTTTTCACCAAAGACATTACAACATAGAGACAAAATCTTTCATTCATAAAACCCATACAATTGCGGACTGTTATTGTTTTAAAATTGTTAGTGAGTGGAAGAGAGAAAGACAGATCTCCAGGGCTGGCTGGCAACGTTGTAAACAGTGTCCATAATATGCTCGCCAGTGGCGTAGAGTTTTAAACTTACCAGTATTGTCAGAGTAGTATGTTAAAAAAATACGTAAATAAGTAGGTATATATTTTTAGTAATGATAATTATGATAAATTTTTTATGTAGATAAATTCATGTACAAGTAAATTCAAGGGAATTAAAATTACCTTCCGATTTTTAATATTTATTGGTTTAGTTTATTTGCCTGGTATGATGTTAACCAAAATTATTTAAAATTTTAAATTAACATTTTGTAGGTAGGGTATCTAAATAAAACACTGTCCTAAAAATATTTAATTGTTTAATTAATAATTACAAAAAAACATGGTATGGCAAAAAATATCGTAAAAAACTGTAATTTTTTTTTTGCAGCAGGTGGTGTTCCAAAAACAATTGAATCAGAACTAAAAACCCATACGTTAGATATACATACATATAGGTAATAAATAATGTTTAGAGGTAAACAAAAAATTAATAAATACGAAAGTAAATCAAAACTCAAATGTGATAGACGTAAAATGAAATAAAATAAATTTAGCTCAAAGCCAATATCACATAAAATACAACGACCGTTTCCCCTTCGAAAAACAACTACTCCTTTGGCTAATACCGCAACAGGTATTGAATTACTTCAGAAGAAAAAACGACAGAGATAGAAATTAATTTTCAACACTTTCTACTTTGATTTTGTTCACCAAGGAGAACATCATTCTTGCTGAGGAGTCCTAATAAGGACGAAACGGGTTCATCCGGGCCCTCATACAAAAACGTTCTTGTTTTACTTCTGACACGATGACGTGGTGTGGTGGTTTTGAAATTAGCTTCCACGTCAATCTCTGAAGCAAGCTCGGTTGCTTCTAAAATGAGAGTCCCCTAAATGCTTCCAGTCTTTAAATCCCCGATTGCCAAGAGCGCTCAAGCTAGATGGTGCAGCAAAATGTCGACATGGAAAACAGTACAAAGCGTTTTGAAATACGGAATATACCATCCATTCTCTTAAGACCTCTTCTCCATTTCTAAGCGTTTTCTTGTAATGTTTTGGTGAGAATCTTCTATGCTGATCATCAGAAGGAAAATCAAAATTATACATAGGTGCAGCTGGACCACGTTTAACCAAAAAAATTCTATCTGCTGCACGTATAATTTTGGGCCATAATCCTGGGCCAGAAGAGATACTTGGGACGGTAGCCTTTTCTAAATGTTTCTCTGAGGTCTGCACAACTTGCGAATTTTGATTTGTGGAACTGCACGGAACTGCATCACTACTCGCCAAACTCGTTTGAGATGACTTACCCAGTTCACTAATGCTGACGGTTGCGTCCAAAGGGGGGGTCCATATCCGGAAAGTCAGTATCTAGGTGCTGGGCGTTGTTCAAATGTTGGTCGGTTATGGTAGCGTGAAAACTACCTTCTTTCAAGAAGTTCTGCAGCGAATCTGACTGTTTTTGAAGCTGTGTTTGCTTGTTCAATCTCCGCTTTTTAAATTCGCTCTCAGAGGGTTTTCTATTAGGATCGGACATTTTGGTTTCTGGAACAAATTAATTAAAATAAAAGATAATACTGATATGAAAAAAAGCCATGATTTGATTTAAATTATAATTTCTGAAATCCCTCCTTTTGCTCCACTGGCTTGAAAAAAAAAATGTATTTTATTTAACTTCAGACTCAATTACCTTTTATTCGATACCACACAAGCCATTTTTTGATGCAAACGCTAATTTTTGAAATACCCCCCTTGTGCGCCACTGACCTAAAAAAATAAAATAAATTTTATTCAACTGCAGGTTCAATCAACTTTCATTTGATACCACACAAGCCATTTTTTGATGTAAACTCTAATTTTTGAAATACCCCCCTTGTGCGCCACTGGCAAAAAAAATAAAATAAATTTTATTCAACTGCAGGTTCAATCAACTTTCATTTGATACCACACAAGCCATTTTTTGATGTAAACTCTAATTTTTGAAATCCCCTTCTGTGCGCCACTGGCTTAAAAAACAAAATGCATTTTATTCAACTCCAGACTCAATTATCTTTTATTTGATACCACACAAGCCATGTTTTCATCTAAACTCTAATTTTTGAAATCTACCCCCTACCATTTTTTGGGCTTATATCTGATGGATTTTTTTAGTTTTTAAAAATGAAAACAAAAATAAAACACTTACCTTCACAGAAGCCAAATGCACTGGACAATTTGCACAAGCACTTTTTTAAAGCTTTTTTTTTTGCCACGGGCCGAAAAACTTGTCAATTCTTGAAAGGCGGTGGTTGAGTGGTTTTGTCATGTTGAATTCAACAAGATTTTGCCTTAATGTTTAAATATAATATATTATATTATTTGTTTGAATTATGTGCTTCCTCTTAATCTTGTCAACTATCAGTCAAATCTTGCAACGCGTTTTTGAGAAAATTCCCGTGAACCGATTTCAATGAAATTTGGTATACTTACAAGGGTCCGATGACAATGCAATATTATGAAAAATAATTTATTGATATGATATCAGAATGATAAAAAAATATTCTTTACTTTTTAGTGCATTTTATAAACGCACTGGCTAGCCGACCGCCGGCGGTAGTTGAATCTAATAAAACGAAAACCGTCTTCCGGCGGCATAATCTTTTCGTATATAAAAAAGCCGCCGAAAATCTAACCTGATTTGTTGATCAGGGCGGCATGCTATTAGTGCATTGATAAATGCCGCCGGACGACGGTCTACTGTATTTGAAACATTGAATGCCGTCGGAGAAATTGACATAACCTTATTTCTTTCATTTCTATGTGAATTTTCACTTGTTGAATATTAATATTGTTCCTGAGTGATAAATATGAAGTTAGGAGACGTATTTGAAACTTATGAAGACTTTTTGAACGACTTAGATAATTATTCCAAACGAGAATTTGTATCCTTTTGGAAGAGAGATGCCAGAACAATTTCAGCGGCCAGAAAAAAACCGATCGTTTTCTAGATCCAAAATTAAAATATTACCAATTGAAATATACATGCATTAATGGTGGGAGAACGTTCAACCCGACTGGAAAAGGAAATAAAGTGACAAGGTAATAATTTGAGACCACTTTTATTCGAGATTTAAGATTTACGCAAATAAAAAAGCTGGATTTCTCTTTTTTTAGTACGTACAGGTCTGGATGCAATGCCCATATCACTTTAAGAGCTTCAGTGTGTGGTACCAAGCTACAAATAATAAGTATAGGAACTAAGCATAACCACACTATTAGCAAGGTAAGTGTGATTTCTTTAACATCTCAAACTTAGTACTCTGCACACAAGCTCGGGCAAGGTAGCCCCCATATTTGCACTGTTTGCTCAGGATGTTGATGAAAATTGCATTCCAGATGTGGGACGAAATGATAATATTACTATTATAAAAGTCACACATAATGATTTACCAATTATATACAATAACGATCCAAATATTGCTACAAATTGTGAAATTTGAGTATTAGATGTGGTTTCAAAAGAAGAAAATGGCCCTTCCGTACATTCCACAAGCACTGCATCAGTTCTAAATATAGATGAAATAAAAATGCCCATTGCCATGAAAAAAAGAGGTAAGCCAAAAGGTCGTTCTTATACTGTCATTGGGTTAAGCGCAAAACGAAAAAAGAGATTGGCACAACCAGCACAACAAACAAATGTTCCGAATACATAAATACTGGTCAATTGAATCAAAAATATATTTTCATTAGAAGTACCTTTTTTATTTTAAATGTTCTTAGTTCTATAATAAAATTGATCGTTTCCATGTGTCTAAGTTTTATTTAATATTCAACAAGTGAAAATTCACATAGAAATGGAAGAAATAAGGTTATGTCAATTTCTCCGACGGCATTCAATGTTTTAAATATAGTAGACCGTCGTCCGGCGCCATTTATCAATGCATTGATAGCATGCCGCCCTGATCAACAAATCAGGTTAGATTTTCGGCGGCTTTTTTATATGTGATAAGACCATGCCGCCGGAAGACGGTTTTCGTTTTATTAAATTCAACTACCGCCGGCGGTCGGCTAGCCAGTACGTTTCATAAAAGCATATAACTTAATTTTTTATCAGTTTATTTTTATTTTCCATGATTTTGGCGCCCCTAGATCATTGCGCTCCGGGCGGCCGCCCGGATCGCCCTACCCTGGGGCCGGCCCTGTTATGCTTTAAACAAGAGAAGTCCAATTTTTTCTTTGTGACATTTTCCTTTCTTGTTTCTATATCATCTTTGGAGATTTTTGGGTAGTTTTTTTACGGCATGTCGGCTTAACTCACAATAAGACTATATTCTATGATTTGTCTTTTTTAGTGGTAACTAAGGATATTTCAGGTTTTTAAAAAAAAATATTACCATTTGTCTTGTATTTTGTATCTGGTTTTGTAATTTTTGAAACTTTTAACGAAGCAAGCGGCGCACATACATAGACCAGAGCATACTGGCGCATTCGTTTGCAAAATTGTTTTAATTCGTAATTTTTTTTTTTAAATATCCGGAAGGCTTGCCTAATTATAAAAGTGTAAGATGACACTCGATATTTGTTGATGTTATTGTTTAAACAACGAAAAATTAATTAAGCCAGAAAAAATGCATTTTTTGCAATGAATTAATTTTTTTTATATTCTTAAGGATATTTCGAATAAAAAAAGTCCTTACGCCCATCATCGTATCTTCAACCCTTTAATTGTTATGAATTTTTTAAAATCCAAAATTGACAAAAATTCTAATTTTCTTGAATTAAATAATATATCTTAAAATTTAAAATGCTATAATTTTAAATTTTTTACCGAATATTCAAACTATAATAAACAAAATTATCTAAATAAATTTTCAAAATTTTGTTTGTTGTTTTTTTTACGTTATAACAATATGCTTCCTACGCGCCACGATGCCACGAAAAAGATTGTTCA
The DNA here is from genome assembly GCA_927349885.1 of Psylliodes chrysocephalus. Taxonomy (NCBI): domain Eukaryota; kingdom Metazoa; phylum Arthropoda; class Insecta; order Coleoptera; family Chrysomelidae; genus Psylliodes; species Psylliodes chrysocephalus. The sequence goes on from OV651824.1 coordinate 16,947,498, forward strand.
CTATACTCTGTTTTTAAACTAAGAGGAGCGATTTGAATTTAAGTTAGCAATTCTGTAGCCTTCTGATTGGTCAGATTACAGTCAGTTTCACACATTACTTTTTAGCATGAACATCAGCTAATAATTGATATTATTGACAGTTCTGACATTTTATAATTTGATATCTCATCTATTCACATACTTTGATTACTATACGAGGCAAGAGAGAGGTCCGACACGCCGTGGACACGCCCAACATAGGGCGCGGCCATTTTGAACCCTGTGACACAGTTTACAGTTAAAGAATCAGATCACTCACACTGCGTCGGCACTTTTGATCTCAATGTTTCAGTTTATACACTGTGCAACTCGGATAATACAATATATGACAACCGCCTATAATAAAACAGCAGTCTTCTGCGTATCCTGAATTTGTATCCCTGGAGTGGATGTTATTTTGGAACTTTCCACTGGTCCGAGTGAGCTAACTGATTCTTTAGCAATAAACTGTGACTTTAAAAATAATATTCCCTGACACTGACAGCAGCAAGCAAAATATCAGGTGCGTTTTAATAATCCGCTTCTGCTTCCGTAATTGTCGGTTTAGTCGTTTTAACCTGTCAGATTAAAACAAGAACACCGACAATTCCGAAGCAGAAGCGGATGATTAAAACGCACCTATTAAAAATATTGCGCCAAGATGTAGGCAACACGTAATAAGGGTTCAAAATGGCGGAGTTTTCTATCTCCTTTTAAAAGGCACTCAGAAAGCTGCGCAGTGCGACCATTCTCCGTATAGTAAATGAAAATCAAAGTATGTGCATCCATTAGTATTTTACTTTATTTCGTAAATAATAGTTTGTTACAGGTTTAAATCGATGAATTATAAATTAATACAATTACCATTGAATAGTTATGTTAAACATAATTAATTAGTTATTATTTAATTACTTAATAGTTAATTACTTACTTCAGGAAAAATCAAAAAGGATACATTTGTATTTTAACTGTTTATTGTTTAAAATAACCTAGTTCAGTGTTTACATTTATTTTGAACTACTTTAGTGACCTTTGAACTCTGCTCTTCTTCTTTTATTCTAGAGACATTTTACAACTAGGTATGCCTGTACCTGGCTAAAAGGCCTACTATGGTCAAATATTTTGGCATCACCAATAAACTCCTAGGTCAGGAAATGTGTCTTTCTCGCTCACTTCCTTTTTCTCTTTGTTCTTGGTTGAAATTTGGGCCATGAGGTTTCTGTAACTTTCGAACTTTATTCGGATTTGTTCAACCTAAAAACAAATTAAGTTTAAGCTAACATCTAACAGATTAAGTATATATAACATTAATCTAAGTGGATTTACCCAGTTGGGGATAATTATACTTATCTTAAAAGGGGCCGCTTCTGATCTCCGGCCATTAAGTGTAGACATTAAGTCTCTACAATATCTAGCTTTGGTCATCTAGCTCCTAGTATTACCAGATATTATTTACTGCTGCTCGTAGAGCCGATTACTACTTTCACTATAGAGCACCTCCTTAAGTCTCTTCTAAAGTACCACTCACGTGCCGTATATATTGGATTGGTGGCTGGAACCCACTTCTTCCTTTACCAGCACTTGACTGCGAGCATTATATCATAGCTGTAGACGCCGCTAGGAACCGATATCGCCAAGTAAGAGCTTTCCAATTTTATACTCATCCGATTAATAGCAGCCGTATAACCTGCAAGAAAAATAAGAACATTTAATTAAATAGTGACATACATATATATTTAAAACGTGTGAACCTTGGTAGTACTACAAAGGGGGATTTATTACCTATCGGTATTTGTTACATACAATTGAGTTTCTAATTATCACTATCTACCTAACTACCTACTTATTGTACAAATTAAAGAAAAACACTACTTACTCATTGTTATTATTTGGTCACACTAGCATATCAAGTTTCTCTTTAAGAATCCATGCCACTCTCCGGCTTACAGTGGCATTAAAATAGACTATCTCTAGTTTTGAGCTAGCAGCACAGTTCTTGTAACTTTGATTTCTAATTCGCCTTCAGGATCAGAATGTAAAATAGAAGAGACTTAAATGGCGCTCACCGTGTGTAAATTTTAGTTGTGACCAAATTTTGTTAGGTAGTATCACATAAATAAGTTTTGGAACTTTATTCACTTCAGCATTCGGTTGGTTATTCTCTTGCACAATATGATTTTATTTACATGTATAGTATTAGCGGATGTATAAATGGTATAAAAAGAAGCATACAATTCAGTTTCAGCCTATTTTACTTGCATAGATATATATTTTAGGCACTATTTAAGGTATTTGGATTTTTTTTGTATATGTAGAAACAATAATACAGTTCTTTGCTTTAGTAAAAAGTAATAAAGCAACTGCCTTTACATTTAGCTTGTATAGAATTGTATATTCCCATATTATTTGCTCAAGTTGGAAATATTTATTTGGTAACTAATTGCTTGGTTATGTTGTTATGTACTATATTTGGACGACACAAACGAGTATAACACTTTGTTAGTAGGATAGACATCACAGGTTAGTTGCATATTGTTAATTTTATTCCTTATTTTCGTTTATTTTCAGGGTTTCTAAATTCTAATAGAACTTTGATTTGTGTTGTTGATTTTTCAACTGACAGTAGTGACAGCTGACAATTTTGTTGGCAATTGACATTGTGACCACTGTCACAACTCTTCTTTTATTTTCTTCTTTTTCAAATTTGGCCTTTATGCAGTTGTTAAAAGTCACTATTGGGAATTAATAGAAAAGTTTAATTATACAAAAATTGTGTAAATAAAAGGTTAATAAACAGATGTATTCATTAAAAATACAATAATTAGCTAATTTTAGGTTATTTTTTACTTTTGTTACTGATAACTCATAACACATTATTCCTTAAACTTGCTTAGGGTAGAGTGGGGCAAATTTTTATTTACGTTGGTTGGTAGAATTGATGGGAAGGTATTTATTAATACTTCATTACATGTAATATAACCAATGCCTAATTAATTTTGTACTTTTGAGTATAGTAACGATAGTAGGATTGTGTTTTGAGTATAGTGTACATATAGTTAGTTAGATAGGATATAATTTAATTAAGGTTAGAATTAGGTAATTACAAAATAGCAATTGCACTTGCGAGTTGTAATTTGTTTTCATTCTCTATATTTTTTTATTTTTTCTTTGGAAAGAGGGGAATTTAGTGATTACAAACTAGAATTAGATTAGAAAATTTAGATTGCGCATAAACTATTTTCATAGTTGTAAAAGTTCTTTATTTGTGATAAGATGGAGGTCAATAGACTTCTAAAAGATGAACTGGCTTATGAATTATATATTAGAGGGTTACCTAGAAATCCTAGTGCTAGTGTTAATGACTTGAGAAAGAGTCTTCGCGAGATTTTAATTAAGGAGAAGGAAACTCCAGATAATTTAATCAGAGGGCATATAGATCTAGTAGTTGAGGATGAAATAAGGATATGTAAGGCAAAGTGTTCCGAGCTCGAACAAGCTATTGAAAATTTTGATCCCGAAAATTCGAAAAACGAATATAAAAGAATAGGAACAAGACTGCAGCATTTAGCTAGTCGTATTGATCGTATTCCAGTCTCTTACGAAGAAGAAGAGGAAGAACAATGCAAATTAGCAGATCATTGTAAATCCGTTCAAGAGGAACTTATACAAATTTATGAAAGTGCTGTTTCGTCTGTACCTCACACTAACCCACCACCATTAGTAGATCATACTGAGAATGATATTGGTAATAGCAATTCTGGAAACTTAACCATTTTGGATCAACCTAATTTGGAGTTAATATCACCACAACGAGTAATACCACCATGTACATCTGCGAATCCTACGCATGGAGAAGTATGGGAATTTCCTCCATTTTCAGACCCAATAGCTACGAATAGTAGAAGTCAAATTCGATCGAATTCTCTTCCGGTAGCTTCGAACTCAATAAGGCAAAAGTCAATACCAAATCCTACAGCACGAGTTAATTTTATGCCTCCTATTACGGAGCCAACTACAATTCCAAATGTATCTAGTAGAAGAGCTACGATAGATAGCACGAGTCCTTTGTGGAATGCACCTGAATATATGTCTTCAGCCATGAGTAATCTACACATCCCTTCGCGACGACCAATGTATGATGGATGGAGTCAAGAAACTCGCTTACCAGACGTGTCCCGATGGAATGTCAAATTTAACGGTAGGACAAGTGTTAATGAGTTTTTAGAGAGAGTGGAAGAATTTAGAATTTCTCGAGGGGTTTCTCATCAACAACTCTTACGCTGTTCTCCTGAGCTTTTGACGCAGGATGCTTTACTATGGTATAGGACCCGAAAATTTGTATCTTGGCAAGATTTATGTCAGCAGCTTAAAGAAGCATACTTACCATATGACTATGAACTTGGTCTAATGGACGAAATCAGGAAAAGAACACAGGGTGCAAATGAGAAAATCCTTAATTACATTACGATAATGGAAAACTTATTTAGGAAACTAAAACAACCACCGATTGAAAAAGATCGCGTAATTCTTATAAGACGAAATTTATTGCCAAGTATTCAATCGCAGTTAATACTTCACCAAGTATCTACAATTGATGAATTGATTGTTCTTGGTAGAAAAGTGGAAGAAGCCCAGGCGGTGATGGATAAATATGTTCCTCCTCCCACTTCATATCGATCACTTCTCGAGCCAGAACTGGCATACCGCAAACCCGGAAATCAACAACCAATAACTGTGGCTAGTAGTCGCCCAGTGCAATCCACACCAGTGACAAACCGAAATACCAGTCAGCCCACGAGAGATAATCCATCTATTCCTAAGTCTGATCTAGAACCCTCATGTTGGAATTGTGGCGGAACGGGCCATAGATTCAAGAAATGCGATCAACCCCGACGCAATCGGTTTTGTTTTAAATGTGGCAGTCCAGATGTCTCAATTAACAATTGTCCAAGGTGTCGAAAAAACTCCTCTCGAAGTCAGCAGTAGGTCGAGCAGCTGACTTTTCATCGACATCGACCGAAGATCATCAACACATTTTATTAGACTATGTTTTAGCTCATGCTAAAGGAGACTCCAGACCCTATCTTCAAGTGAAAATTTATGAACGTACGTTATTAGGTTTGCTAGACTCAGGGGCTACCAATACGATTTTGGGTGGACCTGGATGGAACCTTCTGAAGACGTCTTGCAATTTTAAGGAAGCCGAACAGAAGTCCTGTGTCGTGGCATCCGGTCAAGCTTGCGATATTTTGGGAATGGTGCCTCTCCCTATAGTGTTGTGCAATAAATTAAAAATTATAAATGTTTTAATCGTCCCTGGTATCCCTCATTTTCTCATTTTGGGAATGGACTTTTGGAGAGCCATGCGCATAGTGCCGGACATGTTTTCTGGAAAATGGTTTTTCCAGGAGACATCTCAAGAATTATTACCGTCCACTCAGCTCGCCCTTATCTCTTCTGGCTTTTTATCTAGTGAACAGAAGTCTAGACTAGACAAGTTCATTGATGATACCTTTCAGAATATGGGAGTGAAGTTAGGATGTACGTCTCTAGTGGAACATGTCATTAGAACCACCGCAGTACCGATCAAGCAGCGACATTATCCTTTGTCTCCACCTTTACTGCGACAAGTTAACGAGGAATTAACAAAAATGCTAGATGATGGTGTCATCGAACCTTCTAGGTCTCCGTGGGCCTCACCAATTCTCCTTCTCAAGAAAAAGGACGGACGTTATCGTTTTGTGGTAGACTTTAGAAAATTGAACAAGGTTACCGAGAAGGATGCATATCCTCTTCCCTTTGTTAACGCAACTCTCGACAAATTACGAGATTCGCACTTTTTGACAACTCTAGATATAAAGAGTGCGTATTGGCAAATTCCATTGTCAGAGGAGTCAAAGCCAATGACAGCTTTTGTAATACCTGGACGTGGGCTATTCCAGTTTCGAAGGATGCCCATGGGACTTCATAATGCGCCTGCAACATGGCAACGTTTCATCGATCAAGTCATCGGGTTAGATCTCGAGAAATACGTATTCGTGTATCTAGACGACGTGATAATTTGCACGGAAACGTTTGAGAAACACTTAGAAGTACTTCAAGAAGTCCTCTCCCGATTGACTACCGCTGGTCTTACCTTGAACCGAGAAAAATGCCATTTTTGCAAATCAGAGCTGAGATATCTTGGGTATGTTGTAGGAGCGGGAGGTCTCATGGTGGATCCTGCGAAAGTGGAAGCAATTTTGCAAATTCCACAGCCAAAATCTAGCTCTGATGTTCGACGCTTAATAGGAGTTGCATCGTGGTATCGGCGATTTGTGCCAAATTTTTCATCTTTAACAGCACCCCTGTGCCATCTCCTCAAGAAAAACCAATCTTTCCAATGGAGTTCCGAATGTGAATCAGCCTTTAAATCTCTTAAGGAATACCTGATTTCCGCACCCCTTTTGTCTTGTCCAGACTTTGAAAGACCCTTCGTGGTGCAAACTGATGCATCCGACTTCGGTCTAGGTGCTGTTTTATCGCAGACTGACGAGGAAGGTAATGAACGGGTCATATGCTACCTCAGTAGGTCTTTAACCAAGGCGGAGCGTAAATATAGCACGACAGAAAAGGAATGCTTAGCTGTCTTATTTGCAGTAGAACGTTTAAGAGCTTATTTGGAAGGAGTTAAATTTACCGTGATAACCGACCATTTTAGTTTAAAATGGCTTAATAGTATTCGTGATCCCATAGGTCGTATTGCAAGGTGGGCAGTTAGACTGCAGCAGTACGACTTCGAGGTAATTCACCGCAAGGGTTGTGAGCATGCTGTACCTGATGCGCTCTCTAGATCAGTACCTCGAATCGACGCGGTTGCAACTAACTTTCTACCGGAGCTAACTGACAAATGGTATCGGAAGATGGTTGATTTAGTACAAATCACGCCGTCAAAGTACCCTCTGTGGCGTCTAGAAAGGGGTCAACTGTATAAAAGAGTCGAACCTCAATATCCCGAACTTGTTCCAGAATCTAATGGATGGTTAATAGTAGTTCCTAAAAGCAAACGGTCTGAACTCATATCCGCATATCATGATCCGCCTACGGCAGGTCATCTCGGAGTATATAAAACCCGTTCAAAACTTGCCCAGAAGTACTATTGGCCGAGAATGAAACAAGATGTGGCTCGATATATATCTCGCTGCACAACTTGTCTCAAGACCAAACCAGTTCAACGTCCACCAGCAGGACTAATGCTCAGTCAAGGTCCGGTAGCAACTAGACCATTTGAAATTGTTAGTATCGATATAGTTGGACCGCTACCTCGATCGGCATCAGGATATTCATATATTTTCTCAGTCCTAGATATTTTTAGTAAATTTTTACTGCTTTTCCCTCTAAGATCTGCCACGGGAAGGAAAATCTCCGAAATTTTAGAAGACCAAGTGATTTTGTTGTATGGTGCACCACATAAAGTAATAATGGACAATGGAGCCCAATTTACAGGAAATGTTTTTCACAATTTACTCGAAAAATATCAAATCGACCCCTATCACATTTCAAATTTTCATCCCCAGAGTAACCCTGTAGAACGCGCTCATCGCGTTGTGAAAACGGCTTTGACAGCCTACGTGGCCGATAACCATCGTACATGGGATAAGTACTTACAGAAAGTCGCCTGTGCGATAAGGTCTTCCTGCCACGAAACCACAAAATTGACACCAAACTTTGTAGTGTTTGGAAGAGAAATAAAGTTATCAGGCAAAGATGTCCATCCGTTAGCTACTCCCTTTCGACAAGATGTTGATCCCATTACTCGATCCGAAGCCTTATTAGAGGTCTTTGTGGATGTGCGTCGACGTCTTAAAATTGCTTTTGACAGTTCGAGGGCCCGATATAATTTGCGTCGCCGTGACGAAAGGTATACTCTAAACCAAACTGTTTGGAAACGTAAGTATGCCTTATCGGATGCCACTAAGGGCGTAACGGCTAAATTTGTGCCTAAATTTGAAGGTCCGTTTAGGATATCAAAAATTTTATCTCCGTGGTCGTACGAGCTGAAGGACCAAAACGGCAAGTCCAAGGGTGTATGGCACATCAAAGATTTAAAGGCTCATCCGCCTGATCACCCCAATATAGAGTCAGACTCAGATACAGATTAGTTTTAGTTTATGTAGGTAGGTAGGAGATTTATAAGCCTAATCACTTTTGTTTTGTAAAAATCCTTTTTAGGAAAGGGGGGGATGTTACAGGTTTAAATCGATGAATTATAAATTAATACAATTACCATTGAATAGTTATGTTAAACATAATTAATTAGTTATTATTTAATTACTTAATAGTTAATTACTTACTTCAGGAAAAATCAAAAAGGATACATTTGTATTTTAACTGTTTATTGTTTAAAATAACCTAGTTCAGTGTTTACATTTATTTTGAACTACTTTAGTGACCTTTGAACTCTGCTCTTCTTCTTTTATTCTAGAGACATTTTACAACTAGGTATGCCTGTACCTGGCTAAAAGGCCTACTATGGTCAAATATTTTGGCATCACCAATAAACTCCTAGGTCAGGAAATGTGTCTTTCTCGCTCACTTCCTTTTTCTCTTTGTTCTTGGTTGAAATTTGGGCCATGAGGTTTCTGTAACTTTCGAACTTTATTCGGATTTGTTCAACCTAAAAACAAATTAAGTTTAAGCTAACATCTAACAGATTAAGTATATATAACATTAATCTAAGTGGATTTACCCAGTTGGGGATAATTATACTTATCTTAAAAGGGGCCGCTTCTGATCTCCGGCCATTAAGTGTAGACATTAAGTCTCTACAATATCTAGCTTTGGTCATCTAGCTCCTAGTATTACCAGATATTATTTACTGCTGCTCGTAGAGCCGATTCCTACTTTCACTATAGAGCACCTCCTTAAGTCTCTTCTAAAGTACCACTCACGTGCCGTATATATTGGATTGGTGGCTGGAACCCACTTCTTCCTTTACCAGCACTTGACTGCGAGCATTATATCATAGCTGTAGACGCCGCTAGGAACCGATATCGCCAAGTAAGAGCTTTCCAATTTTATACTCATCCGATTAATAGCAGCCGTATAACCTGCAAGAAAAATAAGAACATTTAATTAAATAGTGACATACATATATATTTAAAACGTGTGAACCTTGGTAGTACTACAAAGGGGGATTTATTACCTATCGGTATTTGTTACATACAATTGAGTTTCTAATTATCACTATCTACCTAACTACCTACTTATTGTACAAATTAAAGAAAAACACTACTTACTCATTGTTATTATTTGGTCACACTAGCATATCAAGTTTCTCTTTAAGAATCCATGCCACTCTCCGGCTTACAGTGGCATTAAAATAGACTATCTCTAGTTTTGAGCTAGCAGCACAGTTCTTGTAACTTTGATTTCTAATTCGCCTTCAGGATCAGAATGTAAAATAGTAATAAGTTCTTCAGTAAGCAATTGTAGAAACTGCCCTGGTACAGTTGACTGATGTAATCCAGGATGCACTGACAAACAAAGAAACGGTCGTGTGTGCCTTTCTAGACATAGAAGGAGCTTTTGACAACACGCCACACGAATATGTAAAAAGAGCACTTGCATACAGAGGAGTAGATAACATCACATCCAGATGGATGGCTCAGCTGTTATCTTCGAGAACTGCAGAGACAAAGATAGGGCAGGACACCATCTCCATCTGCACAACCAGAGGATGTCCACAAGGAGGAGTTCTATCCCCACTAATGTGGAGCCTAATCGTAGACGAACTTCTATGCAGATTGACTGACCTTGGCATACCCTGTCAAGGTTATGCCGACGACATAGTCATATTTGCTAGTGGCAAGTTTAGTAATATCCTGTGTGATATAGTCCAAAGAGGACTAGAACATACCAAAAGATGGTGCCGTGAAGTGGGACAACACTAGTAGCCTTTTCAAGGAAAAGAAAACTTAATCTCAAAACCGTTAAATTAGACGGGATAGATATAGAATGGAAAAATGAAGTCAAATATCTAGGCCTAACCCTGGACAACAAACTTCTGTGGAACACACATGAGAAGGAAGTAGTAAATAAGGCCACAAAAGCCCTAATGGTATGCAGAAACATGGCGGGTAAACGATGGGGATGTAACCCAAACATACTGCGATGGATGTATACTGCAATAGTGAGATAAATCATCACTTACGGGGCTATAGCCTGGAGTAACAGAACTAGTTTAGTTACTACGAGAGCTAATATCTCAAAAGTACAAAGACTAGCCTGTGTTTGCATTACTGGTGCAATGAGAACCTGTCCTACGGCCGCAATGGAGGTGATCTTAAACCTCACCCCTCTACATTTGATGATAGAGAATGTGGCAAAAAGGACACGATATAGAATGATCAGGAGCGGAGTAATCAGACGAAAGTCTACTTGCTTCAGGACTAAAGATACCGGGGACATGCCCCAGGATGAAATGCAAAAGAAGTACAGTTTTGTGAAAAACTTCAAAATCACAGAGCTGGGCTGCAAGAAAGAATGGAGCCAAGAATCCATCGCGCTTGCAACCGAAAGACGTGCTATTCAGTGGTACACGGACGGTTCCAAAACCATAGAAGAAACTGGAATAGGAGTGTATGGGCCGAGAACCAAGCACTCCGAAAGCTTGGGAAAATACCCAAGCATCTTCCAGGCGGAAATTCACGCCATCGAGAAGTGTATCCAGTTTAACATTGAGAGAAACTATCATAGACAAGAGATTATCATCATGTCCGATAGTCAAGCAGTCATCAAAGCGCTGAGTTCTTACGTAATCAGCTCAAAAATGGTATGGAGATGCCTAGAACAATTGAATGAGCTAGGCGAGAAAAATAGAGTTACTCTCATTTGGGTCCCGGGACATAACGCGGTACAGGGTAACGAGATTGCAGATAGTCTTGCAAGGAAAGGGGCTCAAACACCCTTTGTAGGACCTGAGCCGTTCTGCGGTATCAGCAGTAACATAATATTAGAAGAGATTAAAAAAGAATTGGGTAGTAGAAGAACCGATAATTGGAACAATCTCTTGGGACTGAGACAGGCCAAGATACTTCTGGGTGAATATAACCAAAAAAGATCGGAAGCCTGCATCTGCCTGAGCAAGAACAGGCTACGTATTGTAACAGGGATCCTTACCGGGCACTGCCGACTAAAAGGACACCTAAGTAAACTGAGAGTAGTAGAGGATAGTGAGTGCAGATTCTGTGAGGAGGAGGACGAAATCTCCATTCACATCCTAACTGAATGTGTAGCACTCCAGAATTCAAGGGCACTATATCTAGGAGGATATCAAATAGAAGAGGGAGACTTACCTAACATGAAGCCACTTCAAATCCTACACTTCCTTGAGAAAATAGGATTGGAAGGGTCGCTATAGGCATTGAGACATTTCCTTAGTGCAGTGGCGACAGAAGGAGGCACAATAGATCTTTTAGGTCGCAGTGTATTAACACCCCATTATCAACATAACATAACATAAGCAATTGTATTGAAAATCTACAATTATGGATCCTTCTACACTGAGTACTATTAAAGGTAACAGTTCCTGAAAAGCCTTACAAGAAAGGGAAGACACCTTATTATTTTACATGCTCATTCTGAAGGTTTTGTAGAAAATGCATTATTGGTTTTTGAAGGTAAAAAGATGGGAGATTACCATGAAGAGATGAAGTATTTTAGAAAAAAATAATTTTATTACTGATTTTTTAAAACTAAAAATTAATTAATTTCTAACCAAAATGATTATAATGTAACTAAATAGCAAATTTTATTTATTAGAATAGAATAAAACTATTTACAAAGTTGTTATAACATTTAAAACACCATCTACTATCTTAATTTGGCACAATGAGTTGACATTATGTTCACAAAAAATATTTTAAAAATACTTAAAATTAATACATAGGTATGTATGAATAGGTCACTTTAAAAAATATATGTTGACATGTAGTGTTATGAAAATGTTGGTTCCAGTTTTCAAAACAAATTCTGACTCATAGGCCTGTAAACTTTTGAATGCCTTTATTTGCCCTCTAGCGCATTAACCATGGGTTAACACTAAATAAGCCATAATATCCACATTACTCATAGAAGAGATACCAGTTACTGTGTGATCCACTTGTCATTCACTGATTAACTTTTACTTTTTATACTTATAACAAATATATCCTTAAAAATGTAAATAGATCTTTATATTTTATACTAACCTGGCTACATCTGGATATTCCATTAACAATTTTCTTAAATATTTAATATCCATTTTAAAAAGATCATAGTTATTCTCAAAAAGTCGATTTCAAAAGCAAGAAAAAAGTATTTCTGACTTCAATCAACAACCATATTGACTTTAATTTGACAGTGACATTTCGTTTTAGACACACATTTCAGATCACAATAATGTGAAATTTGCGACCGTTGTCTGAGACCAATTAAAAAATTACTTCTATGACATTTATTTGTTTCTTAACCGCTCATTGGCCGTTCACCTTCTAAGGCCGATAAAGGTAATTATTTCAAAAATTTTGAACACGACTATATTTCGAAACTCGCTCTTAGTAACAAATCTAGTTACTTTTCCCTATGTAAATGCGTCTTTTCAATTCGCTCCTTCTAGTTTAAAAACAGAGTATAGTATTTTCATTAAACAACAAATTAAATCGCACAGTCACGTTATTGTTTCGATGAAGAGTTGCATTATTTAATTTTAAATATATAACAGGTTTCGGACACTTCACTAACGCCTCGCCATGATCACAAAATAAACACTTTTTGTCGTCAGATAATATAATTTTTTTTTTTGAGAACGACATTATTCAGAAAATTACACGACTGCAAAGTAAACCAGTAGATGTAGAATTGAGCAAGACTGATTAACAACTGAAAAATAATTTTCAAAACGAGCCAAAACTTCTAAAGTAGGGTTGAATTTTCTATTTGGAAGGTTATAAAAATTGTTTATGACAGGAAAAAAAAATAGAAGAGTTAAACGTACAATTTTTTCAAAATACGAAATAAGTCCCTTTACCTATTTGTATTCATAGTGCAAAAGATTGAAAATCATAAAAAAATTTCATATTTATAGTACTTACTCTCAATATTAGAAAAAAAAATTGTTTTCCTTATTTTTGTTAAATGGAGAAAGGCTTGGATATTTTTGAAATCATAAAATTATATAACCCCAGTAAGCCTACTATGTTCATTGTAACAGGTAGAAATTTTTTACGGATCACGACAAGTGTATTTGCCCTTTTTATCGTATTGAAAAAAAAAGGTTGAAGAAGATTTTACTTCTCAGGCAGTATCTGACAATAATTATTTCATGAATAAAAATAAATGTTAAAAATAAATGTTTCTGTTAACTTTAATAAATTGCAACCCTAGTTAAGTTAGGTTATAACAAAATTACTCATTGATCAACTCTTGATCAGATTGTAATATCAATAAACGCCCCTTTTGGAGTGTTTTTTCACAAAAAAAAAAAAACTTTAATAAATAAAAAAGTTATCAAAAGTATCTAAAAAAGTAAAAAAAAATCACATGATACAAAACTATTAATCGGCAAATATAACAAAGTGTTATGAAAAATGTTAATAATAATTTTTTTAAACTTATTACCTCTGTAAAACAGCAAATAATTGATTCAGCGCGTCATCGGGCTTTCTCTTACCCATCTTATACATTGAGTTGGAAGTGCACGCAAAGTACACGCGCGTAGGAAGCATATTGTTATGTTATAACGAAAACAAAACATAACAAACAAAATTTTGAAAATTTATTTATTATTTTGTTTATTATAGTTTAAATATTCGGTAAAAATTTAAAATTATAGCATTTTAAATTTTAAGGTATATTATTTAATTCAAGAAAATTAGAATTTTCGTCAATTTTGGATTTTAAAAAATTCATAACAATTAAAGGGTTGAAGATACGATAATGGGCGTAAGAACTTTTTTTATTCGAAATATCCTAAAGAATTTAAAAAAAATTAATTTATTGCAAAAAATGCATTTTTTGCCTTAATTAATTTTTCTTTGTTTAAACAATAACATCAACAAATATCGAGTGTCATCTTACACTTTTATAATTAGGCAAGCCTTCCGGACATTAAAAAAAAAATTACGAATTAAAACAATTTTGCAAACGAATGCGCCACTGTGCCCTGCACTAACAGGAATTTGCACGATCTACGCGGCCAAAATTATTTTTTTGGTTATTTGGTATATAAACAACGTAAATAAATAAAATAAGTTATTTTTACAACAAATCATATATTTTCTGAAAACAATTATATATTTACAAAAAAAAAATACAAAATTTTAGATCGGCAAAAAATGTTTGTTAAGTTTCTTGACTTTCTTCGTTGCTCTCTGATGAACTTCCTGTTTCAATATGGGATTCTGCAGATACACACATGGCCAAGGTTTCAGGCAAAAATGTTTTTGCTTTCCTTTTTTTTTACATTTCGCATGCTCCTTAGCACAGGATCTGAACTAAGCAGAAGGCGATTAAAAATGTCCTGATTACAACTTTCCCTAGAAAATTTCGTCGCAAAACCTTGTCGGTAACTTCTGAAATGTTTATTGCGAGCCTCAGCAGCTTCCTCGGAAAGCTGTCCGATTGGTAACAATGCCTTTTCAATAGTGACTGCACCATGCACTAAAATCTTGTGCATTGTTGGCGTCATATGATGCCAATCACAACTTAACATAAAGTCGAGCAGTTTCTGAAGCATATCTTTCATAATTTACCGGATCAATTTCAAATCCGCTTGAAATTGCTTCTAATATGGCTTTTAGTCTGTATGTCAGTTTATAGCTAATTCCAGTTAATTCTGCAGCTAACGTGGGATTCTCAAAGAACCTTCTGCTAGTATTTCCATCATTTCTATTCCCGAAATTGGATTTAGGCATATCTATTAGTAAACCTGTTTCAGTGCGCAACCTTGTTTGTATCTCTCTTTTGGTTTGATCTTCTAGGTCTTTCTCCTCTTTCGATTTTATTCCCCTATATTTTTTCACTTTAAGTTTATATGTTAAGTGTAGGATGAATTTAAATAATCGAATTTTAGCGTGTAACACAGATATGCCGACTACAAGGGCTGTAACATTCACTTCTCCTTTGTAATCCAGTTTATTAAAATGTTTCGAGGTTGCCGCACATATGTAGCACTTACTCGTAGACTTTGTGCCTGTAGCTGCATTGCAGATCTTTCCATCTACCATGGTCATAATAAATTTGTGCTTGATTAACAACTTTTTCTCTCCTAGGTCGACCTCTGTTGGGACTAAAGAGGTAATAGCACTTTTGACGTGTGTTATTTCCTCTTCAGTTACATCATTAGTTTTCTTGATAAAACGGAATCTTATTCGTCGACAAAATCGCGGCGAAAAGGGCGTTGGATTATTCTATAAAACTTTTTCATTTTTATCTCCAGAAACAGCTTTGGAATATGCTTGAATCCGAATCAATGTCACTTTCTAGTTTTTGTTTAAACTGTGATTGTTGAGACCCATCACAGCCCTATTTACTACTTATAGTTAGGCAATCATGTTCTTTCTCCTTTTCTCCTTTCTCCTCTTCTAGGTATTCCGATAAACATCTAAAGGTAACATCCATTAAAGGCTGTAACTGAGCTTCGGCACTGATACTCGTTATCATTAACGATTCTTGAAGTGGGTAACATTTCTGTTTGGCTTTTTGTAATGCACTATAGCACGGAAAAAACTTCTTATTGGTTTTTCTTTTGATTTCGTACTGTTTTTGCTTCAAATCGGCATCTATAAACATTTGCAAAGCTTGCATTGGTGTCAAGGAGTGCTCTTTACTTGATTCCCAGGCAGCACACTTTGGCATAAATTACGTTTTTTTTAGGTACTACCATACGTATGAATACGGTTGATGTACTATCAAATATATTCGTGAAAATGTCCGCCTTATAAACATATATTATTTGTCATATATAAACGTCGATTACTAAAAATGTATCCACCTATAATTAAACGTTTTTACTATACGTCTATATTAGATTTATAGTTGTAGTATATTTATACGAATCCACTTTGGTATAAAAGACGTTTTTTTTATGTACTAAAATATACGTATGGATACCGTTGATATGCTACCCAATATATACGTGAAAATGTCTGCCCTATAAACGTATATTTTTTTAATTTTTATACGTCTAACATTACTACTTTATCTATATTAGATTTATCTTATATATTTATACCAGAAAATTTTAACCCATACCTGATTACGCCGACCGGCATAGACTCCAACGGCCTGGACACAGCTCAAATTAAAAAAAAATATTTTTTACAAATATTAGATAAGTAGTGCATTTCCAAAACGCTTACTTTTAGATCTAGTCATAGGCAGGCTGTAGGAACTGTCTATTTTATCTGTCGGCACGATATTCTTGGACCTATTCTTCCAGGGACTTGGTCAACGGATCGGAGGACCAATGTTTTGTCGTCTCGTAATAATATACATACACACAGGGTTTAACTAAAGTAATATAACAACAAAAGGGGACAAAAATAAAATACAATAAGATTCAACAGTTACCGTTTCGATGATGGTGGGTGGGGTTTTCCTATATATTTCAACTTTATATAACTATTTACTCTTCCTGTATATGATGTTTGAAATATACATTTTTGTTGATTAAATGTTGTATTTGTTTGTGTGGGATATTCAACAAATAATAATGCACTATATTCCCAACAATTATTTATTAAAATAACAATTAATTCGATTTAAAGTACAAACGAAACTGAAGTGGGACAAGCAAGCATTTAAAAATATAAAATGTGTTTCCCGAAAAAACAATGCAAAAAAGAATTCTAAGAATACCTCGATACACTTCACTAACACAATGGCGTGGCGATAATTTATTCCAATATATCACAATTATCCCCACCAAATAAGAGATAATGAAAACTTCCAAATTGGCAAACTAATAAAAATTAAATAATTTGTTTTAATTATGCTCTTAAGTATACACTAATCTATCTGGTTGTTTTCGGACTCTCTTATTTTCAACAACTTGTGATTCATTTTCGACAACTAGGAGATTACAAATGTTACCCTCTGGCAAATCCAAATTATTGCTATTACCAGCAGTAGTAGATTCACTAATCTTGGTAGAGACAATGTCATTTAAACCACTTTGAATTTTAGTTCTACTCATTTGGTTTGAGTGTCGTTTCCAGGTAACGTTCAACTCAGGAATATCAACAATGTAAGTGCATCTACCTATAATCTTTTTAATATTACCCAAAATCCAAGTAAATTTATTTGTTATATGGTAATACTTTACTAAAACTCTATCACCAATATCAAACATCCTATGTTTCTTCCCTCCAAAATTTTTAATTTGATTTTCTTGTTTTTTTAATATTATTTCTTCAATTAAATCTTTAATTTTAGGGGTTACAGAACAAAATCTGATTCGTAAGTCTCTACCAAACATTAACATAGCTGGGAACGCTCCTGTAGTATTATGCGGGGTATTCCGATAATCAAATAAAAATGACTTAGGGCTAAATTAATGTCAAGAACTTAATTTTTGGCTAAGTAGTTTTTCAAAGCAATTTTTAACATTTTTCACGGCATTTTCCGCTTCACCGTTTGATTGTGGAAAGTATGACGCTGATGTGACGTGAACAATATTATATTTTTCTAAAAATTGTTGAAATTCTCTAGTAAAATTTTTGGCATTATCAGATACCAGTGTTTCTGGCAATTCAAATCTTGCAAAGGTTGCATGTAAAGCAGACAAGGTTAAATGTGAAGTAATATTGGAAGTAGGGAAAACTTCAATCCATTTAGAATGAGCATCCAAAATTACCAAAAAATATTTATTTAAAAATAGTCCCATGTAATCAATATGAATACGAGAAAATAATTTATCTGGCCATTTCCAAGTGTGTAAATTTGATTTCGGAGGACTAGTTTTATTCACGGAGCAATTTTCACATTATGCTGCTGAATCCTCAATGTCTTTATTTATTCCCGGCCAAAAAAAATATGATCTCGCAATCGTTTTCATTTTTACTACTTCTAGATGAGTCATGTGTGATTGACATAATAAATGACCTCTTAATGTTTCAGGAATTACGATTCTATTATTCCAAAGCAAAACATCATTTTCAATAGTAAGCTCATTTCTTATTTTGAAGAATTGTTTACATCTTGGGTCATTTTTCGCATAGTTTGGCCAATCACTTTTAACAAATTCGATAATTCTTTGCAAAATCTCATCTTCAAGAGCAACTTTTTTAATTAATTCAAAATTTGTTGAAATTATTTCATTATCAGAAAAATAATTTAAATAGTTAATATCAACAGATTCCCATATTTCAGTTTCATCGCTAGAAACTGGCAATCGCGACAAAAAATCAGCATTATTATTTTCTGATTTAACATATTCGACTTTATATGAATAGTTAAAAAGAATTACTGCAAAGTGGCGTAGACGATTTGCGGAATATTGAGGTATTCCTTTTTTCGGATTAAAAATCGCTAATAACGGTTTGTTATCGCTTACCAAAGTAAATTCACGACCATCTGTCTATCTATCTGAATTAGGGCGTGGTTCAAAGCCCACTTGTACTGAAGCTCTAGGCTTATTGTACCCCTCACAGTTTCTATCCCATCAGATTGATTTTCTTGATGAATTCAAGAATACGTCTGATGGGCGCTTTCGCGATTTCTTCAGGTTCCGGATATTGTACCCTGAAGTACCATTCCCGTTCCCATTTAAGGTTCCGGCAGTGGCATAGTATGTGAATAGGAGTTTCTTCACGACCATACAAGTATTGATTAAATTTACACAGGGCAAAAATTATTGCTAACCCTTCTCTTTCCACCTGTGCATAATTTTTTTCTGCAGAGGAAAGTGTCCTAGATGCGAATGCAATAGGGCGTTCATGATCTTTAGTCAATACATGTGATAATACACAACCCACTCCACACGGATTAGCATCTGTTATTAATTTTAACTCGTAATCAGGGTTATAATGGGTTAAAACACTGGCTGAAGTTAAAATGTCTTTAACTTTATTAAAAGCTAACGTACAACTTTCAGTCCACTTCCATTTTATATTTTTTAACAATAATTCATATAAGGGATGAAGAATTGTTGCTAGATTAGGAACAAATTTCCCATAATAGTTTATCATTCCTAAGACTGATTGCAGTTGTTTAACATTGGTAGGGATTGGCGCATTTTGTATCGCGGTTATTTTATCCGGAGAAGTCGAAAGACCGTCTTTATTGATTATATAACCTAAATAGCTTATCTCATCTTGAAGGAAACTACGTTTTCAGGCCTACCCTTTAATCCAAGACTTTGAAATCTCTCTAAAAGTATTTCTAATCTCGAAAAATGTTCTTCGCGATTTTTACCGCATACAAATATATCGTCTAAAAAGCAGTCAACAACCTTCAATATCTAGAGTCACAGATTCCATAATTTTTTGGAATTTTGCTGGAGCACAAGATACACCATAAGGTAACCTTTGATACTGAAAGAGACCTTTATGTGTAGAAATCGTGACAAGTACCTTAGATTTCTCATCCAAGCAAATTTGTGCATAGGCTTGAGAAAGATCTATTTTTGAAAAAATTACTCCTCCTTGCAATTTTGTAAATAACTTTTCAATACAGGGAATAGGAAATTGATCAGTTCTTAAAACCGAATTTAAAGTTATTTTAAAATCACCACAAATTCTAACTTCACCTGATTTCTTTAAAACCGTTACAATAGGCGAATAATAAGGAGAATAATCGATAGGATTAATTATACCCAATGTAAGTAAATTTTCTAATTCAGTTTCTATTTTACTTCTAATTTCAAAATAAACTGGCCTAAATTTCACGAATTTCGGAGTAACACTTTCTTCTTTTAATTTAAGTGAAACTGTACCCTTATTAAATGTACCCAGTCCTGGGGAAAATACCGATTCAAATTTAGTAATTAAAGTATTAATATTTTCTTCAGCATTTGGAAAATTTATTTTGTTAATACCAAGTTTGAATATAGACATAAAATTTCTACCAAGAATAGGAGGACCGCCATGACGAATAACGAAAATATTTAAACTATTTTTTATATTATTATAAATTATGTTGGCTGAAAACATACCTAAAGTTTGGATTTGTTCACCAGTGTAAACATTTAAAGTTTTATTTGAAGAATTTAATTTATAATTTGATAAATTTTCATTCCAAAAATTTTCAGATAAAGCACAAATGCTCGCTCCGGTATCAAGTTGAAATATTAAGGGTTTATTATCAATTAAAATTTCAATTAAAAATGGATTTTCTACAACCTTTTCATCAGAAACAGAAAAAATATCCTGGCTTTCAATGTAATTCTGACCAAACTTCTGTTTTGGCGAGTAACCATCCCTTTTCTTTGGACAAACTGGAGCTAGGTGACCTCTGCAATTACAGAAATTGCACCCACAATTTTTAAAACGGCACTTTTTTGTGGTATGATTATTTCTACACGCACATTTTTCCTTCACACTTGCACTATCACTTGATGGACCTTGTGTAGATGATGGATTATTGCGTTGTTTATTCCTAGTACTGACATGATGAACTCCTGGTTCGGTTTTAATTATAGACTGCTGTTGTCTAGACCCATTTTGTTCGGATGCCGTCATTTCTGTTACAGCGGTTTCAATAGCTTCGGAAAAGGTATAACTTAAGTTTTTCTTAAAAAGTCTAGATTGAACTGGCCCTTTTACAAAACCGACAATAAAACGATCTCGCAGCATCATATCAATTATTACAGCATCTTTAAATTCGCAATGTAGCGCTAAATTTCTTACTCTTGCCGCCCACTGATTTGCGCTTTTTAATGGATCCTTGAAAGCACCAAAAACTTGGATCGTATCACAAATGTAGATTCTGAATTTTTAAAATATTTATTAAAAATCTCTGTAAGTTCCTTGTAACTTTTATCTTCTGGTATTCTCGGCAAACATAGATTATACATAAGTTTATATGCATCTTCATCCA
This sequence comes from Psylliodes chrysocephalus, assembly GCA_927349885.1. Lineage (NCBI taxonomy): Eukaryota > Metazoa > Arthropoda > Insecta > Coleoptera > Chrysomelidae > Psylliodes > Psylliodes chrysocephalus. The sequence continues at coordinate 16,968,573 of OV651824.1, forward strand.
GAGCATTCAGAAGAATTGAACTTTTTTTTTTTCATCTTCGGTAATATTATTTACCGAAAAGTTACTATCGAGTCGTCGTTTATAAATGATCCAGTCGCTATTTTGAGCCCAGAATTCTCGTATTTGTCCATAATATGATTTTTTTCCGGCATTTTTTATTTTTATTTCTTTACTCACGCACACACTAAATACGGAAATTTCAATTTCAGGGTTCGAATCACTTATTCTGAAGCGATATTAAAACACACTCGTCGCCAAGATTTGTGGGATATTCAACAAATAATAATGCACTAAATTCCCGACAATTATTTATTATAATAACAACTAACTCGATTTAAAGTACACACGAAACTGAAGTGGGACAAGCAAGCATTTAAAAATATAAAATGTGTTTCCCGAAAAAATAATGCAAAAAAGGATACACTTCACTAACACAGTGGCGTAGCGATAATTTATTCCAATATACCACAGTTTGGAATAGGGATACATTAGGATATACAGGGTATAATATAAAATAGCGACACTTACTGAAGCAACTTTTTGACTCACGTATTATATTATACAGGGTGGCTCACGCTCAACGGGACGGAGCTTTATGGGAAAACGACCAAAGATATAAAAAATTCGTTTGGGAGGAATACGTAGGTTACAGACGGTTACAATTTAAAATTTGTTAGATGTTAACAGGATGTCCCACATAAGAGAAAATATACAAAGTTATATTATTTTTAATGGAACACCCTGTTTTTTATTTTAGAATTAAAAACTACATCAAAAATAATGTCAGTTAACTAAAGGTTCCCTATTACTATTATTATTACTTTTCGATTTATTTGAATTTTTAAGGAAAAAAAGTCTCCCAGAAATTAATTGTTTAATCTTGTTTGAATAATTTTTAATGAACTAATTTTTTTTTCTTATGTGGGACATCCTGTATACATCTAACAAATTTTAAATTGTAGCCGTCTGTAACCTACGTATTCCTCCCAAACGAATTTTTTATCTTTGGTCGTTTTCCCATAAAGCTCCGTCCCGTTGAGCGTGAGCCACCCTGTATAAATAATTCGCTAATTATCATTATTTTAGGCGTTGAAACGATTTTTTTTATATGCAGTTTTTCGACTTTAATTTAAAAAATTATTCACCCTCTATAGTTGATTTTTTAAAAAGGTTGTTATTGTATTTTGATAGTCACAAATATAAATACCACATTGTGTCTCAACAACTAGTCATAAAAAAACTTTTTTTGGATACTTATAATTATCAGGTCAAAAATTACAAAATATATAAAATTCAACAGATTTGATCAAAATCCATTTGTCACAAGGAAACTGCGAGGGCCTTCAATACAAAAAAAAAAAAAAATGCAATTAAAATCATAAATTTGTAATTTTAGGTAAAACCAAATTTATGGACATAAATAAAAGTACATATTACATCAATCACCCCCACACCCAAGACCAATAATCGTAATAATTGTAATCATCGGAATCATCAGAATCATAGTAATAATTGCAAAAGTTAGTGTAATAATACCACCAATATTTTTTTTTCTCCTCTCTCTCCTTTTTTTTTCTTGCAGCTTCTTCCTTTTCCTTGCGTTTTCTCTCTTTTTCTTCCTTTATTCTTTTATTTTCTGCTTCCTTTTTTAGTCTTTCTTGTTCCTTCTTCCATTTTTTGTGTTCTTCTTCCTTTTTCTTTTTTGCTTGTTCTTCCAGCCATTTTTTATGTTCTTCTTCCTTTCTTTTTTTTTCCTCTTCTTCCTTTCTTTTTTTTTCCTTTTCTTCTCGCTCTTTTCTTTCTTTTTCTTCCCTTTCTTCTCGCTCTTTTCTTTCTTTATCTTCCCTTTCTTTTTCTTCCCTTTCTTTTTCTTCCCTTTCTTTTTCTTCCCTTTCTTTTTCTTCCCTTTCTTTTTCTTCCCTTTCTTTTTCTTCCCTTTCTTTTTGTTCTTTTATTTCTTGTTCTTCCCTTTCTTTTTGTTCTTTTATTTCTTGTTCTTCCCTTTCTTTTTGTTCTTTTATTTCTTGTTCTTCCCTTTCTTTTTGTTCTTTTATTTCTTGTTCTTCCTTCTCTTTTTTTTCTTGGGCTTCCCTTTCTTTTATTTCTTGGGCTTCCCTTTCTTTTATTTCTTGGGCTTCCCTTTCTTTTATTTCTTGTTCTTCCTTCTCTTTTTGTTCTTGGTCTTCCCTTTCTTTTATTTCTTGTTGTTCCTTTTCTTTTGTTTCCTCTTCGTCCTTTTGGTTTATTTCTTTTTCTTCTGGTTCTTCTCTTTCAGTCGGTGCTTGTTTTTCCCTTTCAGTTGTTGTTTGTTCGTCCTTTTCTTTTGGTTCTAGTTCTTCCTTTGTTTTTCCATCCGTTGTTTGTTCATCCTTTATTTGTTCAACCGTTGTTTGTTCATCCTTTGTTTGTTCATCCTTTGTTTGTTCATCATTTGTTTGTTCATCCTTTGTTTGTTCATCCTTTATTTTTTCATCCTTTTCGTTTGTAGTTTGTTCTTCCTTTTCTTTTGGTTCATGTTCTTCCTTTTCACTTGGTTCATGTTCTCCCTTTGTTCCTTCTTCCTCTTTGTTTGTTGTTTGTTCTTCTTTTTCTAGTTCTGACAATTGTTCCTTACCAACTGCAGTTGTTGCTTGTTCTTCTCTTTCCGTTGCTGTTTGTTTTTCCCTTTCCGTTGTTACCTGATCTTCCCCTTTTGTTGCTTCCTGTTTTTCCTTATCCAATTTTTCTTGTTTCTCTTTTTCTATTTTTTCTAGTCTTTCTTTTTCTATTTTTTCTAGCCTTTCTTTTTCTTTTCTTTCTTTTTCCTCTTTTGCTTTTTGTTTTTGTGCTTCCCTTTCTTCTTTTTTTTTTAATAATTCTTCTTCAAGTTTTGACAATTCGTCTTCTATAAATTTTGTTATTTTGGGACTTTCGGGGACTGGCCCTATATTTTCGTTGTTTTCACTTTCTTTTTGTTCAACATTTGCTTCATTTTCGTTTCCATTGTTCTCATTTACTTCATTCTCATTTAGTTCATTCTCATTTTCTTCTGCTTCATCTTCGTTTTCATTGTTCTCATTTTCTTCTACTTCATCTTCGTTTTCATTGTTCTCATTTTCTTCTGCTTCATCTTCGTTTTCATTGTTCTCATTTTCTTCATCTTCTTGTTCGTCATTTTCATTGTTCTCGTCTTCTTCTGGTTTATCGATATGTTCATCGTTTATATCATTATCCAGACCAGTTAGATCATCTCTTAAATGAGTTTTTTTCTCAATTTTTGGAGTATATCTTAGCAATAGACGTTTTCTGATAGTTGCATCTTGTGGTGTTTTGTATTTTCCTATATTTTTTCCTAAAACGTCCTTATACTTGTGTCTAACTCGGCCATCACATTGTAAAGCCAAATTAAAGAAAAATAATAACGACACCCCAAAAACATAAAATTGTAATATATCCATTTGGTACTTTTAATATACATTTTTCATGTCGACAAAAATTATTAAAAGGGAAATACAATGCTAATTTTCAATTGTTTCAATTTTTACTGCTTTTAGTTAATTTAATGCATCTAATTTCCAATAGGTACATCTCGCCATGCTCTCTCATGCAATTAATTGTTTGTAATATAACCATTTAATTAAAATACGATGTCATTCTGAAGTCCTTGAGAGTCATACAATTTAATACAAGCGTATTTCGGCTGTAGATCAATTCCTAATTAGTACATTTAAATTGACAACATTGTTTGAATTGTTTATGTTGATTAAACAATCTCTGTGAGATAAATAAAAGTGGACTGTATAATTTAAAAAACTGATTCTATTGAACAAAAAATACGATTATTCTGCCTACACGGCAGAAGGAAGATTTCGACAATAGCTTTTTACGAAACTTTTAAATTTATACACCTTTACTTCGTGAAAGTCCAGAAGCAACAACTGTTTTGAAGACAAAGACCAAACTTGCCTCACCGGCACATGTTTTGTTTTTTAGATAAGTTCGTGAATAATAACTCGCGTGTAACTAAAGTGTAATAATTGGCATTATTATTGGAAAATATAAAGAATTTACCAAAAATTCTAAAAAAGTATTTTTAATGTTTTAAATTAAAACTTCAAAAAGGAACACGCGCATGAAAATAAAACAAATAATCAGGTTATTACTCCAGTCAATGGCTTACAATGAACTAGGGAAATTAAGTTAGAACGTGGGTATTCTAACAAGTACTAACATCACGTAAATTTTGGGTTTATATAGAGATACTAGACATAAAAGAGACTCGAGTGAGGACTGATGTCCAAGACTCTCGTTTTCGGGACTATAAGTCCCGAAACATAAAGTAATGTGTAAAGTAAAGTTTTGTGCAGCGATTCGTGAATGATGGGTAAATATCTATAACTTATTTTTAAAGTGTTTTGTTTGAGATAATTAATTGAATTACATATAAATGCCAATTTTACATTTTCGTCCCTAGTATTACATTTATCTTATGTATTTAAAGTTTCCAGTCTTAATGTTAGTTGTTAATAAGTCCAAACTATATAATTCAATAGGAAGTTTTTCTAGTTGTCATAAATCATAGGTTTTTTTATTAAAAGTTTGGATAAAGTGGTGCTTTATTCCCTAAATATAATTATATTCATTTATTCTTGAGATTAATCAAATTTTGTACTTATTTTAAATATACATTTGTTAGTTTTAATACTTATTATTAATCTCTCCCCTCCTTTCCAAAACCAGTGAGATATTCCGAGCATTTGAGAAGCGTCGGCGTTTCTATTCCCTTAGGTCTAAAAGAGTCAAAAACTAGTAGCCAAGAACCGCTTTGGGACAATTTTTGTTCTTTTTAATTTAATTTTCGTTATTATTTTTATTTGACACTGGTGAATGGATGTTCCTTGTGGACACCGGGACCCTTTGGCTGTTGACAGTTCTGCTTCAATCCGTTAATAGTATATTAACAACAGTAGATAAAGACCTATCAGTGGTTACAAGTGGTATTTAGACTACTTGGTTGTTTCAGAAGCATACACGTATTATTAAATTAGATCCTAAACTTGAAGGTGCAACCTAAGCAGCCATAAAATCACCAGAAAACTATATTTATTGATAATTTTATATAAATTCTTTGGTTTTATTACTCCAAAGAAAATAATGCTTACCTTTTGACGCCTTCTATGCAGCTTGCTAAATGATTCTGGAAACGTCAGGTGGAGATAACGGAAAATTCCAGGGATCTCGTTACGTAATCTATTTTTTCGCATTTCTTTTAAAACAAATTATTCGAATACCTTTGAAAAATTGAAAATAATCGATTAATCGAAAATATTCGGTAAATCGAAAATAATCGATTAATTTAAAAAGTCGATTAAACAATAAATCGATTTTTCTAAAAAAATCGATTATAGTAAATCGAATATTTTGAATAAATCTACTCTCTTTTTGTAATTCCTTTATAATTATTCGGTAAATCGAAAATAATCGATTAATTTAAAAAGTCGATTAAACAATAAATCGATTTTTCTAAAAAAATCGATTATAGTAAATCGAATATTTTGAATAAATCTACTCTCTTTTTGTAATTCCTTTATAATCGATTATTCCATTACCTAAAAAAACGAAAACAATTTATTGAAAATGTTCGATTAATCAAAAATAATCGATTAATTATAACGGATAAATCGATTTTCATGAAAACGATAAATCGATTATTTTTGTAACTCCTATCGGTCGCATGCTTTTATCCGAGCATTTAGCTCCAAACTTAGGATTTATTGATCCTGTTATCTTTGAAACCGCATTCGATTGTATAATAAATATTGCTAGAATTTAGATTTTTTTAGTAAACGAAGATTTTTTTTCGAGTTGTTTAAGGGTTTATAATGTACCTAACATTTTACTAATAATATGACTAATTTCCGTAACTTTAGTATTTTTTGCTTATACTAGATCATATTGCGCGTTTTACTTTGTTTTAATACTTAAGATTCAAATGTCACTTCCGATTTAACCGCAAATAAAATGAACCTTGAAATTTTAAGTAGGTGAATCTGTATTTCATCTAATATTCTAGTAAAAATACCTAATAAGGGCTAAAAACCACCTTTAGTAAATATTCTTATAAAACTACTTTTTAAAAGCAAAATTTCGTTAGTAACAATGCCTATTTACTTTTTATTTAGATTAAATGTTTAAAATTTTAAAATTTTACTTTTTTAAATTAATGCATTATGAAAACTATTTTCTGAAATAGTATGTATTTGATGCTTAATATTTATTGAAACCCCTTAATGCGGATCTGAAGTATTCAGCTCAAAGAATCATGGCGACTTTACGTCAACAAATATTTACCGCTGAAAACGAATATATTTCTTATTTTTCATAACATTGACACTTATATTATTTGTATATACAATTTTTCACTATACATCGTGGCATTTTCAACTTGAAATTAAATAACTAAAACACTTTAAATTGCTAATAACACCAACAAATAATTCAAAAAACGGCGGTCCATAAATGATTTACTTACGCGCGGAGACAAGCAAAGAATAGAAATTTCGAAGCAATTCTGGTGGCGTCGTGAACACAATGATTTTTTATTGGTGGGTTATTTAGGGTTGAAATAGACAACGTGCGCGATGTGCAATGTTACATCTCCGGTATCTTTTATCTAAGCTTAAAATATACGCGCTCCTGGTTTACAACTTTCTCGGTAAGCTACCAATTCTATTCATCGGTAGGCGTGTTCGTAGCATTATAAATGCGCGTCCTTGGTTCTTTAGATTTGGCGTTTACTGTACTTATCTACCTACCCACATTTACTAAAAATATTCATTTTGTAGATACGACCTCTTATCTTAGTAGGACAAACTTTTATGTTCCATCGAGGGGTAAACCGAGGAAGTCTGGTGTACAGACTCAAGAAAGTCCCTTGGAAATAAATGGAAGTCCATAGAAGTTCTCTGAAGTTAGTGAGAAGTCTTGAAAGTCAGGAGGAAGTCCATACAAGTCATGATGAAGTCAATGGAAGTCATACAAAGTCCATGGAAGTCAGGGTGAAGTCCATGGAAGTCATGATGAAGTATATAGAAGTCATGTAAAGTCTATTAAGATTTCCTGAAAGTGCGCATGCGCCTCGGTCATCAGGTGACTAAAATTTTGTGGTGCCATGGGCGTACGCAGAAAATTATTATTTAAGTATATTATATATACATACACTAAGGAAAAAACAAATATAGAAAGGAGCACAATAATTTAAACAAAATTAACCTTATTTTAATAGTATATATTTATCAAAGGAGAGGATATATATTTATTCAACTATAAATAATTACTCCTAATAGTTATTGTATAACTCTACCTAACATAAATTTTTGATAGGAAAAGAATTGTTAACATTTAAAAAAAAATAACAAATATATCAATTTCCAAAGTCTAAAGGTACAGAACAGAACAACTTTAAAGTGAAACACAATCGATATACTTAAAATCTTGCCACCCATAATATGCAGGATGTTTGCAAAAGGTATTTACAAAAACATACCACATAGGTCCCTTTACACTACAGGTCATTAAGAAATAAGCCAAGCTTAAAATGACATTAACAATGTCATTTTAACGCTTAGTTTTTAATTACTAGTGGTGCAAATGGCTCTTATTTCTTGAACCAAAATAAGCCGATTTAAGTAAACTTACCTCAGTACAAAGATCGTTTCTTCTTTATAATTTTAAAACGGCTCATTCGATTCTGCTTAAATTTATTATGTTGACAGTTTTATTTGACAAAAAAATGTATCAAAATAATTATTCACTAATATTAATCCTTTGGCGTAGAACTTGAATTTTTTTATTACTCGCACATTTAAAATTTAATAATTTAGAGTGTAGATTTTAGAGAAAAATTTATTTACTAAAACGTGAATACAAATAAGAAATATGTATAGCGACCAAACTGAGCAACTTTGTACTGAGTTAAATTTACTTAAATCGGCTTATTTTGGTCCAAGGAATCTGTAGTATGTTTTTGTAAAGACCTTTAATAGACACCCTGTATATTCCTTCCAGTAAATAGTATGAAAAATCGGAAAGACATGGTAATCTTATTTTCAAAGGGGACACTTTTAATGAATATTTTTAGCCTTCATGGTTTAAACCCCTAGAATTTATAAAATTCAGCAACATGACTATTCATTTGGGTAATTTTTATTTAAGCGCCCTCTAGCGGGATTAAAAAACTTACGTACTGTTAAGTGTGGCACTTTTAGGAATTTATTTCACAATATAACAAAACAATTTTTTTAATATTATCTACATGAACTCTAATAATTGAAAAATGGTGCAGATTTCTAACGTATGGATATACAAAAATTATAATCTCATTGAACTAAAATAATAAATTTGCGCTGTACATAAATCGCTAATAAAAATATCGTTCAAATGAAGTGTCACACTTTACAAAACGTAACAGTTTTTTATCCATTTAGAGGGCGCTAAAAAAATCAACGAATTTAATAGTGATATTGTTGAATTCTCTATAAAATTACCATTCAAATGAAGGACAGACACATACTCTGACCAAATGAAAAAATCGTCGGCTTCGGTATGGTTATAACCTCCCACTTTAGCATGCCAGAGAATCGATTGACAATAGACGTTCTTTTAGTGTCGCCTTATATAATTTATTATTAATTGAATGATCACATTTTGTCAATTTTGTTTAAAATAAATTTCTGCTGTACCTACTTTAATAAAAAATTAGTAAGGATAAATACAACCTTTATTTTAGCTAAAAAAGTGTAAGTGACCTCTTCTTAGATGAACCCTCTGAGTGTAAACCCTTAGTTGTGATAATAAGAAATCTAGCGGTTCTGTTAATTTCACATTCTCATCTACGTAGACGTGGACTTTGTAATATACCCTTCCACATAACTTAATATCTTTTAGACTTTAGGGTCTATGATGGTTTAAGCCTTGAATTATCAAACTGATTAAATAAAACAGAATTAAATGAAGCAATCCTTTAGTTATTTATATTGTTCTGCTGAAAGTTTGTGGAAGTCACTGGAAGTAATCCTGAAGTCAAGTGAAGTCATCTGGAAGTCAGTTGAAGTCATCTGGAAGTCAGGTTAGTCAGTGTGTTACGGTTTAAAATCCATATGAATGTACTGGGATGCTTTTACCACAAAAATAATATATATAGTATTGGCATTTAACTTTTAATTTACTCTAATTTATTATTTAAGTATAATAGGAATAAAATCTATTAAAAGCTCACTCCGTATACACCGTTTTGGCTAGAAGATTATTAGGAGATCCATTTCTCATGTTCTGTGAGTTAACTAGAATGAACAGATACCTTTTATATTGTCAAATTGGAAATTGTAGAAGTTTAACCTTTTATCAAGTGTTTCTTTCTTGTTTTGAATATCCGTTCTGGTCCTCTATAGATATATTTTCCATTGTTTTTCTTAAATTAGTTTGTAGTTGAGTTCTAGGAGCCTAAAAGGGACAAAGAAACGTTTTGAATTCTATAAATGGTTTCAGGGTTCATTTTCTTTGTTTATTTACATTAATTATGACATTATGTCATTCAAATTTATTCAGGTGATTGTCTAAATCATTACAAATAATTAAAACCCCAAATAATCTAGGTAATTTTGGAATTAAGTAGGTGATTGTGAGAAATTGGCTAATAATATTTTAAATTACCTGTCATATTTTATTTTCACTTCCTGTAGAAGTCATTAATTTTGTCGGTGCATATCCTTTCCACCATTTTTCATTCTTCTGGTATCATACCTTCATGGAACATGTGTTTTTGAAGATCTTTTCATAAGGATATAAGATACTAGAAACGAAGACATTGAAAATTTAATAAGTATTGCTATTTGTTAGTATACTTAATCTCATTAGAGGATTTTATTTTCAATTTAGTAAAAGAACTTCTTAAAAAGGCCACCTTTCACCTCAGGTAACGTAATTTCTCATTTATCACTTATTTGTCCTTGCTTAATATAGGATTGTATATTTAAAGTAGTATTTTGTATTTTAGGCCTTCTATTCTATTCCATTCTATACTATTCTGTTTCCTTTTCTGGCTATCGTAGTCACAGATAGTTACTTTTCATTTTTATTACGTACAATTCCGGACATAACATTAATCTGAGGTAGTCTCAAGGAGCTGTATTTGAGAACCTTACTGTTGGATAGAAGTAAACGATTGGGACACCATTTTCATCCCTTACTAACTGGAGTTACTACAAATGAAGGACGATATTTTAATTAGAGATTAAATAAGTGGACCTACTCGTACCTTTGGATCCAATCTTGTCAAGTCACCCTTCCAAAGAGGTCTTCGAATTCAACCCTCGACTATGTAAGATAGTGACAATCTCCAAGGTAGGAATTTTCTGATTATACCAACTCAAGTCCATCAGTTAGAAGGTGTTATCACACGAAATATCTCCACCCTCAGTGTTTGGGAATATTCTGAAAATTGTACATATAATTAACCAATTTTAACCTTTTAGTTTGTAAATATTAAAGTCATTTATTTTGTGAGCCACCAATATAGATATCTATTTTAACCGGTACATAAGCTGTATATATATTAAATTCCAAGGACTTACCTATTACAACCAAAATATAGCTAAAGTTTGAATAAAACATCAAAATTCTCCTCTCATAGCTAATAAACACGTTTTATTTATATATAATAACCTTTTAAAAAAGTATTCAGTATTCTTCTTTTTCATTTGCGGTGTACATAAAATTTATCCAGGTAATAATCGATTGTATCTCGGTACAATCGGTCATTCAGCCAATTTCGAGGACAAAAGGGAAAAATTCACCTACGACCCTCTCTGACTGAGCAGAGATAATTAATAATTCCACATCAATTTTGTTTTGCTCTGAAGGTCATAGCAAGTGGAAGTCATTTGGAAGTCATTGGAGTCATGTTTAAATTAGAGGAAGAAAATCCATAGAAGTCCGTAGATGTCCACGGAAAGTAAGTAGAAGGCATGGAAGTTTGGAAGTCCGGTGTACAAAATTTTGGTAGCGGTTTACCCCTCGTGTTCCATTTAGGTTTTGAAGTTATAAAATTACTTTTTTTTTAATTATAGGTGGGACACCTCAGAGTACAGGGGAATTTGGTATATTAACTTAAACAATTTTGAAAAATGTTTTTCGGTGGATAGGTACCAGTGAGTACTATTAAAAAGCAAGAACAGCCTGATCTTATTTCAAGATTATTAATTTCTTCAATGAAACTATCCTATAATTCAACCAAAATCAATATATTTATGTCAAAGATCATATTATTATTGTAACAAATTTAGTTGTATTGAATTTAAGAACAAGGTATTATTGAATATAAATAAAGTATATTTAAAACAAGTATAATACTACTTCATTTAAGATGTACATAATACTGTAATTGAGCAATAGATACTCTTCATTTAATTAGAGGTATTTTGGTTAGGGCAAGTTGATTCTAATCTTGAAGCAAGGCTTATTAGCTATTGTTGAACAAGTATTACTAGAATTTCAAATCGAGACGAGTTTTACTTGCGGATATACAAACACAACAAAGCATTGAAATAAGATCATTCATCTTGAATATAGTACAACTTTTTTCTGTGTATATTGCTTTTGCTACTTAGTTCCCTTTCAAAGGAGGGATTTAGAAGTAGGAAGCATCTGAATCAAACTCTAGAAGACCATGAACTTTCTAAAAATCAAATTCAGTCCCAAAAATCTTTTCTAGAACTAAGAACTAAGAATGTAGTGTTGTATAACTATACATGCGGATTCCCAAAGACTTGTTAATGCTAAAATAAACCATTGGTAAGAAGTGCTTTTAAGAAACGTAGCAATCAATAAAATGCTTGGTAAAAATTGTCTGGCTTTCCAAGGTACAAACGACAAGCTGTTTGAGTATAATAACGGTAACTTCTTAAAAATAGTTGAGCTGCTATCTGAATTTGATCCCATCATGAAAGAACATGTACGTAAGGTGCTTAAAATCGAAGAAAAGAAAGCTCATTATCTTGGGAAAAATATTCAAAACAAGATAATAGACCTGTTGCATCAAAGTGTGAAATCTTTTTGGTCCAAATTTTTTGTTCCAAATTTTTTTAGTCCAAATTTTTTCCAATTTTTTTTTGGTCCTAATTTTTTGGTTCAAATTTTTTTGGTACAAATTTATAATGAAATAAAAAAGCCAAATATTATTCGATATTTTAGATTGTACTCCTGATATTTCTAAGGTGGAGCAATGCCTCTTGTAATCAGGTATGTTTTATTCAATAAAACTGATTTCAATCAGGATGAGGTTAAAATTAACATTAATGGAAGCTTCTTGGGTTTTCTTTCAGTTGAAAGGTCTACAGGAAAGCAAATGTCTTGAGGTTTTTTTATTTAGACTGTTTGATAGAGGAATAAGTTTTCGTTTGCTCTGGAACAGTGTTGCCAGAATATGTTTTTGTTATGTACCAGATTTGTCTAAAAAATGTACTAGATTCCCTGAATGTAGCAGATTTTTCGAAATCTATTTGCAGTGACGTCTAATTCATTGAAGAGTAAAAAAAAGGGACCTTTATAGATAATGAACACAGACAAGGAACACAATATCTATCTGTGCGCCGAGGAAGAAAAAGTACTAGATTTTGCTTCGAGTGTCCTAGAGTGCCAGATTCTTTGAGCATGTACTACATCTAGTACAATTGTTAAATGAACAAGACTGGTAACACTGGTTCGGTAAGGTTCGTATGACTTGCCCTATTTTGTGACGTCACCTTGTTTGTGAGCAGTTTCACGGATCTGTTAGCGTATTGACATCTCTTTTTACCTACATGCATTCGCAAAATCGTCTAGCTCGTCTGAGATTACTCATCATAGCGCGCCATAAACACAGTATACGTAGGTATACTGTGCCATAAGAGACGCGATCACCCAGAGCACAATGGTGTACCAAAAAAATAGAGATTAACACGTATGAAAATAAGGGCCGATCTTTTTCCCTCTTAGTAAAATTACATGTAGGTTTACTTGACAGATTAACGTACAATAGCCCTAGAGGTTAATCAGCAAGTAGTTACTTTCAACTTTACTCAGAAGTGAAAAGATTGACCCAAAAAATATTAAAATTAAATTTATATTTTTATGTAAGTTTAAAATAATGTGTTTTTATGAAATATAACTTGGTGTTCACTGCACAAATGAACCAATGGAGAAACCGCCCCTGGCCTGTACACAACCAACAGTGGGTTTCTCATGACGCCTATTTTCGTTCGACCACTAAACACATCTTGGCGGGAAGAGTCCGCGCATCTCAGTTGACGCACATCAAATCGCCATTGTTTAGGGTCCCGCTACGATGATGACAAGATTTATTATCACACAGAGTTGCCAATTTGAGGAGTCGAGTATCTAGTGTAATCTGTTCTAATACGATTTTTTCTTTATTTTTCCAGTTCCAGTTGGGTTATATATTTTTTGTGATTTGTGAATAGCATGATTGTTTTTTAAACTACTAAAAATGGACAAGCTTGGTTTAAAAAGTGATAAAAGTTCATGTGCAGCTAAGGGCTTTCGAAATACTTATAAAAATTGCAGTTACGGTTTTTTTCTATTTTCGTCAGATCCACAAAGGTAAGATTTTCAGTACCTACTCATTTTCTTATAATCTTATTTCATAAAAAGTAAACTACACAGATGAATAATGATAGATAGATAATTGAAGATCTCCCTGGACGAACGTTGTAACCAACAATAGTAGTTTGTGTGAACAATTCACGTGAGTTGTACAGTATATTTTTTCTACGTCCCACTAACGTCTACAAATATTAAACATTATTGAAAATCGATTTAGAAAGACTTCAAAATTTAATTCAAGGGAGAGACTTCAAAAACAACCAAAAATTTAGTAAAATGCTCCGTATACAAAAACGGATAGAGATAGAAAATTGAGACAAGTACTATTGAAAAGAGACGAAAATTTTCTATAATATAAAGTATTTTGAAAACCGATTTAGAAAGACATCAAAATTTAATTCAAGGGAGAGACTTCAAAAACAACCGAAGGTGAAAATTGCGGCATTGTCTGTACACATTTGTTTTGGCAAGCCGTATCTGGCAAATAAACTTCTAAAAATTTATTTGTATTACTAGCAGTCATATTTCTAACTTCAAAACATTCTAACCATTTGGAAGTAGTATCTTCGATAACTAAAAAATTGCTGCCACAACAAGGTCCGAAAAAATCTGCGTGAAGCCTAGTCCACACGTCTTTTGGCCAATTCCAGACTGTTAGAGGAGTTTTAGGATGGGAATCTGAGAATTTCGCGCATAATTTGTAAGTGTCATTGTTAAAAACTCAATGTCCCTATCGATGGAAGGCCACCATACGTATGAACGTGCTATAGCTTTCATTTTTACAATGCCGATATGAGCCGGGTGTATTTCGTCTAAAATGACAGATCTAAATTTAGAAGGTACGACTAATCTGTAGCCCCAAAGTAAACAATTTTGTTTAATCTTTTTATAAAGAAATGGTTGATATTCAGCAACTTGACATTTTGAGGGCCATCCATTGGTAACGTAAAACATTATTTTACTTAAAATAGGATCTTCTTTAGCTTTTTTTATTTCGGTAAAATCTAAAGGAAAATTCGACTCTGAGATATAATTTAAAATTTAAATATGAAATTTTATCGGAATGATTACTATAATAAAGATACGACATTTTTGTCCTTTTCAAAATGTGCAGTATTTGTACGGGTATCCGGAAGAAGTGATAAAAAATCTGCATAGTTGTTACTTGATTTGATAAAGTGCATATCATAATCAAATGATGAGGAAATAAGCGCCCATCTCTGCAGTCGGTTTGCAGCAAAAATTGGTATACCCTTTTTAGGATTAAATATACTTAACAGGGGTTTATGGTCAGTGAACATTATAAATTTTCTGCCATACAGATATTGAAAAAACTTTTGAACCTCAAAAATTATTGCCATGGCTTCTTTTTCGATTTGACTATATATAATCTCTGTTGAATTCAACAATCGTGACGCAAATGCTATGGGTCTCTCGGACCGATCAGGTAAAATGTGGCTATTATAAGAACCTACAACGTAATTACTTGCGTCAACTGTTAATTTGACAGGTTTCTCTGGATTAAAATGTGTGAAGACATAAAAATATTTTTAACTTTATCAAAACTTAATTTGCAGTTTTTAACCCAAATCCATTGCGTATGTTTCTTTAATAAATTATACAAAGGTTTCAAAGTATCTGAAGCAAAAATTGACCATTCCAAGAAAATATTTTAATTGAGTAACTGTGGATGGAATCGGTGCATTTATTATTGCTTCTACCTTTTCATTTGTAGTTCTTAAACCATATTTATCAATTAAATGTCCTAGGTACTTGACGCTATTTTGAAAAAAAGCTTATTTTTCTTTTTTAACCTTTTAGCCTGATTTCTGTAATCTTGACAAGACTTTTTTACTTTCCTATCTGTATACAGATAAGGAAAGTATAGGAATTATGATTTTTTTTCGACTTCGAGTTTTCAACGGATTTTTACGTTTTGGGGTCCCCTGAATCCGTTTTGACTATTTTCGCGATGGTGTCTGTGTGTGTGTGTGTGTGAGTACGTGCGTGCGTGCGGGCGTGCGTGCGTGCGTGCGTGCGTGTGTGTGTATGTGTGTGTGTCCACCATAACTCACGAACCGATACAAAGAACACCAAATTTAATACTAAAGCTTTATTCCACCCTGCAATAAACTGATTAGATTTTGGGCAGAGTCGGAACATCTGGGGGGTACTTAAGGGAGGTCATTTTTATATTTTGTAAAATATATCTGTTATTTACGTTTGGAGAAGAAAATTCTTTAAATAAAAGTTACTTATTGTATTATTCTCTATAATTTTTGTCTTAAACAAAATTTACCTAAAATGGTCCGTATTCGAGAAATTTGACAAAATGTAAAAAAATAAAATTTTTATGCAAATTTTCCAAAGTTGTTTGTTATATAATTTTCTTTAATTTTCGTCCCATACATAATTTCTCTAAAATGGAACGTATTCGAGATATTTAAAAAAAAGTGTAAATTTCGAATTTTAAAGAAAACTCAAAAACGGATAAAGAAAAACACGTTAAATTTTATACTTAAGCTTTATTTCGGCCTAAGGTGAAATGATTATATTTTGGACATAGTCGGAGCATCTGGGGGGTACTTTATAGAGGGTCGTTTTTATATTTTATGGAATATATTATTTTTGATTGGAGAAGAAAATTCTTTAAACAAAAGTTACTTCTAATATTATTCTCTATAATTTTTGTTATATACAAAATTTTCCTAAAATGGTCCGTATTCGAGAAATTTTTCAAAATGTAAAAATTCTGAATTTTAATAAAATTGTTGAACTAAAAGATGTTTGCAATATCGATCTCTATAATTTTAGTTTTTCTACACCCGTATTATAATAATGCACTTATATGCCCATAATCCGTTTCATAATGATACCCATTATGATACAGATTTTTCATTACGATACAGATTTTTAATCAATAGAAACCTACAATTTTTCAATCAAGCATGCTGTTTGACGTTTGTCCTAGGTTCCTATGTAATTATTTTAGTTGTCAAAACGTATTAAATTTTCGTAGGTAGCTAAACTTCGATAATTATAATATTAAAATGTCTGATATTAGCGATATAGAAGACTCCTCCACACATATCGGAGAAAGCAGAAAATACAGTACAAAATATTTTACCGCAAAAATCTAGGGAAATACCAATACCTGAAGTAATACCATTAATTACAATTTTGTAGAATTTTTTATAGAAATACGAGTAATTACTGTTATTGTGTTCAATACCAATATAAATATAATATTTATAGGTCTTGATTATTTATCGGGTGTAGAAAAAATAGCGTATGCAACTCTCATGTAATGGTTATTAAAACACTCGCATAAACCATACGAAACTCGCCTTTGGCTCGTTTCGTATCCCGGTTAATGCTCGTGTATTAATAACCATCATTACATGATCGTTGCATAATATACTATTATAATTCTCTAAAATGTACCGTAATGGAAAAATTGGAGGAAAAGTATAAAATTTTTCAAAATTTTCGTTGGTAATGAGGGTATGAAGAAAAATGTTTCTAGTTAGATTTATGTGGAAAAAAGCAAATATTAAGTTAATCTCTAAATATTTACAGAGGTGCTACAATAGGTTGTACAAAATAACCGAAAAGAGCCTGTAATAACTAGATAGGAACGTCATGTGTTGACACATCAGATTTTTCAAGTTATTTATATGTTCGCGATCGTCCCCACCTGTAATCAAAATATCATCCATACAACAAACGACACCCGGTAACTTAACGAACATATGTTCCATAATTTGTTGGAAAATGCTTGGTGCACTAGTAATTCCGTATGGAAGACGGGTATATAAAAATAAACCTTTATGTGTTGAGATTGTGACTAATTTTCTAGAATCTTCAGTTAACAGCACTTGCTGATAAGTTTCAGATAGATCTATTTTCAAAAATGTGTCACTCTCGTGCAACTGTGAAAATAAATATTCTACTCGGAGTATAGGATACTGTTGAACAACGAGATATGGATATATAGTTATGCGTAACTTTCCATTAGATTTTAATATCGGAACTATAGGCGTTGTCCAATCAGAAAATTCCACAGGAACTAATACTTTATTTTGAACCAAACGTTCAAGTTCCTTTTCGATTTTGGGTTTCAGCGCAAAAGGAACGGGTCGCGCTTTGCAAAATTTTGGCTCTGTCCCTTCCTTTAACCTAAAATGAATTTCTCGTTCATTAAAAGTACCCTGTGAATCGTCCAAAATCTTTGAATTGCTCTAATACATCGGGAACACTTTTCTTACAATTTTCATGATTATTATTAATGTATCTGATTTTAGATATTCCTAAATTTAACATGTTTAACTCATTCCTACCTATTAAAGGCGGTCCTCCGTATTTTATAACGTAAATTTTTAATCTATATAAATTTTGTTCGTAAACAACACTTAAATTTAAATAATCTAATGGTTCAAATGTTACCCCGATATAATCTTTCAAAGACAAATCATTCATGAACAAAAAATGTTTATCTTTTAAATATTTTACATAAAGTTTTTCGGAAATTGCGGTATGCGCAAATCCGGAATCTGCTTCAAAATTTAATGGAACATTTTCAACTATCAATTTAATATAAATTAGTTTCACATTACCTTTATCGTCGCAAGATATAGTATCTGAATTGTAAATAACATCTTCACAGTTTTCTTCTTCAATAAAAAGTTGTGTGTGTTCCTTGACTGTGAACGGTTACACACTGAAGATAAGTAATTTTTTGTGTTGCATTTGTGGCAAATGCAGTTCTTGAATGAACAGTCGCTCGATTTGTGGTTTTTGCGACCACATACACTGCAGTTAATTATTTTGAAATTCTTGCCTTGATGAACCCGCTTGTGAAGAAAAACCATAATTTGATGTCTTCTTTACAATTCTATTTTTAATAAAATTTACCGGTTTACTTTTTATATTAATACCAGACTGTAATCAATTTGATATTTCTTGCTCTGATGCTTCTCTCGTTTGCGCAATTTTTATAATTTGTTTGGTTTTCGTAGAATTTTCTTCGAAACAACGATTTCTTTTGCTATTTTTCCCCAGGCCGATGGTAAAATCATCTCGCATAAGAGTTTCTGGGTCTGAACCAAAGTTGTATGTTG